>CM065591.1:223047795-224247795 GCA_033119425.1 Bufotes viridis | reverse complement strand
AATTGCTGGCACCCGACCTGACAGGGAGATGCGGATCCGCAGCATTTAACCCCTCAGGTGACGCACCTCAGGGGGTTAAATGCCGATCGCAGCTCCCTGTCAGATGTCGGGTGCCAGCAATGTCTTTCTGCAATGTATTAAACGTCCCTTTTCATTGGTGGCTCAGTGCGCCCGCCCCCCTCTCTCTATCTCTTCCCGATTGGTTGCAGCAGTAGCAGCACAAGGGAAGGGAGGGAGGGACTGCCTCCTCCTCACTGAGCTGCCAGACTGAACATGGAGCACTGAGGGCAGCGCGATCCAAAGTATCGAGAAAAGGCAGGTCCCGGTATCGTATCGATACCGGGACAAAAGTATTGATACCCGAAACAACCATAGAATGTACTGTATTTTTCGCCACATAAGATGCTCCGGCCCATAACAACTAGGATTTAGAGGGGGACAATCCACCAATCAGACCCTCAATAAGACCTCAGATCAGTCCCCCAATCAGACCTCAGCTTAGACCCTAATGTAAATAACCCCCAATCTGACCTCAGATAAGAGCCCTATGCCTCTCTTCAGCCCCCAGTAGCCTCTCTTCACCCCCCAGTAGCTCCATATATGCCCCCAGTAGTCTCTTGAGCCCCCAGTAGCCCGATATATGCCCCCAGTAGTCTCTCTTCAGCCTCAGTAGCCCATAAATGCCCCAGTAGTCTCTCTTCAGCCCCATATATGCCCCAGTAGTCTCTTCAGCCCCCAGTAGCCTCATAAAATATGCCCCCAGTAGCCCCAGATATTCCCACTGTAGCCTCATATATGCCCCCGTGTAGCCTAATATATGCCCCCAGTAGCGAACATCAGCCTCATGTTAAATAAAATTAAAAAACTCAACTTTCCTGCTCTGGATGCTGCGCAACCGCTCCTCACCTCCCGCACTCGGTCTTCGACCTCTTGTGTCTGCTGTGTGGGCGCGCACAATGTGAGGTCACATAGCAACCTCAAATGTGCACAGCCATCACAGCGGAGCGCCGAGGACCAGGAAGCTGTGAGTACACACTGCTTCCCGTCCTCCCGTACTAATGAAGCGCTTTCAATATGGAAGCGCTTCTTTAGTATTCGTTCCATAAGACAAAGGGGCATTTTCCCCCCACTTTTGAGGGGGGAAAATGCGTCTTATGGGGCGAAAAATACAGCAAATTCCCCATTAAAAGTGCCCTGTCTAACCCAGGAAGAAGTACAGCAGCGTCTTAAAAAGATTAAAATAGACAAATCACCGAGACTAGATGGCATACACCCCCGTATCCTAAGAGAATTAAGTAATGTCATAGCCAGACCTTTATTTCTGATATTTACAGACTCTATACTGACAGGGAATGTCCCACAGGATTGGCGCATAGCAAATGTGGTACCAATATTCAAAATGGGTCCAAAAACAGATCCCGGAAACTATAGGCCGGCAAGTTTAACATCTGTCTTGGGTAAACTGTTTGAAGGTTTTCTAAGAGATGCTATCTTAGAGTACCTCAATGAAAATAAGCAAATAACGCCATATCAGCATGGCTTCATGAGGGATCGGTCATGTCAAACTAATTTAATCAGCTTCTATGAGGAGGTAAGTTCTAGACTTGACCGCAGCAAATCAATGCATGTCGTATATCTGGACTTCTCCAAAGCTTTTGACACTGTAACTGTACTACATAAAAGGTTAGTATATAAAATGAGAATGCTTGGACTGGGGGAAAATGTCTGTATTTGAGTAAGTAACTGGCTTAGTGATAAAAAACAGAAGGTGGTTATTAGCGGTACACACTCAGATTGGGTCACTGTCACTAGTGGGGTACCTCAGGGTCAGTACTGGGACCGATTCTCTTTAATATATTTATTAATGATCTTGTAGAAGGCCTGCACAGTAAAATATCAATTTTTGCAGATGACCCTAAACTGTGTAAAGTAATTAACACTGAAGAGGACAATATACTGCTACAGAGGGATCTGGATAGATTGGAGGCTTGGGCAGAGAAATGGCAGATGAGGTTTAACACTGACAAATGTAAGGTTATGCACATGGGAATAGGGTTATTTTGGATATCGAAATATCGATATCCAATAGATACTTTTGTCCCGGTATCGGTTTGGTACCGGGATTTGCTTTTTATCAATACTAGGCTGCGCAACTGCTGTCATTGCGCGCCATTTTCCCATAGCAGCACAGGGGAGAAGGAGTCACTCTCGCCCTCCCCCTGTGCCGCTGCTGCCAATGAGGAGAGAGAGGGTAGGAGGAGGGGAGGGTGCACTGCGCCACCAATCAGAATTAACGTCTAATACAGATACAGGAGGCGGGTGCGGTGGCAGAATCACATAGCCGGCACCCGAACTTTATGACAGGGCGCTGCGATCAGCGGCAGTTAACCCCTCAAGTGCTGCACCTGATGGGTTAACTGCCGCTGATCGCAGCTCCCTGTCAGAGGCAGGGTGCCGGCTATGTAATTCTGCCACCGCACCCACCTCCTGTATCTGTATTAGACGTTAATTATTATTGTTGGCGCAGTGCGCCCTCCCCTAGCCAGTATTAAAAACATTGGTGGCGCAGTGCGCCCTCAATCCCCCCCAGTATTAAATTGGTGGTGCAGTGTGCCCCCCTATTAAAATCATTGGTAGCAGTGGCCACAGGGTCCCCTTCCCTCCTCTTCATTGGTGGAGCAGTGGTAGTTGTTATCGAAGCCCCAGCAGTGTAAACGCGGGGCTCCGACCGGTTACCATGGCAGCCAGGACGCTACTGAAGTGCTTCATGGTAAGCTCCCTGCTGCTGTGTGCACTATGCCCAGGGCAGCAGGGACAGTGTAAAGTCCTATGCACCCTAATAGAGCTCTATCAGGGTGCATAGGACAAGGGATGAAAAGATCCCAGGTTCTAGCCCCTAAGGGGGTTAATAGTTATTAGATAAAAAGTTTAAAAAAAAAAAAAATTTTAAAAACACCAAAATATTAGGTATAAATCCCCCCTTATCCCAATTTAACATATCAAAAATATAAACAATAAATAAATAAACATATCACATATTGCCATGCCCGAAAAGTCCAAACTACTAAAAAAAATCTTCTGTGCGGTGAACGCCGCAACAGGAAGAAAAAAACTGCGTGATTCGCCATTTTTTCTAGTCACCTTGCCCCCCCAAAAGGGGCCATCCTCTGTGTCTGGAGGAAAGAAGGTTCCTACACAAACATAGAAGAGGATTCTTCATGGTAAGAGCAGTGAGACTATGGAACTCTCTGCCTGAGGAGGTGGTCATGGTGAGTTCACTAAAAGAGTTCGAGAGGAGCCTGGATGTATTTCTGGAGTGTAATAATATTACTGGTTATAGTTACTAGAGAGGGGTCGTTGATCCAGGGAGTTATTCTGATTGTCTGAATGGAGTCGGGAAGAATTTTTTTCCCTAAAGTGGGGAAAATTGGTTTCTACCTCACAGTTTTTTTTGTTTTTTTTTTGCCTTCCTCTGGATCAACTTACAGGATAACAGGCCGAACTAGATGGACAGATGTCTTTTTTCCGCCTTATAAACTATATTACTATGTTATGTTAGCCATACATACCGGAAGAGACTACTTCATACTCTTCACTGAAGGTACACAACCCCGCGCCTGCAGGTGTCTCTCCAGGAAACCACTGAAAGACAGAGAGGCTCCTCCTTTTTTAATATTTGTGGGTTTCCTGTCCTGGGAGGCAGACCCTCCCTCCTGGTGCTGTCATCGGACGATCGGAAAAAAATTCAAGTGTTCCCCCATAGATCTACACCCAATACCCATAATAAAAAAGCAAAAACAAATATTTTTTGTAAATTTATTAAAAAGATAAAACTAATATTCGTATGTACATAAGTATTCAGACCTTTTGTTCTGACACTAGTAATTTAGCTCTGGAGAACTCCCATTTCTCTTGATCATCTTTGAGATGTTTCTACGCATTGATTAGAGTCCACCTGTGGTAAATTTAGTTGACTGGTCAATACATATAAGAGCAAAAACCAAATCACGAGGAGGAAAGAACTTCCTGTCCAGTACCATCCCTTCAGTGAAGCATGGTGGTGGTATCATTCTGTAGGGGTATTTTTCAGCACCTGGCCATAGGACTGGTCAGGGTTGAGGGAAATTATTGGAGCTAAGGACAGTAACATAGTAACAAAGATTGTAAGGCTGAAAAAAAAGACATCTGTCCATCCAGGTCAGCCTGTTATCCTGCAAGTTCTTAATTTAAATCTGTGCTGTTGACCTCAGACTGGGCTGAAGGTTTACCTTCCAAGACAATGACCCTAAGCACACAGCCAAAACAAGACAGCAGTGGCTTAGGGACAACTCTGTTAATGTCCTTGAGTGGTCCAGCTAGAGCCCTGACTTGAACCTCTTGAACTGATCATCTCTGGAGAGACTGGAAAATGGCTATTAACGACAATCCCCATCCAACCTGACATCTTTAGAGGATCTGGAGAGAAGAATGGCAGAAAATCCCCAAATCCAGGTGGCAAACCTTGTGGCATCATACCCAAGAAGACTGGAGGCTATAAATGTTGCCAAAGGTGCTTCAACTAAGTACTGAGCATAGCGTCTAAATATTTATGTCAATGCAATATTTTAGCTTTTCCTTTTCAATAAATTATTAAAGATTTGGACATTTTGTTTTCATGTCACCATTATGGGGTACTGGCTGCAGAATGATGGGGTAAAAAGTTAATGTTTTTTGTTTTTGTTTTTTATTTTAGCATAACAAAATGTGAAACAAGGGAAATAGTCTTAAGACTTTCCGAACACAAAATTTCTCCGGCAGATATGTAATGGATTACAGATGTGGTATG
The DNA here is from genome assembly GCA_033119425.1 of Bufotes viridis. Lineage (NCBI taxonomy): Eukaryota > Metazoa > Chordata > Amphibia > Anura > Bufonidae > Bufotes > Bufotes viridis. The sequence goes on along the minus strand of CM065591.1, from coordinate 224,242,970 downwards.
ATTAGTTACTTGGTCTTGCCACAAGAGGATGTAAAAGTGCTTTCCCCACTGCCCTATAAAAATGATCTCAGAGGCTACATCTGGGTAGTATACCTCTTGATGAGAGATCATTAACTGCTATACGTGCCTCTACGATGCACTTGAAGACATTTTGCCCAGCTGACCGAATTGCCCGCAATCTAGGCCATTCTGAGCTAGCGGTTGGGAGGTGTTGGAAGTAGTGGTTATGTGAGGATGTGAACTCCACATGACCCAGACAGACCACCAGCAGAAAGGATAGTTTGATCCAAGAACAAGCAAGAGTAGCTCCCAGAGTTTTGTTGTTTACCATCCAGACACAGGTTGCACCTTCATTACACTGTCTCTATCCAGATCATTTTCAGGCACTTAGCAGAAGGTCATTTGGTGTCACAGCACCCATTACGTGTCCTGCCACGTATCAGGACTAGGAAGCATGGACTGCTACAGACTTCCAGGTTCTGTTTGGGATCCCATGACAGTAAGGTTCAAGTATGGAGGCCTCATGGTGAATGCTTCAATCTAGCCTTTACTTTCTATCTAGTACTTTGGACACACTGTCCCAACTGCTGGTGTGATTTCATGAGGAGCCATCACAAACGACAGTTGATCAAGCCTAGTAGTGATATGAGGGACCCTACAGCTCACATCCTGGCAGGGCTTCCAACTGGCATTCTTCAGTAGGATAATACTTGTTCACATATAGCATGAGTTTCCCAGGAATGTCTCTGCCAGACTGAAACACTTTATTGGCCTGCTTGGTCACCAGATTTATTGCCAATCGAGCATTTATGGGATCGGCTGGGACACCAGCTTCAGCAACCTAAGAGTGTGCAGGATCTACAGACCCAGGTGCAACATCCGTGGACAAATGTGCTGAGGGATACCATACAGACCCTTTATGTCTTCATGCCCAACTGTAACTCATCTTGTATCCAGGCTAGAGTTGGGCAAACAGGGTACTAGAGCCTCTTTTGAATTGTACAGTTTTCCTCAAATAAACATATCCTTTTGCTCTATCACATTTTTATTAGAGTCCAAGAACTCATTCTTGTGCTATTTTTTATCAAAGAGTGTATGTTAATTACTTGGATACCTAGATATAATGTATGCAGTCTATTAACTCAAAAAATTCTGCACTTCCTAATGTTATCTAATCCACACACTAGATACACATATCACCTACATACATTCATACACACTAATGCTCACAGCTGTTGTAGGTGGATCTAACCTATGCAGTATATACTGGAGGTCTAGCTATTAAGGTTTTTTTTTCCTGATGTAAAATGCAAGAACAAAGAAGTTAAGTTTCCTTATCTACTGCTTCACTGGAGTTTAGTAAAGAGATTTAGGTTAGCAGCACAGTATAGGGTGCAAATCAAATACAGTAACAAATAAAAAAATTATACTGATCACTGCATCCTTTAAATATACTTACATTTGCCCATGTGTTTTAATTTATCCCTAAATAAGGCATCTTCAGATATAGCACTGCTAGAATCACAGCCACCAGAAACTGTATGGGATTCATCCGCTGTAAAATAAGAGAACACAAAACAAATCAGTTGCTGCTACAGAAGTTTAACAAAGGATTTGAACATTCCAGAGAGTTTGAGAGTTTCTACACTGTATGTATCGTCTTTCCTACAAAAAACACATAATGGAGTTCATATGGTTCCATCAAGACGTCAGTCATTTTGAAAATCAGGGCTACATGCATTGTTATTTTCCCCATCAAAGGCTTGAACAGAGCGAATGAAGTCAGTAGGCATTTTACCCATCCAGGACCATTCAATTTCCTCCTTTTTTTCCTCCCTGCTTTCATACCTCATTTTATTTATTTTTTTAAATTTTGACCATGTTATCTAAGGGTACTTTCACACTTGCGGCAGGACCTGCCGGATCCGTCCTGCCGCAAGTGCCCGTGCACGGCAAAGATCGCCGGACTGAAAAGTCGGACATGCAGGACTTTTAGTCCAGCGATCTCCAGCCGCAGTTCCGCCCCCGCCCCATTATAGTCAATGGGGACAGAGCGGCAGCACGGCAGTGCATGGGCACTTGCGGCAGGACGGATCCGGCAGGTCCTGCCCCAAATGTGATAGTACCCTTAGGGGTTAAACAGCACTGATCAGCACTTCCGGGCAGTTAGAGGAGGAGCCCGGCTCTCATGTGAGGGCCAAGGTCCTACTACCCGCTGGGACCCATTCAATGCTTAGCCTTTTAACAGTGGCCTAGCCTAAAACCCATTAGTAACCCGTTGTATTTTTTTTTTATGGCATTATTTAATTCACTATATGATGTATTGAAAAATGGGAAAATTCTTTTCTGGTTGAAATAGAAAAAAAATTCTGCCATAATTTTTCATGTTTTATTTTCAAGCCTAAAAATTACATGAGTGTATTCTTTGGGTCAGTACAATCACAGCAATACCAAAGTTATATTGTTTTTATTTTGATTTACTACTTTCTAAAAAATAAAAATCTTTCAGATAATAAAAATTTGCATTGCCATATTGGACCACCCATAACTTTTTTGATGTTTTTGTCTACAGAGCTGTGTGTGATGCCTTGTTTTTTGTGGGATGAACTCTAGATTTTATTGGTACCATTCTGGGGTACATATTTCTGATCTTGTTTTATTCCGTTTTTTGGGATGGGAAGGTGACCTAAAATTGCGAATTGCACATTTTTAATTTTTTTCCATTAAAGCGTTCACTGCGCAGGATAAATATTTCTATATTTTAATAGATTGAACATGGCGATATCTGTTAGAACACTATTACAGTCCATGGGTTTTTTACAGGCTGCCACAGCAACAGATCAACATCTTCCAAGCCCCACTAACGTACTATTAAGTCAGGGGGAGCAAAGAAGTTAAAGGAGATTACAGAAAGAACACTTATTGTTTATGCTTCAGTTGGGCCATATGTGTGACCAGTGTGGGTCTGATCCCTAACAATCAGCAATACAACGGATGGGACTTCGGAGCCATTTATGCCTTTTGTACTCACTAGTAGTAATGACAACTGTCTTTATTGCCAATACCAACCAAGCTTTTATTTTGTACAGTAGCTATGCAAATCGTACAAAACGAATATACCTATTATGAAAAAATATTAAAATCATAAATTCTCTTGAAAAATGCACCTTACGTGACCAGGGAAACCCCATCTGCTTAACAGAGATATAATTCATTTATGCTAAAATTTGGAGTCAAATAATGCATTTTGATTGCAAGGTACCAATGCAGAACACCTATTGATTTTTCCCCTAGTAACATATGTCCTTACTTGTTATTGAAGGGCAAAAGCTGAAATCATTATTCCCCGGCATACTGCTAGACTTAGATTTCTTTGACTCATATATCAAACGATCTGAAAAACAAAAAAGCAGACAAGTCTTGTTTCAACATTTTCAGCAAAGAGTGGAACAAAGTTCTTTAGGAAACATGCGTTTATGCAATACACTCAATGTTAATATATTTCTGTATTTTTAAGCCTGTTTAATTATTTTATGCAAATCTGCCAAACAAATCATTGCTATTTTTGTGTAGGACAGGTCGTCCAAGGTCTCTCATTATTAGGCTTTGGGGAGGAGGTGTTTTAAAATGCATTTCTTTGAGAAAGCTTCCTGTGGGAATCCAATCCTGAGACGTGTGCACAGGGCGTTGAAGGGGCTCTCTGGGAATTATTTAAAATGGCTGCCAGCAACCTGTCCTAGAATGTGAGGAGGACTGGTTGCCATCAGTTGCAGAGCTGTCTAGGAGGGAGAGGCCTCACTATACATTACAGTCTGGCATTTGCATATAATACATTTTGGTAACTTTTCCTGTCAGGCCGCCTAGCCATGATGGCATGTAGGTAGGATTGCAACATTACCATCTATTGTAGAGAAGTGTAGTGAGGCCCCACCCTCTAAACCCCCAGGCAGTTCTGCAAGTGTTGAGAACCAGTCCTCCTCACATTCTAGGACAGGTTGCTGGTGGCCACTTTGCATCATTCCCGGAGAACCCCCTTTAAAGGGGTTTTCCGTGGACCTCTGCTCTATGGACGGGGGACGTCACTTCAGGACATGGGAGAAGCCGTGGATGGGATCAGAATAAATTGTACCCCCTAGTATAAGTACAGATTAAATATATACAGAAGTTTGCTCATACACCGGGGAGAGTAACAGTTCTGGATTAGTCCACAGCACTTCTCCCTTTCTAGGGCTGCAGAAGTAATATTCCCGTCCACAGACCCAGCTGGAAACCTGGTAAAAAAAATATGCTCCATTCTCGTTTTGGTTCAACTGCTGAGACAACCGCCGATCACGAGAATGGGGGCCTGGGCGACCCTGATGGAGTGCTCCCAGTTGTGCATTGCTATTCCATTCAGCTCTGTTGACTTCTATAATGTTCTGAGATCAGCCAAGCAAGTGGGCATCTTTGTAGGTATTTTTACCACAGCTGGAGTGCCGGAGGTTAGCCATCACAGGAATAGGGGATACATTTTCTTAATGAAACAACCTTTTGAAGGTAGGTTACTGGGCCCCAAGAAACCCGTTTAACCTCAGAGAATCTTTCATAGAAAAGGTTTAAAGAATTTATTAGGGAATGGTATCAATATCAATGGTATAATTGATATTAATTTACTAAGTCTCCAATAAGCTGAAGGAACAATATAATGTTAATTAACTCCAAAGGAATTTCATTCTCCATTTCCTTTTCCTACCATTACACTGCAGATTTATAGTTAAAGGCTTTGTGCAGTGTCATGATATTGATGAGCTAACCTCAGTATAGGTTGTCCACATTAGATAATTGGGAGACCGACTCTTGGCACCCCATCTAAATTGAGTGGCTGTGAATAGGGGATAAGTTGTAATGGGACAAAAAGCCTTGAAGATCAGAGTGTCCCCTGCTAGTACCACAAGCAATCAACTGTTATCTGTAGGGAAACCTGACAGTTAGGGTCCATTCACACGTCAGTATTTTTACCTTTCCAGATAAACGTTCAGTTTTTTTGCGGATCCGTTTTTCTGTACAACCTTCCGTTTTTGTACTAAAGTGCATCCGAATCCGTTCCGTGTTTCCGTCTCAAAACAGAAAGCACATGGCACAGAGGGCTGGGTTCAATTTTTTTTTTGTTTCCTGTAAACGGATCCGCAAAATCGGATGACATTTGGATGGTTTTGTGCATGTCATCCGCATTTTTGCGGATCCATTGACTTGAATGGACAACGGACCCGAAAAACAGACAGAAAGTAGGACAAGCTTATTTTTATTTCAGGATCCGCATCCTGGAAAAAACGGAAACGGAACGGATTCCGTGATTCGGACAGCACCATGATTAGTGTCCGCATTTTTGCGGAGGCAATTGAAATTAATGGATCCAGATAAACGTTCCGATTTAATTCGGAACGGAAACGGAGAGTAAAAACGGATGTGTGAATGGACCCTAAGTGTTCAATATGCAAGCAGCACCCATAGTACCCGTTGAGAGGGCAAGACAGGTTGTACAGAATAATAGATGCCCTGAAAAGATCTCCAAAAGGCATACTGTTAAAACATACTTTTCCACAGGCACCATTGCATCAAAATGGCAAAGTAAAACCAACACATTATGGTTTACATCCCTACAATACAATATAGCATGCATTTAACCCCTTACGGACCCTGCCATATTTCGCCTTAAGGACCAGGCGATTTTTTTCTAATCTGACATGTGTCCCTTTATGCGGTGATAACTTTAAAACGCTTTTACTTATCCAGCCCATTCTAAGACTGCTTTCTCGTCACATATTGTACTTCATGAAAGTGGTAAATTTTAGCCAAAATATTTATTAAAAAAAAATACAAAATTTACCAAAAATTTGGAAAAATTAGCAATTTTCAAAATTTCTATTTCTCTGCTTTTAAAACAGATGGTGATACACTGTATTGCAGCTGTGCTTGGTATTGCAGCTCAGGCCCATTCACTTAAATGGGACTTACCTGCAACTAGGCCATGTGGCCGATGAACGTGACGTCACTGGCCTATGAAGGGACCGCAGTGTTGCAGCCTCTACAGACACCTGGTAGGGGTGCCAGGAGTCAAACCCACACAAATCAGATACTGATTGCTTATCTTGGGGATACGTCATCAATTTATGAATCCCGGAAAACCCCTTCACAGTGATTGTCAAATGTTATAGGTGTGATGGTATTTTCACTAGAATGCTCCACCACCATAGGTGGTTAGTGGTTCAGATCAACTGATCCTATCCACTGTGTCCCCTTCACTGCACCTGGTCATCCACAGTGCAGGAAACGGTTCCCTGCAGAGCCAGATGGGAGAGAGTGCTGTTGTGCAGGGAAAGCTTAGAAGGGAATACATGGCTGTGTCACCTTGTTTCTGGGGATTGGTAGAGATCCAGGAGAGTGACCCCCAATAGTAATATGCCATCACTTGATAAAATGGGGAAAACCACTAAGGCTTAATTCAAAATGTCAATAAAATTTAGGCAGCCTCCTCCAAACAATATGAAATAAACACACAGGTGCACACTACCCTGGCAGATATGCAAAAGCAAACATACAAACAATACATCTAGCAGCATACTGTTCACACACAAAGTCATACGCAGACACGGAAGACATGGATTATTCTGAATTGCTTTACTGTTAAACCTACAGTACATGAAAACATGAGGCACTCCGGTATGAGTAGCAGAGCCTCTGCGCTACTCGGGGCATGCATGAGATCGTTTGGGCTGGGCGGGATGTTTGCCCGGGCAATCAAGTGGCGGGGGGAGCTTCTCTCTTGAGCAGCGGGTACAGCCCTTCCCTGCACGATAGCTCCTTTTAATTAATAAATCAGTTCATACAAATCGATTCTCTTATCTCTAGTTAACAGAAATACACATAAACTCACCACCATTGGTCACTCAGGTGTCAGTGGCTTTTACAGAAGTGTGTGATAGTAATCCACAGGATTGCAAACATATTCATGACAAAATAAAAAACGGACCCTAAGCGGACTTCCTGCAATGAACCTTGCAAAGTGACTGTCCCAAAAAAGGCAACCCTGCAATACCCTTATGTTCACTCTGCATTTAACCCCAAGCGTGTTTTCACTGGATCAGTAGGAGCGTCTGGAGTTAAGGAAGCATCAACAATACAGGTAGTAGTGTGTGGTCAGAGGACCACAGTAACAGTCCAGTCTGAGCAGTATTACATTCAGAGCCACCCGGAAATGCATCAGGAGTTAAACGCAGGGTGAACGTTAAATTATTTCAGGGAAATCTGGGTCATGTTTTTCAGGGTGGTAGCACTGCAAGGCACACTGGGCTGCAGGGAATTTGTTTTAGGGTCAGTACTTTACTTTGTATTCTATTTATTTCAGACATGGATATGTCTGCACTTCTGTGGATTACCATCAGCAGCTTCAGACAGCTGACTGACCAAGGTTGGCGAGTTTATCTTGCTGCTAAAATGTTAATTGTTATTGACATGTAGATAACCTGCCGAAACCTGTTAACTGTGCTTTAAGAAAACCTGTCACCACGAAATACAGTGCAATTTGCAGCCAGCATCTTATCGAGCAAGAGGAGCTGAGGAGATTGATAGTTTTATGGTAACTTATTCTGGAAAAGTTGCAATGTATTTAAAGGATTTTTATACTGATGACCTATCCTAAATGATTGGTGGTGGTGCAACTCCCGGTATCCCTGCCGATCAGCTGTTTGAGAAGGCACCAGCGCTTCCTTCTCGCTGCTTACCAGGCAAAGCATTATATATTATATAGTGGCTGTGCATGGTGTTGCACTGAGCCCCATTCACTTAAATCGGGCTGAGCTGATCCTAGGCCACGTGACAGATGAACGTGTCATCACTCGGCCTAAGAAAAGTTGAGAGAAGGCCAAAGCGTTCACAAATGTGCCGCTACCTTCTTAAACAGCTGATAGGGGGGTCCTTAGTACAAAAATCTCAGAAAAGCCCTTTAAGTCTCTGTTCGTCCTGAATTCAGTTGCACGTGGGGGCCACCTTACCAGAGATTGATAGATATCTCTGTGTGCACACTTACACAGGGAATGCAATCAATCACTGATAATAGCTGTGTAGGCCATCTTGAGCTCAGAAAGAGCAGAGAATTAAATGTATAAAATTACAAGCTTTATTAAACCTTTTTCCACAGAACTATACAATCAAATCTGCTTGGCTCTTTCTGCCCTATAACATGCTGCCTGTAGGTTGCACTGCATTTTATGGTGACAGGTTCATTTTAAAGGGTTTGTGCACATTTAGGAGATGTGGGGATTCTCAACTGTGCAGACCTGCGAAGGGAAGCATATTTGCTCCTGTCTCCTGTGGTCTCTGGCATCTGCTGCTTCGCTCGGGTCCCTGGATGTAAACTTTCGGTTTGACTCCACAGCAACAAACCGCTGTCCGCAGTGACCATCTCCTCCTCTTGTTAAAGTGCAGGGGGGGGGGAGGAAAACTAAAAAAAAAAAAAAAAAATGGCTGGCGCTGCCAAGGAAGTTGTATGATAATTTTGTTTCTCTTTATTATAAATAGAATATCAAATAAAGGAAAGGCATTGACTTCACATCTTCATCAGGCCGTAATAATAAATAAAGAATTTTTTTTACACAACTTGCTTGGCAGCATCAGAAATGTTTTATTTTTTCTTGCATTTTAACATCGGGGACTGTCCATCTTCTGAACTGTGCTGTGCTGCAGTCAAGCACTACCACTATGCTCAGCAGCGTTGTGCCTGAATTGCACAACAACAAAAGGTGACCGCAGTGCAACACGGCCTCCCTCTACCTTCTGGAGCTTTATTTGGTGATGCGCGATGTTGGTGCTGTGTGTTTTTTATTTATAGATTCCCTGATCCTCTTGTGTCACGTGACCATTTTACATGATGCAAGGGGAGCAGATCACCCCGGCAGCCAGCATTTGGCTGCAGCGCCATCAAACCAGAAGTTTACATCCAGGGACATGAGTGGAGCAGTAGAGGCCATAGAGTAGCCAAGAGCCAGCATCAGGAAGCCTGTAAGTATACTTCCCTTTGCAGGTCTTCCCAATGTGCGCAACCCCTTTAAGCTAGTCTCAAATGATTCTCCATAGATTTTAACATGTTTGTTAAATGTTATGTTTTAATTAACAGCTCTTCTCTGTGAAGTGTGTAAAGTCTTGACTCACCATGCATCAAATGAACAAACATAAATAGAGGCTCAGAAATAAGTTTTATGCATCTGTTTGTGAAGATTACTAATTCATTTCTTGTGTAACCAAGACAGACGCACCTTTCTAAGCTTCCCCTAACAGCAACATGCCAGAAAATCCATACTATTGTAGTACTTTACCTGAATAGAAGATATTTATCCAGCTAGGTAGAGAAATGCCATGAGGCCCTGATAATATTTAACAAAAATTAACATTTCAAGAACCCTTTGCAGTAGCTAGAACACTGTACAATTGCTATTTAACGGTATATATGTACAGAATTAATAAAGGTTTTCTGTCTGCTTCCCTAAGAAAATCTCAGTTCATGTTACGGCCTCGAGTCCAGAGACAAGTATGGTTTATACAGATTTCCTTACAGACTGCAATGTAATTAAAACAGCTCTAATTAAGCTTGGTTCCAGGGAGATTTTGTTTTTACTGACTTCTCCTTGCATAGCGGACTGTCCTTTGATGTTAGAAATTGAACATTTTTTTTTACCTCTTTCAAGTGCAAGGATAAATTCCCTATTTCTCTGAAGTTCTCTCATGAACTCTTCATTCTGTAAGAAAAGTGCCACCCTCTCATCTTGCAAATACTGCTTCAGCTTACGCTCCTGGTCCATGGAGCCATGCTCTTTTTTGGCGTCTTCCTCAAGTTTTGAAGAAGGTCCACGTTGGCAGCTCTGTTGGATAAGCAGTGGTTTTATTATTCAAAGCTGTATAATGAAACCCCATGAAAAAACTATACAATACAGGTAGGTGCCTATCATTAAAAATATAATGGGCAGGAATTCAAATGTTTTGGGATGCAATATACTGTATGTACAAGGAAAGCTCAATAGAAACAATATAGAAAAGGGCACATATAACTTGGGATGACATGCTTTATTCTCAATAAATGATATTAGGTCAAAAACACAAAAGCAATGAGTTATAAACAATAAAAATCCTAACTATATATCCAGGGGTCACGAAAAAATTAAAGTAAACCCCCAGTACAGGCCCACACTAAGGTCCAACATAGCACAGCACAATATACAATAAGTACCCTCAGCCACAATACAGATAATGATATATTATAGAATATCAAATATAGGGTACGTTAACAATGATGTCTACTGCTGGGACAAAAATATCCTATAAAGATACAGTCAATTTAGAAAATGGTGCATCAAAGTATGGACAATACAGATCATAATCTTAGTGTAATATTCAACATTTTGATATACCCAATAAATTAAAGAAAACTAGTGCAGAATATGCAGGAGAGGAATACTAGCACAGGCTATAGAAAGGTGCTGTAGGAAGAATCCCCACACGTATTGCAGCAACGCAGCTTTCTTAGGGGTGAGCATGCTTGATTACATGTGCCATTTTTATATCATTGCTATAAAGCTAGGCCGCTTGACATTAGTGGCTCAATTCTGACTTATGTAAAGTCGAATTTAGCAGTCATACAACGAAACGGTAGGAGTGGAAAGGCATCATAGTAAGATCTTACCAAAAAAGCAGCCAAAGGCTAAAAACGTACACGTGAGCACTGCAAGTACAATGATCACACTGTGCTACAATGCAATAAGGAGCAGGCGGTGCACAACTTTAGGCATAATACAGTGAATACTGGAGTGTTACTTTACACTGCTCCATTTGTGCAGTTTAGAGTTATGCCTCACTCACACAGTCAGTGTTCGGTCAGTGGTTTTGAGCCAAAACCCGATGCGACTCTAAACACAAAACCGGTGCAGATCTTTCCCTTATACCTTATGTCTGTGGGGGCTCCAATCCCGGTTTTGGCTCACAATCACTGATGGAAATCACTGACGCAGTTTTGCAGACCTTGCCCTTTGCAATGCAAATCCACATGAACAACTGACATGCTGCGGTTTTGAAAATCTGCACAGCAGGTAAATTTCTTCGAATACAAAATACGCAATGTGTACTTGAGATTTGGCAAATCTTATAGATTTTGCTGGTACAGTATTACACTGTGCTTTTTCTGCACGAAAATCTGCACGCAATCCGCTTTGTATGCAGTTACCCTTAGGCTACATTCACACGACTGTAGTGTATTACGGATCAGCAATACACCCAGCCGTCACCCCCCATAGAAATGCCTATTCTTGTCCGCAGCTGCGGACAAGAATAGGACATGTTCTATATTTTGCGAAGCCGTGGACCAGAAGTTCGGGTCCGTGCTACGCAAATGCGGAAGCGGATAGCACATAGTGTGCTCTCCGCACCTCGTCCGGCCCCATAGAGAGGGAATGGGTCCGCACCCGTTTCACAGAATTGCTGAACGGATCCGGACACATTGACGGTCGTGTGAATGTAGCCTTAGGGTAATACAGTATAAGCAAAGTGAATAAGATTTGCAAAATCTCATGTACACGCTGAAAATTTTCCACATGGAAATTGATCTGCTCTGCGGATTTGGAAATTTGTAGCTTGTCAATTCTTTGTGCGATTCCTCACCTTATGTATAGTGGTTTTCTCCACAGACCTTTAGAGGCTTGTTAATAAACAGAAAAAAACGCAACAAAAACGGAATAAAAAAACAATATATAGTAATAGCAATTAATAGAGTGGGTTTATAAGCTTTTTTTATTCGGTTTTAGCGCTGCTCTTATGGGGATTTTCAGCATAAAAATCTGCACCGTGTGCAGTTACCCTAGGGTAGCATCTGCACTGCAGCTTCAAAGCCACATGACTAAAAATGTTCATCTAGCCCTGGGCTTATATGGGTTGATGCACAACAAAAGCTGCTGTGTAGCCAGGACATCTAAAATGATCCTCTACTTTCAGGTCCTTCTGTAGACTCCCATATATAGGAAAGAGAAAGAGACATCTGATAGTGAAGCACCACTAAAAAAAAGCGCTGCCACCAAAGATCTTCATAATCGACCGACCCAGGTGTCGTACCAGCTACATCGGTAGCTTCGGTGCTAATATTCTCTTATTATATTCTTATACATCTGCCCTAACTCCTCCCCATGGTTCAAGGTTGGACATAGCATAAGCTTATAATGTTCATTAAAACACATAAAATCCTAACTTTACTACCACACATTTCATAACACTAAAATGAAAAAAAAAAAATTTAAATCTTTATAACGTATACTCAAAGACTGCCCAGAGGGTATTTAAATATCATGTGACTTATATATATTTTTTTGCCTACTATATTGGAAGTACCCCTTGAGGACCCTCCATAGTACGGGTCCTTTTTAGCTGTGTCCCTTTCGTTTTACCTAACTCTCGGCATCTAGAGAAGAAGGAACGGAACAGTAGTCGAGTTTCTACAGTGACTGATTCAAAAGGAGGTGTTCGAAAGAAGCCTCTGAGAATTGGTTGTGAATCTATCATTCGTACAGTATATGTTTAACCCCTTAATGACTAGCCTGTTTTGGGCCCTAAAGGGGATGTCTCACCTCTACCGGTGGTGGCAAATAGCTTACATATGTCACCAATGTCATACAGGTGCAGGTCCCACCTCGGAGACCCACACCTATCTCTAGAACGGAACTACCAAAGTGAATAAGATCACACTGTGCATGCACAACTGCCCTCCATTCAGTACTGTTGGCTACTACCTGCAGTTCCACAGAAGTGAATTATGTGAAGGGGATTTTATTTTTGCTATTTTTTCCATTGAAAAGTGTATTTTCAATGGGAGAAAGGTTTATTTATTTTTTACGTGACCAAGCCTAAAAAGGAGTATAGGGCGGTCACTAAGAAGATAAGAAGAGCAGTGCGGATCCAGTTCTATTTTTGACAAAATACTACTGAAACAAAGATTCATTCAGGGACATTTATCAAGCCCTATACGCCACATTATGGTGTACGGCACCATCATTTATGACTCTGAGTTTCTCAGCACTTTTCAGAAGTGCTGAAAAATGGAGGCATGACTTCCGTTTCTTAACTAATCAGGTTTTTTTTTTTTTTTAAGGTGGATGCAGGCATATTTTTAAATTAAGCGATTTAGAAATTTGTTGTCTACATCATTCTCTATTAAATTAAATGAAATTGTGTGAAAGTTGAGTGACTCTTAAGGGTGCTGTCACACACACTGGTCGCTGCAGGGCCAAGAAGCATCCAGAAGGAACAGGTTCACACTGATTGCAGGTGAAAGCACCCTAAGCCTCATTAATAAAAGGTAAAGGTTATAAAAGGCACAAATTATCAGCTCCCCGATCCGATTCTATGGATCACTATTTTCTCAGTCTAAGCTGCATGATTTATTTAGTAACAATAGAGGAGTACATTGGTAATAGGTTGGATGGCACTCCAAATGAGTGGATGTGTAGGTATCAGGAGACAGTTCCCAGGCCGAGTTGCAATGAAAGAATTAAAACTCCTGTACTCCACTGAATTGCTTCAAGTGTTGTGTTTTAATTAACAAGCGGATTTCCAGTTTCAAAATCAAATATGAACGTTTTTGGCATTTAGCCTTCTTCAGAGCACTGCATGAGCCGCACTGTGTGGAAGGTAGAAGGGTGAAATGCCCCCAGTCGGTGGCAACAAAGGTGTAAGGACCACACGGTCAAGGTGTGTGAGCTCTATGGCAAAGGTTGGCGCAGAGTTTACTTGTGGGCGCTATTCCGATAGGGCTGCTGCTTAAAACAGGAGTTTTAATTCTTTAATAGAGGAGTACATACATCAAACTAAATTTACCAAGTAGCGGCGGAATGTTCATTTAGAAAATGACAAATACAAACTGTCAAAAGTTGTAGAGCTATCTTGGAAGAAAGCAGTCATGTTCTTCTAAATTAGATGAACCCTTATTGCTCATGCCATTACTCACTGTTCTTACCTGAACACTCTCCATCTGTTGGGGTAATATGCGAAGGAAATCCTCAGGCAAGCTTCCTAGTAGAGGAGGGTTCCAGTGCCTGCACATTTTTGGTACCTGAGAACCGCAGACTGGCAACACGTCAGTCCTAATTAAAAATTTAAAAAAATAAAAAATTATTTTCTAACAAAAACTCAAATAGGGTAACTAATCATCTTTTAGCGCAGTGTTTCCCAACCAGTGTGCCTCCAGCTGTTGCAAAACTACAACTCCCAGCATGCCCGGACAGCCTTTGGCTGTGCAGGCATGCTGGGAGTTGTAGTTTTGCAACAGCTGGAGGCACACTGGTTGGGAAACACTGTTTTAGCTGACAGGAGTTTTCCAAGACATATATACTGATGACGTATCCTCTGCAGTAGCGCCACTGTCTTCTCTTAGCTCACCAAGCACAGCACCAGACATTGTATAGCGGCTGTGCAAGGTATAGCAACTCAGCTCCATTCACTTGGCTGGGGCTGACCTGCGCCTAGGCCATGTGACCGATGAACATGATGTAGCAAGGCCGATAATGATTACAAAAGTCTTGGAAAACCCTTTTAATTTCACTGCAGCACATGCATGCACAGAGCACATTTAGTTATCCATACTGTTTCACAATGCAGTTTGTGTTGAATCGGATTTTTTTAACCACTTGATTTCTTGTCTGGGTGATCAAACTGTAAGTGTAGGGTGCAGTTATAGAGAGGGGTAGCACTACATTACAGCTCTATGATACACTGTGGTGGTTTTAGTTTTTCCCATTCATGAGCCAGGAAACAGGAAAAGTGTCCACAGGAATCACAGTTGCATGGCGATACCACAGATGACAGATTTCAAAAATAAAATGTTCTATTTTGTTCTATTTTTTTGCAGAACGGACATACGGAATGAACATGGAGGAACTTCTGGGGTTTTTTGTGGACCCATTGAAATGCATGGTGTGCGCAAAAAAACAGAACGTACACAGAAAGAAAATAAGTTTTTGTGCATGATTTTTTTTTTGCAGTTTTACCCAAGTAAAAACTAAAAAAGAAAAAGCTGCGATATCAAGCACAGCGGCTATATAATGTACGGTGTTGTGGTTGGGAAGCTGTGAGAAGTGTGTGTTGTCGGTACCGCAAGCGCCACTACCATTTTCAAACAGCTGATCAGTGGGAGTTCTGGGTGTCGGAACCCACCGATCAGATAATGATGACATATCTCAGAAAACCCCATTAAAGGAAATATGTCACCAAAAATTTATATAAACCGGATAGTAACAAATATCCTTTTTTTCTAATCAGTTTTTATTTTCTGACTACAGATTATTTCTTATTCTATTTCCTGAACATGATTGTGGGGCCGGCCATCTTGCCTGAGCTGTTCTTAACAGCATTTAGAAAGCTGCTTTACGGCAGCCTCATGATCCATAGACACAATGGGGCAATTGGGGGGGAAAGAAAGTATAGATAAGCTTTGACAATCACCTATTGTGAATGGTGGGTCCTGTCTTAGCTATACACAGAGGTGATATCATTACAGGCAGGATTAGAATGACAGAATAGAATGCCCAACAAAGCAGGAGGGTGATTTTTAACAGTGTCCTAAAACCTGTACTAGGCTGAAAATTCACCAGCCCTCACTGTCACTTACTTTGCACTGCACCTGCTTTAATGTGCTGAATTTGATACCGTACATTTCACCTTTTTGGTTAGCATATTTTAGAACATAGAAAAATAAGTTATGCAGTAGTTCCCTTTTTATTTTTCTACAAGTAAGGGCACTATTACTTATGCGGCTTTGCTGTGGGTACTGCATTTACACTGGACCACATGAAGTGTTACACCAGATTGCGAACTGAGTGACTATTCCTAATACTACTACTCTGATCCAGGGAACTACAGTTACAACTGCTTGCCCCGCTGGCACCTGTATTTCATTGGTTTACTGTTGCAAGGTACAGGTGTGGCCTGGCAAATGTGACTTGGCTCCACGTGCAATAGCACCATAAAACTTCCAGGTTCTGACATTTCCTGTTCTGATTTCTTTTAGATGTTTTGTTACAACTTGGATCCGTAACTTGAGAGCTTTTTTTTTGTAATTTTCTTCTGTAAGATATACTACTACTTTTCTCCAGACCATACTGCTTATATTACTACTACTTCTACTACCACCACCACGTCATTACTGAAAAGTGCCTCCAAAGTATAAATCAACATTTCAGCAGCACTTACACTGACTGTGTAGTGATTGCAGCATTTACACTAGACCGTGGACTGAAAACTACATTTACACTGGACCAAATGAAGTGTTGCACTAGATTGTGGACTGAGTGACCGTAGGTTTTATACTATTCCTAATACTACTACTCTGATCCAGGGCCGTACTAGGACTGAAATCCAGCCTTAGCATTTTCAAACAGACAGACCCACTTGCTCTGTGATGAATGTGAAATATGCTTGTACTTTTCCACAGTGCTAATGGCATTTTTGGATGGACATTACATTCAACTAGGGATGTCCCGATACCGATACCAGTATCGGTATCGGGACCGATACCAGCATTTTCACGAGTACTTGTACTCGTGAAAATGCCGCCGATACCGCTGCCGATACCGCAAGTTCCGGGCTGGCAGCTCCTCTACACTATTAAAGTAAACCTAACCTCTATTAATGTCGCCGGAATTACTAACTATTGATGCCCAGTCCCCCTCAGATCAGGCGCTCAGTCCCTCCATGCTCCTCCTGCCCCGCCTTCCTTCTTCATTCATAAAAGTGGGCGGAGCGAGCAGGCGGGACATGAGGCGCATGGAGGAACTGAGAGCTCAAGCTGCCCGATTCCTCCAAGCACCTCACGTCCCTCCTGCGTGCTCCGCCCACTTTATGAATGTAGAAGGCGCGCGGGGCAGGAGGAGCATGGAGGGACTGAGCGCCTGACCTGAGGGAGACTGCACATCAATAGTTAGTAATTCCGGCCACATTAATAGAGGTTAGGTTTACTTCAATAGTGTATGGGAGAGCTCTGGATGACACTATGGGGGATCTCTGGATGACACTAATGGGGGGGATCTCTGGATGACACTATGGGGGATCTCTGGATGACACTATGGGGGTCTGTGGATGACACTAATGGGGGATCTGTGGATGACACGTATAGCATAATATGCTATATATGTGTCATCCACAGACCTCATAGTGTCATCTAGAGATCCCCTATAGTGTCTCAGATCCAGAGATCCCCATAGTGTCATCCAGAGATCCCCTATAGTGTCATCCAGAGATCCCCCATTAGTGTCATCCAGAGATCCCCCATTAGTGTCATCCAGAGATCCCCCATTAGTGTCATCCAGAGATCCCCCCATTAGTGTCATCCAGAGATCCCCCATTAGTGTCATCCAGAGATCCCCCATTAGTGTCATCTAGAGATCCCCCATTAGTGTCATCTAGAGATCCCCCATTAGTGTCATCTAGAGATCCCCCATTAGTGTCATCCAGAGATCCCCCATTAGTGTCATCCACAGATCCCCCCCCATAACGGCGTCATCCACAGATCCCCCCCCCCCCATAACGGCGTCATCCACAGACCCCCCCCCCCCCCCATTACAGCGTCATCCACAGATCCTCATAACAGTGTCATCCACAGATAACCCCATAACAGATCCCCCTGGTGGCACATTGGTTGGAAAACACTATTATATTCCCATTGGAACTATTGGAATATTACTGACAATCTGTATGGTACTGTTTTTTTGTTTAGTATTGTATTTGGGGGCATTGAGGATGCAATATTAGGGGTAGCAGCAGGATAACACTGTTGGTGCTCAAGGATTGGGGAGATGATGGAAAAGTGAGGAATCAAAGTTGTGTGCGTTAGTAAACTCTGTAGAGATGAGACGTGGCTGAAAGATATCATGGCAGTCTGGGCCAAATGGAGAAGACAACGAGAAAGATAACGTATAATAAGAGGAGACGTAACTGTATGTAGTGCTGTATACTCCTTGTATGTTTGGTAGTGTTGAATGTAGGGATGTCCCGATACCATTTTTTTAAGACCGAATACGAGTACCGATACTTTTATTTAAGTACTCGCCGATACCAATTACCGATACCTCGTATAAACAGCGGCGCAGTTGCTGATAGCAATGAAAAAAAATTAAAGCTGGAATTTGGTTGCTATGGACAACGGTTTTTCTTTTCCTTTATTAACACTTGTACAAAGGAAAAGAAAAACCGCTGTCCATAGCAACCAAATTCCAGCTTTAATTTTTTCATTGCTATCAGCAACTGCGCCGCTGTTTATACGAGTATCGGTAATTGGTATCGGCAGTACTTAAATAAAAGTATCGGTACTGTATTCGGTCTTAAAAATGGTATCGGGACATCCCTACATTCAACACTACCAAACATACAAGGAGTATACAGCACTACATACAGTTACGTCTCCTCTTATTATACGTTATCTTTCTCGTTGTCTTCTCCATTTGGCCCAGACTGCCATGATATCTTTCAGCCACGTCTCATCTCTACAAAGTTTACTAACGCACACAACTTTGATTCCTCACTTTTCCATCATCTCCCCAATCCTTGAGCACCAACAGTGTTATCCTGCTGCTACCCCTAATATTGCATCCTCAATGCCCCCAAATACAATACTAAACAAAAAAACAGTACCATACAGATTGTCAGTAATATTCCAATAGTTCCACTAATTAAATTCTCTACCACAGTGTCCTCATTACTAATAGTGCTCCCTAGAGTCATAATGCTCCCTGAGAGTGCCCCTCTTAGTAGTAGCACCCTACACATTTTGACAAATCATAATGCCCCCCACAGTAAAAGTAATAATGCATCATAGCGCCCTCAGTAGTGAAAAAACTCCCCAAAGTGCCCCCTGTAGTAATAAGCCCACCAAACTGCCCCCCGGGGGTAATAAGGCCCCATAAAAAACTTTGATACTAATAAGGCCCCCTAAAGTGCCCCCATTAGTAATAAGGTCGCCTAAAGTGCTCCAGTATTATGAAAGCACCCTAAAGTGCCCCCTCTTGTAACGCAATCAGAAATAATAACTTTCTATCATGCCCCAGGGAGTAATAAGGGCCCTCTATAATTCCCCAGTAGTGATAAGGCTCCTCCATAAGGCCCCCTGTAGAGCACTCAGTAATAATAAAGCCTCTCTACAGTGCTCACCAGTAGTACTAAGGGTCCTTTATATTGCCTCAGTAGTTATGTTGCTCTCTAAAGTGCTCCCAGTAGTAATAAGGCCCCCATAGGTGCCTAAGTAGTAATAAAGGCCCTGTATAGCATTTCCAGTAGTTATAACTACTGGGGCCAACCCAGGGGTGCATTATATTGCCCCTATATTGCCCCAGTACTCATAATGTCCCACTGCAGTGCCCCCCATAGTTATGGTGTCCCCCTGTAGTGCAGTGTCGGACTGGGGTACCTAGGGCCCACCAGTAAAATTTATTTTGGGGGCCGACCATACGGATACATTCAAGTATAATAAATAATCTAACACGTTTTTTATATGTACATAGGCTGGTTCAGGTTCTGTACATTGAATATGTGTATGTAGTGCAGTAAATCTAATGTGTTATGTGCCACTTGTGCAGGGGGTGGGAGACTAGGGGCCCACCTTGCTCAGGGGCCCACCGGGGGATTCCCCTGTACCCCTGTGGGCCAGTCCGAGCCTGCTGTAGTGCCCCAGTAGTTATACTAGCCCTTTATATTGCCCCAAAAGTGACAGAAAAAAAAACCTCACCTGCTCCATAATACCAGCTGTGAAGGGGTTGTCCCATCTCAGACAATGAGGGCATATCACAAGGATATGTCCCCATTGTCTGATAGGTGCGGGTTCCACCGCTGGGACCCGAACCTATATCGAGAACTGAGCCCCGAAAGTGAAGGAGGGCGCACTGCGCATGCGCAGCCGCTGTCCTTTCATTTTCTATGGGGCCAGTGCTCGGCTATTTCCATCGGCCCCATAGAAATGAATGGGAGGTAGGGTTGGGCGATATCAAAAATATTGCCACGATAACGATATTAAGAAATGTATCGCGATAACGATATATATCACGATGAATGCCCATTTAGAAGAAAAAAACACTTGGAGACATTATACTGTATGGGGGGTGGCCACAAAGAGACGTTATACTGTATGGGGGCCACAAGGAGACATTATACTGTATGGGTGCAGATGCAAAGAGACGTTATACTGTATGGGGGCAGCTACAACCGGACGTTATACTGTATGGGGGCAGCCACAAGTAGACGTTATACTGTATGGGGGCAGCCACAAGGAGACGTTATACTGTATGGGGGCACAAGGAGACATTATACTGTATGGGGGCAGCCACAAGGAGACGTTATACTGTATAGTGGCAGCTATAAAGAGACGTTCTACTGTATGGGGGCCACAAGGAGACGTTATACTGTATGGGGGTAGATGCAAGGAGACGTTATACTGTATGGGGGGCTACAAGGAGACGTTATACTGTATGGGGGCAGATGCAAGGAGACGTTATACTGTATGGGGCAGCCACAAGGAGACGTCCTCAAGGAAAATCTGGGGTCCTCCAGCCACAGCTCTCCCCTCTCTGTTCTCGATATAGGTGCTCGGTATATCTTAGCGATATGCCCCCATTGTCTGAGATGGGAATACCCCTTTGAGGTCTCAGCTGCCTGCATCCCAGTGCAGGCAGATCACTATGACGTCATTGCGCTGCCTGCAATTACAATGATGTCACTGCCTGTGATGTGTCATAGGCTCCAGGCCTAGTGGCTTATGAGAGTGAACAACAGGACCTGGAATCACTGGTTCCTGTGCCCTGCTGGACTATTCAACTGTATCACCGTTCTAAGGATGGCAATACAGTTGTTGCTACGGAGGCCACTATGTTCGAGGCACTGGGCAAAACATCTGGGGCCCAAGCTGGCAGCCCACTCCTTAACTGGCACGTGGCATTCGTCAGAATTGCCAAATGGGCAGTCTGGCCTGGTTCTGATCTTACTAAAAACACTACTACTACCGGCCAATATCACTAACAATAATGCGATCACTGCTCTCATTCAAGTACAGCTAAACCAACTACTTTTGTCACGTTACTACTATCAGTACTAGTGCCATTACAACTACATTATGTAATTACTAGAGATGAGCGAATCTCTCAAAGATTCAATTCGGCCGGTTCGGCAATTTTTTCGAAAAGATTTGCGTCAATCCTAATTTATTTGCAGCGAATTACGTTAAAAAGCGTCTATTTCTGGGCTGCAGAGAGCCTTTATAGGGGTGTAGAACACTGTGCCTTGCAGTAACACACATAGGGAGTCTGCTGTGGTAGTGAAATAATACTGTGAGTCAGTATGCCATGCAGATGACAGGGGTCACTCTTAGAATCACTCCATTTGGGCAGTCACAGGGCCAAAACTGACCAAATAACTCAAGTGTGAACTCAGCCTTACAGGTCAATGTTAGCGTCAAGAAGTGCACTCCTTTTACACCCTCATCAGCTGATTCCACATAGATGTCTACAGAACCTGTTCTATTAAACACATATACAAGTAGAGCCCCCCGACAGAGTGAAGAGGGTGTCAGCTCAGCAGTAAGTTTGTGTTGACATCACTGATTAATTTGCCTTTCATCTGATCCGTCAGAACAATAACCCCCAAAAAACGGATCCTGTCTGTTGAGCATCCGCCTTTACGGTCAGCATTTGGTCAGTAATCCATCAGTATTGCTAATGCCCCAAAAAAACAGGAGTGGATCCATAACAGAGATGACACGCCGAATAAATTTTTCTTTTTCTACTGATATATGCCACTAAAGGCTTTACCAAATATAACTGGAACAGTGAACGCCGAGTCTATTTTTCTTTTTCCATGTATATACGCCACTAAAGGCTTTTCAACAGACAACTGCAGCGCTAAACGCCGAATAAATTTATATTTTTCTACTGATATATGCCACTAAAGGCTTTACTACATATAACTGGAACAGTGAACGCAGAGTCTATTTTTCTTTTTCCACGTATTTACACCACTAAAGGCTTTTTAACAGACAACTGCAGCGCTGAACGTAGAATGCATTTTTATTTTTCTACTGATATACGCCACTAAAAGCTTTACCACATATAATGAACAGTGAATGCAGAGTATATTTTTCTTTTTTAACGCATATATCCCACATAAGGCTTTTCAACAGAGGGTTATAGGCTGTCAGTTTCACAAAAAAACACTGGCACCTGAGGCGGAGTCATCTGAGGTCAACGGACTCAGCGGAGGAAGTAGGTCTGCGCTGGAAGAGCGAGACGCGGTGCCGCAGATAAATGTAGGCTGGTGTGAATTAGTTAGTACTTTTGTGCAGGGTTAGTGCATAATGTATTCACCTGTATTGGTGCGCCCACACTTCGCAGCACACACATGCTTCGCTGTTCCCGACTTCCAGACAGTTCCCGCCAGTGCAGCGTGCGCTGATAAGGACATCATCACGTAAGTGTGTGTGTGAAACGTGATGTAATGTTGCTATTTTCACGTCTAAGACTTTTAAGTATATCATTCTTGGCTGCTAACGCTTTTAACTTTCTTCCTGCTGCAGACACCAAACGCACTTCCAGTTCATGAATGTGGTGAAATGTTTTATGTGAAACTGCCTTTTTTGGAAAAATTGGTCGGTAGATGTAACTATGATCAAGGACAATATATGTACTTTACTGCCCACTGGATAAATCTGGTTCCTGCCCAGCCACACCAGCAACATGGCCACGTACCACCGTTCTAAGCCGCTTCAGCCTCCACTTTCTCACGCCGCCCACTGGTATGCACTTGTTCCTTTGCAAGTTTGATCCGGTGGCATACCTGATGGTTTCCTTTTAATCTTGGCGAAAGCTTGGGCTGTATTGAAGCCAACAATAAATTGAGTTCAGACGGGATTGTGAGAGTGATGAGAGGGGTCGCACATAGCTTGCATACACTGCATGCCTCCAACATAATTCTTGGATCTCTACATAAAAATAATGTATTTGCTGTAAATCGAAAGAGGGGCATAGTTGGAGGCATTGACTTCACAAGAGATGCAGAGCAGCGGAGTTCAGCCACCTCTATTTGCCACTAATACATGGGAAAAAGGGTTTTACCACATATAGCTGCACCACTGAACAGCAAATATCTTTTTCTTTTGCCACTAATACACAGCAAAAAAAGGGCTTTACCACATATGACTGCACAGCTGAACGGCAAATAGTGGACAGAGTGATAGAGTGTGGAGGTGGCGGCAGCATCAGAAGACCACAGAGTGGTCTATGACATAATGGTAAGGTGGAAGCAGCATGAGGAGACCACAGAGTGGCAAGGTGACAGTGTGGAGGTGGCAGCAGCATGTGGAGACCACAGAGTGACTCGGTGAGTGGAGAGGTGGGTGGCACTACCAGTACCCGCCGACGAAGGTGGATGAAAGTAGGAGCACTTGGCATCAGATATGTGGCATCAGGCGGGTGACAGCATCAGAATAGTAGCTGAGGCAGGTAGCCAGATGAAACCGATCTATTTTGTCAAACTGTTTGTGTTTCACCATGGATGATCTAGTCTGATGCATCAGGCATTGATGGCTGCAAATCCTGACTGATCTACGCCTGATTCATCTTGACAAAGGTCAGTCTCTCCACATTTTGGGTGGACAGGCGAGTTCTTCTTGGGGTAACTATGGCCCCCGCTGCACTAAACACCTGCTCTGATGCCACACTACCAGTCGGGTAGGACAGCTTTTCCAGGGCAAACTCGGCCAGTTGTGGCCACGAATCCAGTTTGGCTGCCCAGTAGTCCAGCGGATCTCCAATGACGGCTGGCAGGGTGCACTCCAAGTATGCCACCACCTGCTGGTTCAGGTTCTGCTCTATGTCTACCTGCTGGTGAGTAGTTTCTTCACTATGCGGGTAAAGAAAGCTGCTCATCAGCAACTCTAGACTCAGGCTGCTGGTGCTGCTGTCACTTGCGATGAAGTCGAAGATCGAGTCAACCCATCAAGAACCACTGGGTTGCTGGTCAAGACAAGGCCATTAGCTGACACTGGAAGCTCAGGCCTCTAGAAGTGACCCCTGCTGCCACGCCCCCTTACTCTGCTGCGATCTGTGCCTGCGCCAGAAACATTTAGGCCTCTGCCACTCCCTTGTGCAGGGCCTGGCACTTCTCTGTCTGACATACTGTTAGCTGAACTAAATAAATTAAAATGAAATTTAAACACCCCTAAAATATATTTTTCTTTTTGTACTGAAATAGGCCACTAAATGTTTTCACCACATATAACTAGAGAAGTGAACTGCGTATATATTTCTCTTGTAATACAAAAATACGTCACTAAACGCTGTCAGCGCAAATAACTGCAAAAGTGAACTGCGTATATATTTCTCTTTTTGAACTGAAATAGGCCAGTAAATGCTTCTAGCGCAAACAGCTGTAAAAGTGAACTGCATATATACTGTATTTCTCTTGTAGTACTGAAATACGTCACTAAACGCTTTTAGCGCAAATAACTGCAAAAGTGAACTGCGTATATATTTATCTTTTTGTACTGAAATAGGACAGTAAAAATGCTTTTAGCGTAAATAACTGAAAAAGTAAACTGCGTATATATTTCTCTTTTTGTACTGAAATAGGCCAGCAAACGCTTTTAGCACAAATAACTGCAAAAGTGAACTGCGTATATATTTCTCTTTTTGTACTGAAATAGGCCAGTAAACGCTTTTAGTGAAAATAACTACAAAAGTGAACTACGTATATATTTCTCTTGTAGTACTGAAATATGACACTAAACGCTTTCACCACATACAGTATAGCTGCAGAAGTGAACTGCGTATATATTTTTCTTTTTCCACAGATATAAGCCACTAAAGGCTTTTCAACATAGCATTTGCTGGAATGACAGAGCTGTATAATAGCTATTTGGATCCCCAAATAATCTTTCCTTGCACTTGTAAATCGCTTTTTTTTTCCACAGTGAGGTTTTCCCTAGCGCCTGTTCTGACCTCTCTCTCTGCACTAAGATGCTGTGAAATGATTCCTCCCTATCCTTTCCCTGCACTTATAAATCGCTTTATTTCCACAATTAGGTTCTCCCTATCACTCTCCCTAGCGCCTGCAATGTCTCTCCCTGCACACAGAATGGTAGAAAATGGCAGAATCCAAGATGGCTGCGGGTATTAATAGGGCTGTGACAGGGCTGGCTGGCTGGCTGCAGATTGGCTGCAGGCATGGCATTATGGGTCATCCCGCCTTCCCAGAGTTCTTTGCCTCATGTCCTCACACGTGTAGCCGCAATTCTAGGAAAAATTGCATTAGTTGTGACAGGTATTCGCTCACCCTTTTACACCAGTACCGCACCTCTTGGCTCTCCAAAGTGCTCTAGAGGAACTCTGGCTTGGCTGTGTCAGTTCAATCCACCCTTTATGCTGTGAATCCTGGACCAATCTTCTGGCACTTGCAGTTAAAAACGCCAAATCTTTATTTCAAGCGTATAAAATCATAATGCAATACAAAAAAAAATAAAAACATTAAAAAATCTACATGTTTCGGATGAAACAAATCATCCTTCCTCATGGGTTATCTTAAGGATGATGTGTTTCATCAAACACATAGCTTTTTTGACTTGCATGAACATGTTTTTATGCACTTGAAATAGAGATTTGGTGTTTTTAATCACAATTGCCAGAAGAATTGTCCAGGATTCACACCATAAGGCCTCTTTCACACAACCATGTGTGTACCGCGGCCGTGCTGCGGACGGCGATGCACACAATCCACTAACACTGACCGTGGGGCAGCTGCAGTGGATCGTGGACCCATTCACGTAGTGTTCCGTTCCGTGAGCCCGTTCCGCATCTTCGGATTTGCGGACCAACTAAAGTGAATGGGTCCGCATCCGTGATGCGGATTGCACACGGAACAGTGCCTGTGTATTGCGGGTCCGCAATACGGCAACGGGGCGCACACATTTGTGTTCAAGAGGCCTAATTACTATTGATGCAAGAAATATTCCTATGTCATAATTTTTAATACTAAAATGTTCATGTCACTACTGCTAGGTGAGTTCACATGTCACTGACCACCCTTATGTCAACTTTACTAGTATTGGCATGCCATTACTGCGAATTCTATTTGTTGCTTACAGAGGCTCTGTCACCAGGATCAACCCCATTAAATCAGACAGACTGCCTGGTAGAGCTCATCATGCTGATTAAAATTATACATTTCGTTTGTCTCTATGATAAATAGCTGCAGAGGAATCTGTGTTTTCATGCATATGCAAATGAGCACTTCGAGCACCAGGAGGCGGGGCTGAATCGCTTGAGAACTGCTATGCACTGCACACGCTCCCCTCCCATAGATTGACTGGGTTAGCCAAAAGCCTGAGGGCAAAGCCCTGTCCAAGAGCTGTGTGCTAGCAATATTATATATTCCATACACTATAGCTTCACCACACTGAGATCTGCTCAGAAACCTAATCTACATATTGCTGCTTTATATACAGGCACAATATATGATTAGAAAGACACCAGTAATATGTGTTAGTTTATAAACATATTAAAAACATATAGCTTTTTATAGGTTGGTGGTTAAGTAATTGGTTTTGCATACAGAGATACCAGGTTTGAATATTGGGAGAAACATTTTTTATTTCATATATTTTTTTCTCCCACATTTATCCCATAAGAAAAGTCCTTATTATATTGAGAATAATGGCTTTTTTAGAAGCTAATATTACTGGTTTCTTTATATTCATGTATTGTGTCTGTGAATGAATATGTAATAGGTTTTAGCAAAAAAACAAACAAAAACAAAACACTATTCTCAATATCGTAAGGCCTTATTATTATATGATTACATATTATTTATTATAGTATAGCCTTTTAATATGATTTTGAATTATAGAAAAAAAATATATCAGAAATAAAACATATCTCTTCTGGGATTCCAACCTATGCTCTACATGCATGGTAAGTGTTCCAGCCAATATCTGGTTTAATAGGGTTGATCCTGGTGACAGAGCCACAAAGTGTACTGCTCCCATGTTATTACTGCTAACATTCTATATTCTATATAAAGCATAATACTGACATTTAACTGAGGGGAAGGCATTTACAATAATATATTATTAGTAGGACTTGTTAGCTCTCCATACAGTTCTGCTGCCAACATAAGGAGAATGTGCGTTAGCTCAAGGTCACCACTGTTCTGCTACTCTCTGATTTCAGATGATTGGAATGCAGAGATTCAATTACAAAATAAATAAAAGCACTTCTCAAGTTTTCCATCAGGTGGCAGCATCTGTGCACACAGCCAAGCTGTAACTTCAAGGAGGACTATTATCATGATGAAATCACAGCCATGACAGTCTGCTGCTCTATCTGGGCAGCATCCCATTTCTATGGCTCTCAGATTGGTACATAGGCCATCTACTATGATAAACCAGTACTGCATAAAGGCCAGTCACACTGGGCAGTACTAAAATAATATTTTACAATCATTGCACTGTTAAACATGTCAACCAACTGAACAACAAACAATAGTTTGCTGGTTTGTTGTTGATTAAATCCTATTCACCAACCTAAAATAATCTCTAGTTGGCTGCAAATCCAATGTAATTAGATATCTCTGTTGCTTATAACGGGGAAACAAAGCGACTGTACAATAATGACCAGTTTACAAAAAACAATTGATGCTATATGTTAAAGGGGTTTTCCGAGATCTTTTTATTGATGACCTATCCTCTGCATCAGTATCTGGTCGTGGGGGTCGGACACCCGGGACCCTCACCGATCAGCTGTTTGAGAAGGTAGCAGAGCTCCTGTGAGCGCCGAGGTCTTCTCTCTGCTTTTCCTAGGCCAAAGACTACACGTTCATACAGTGGATATAAAAAGTCTACACACCCCTTTTAAAATGTCAGGTTTCTGTGCTGTAAAAAAACTGAGACAAAGATAAATCATTTCAGAACTTTTTACACCTTTAATGTGACCTATAAACTGTACAACTCAATTGAAAAACAAACTGAAATGTTTTAGGTAGAGGGAAGAAAAAATATAAAAATAAAATAATATGGTTGCATAAGTGTGCACGCCCTCAAACTAATACTTTGTTGAAGCACCTTTTGATTTTATTACAGCACTCAGTCTTTTTGGGTATGAGTCTATCAGCATGGCACATTTGACTTGGTAAGATTTGCCCACTCTTCTTTGCAAAAACACTCCAAATCTGTCAGATTGCGAAGGCATCTCCTGTGCACAGCTCTCTTCAGATCACACTACAGATTTTCAATCGGATTCAGGTCTGGGCTCTGTCTGGGCCATTCCAAAACTTTAATCTTCTTCTGGTGAAGCCATTTCTTTGTTGATTTGGATGTATGCTTTGGGTTGTTGTCATGTAGAAAGATGAAGTTCCTCTTGATGTTCAGCTTTCTAGCAGAAGCCTGAAGGTTTTGTGCCAATATTGACTGGTATTTGGAATATAATAATTCATAATAACATAATTCCCTCTATCTTAACTAAGGCCCCAGTTCCAGCTGAAGAAAAACAGCCCCGCAGCATGATGCTGCCCCCACCATGTTTCACTGTGGGTATGGTGTTCTTTTGGTGATGTTCAGTGTTGTTTTTGTGCCAAACATATCTTTTGGAATTTTGCCCAAAAAGTTCAACCTTGGTTTCATCAGACCATAACACCTTTTCCCACATGCTTTTGGGAGACTTCAGATGTGTTTTTGCAAAATGTAGCCTGGCTCTACCCCACAGCCCAGACATATGAAGAATATGGGAGATTGTTGTCACATGTACCACACAGCCAGTACTTGCCACATATTCCTGCAGCTCCTTTAATGTTGCTGTAGGCCTCTTGGTAGCCTCCCAGACCAGTTTTCTTCTTGTCTTTTCATCAATTTTGGAGGGACGTCCAGTTCTTGGTAATGTCACTGTTGTGCCATATTTTCTCCACTTGATGATGACTGTCTTCACTGTGTTCCATGGTATATCTAATGCTTTGGAAATTCTTTGGTACCCTTCTCCTGACTGATACCTTTTAACAATGAGATCTCTCTGATGCTTTAGAAGCTTTCTGTGGACCATGGCTTTTGCTGTCGGATGCGACTAAGAAAATTTAAAGACCAACTAGAGCAGCTGAACTTTATTTGGGGTTAAATAGAGGCCCTGTAAATGATGGCCGGTGTATGCTGACTCCTATTTATCATGATTTTGAATGTGATTGCTTAATTCTGAACACAGCTACAGCCCCAATTATAAGATGGTGTGCACAGTTACGCAATCACATTATTTTAGTGTTTTTTGTTTTCTTCCCTCCACCTAAAAGATTTCAGTTTGTTTTTCAATTGAGTGGTACAGTTTATGGCCTCATGCACACGACCGTTGTTTGATTCCGTGTCCGTTGCTCCGTTTTTCGTGATTTTCTGCGGACCCATTGGTTTTCAATGGGTCCGTGGAAACCTCGGCAAATGCACCGTTTGTCCTCCGCGTCCGTGGTCCGTGATTCCAGTCCGTCAAAAAAATATAACCTGTCCTATTCTTGTCCGTGAAAAATGGTTCACGGACCCATTCAAGTCAATGGGTCCGTGAAAAATGCGGATGGCCATCCGTGTGTCATCCGCGTTCTGTGTCCGTTTTTTTTGCGGATCCCTTGGCAGGCACTTGGGAAACATTGTCAGCCTGTCTTTTGGTAAAATCTTTTGGGTCATGTCCGCTAAAAAAAACGGAAGACACATGGAAACACAACGGAAGGCAAAAACGGACACGGATCACTGAACAACGGAACCCCTTTTTGCGGACAGCATAAAAAAACGGTCGTGTGCATGAGGCCTATAGGTCACATTAAGGGTGGAAAAAGTTCTGAAATGATTTATCTTTGTCTCATTTTTTTACAGCACAGAAACCTGACAATTAACAGGGGTGTGTAGACATTTTATATCCACTGTAGATCACATGGCCTAGGAGCAGCTCAGTCCCATTCAAGTGAATGGGGCTGAGCTTCAAGACCTAGCACATATACAATGTAAAACGCTGTGCTTAGTAAGTTCGCGCCCCACTGCCTTCTCGAATAGCTGATTGGCAGGAGTCCCACATGTCAGACCACCTCCGACCACATACTGATGACCTGGATACTGGATAGTTCATCCGTAAAAAAGAACCGAAAAAAAAAACTTGGAAAATCCTTTTAATGTGTGTAAACAGTGGTCAGCATTCATTATGGACAATTTATCTAGCCATGTGAATGGACCCTTGATTGTACAATTAGTTGTTCATGTCAATTCATTGTAGTTCACCTATCTAATAGTGAGAAAAAAATGCACTGTTTGTGGCATATACTAAATGACAAATGATACAGGAACTAATTAGACGATTGAGCTTAGGAATGAAAAAGCTGTATGCAGGGTTCGGCTTCCAAAGTTCGGGTTCGGGTTATCCAAGCATCCCGTTATGGATTCCGCTACCACGGACCATAACGGCATTTGGAACACGGGGTGACGTCACCGTCATGGGATCAGTGCAGGGGGCGTGGCTCAGTACTCAGTACTGAGCCACGCCCCCTGCACTGATCATATGACCGTGACGTCACCCCAGGTCCTCTGTGTTGTCCAAGGTTCGGGTTCATTGAAGAATCCCCTTATGGATTCCAAATGTAGTTATGGTCCGTGGTAGCGGAATCCATAACGGGATGCTTGGATAACCCGAACCCGAACTTTGGAAGCCGAACTTAAAACAGAAGTTCGCTCAACTCTACTCCTCAGCTGTTCCATGGCGAGGTGTGCGTTATTCCCACATTATCCCAATTACAATGAGCAGATAAAAGGTCCAGAGTTCATTTTAAGTGTGCTATTTGCATTTGGAATCTGTTGCTGTCAACTCTCAAGATGAGATCCAAAGAGCTGTCACTATCAGTGAAGCAAGCCATCATTAGGCTTAAAAAACAAAACAAATCCATCAGAGAGATAGCAAAAACATTAGGCATGGCCAAAACAACAGTTTGGAAAATTTTTAAAAAGGAGAAATGCATCGGTGAGCTCAGCAACACCAAAAGACCCGGAAGACCATGGAAAACAACTGTGGTGGATGACCGAAGAATTCTTTCCCTGGTGAAGAAAACACCCTTCACAACAGTTGACCAGATCAAGAACACTCATCACGAGGTAGGTGTATGTGTGTCAAAGTCAACCATCAAGAGAAGACTTCACCAGAGTGAATACAGAGGGTTCACCACAAGATGTAAACCATTGGTGAGCCTCAAAAACAGGAAGGCCACATTAGAGTTTGCCAAACGACATCTAAAAAAGCCTTCACAGTTCTGGAACAACATCCTATGGACAGATGAGACCAAGATCAACTTGTACCAGAGTGATGGGAAGAGAAGAGTATGGAGAAGGAAAGGAACTGCTCATGGTCCTAAGCATACCACCTCATCAGTGAAGCATGGTGGTGGTAGTGTCATGACGTGGGCATGTATGGCTGCCAATGGAAATGGTTCTCTTGTATTTATTGATGATGTGACTGCTGACAAAAGCAGCAGGATGAATTCTGAAGTGTTTCGGGCAATATTATCTGCTCATATCCAGCCAAATGCTTCAGAACTCATTGGACAGTGCTCTACAGTGCAGATGGACAATGACCCAAAGCATACTGCAAAAGCAACCAAAGAGTTTTTTAAGGGAAAGAAGTGGAATGTAATGCAATGGGCAAGTCAATCACCTAACCTGAATCCGATTGAGCATGCATTTCCCCTGCTGAAGACAGAACTGAAGGGAAAATGCCCCAAGAACAAGCAGGAACTGAAGACAGTTGCAGTAGAGGCCTGGCAGAGCATCACCAGGGATGAAACCCAGCGTCTGGTGATGTCTATGCATTCCAGACTTCAGGCTGTAATTGACTGCAAAGGATTTGCAACCAAGTATTAAAAAGTGAAAGTTAGATTTATGATTATTCTTCTGTCCCATTACTTTTGGTCTCTTAACAAGTGGGAGGCACATATGCAAACTGTTGTAATTCCTACACTGTTCACCTGATTTGGATAATTATACCCTCAAATTAAAGCCGATAGTCTGCAGTTAAAGCACATCTTGTTCGTTTCATTTCAAATCCATTGTGGTGGTATATTTATGGACCTGACTGTATGTGGTATCGCCGGATCTATACCTACCTGGAGAATGAATAGCACAAGTCAGTTTTACGCAAAGTGAACACCTTAAAAA
This sequence comes from Bufotes viridis, assembly GCA_033119425.1. Taxonomy (NCBI): domain Eukaryota; kingdom Metazoa; phylum Chordata; class Amphibia; order Anura; family Bufonidae; genus Bufotes; species Bufotes viridis. The sequence continues at coordinate 224,210,722 of CM065591.1, read as the reverse complement.
AAAAAAAAAAACTGTGGCAGAATTGCATTATTTTTCCAATTGCACCCTATTTGGAATTTTTTTCACCCACTTCCCACTACATCCTACAATATTAAAAAAGGACATTAGAAAGTACAACTTGTCCCGCTAAAAACAAGCCCTTATACGGCTATTTGAATGGAAAAATAAAATAGTTAAGGCTCTGGGAAGCCAGATACCAAAAAACGAAAACGCAAAAATGTGGGATTCTAAGGGCTCTTTCACACTGGCGTTTCTCCTTTCCGTCCTAGAGTTCCGTCCTCGGGGCTCTAGGACGGAAAGATACTGATCAGGATTATCCCAATGCATTCTGAATGGAGAGAAATCCGTTCAGGATGCATCAGGATGTCTCAATGCAATCCGGAAGACATGTCGTAACGCCGGGTCCAGAATTAATGCCCGTTGAAGTGCATTAATCCGGATCCGGCATTAGGCTAAATGTCGTTTCGGCGCATCGCCGGATCCGACGTTTAGCTTTTGTGAATGGTTACCATGGCAGCCAGGACGCTAAAGTCCCAGCTGCCATGGTAAAGTGTAGTGGGGAGGCAGGGGAGAAGCATACTTACCTTCCGTGCGGCTCCCGAGTCCCGGGGCGCTCCACAATGATGTCAGAGCGCCCTATGAGCATGGATCACATGATCGCATGGATCAGCGCTCTGACGTCATTGTGGAGCGCCCCGGGAGCCGCACGGACTGTAAGTATCTGCTCCCCTGGCTCCCCACTACATACTATGGCAACCAGGACTTTAGTAGCGTCCTGGCTGCCATAGTAACACTGAAAGCATTTTGAAGACTGATCAGTCTTCAAATGCTTTCAGTTGTCTTGCGTTGTGCCGGATCCGGCGGGCATTTCCGGCGACGGAAGTGCACGCCGGATCCTCACAACGTAAGTGTGAAAGAGGCCTAATAAGGATGTTTTTTAACATGTACCTTGTGGTCTAGCACAGTTTTTTCTTGTTTCGGCGATATATTAATTTTGAACGTGGAGAGACCGATTATATTCAATAGGGGCTGGCGCTTAATGTTGAATGGGACTGAGCTGCGCCTAGGCCAGTGGTGGCCAACCTATGGCACTAGTGCCAGAGGCAGCACTCAGAGGCCTCTCTGTAGCCCTCTCTGTGGGCACCCACACCCTGGAAAAAGTCTATGGTGTACCAAAATGCCTTAGATGTAGACACAGGGCGCGCTATGAATGGCACAGGCAGCGCACTGAATGCTGGCAGACTATTATAGCTAAATGATAAAGTACATGGAAGCTATACTATACTGGACTGTAGTATTCAGGTTAAATTGTCGTGTTGACACTTTGCGAGAAAAAAGGAGGTTTTGGATTGCAGTTTGGGCACGGTCTCTAAAAGGTTTTCCATCACTGGCCTAGGCCATGTGACAGATGAATGTGAGGTCACTAGCCTAGGAAGAGGCCACAGCAGTGTCAGGGGTGTGGAGCAGCTTCAATCAGCTGATTGGTGGGGGTACCAGGAGTCAGACCCCCCACCAATCTGATATTGATAATCTATCTTGAGGACAGATCATCAATATTTTATTCCAAAAACCCCTTTATAAAAGGAGTTTCTGGGATTACTATGATTTTTAACAGATATACTCAAGTAGTTGCTTACCACATGCACACCATTCCCATGGCTGGTTGGTTTCTCTGGTTTGTTTCAATCCTGTATGTAGCATTTCCTGTTACCGCATCCATGCAAACCCATGAGGCTTCTTTCTCTGCCACAGCTCCACCATGGTCCTTAATAAAGCCCAGCTAGTTTAACGCTCCCTCCCACCCAACTAGTTACACAAACATCCCCCTATCACTGCTTTGACATGCCCATGGACATAACATAACATAAGAAATAAGAAAGAGCTGCTTGGACGTGGTCATGTGACCACAGCCCAGAACAGAAGATATGAGCAATAAAGGTTAAAGAAATACTTTACAAAAATAAAGCTACCTTCATAAATGATTATTTTAACTCCTTCAGCTACCGTGATGTACCTGTGCCAGCCATAGTGGCAGAGGAAATGTATAGAGCGGGATGCTCTGAACCCACTCCATACGCGGTGGGTGCCGGTTGTATAATACAGCAGGCACCCGGCCACAATTACCAGGATTGGTGATGAAGTGAAAACTGATCATTTAACCCCTCAGATGCCGTGTTCAACAGAAATCACAGAATCTGTGAGGTTAGGCAGAGGGAGGCAGGTCCCTATGCCTTCCAATTGGAGTCCCCACAGTGAAATCGCGGGGCTCCGATCTGTTACCATGACAGCCTGTGGCCTGCTGAAGCTTCCCAGGCCTGTCATGGTAATCTCCCTACTAAACTGTGCACGAGAGATAGCTTAAGGTAGAGCAGCAGAATCCTATTCACCATAATAGGTTTCTATCAGGCCTCATGCACACAAACGTTCCAGTTTGAAATTTCTCCGTGTGCATTCTGTTTCCGTATTTCCGTTCCGCAAAAAAAAGGGAAATTGTCCAATTATTGTCCATATTATGGACAAGGATAGTACTGTTTGATTAGGGGCAAGCTGTTCCGTTCCGCAAAATACGGAATGCACACAGACGTCATCCCAAAATACATATGGTCTTGTGCATGAGGCCTTGGGGTGAATGCAACAAGGGATCAAAATATCCTAGGTTGTAGCCCCCTAAGGGGACTAAGAGCTGTTTAAAAAGTAAAAAAAAAAACAAAAAAAAAAAAAAAAAAACTATTAAAAGTTCACTAAATTACCCCCTTTTCATATAAAAACAATTTAAAAAAATATAAACATAACAGGTATCCAGTCTCCAAAAATGTCTTAAAGGGAGTCTGTCACCACTATATGACCATATACAGCACTTACATTTTCCTGTAGCACACTTAGGGTACTTTTACACTTGCGGCAGGACGTCCACAAGTGCCCGTGCACTGCCATGCTGCCGCTCTGTCCCCATTGACTATAATGGGGCAGGGGGCGGAGCTACGGAGCAGCACGGCAAAGAACGCCAGACTGAAAAGTCGGACATGCAGGACATTTAGTCGGGCGATCTCCGGCAGTGCACTTTTTTCAAAGGTTAAACAAAAACTATACAAATTTGGTATTGTCATAAATCGTACTGAGCTGCAGAATAAGGACTTCATGCAATTATTAGCACACCGTAAGCGCTGTAATATCAAAACCCATAAAAACGTGTTGGAATTGTGGGTTAACAGAGAATTTTTTCCCTGCTTTCCCATTTAAGATTTAGTAAATTAAATGGCGTTATTAAAAAATACAACTTATCCCGAAAAAATAAGCCCTCATATGGCTATATGAACGCAAAATTTAAAAGGTTATAGCCATTGGAAGGTGGGGAGGAAAACACAAATATGAAAACGCGAAAATTGCCCCTTTACTTAAGGGGTAAAGAATATTGATGAAACTGGGAAACCAATTTAACGCTCATACTTGTATAACCCTCCCTCCATTAGCATTAACCCCTTCGCTATCGGCGCCATACATGAACGGCGCTGGAGCAAAGTGCAAACATGGCGCCCGCTCGCGTGTTCAGAAAAGACCTAATGACCGCGACTGGCAATAATGCTGATCGCGGTCATTAAAGCCTTTAGAGGCCGTGATAAAGTTGATCACGGCATCTAAAGGATGAAAAACCTGGAAGTTTGCGGGCTTCTTACCGGCATCCTCTGCAGCCAATGGATGAGAATGCCTGTAATTGGTTTCAAAACTCCTGGTCACTCTGAAGAGACCCAGGGTATTGAAGCTGCAATTCTTATTAAGGCCAACAGGTGGCAGGCCAACATAAGACAAAAGCAATTCCTCTGAAATCATGGGTCTAGAAGACCCACAAGGGTTCAGAATAAAATAAAAAATAAAAAATGAGTTTTGTAGGCTCAGATACAAGCTTAAAATCATAAAAAAATTTAAAAAATTTAAAATTTAAACCTCTTAAGGACACAGGGAGTACATGTACGCCTTATGCCGGTGTTTAAAGATGACGCCGGCTCCTGCTGGATGCGGGCGAGGGAGCCGCGGGTGGCCGCCTGCTTCTTTAAGCTAATCGCGGACATTTAACCCCTGAGATGCCGTGGTCAATTCGGTTTGTGCTCCGGCTCCCCCGTGTGGTCATTGGAGAAGCCGGAGCGTGCCTCCAGCAGCCTGGGTCTCTACGAATGAAACCCAGGCTGCTGAACAGCATTTCCCATAGAGTCATAGCCTGTAATAGGCTCCATAGAAAATATGCGATTTTCTCATATATTCCAATGCTATTGCATTGGAATGTATGAGAATAGCAATCTAATGATTGCATGTTATAGTTCCCTATGGGAACTATAGGAAAGTGTAAAAAATAAAATAAAATATTTAAAATAACCTAAAAATTCAAATCACCCCCTTTTGCCAAAATGAAAATTAATTAAAAAAATACACATTATGGGTGTCGCAATGTGCGAAAACGCCCATACTATAAAAATATTTAAAAAAAATCCCCTAGGGTAAACAGAAAAACTGAAAAAAGCGTCCAAATGGCCGTAAAACTGTGGTGGAATTGATTTTTTTTTTTTGCAATTTCACCCCATTTGGATTTTTTTTCCAGGTTCCCTCTACATCATATGCAATACTATCTAAATGGTGGCGTCGGAAACTAAAACTTGTCCCGCAAAAAACAAGCCCTCATATGGCTATGTGAAACGATAACTAGAGATGAGCGAACATTTAAAAAAAGTCCGTTGTTCGGGGTTCGGGTGGTGGTTAATTGCGCATCCCGTTATGGATTCCACAAATCCCGTGCTGAGCCACGCTCCCTGCACTGATCACATGACAGTGACGTCACGCCAGGTCCTTTAGCTGTTCTACAGTTCGGGTTGGTGGCAGCCGCCCCTTATGGATTCCATATGCGCTATTGTGGAATCCATAACGGGATGCGCAATTAACCACCACCCGAACCCCGAACAACGGACTTTTTTTAAATGTTCGCTCATCTCTAACGATAACTAAAAAAGTTATGGCTCTGGAAAGGCAGGGAGCGCAAACTGAAAATGCAAAAAAATAAATAAACTCCGGTCCTTAAGGGGATATTTCACCCCCCTTTCCATAGAATAAAAAAATGAATACATAAATAACAAAAAATACAAACATCATGGGCAACACCGTGTCCAAAAACGCCGTAGTATTAAAATATTAAAATATTTTTCCAATACGGCAAATGGCAGAATGGAAAAAAGGGTCAAAATGGCCATCGCTTCTCTTACCCAAAAAAAATTAAAAAAATGTTCAAAAAGACACTCCAAAATGGTATCAATAAAAACTACAGATTTTCCCGCAAAAAATGAGCACCCACACAGCTTAGTAGATAACTATAAAAAAGTTATGGGGGTCAGAATATGGCGATGTAAAAAAATAAAAAACATTTTTGTTTTTCAAAGTTTCAATTTATTTTTACACTATTTGGACATAAAAAACCTATACATATGTGGTATCGTTGCAATTGGACTGACCCAGAAAATAAAGGGCACATGTCAGTTTTGCCGCAAAGGGAACGCTGTAGGAACAAAACCTGTAAAACGGTGGAGGAATTGCATTTTTTTCCAATTAAACCCTATTTGGAATTTTTTTCCCACTTCCCACCACACTGGTATTAAATGGTGGCATTAGAAAAATAAAAAAGATATGGCTCTGGGAAAAACTGAAAATCGCAGCATCAGGAAAGAGTCAAAAGCATTATATCAATCTAAATCCACAATCATGTTCTTTGTGTGTGGTGTATAATTTACGGCGTTCACTATGTGGTAAAACTGACTTCTGTAGGAATCCGGCAATACCACATATGTATAGTTTTTCTTGTGTTTTAATACTGAAAAAAAAAAAAATTTTGAACAAAAAATTCTCTTTTTTCATCGCCATATTCTGACCCTCATAACTATTTTTTATATATTTTAATCCATTCAGTACGGAGACACTTTTCACCTTGACTCCCAGGCCAATTTTAGCAAATCTGACAAGTCACTTTATTTGTTAATCTGGAATGCTTTTACTATCCAAGCCATTCTGAGAATGTTTTCTGGTGACATATTGTTACTTCATCATAGTGGCAAATTTAAGTCAATATGTTTTACCTTTATTTATATATAAAAAAAAAAAATCTAAAATTTAGAGAAAAGTTGTAAAAATTCTCAATTTTTTAAATTTCAATTCTCTTTTTTTAGGACTTTAGAATGCTTAGAATTTTAGAAGCAATTTTTAAAATTTCCAAAACCCACTCTTTTAAGGACCACTTCAGTTATGAAGTCACTTTGTGGGGGTTACATAGTAGAAACGTAGAAACCACCCATAAATGACCCCATTTTAGAAACTAAACCCCTCAAGTTATTCAACACTGATTTTACACACTGTTCAAAATGTCACTTTTTTTTTTGCAGACTGCTGTATGGGTACACGGCAGAGCTCATAAGTGAAGGAGCAACATATGGATTTTGGAGAGCAGATGTCGCTGGGATAATTTTAAGTTGCCATGTTGCTTTAGAAGACCCCTTGATTAGGGATGAGGAAATCAACTTCGGATGAAACATCGGAAGTCGATTTGCATAAAACTTTGATCTAATACTGTACGGAGCAGGAGCTCCGTAAAGTATTATAATGTATTGGCTCCGATGAGCTGAAGTTACTGGTTCGCGAACTTCGCGCAAAAACTTCTTAAATTAATTTGTACTGCAATAAACCATGTCACTTGATATACCCCTACAGTAGAAACTAGGGGTGGGCGATATGGCCTAAAATTTATATTGCGATATAATATGAAGCATGTGCGATATGCGATATATATCGCGATATATTTTCTATATTGGCGGGAGGGTTGTTAAACTTTTTTTTTTTTTCCTTCAACTTTTTATTTAATAACTATTTAGCCTCCTTAGGGGCTAGAACCCTTGTCCTATTCACCCTGATAGATCTCTGTCACTGACCCTGCTGCCCTGTGCACACAGCAGGAGGGAGCTGACCATAGCAGCCAGGACATCAGTAGTGTCCTGGCTGCCATGGTAACCGATCGGAGCCCCAGCATTACACTGCTGGGGCTCCGATCACAACTGCCACCAATGATCAGGGGGAATGGGGGGGGGGGCATTGTGCCACCAATGAGTGAATAGAAACGTAGCCTGCATGTGCTGGCCATATACCATACTGGGCCTCTGTGACTGCACTCTGCGATCCACCGCAATTAACCCCTCAGGTTCTGAGGGGTTAATTGCTGCGGATCGCAGCAGGCAGTCATAGAAGCCGGGTATGGGATATGGCTTGCACATACAGGCCTATAGGACCTTTCATTAGGTAGTGGCACATAGGGGGCACTTACTATTATGTCTGCGCGGGGCTCCGTTCGCCAGCTCTGGCCCCCGTCACATGATGGGAACACCAGGGAGGAGACATCAGCCTCTCTCCCTGGGCGTTCCTTCTCCCTGCCTGTGACGTTCTGTACTGCCCAGCTCTTATTGGTGGCAGTGGCCACAGTCCCTCCCCTCCTCCGCTCTCATTGGTGGCAGTGGCTACAGTCCCTCCCCTCCTCCTCACTCATTGGTGGCTCTCAGTGGGGAGCGAGGGACTCCCTCCTTCTCCACTGTGCTGGCTCAGGAGAACATGGTATGCGCCGAGAGCGGCGCATACCATGTTCTACCGCGATATAGACGAAATCGATATCGTGGCACAAATTCATATCGCATATCGTCTATATCGCCATATTGCCCCACCCCTAGTAGAAACTCCCAAAATGTAACCCTGTTTTGGTAACTACAGGATGGAGGAAACAGTTTTATTGGTACTATTTTGGGGTACATATGATTTTTGATCGCTCAATATTATGCTTTTTGTTAGGCAACGTAACCAAAAATGGCTGTTCTGGTAAAGTAATTTTTTTATTTATTTTTACAGGGTTCACCGGTTATGTAATTTTTAAAGAGAAGGTCGTTAAGGGTGCGAAAATACCAAATAGGTGTATTTTTATTTTGTTTGTTTCAGTTTTACATAATAAAGCATTTTTAAAAAGAAATCGTGTTTTTGTGTCTCTATTATCTCCATATTCTGAAAGCCATATATTTTTTTTATTTTTCTGCCGATCGTCTTGTGTTGGGGCTAGTTTTTTACAGGAAGAGTAGACGTTTTTATTGGTACCATTTCCAGTTACAAATGAGTTTTTAATTGTTCAATATTACACTTTTTGGGACAAGGTGAACAAAAAATGTCTGTTTTGGCACAGTTTTTATTTATTTATGTTTTTACGACATTCCCCTGAGGGGGTAGATCTTTATTTTTTTATAGAGCAGGTCATTACTGACATGGTGATACCTAATCTATCAATTTTTTTTTTTTACATTTATTTCAGTTTTAGACAATAAAAGTATTTTTGAAGGAAAAAAAAAGGTTATGAGTGTACATTTTCTGAAAGCCTTTTTATTTTTTGGGGTCTTATGTAGGGGCTTGTTTTTTGCGGAAAGAGTTGACTTTTTTATTGGTACCATTTTTGGGTACATACGATATTTTGATCGTTTAATACTACAGTTTTGGGGCAAAGTGACCAAAATTGCTGTTTTGGCAGTTTTTTTTTATGGAATTCATCTGAGGGGGTAGATCATGTCATATCTTCATAGAGCAGGTCGTTATGGACGCAGCGATACCTAATATGTCTATTTTTTTATTAAGTATTACACAGTAAAAGCATTTTTAAAAAGAAAAGATCTTGTTTTTGTGTTGCCATTTTCTAAAAGCCATATTTTTTTTATTTTTCTACCAATCGTCTTGTGTAGGGGCTTGCTTTTTGTGATTAGGTGATGGTTTGATTCGTACCGTTTTGGGGTACATATGACTTTTTGGCCGCTTGGTAGTACACTTTTTGCGAGACAAAGTGACAAAAAAATTGCCGTTTTTGCAAGCGAGAGAACTTGCAGTGATACCTAATACGTCAGATTTTTTAAAACTTTTTACTCTTTTATAAGTCTTTATTGTGGGAAAGGGACATTGTTTTTTACTTTACATTTTTATTTTTTTATTATGAAATACACTTTTTTTTTTTAAAAAGGGCATCTGTCAGCAGATGGCTGACCTGTTGCATTGCGCTTGGCAGCTGAAGGCATCTGTGTTGGTCCCATGTTCATGTGAGTGCATTGCTGAGAAAAATAAGGTTTTAATAAACGCAAATGAGTTTCTAGGAGCAACGGTGGCATTGCCATTACTCCTAGAGGAGCTAATCTCTGCAACTGCTGCACCCTCTGCACTGTGATTGACTGGGTCAGGCAGTGTTAACATGGTCACAACCGGCCCCATCAATTAAAGTGGAGAGGGCGTGCAGTTGCAGAGAGATCAGAGCCTCTAGGTGTAACAGCAACGCTCCGATGCTCTCCCTTGCCCTGCGCTGAATCACGCAGGGCAAGGGCTTTTTCTGAAGATCCTGTGACATACCAGGTCTCTGCTAGGCGGAGGCTTCCACCTAGCAGTGTTCCCGGTGACGTCACCAGCACGAACAGCACCCTTTAAGTATCTACAGATTTACGCAGTATGTGATGGTTTTCTTCTATAACCATATTAATTATACAACCTTTAAATTATTTAATTATTATTATAATTTACTTATATGATATTTTATTATACTTTAAGCAGAATTCTTCACTGAATCTCTGCAACAGTTATACTACTCATGTACTGTAACGTGAACTTAGGCAACCTTCCTGAATAGACCATACAAAGCCTGCTCCTCTCCATTCAGAACACAAGACAGCAATATGTAAAATATCGCATTGATTATTGTATGTATTAACATAGCATATGACCAGGGATCAGGTCAATGTTTTTCTGGAAGCATATGCATCAACATACCTAGGAGGAGGAGTAGGTGGGGTTTGTGGATGAGGTCTATCAGACAAACGCACATCATAGGTAGGTGGAGAATACACAGGAGGAGGTTCCTCATCAGAACTGTCTGGTTCCAGAGTCCTTTCCAGAATCTAAAATATGAAACAATTTAAATAGAATCAAATAAATGCCAAACATTGCCATTGCCTTTGTCCCAAAGAATATTAGTTAAAACACTTCAATTTTATCTCATAATAACAACCTACATGTGAATATTCTTTGTACATTTCTTTACAAAAAGGGCTTTTCACATTATACATATATAAGAGCTCCTCTGTTTATAGGTTTACCTAGGCCTATTAAGATAATTAAAGAGCTGTCATTCGGCAATCATTTCAATCCTCCACCTACTATTATAATGATACTCCCTTGAAGATAAACTGTTCCATGTGCAACAGAATAATAAGCTGAGAGAACATTGCTCCCCCATTGAAAACTCTTATCCCTCACTAATTACTACTATAGAATGGCAAAAGTTTGCATTAAACTCAATGATCAGCCCAAACACCATTTGTTTATCCAGAAAAGGACAATACTATTTTGTAGGGATGTCCCGATACCGGAAGTTCCGGTCCGGCAGCTCATATCCACTATTGAAGTAAACCTAACCTCTATTGATGTGGCCGGAATTACTAACTATTGATTCGCAGTCTCCCTCAGGTTCGGCGCTCAGTCCCTCTGTTCTCCTCCTGCCCCGCCTGCCTTCTTCATTCATAAAAGTGGGCGGAGCCAGCAGGCGGGACATGAGGCGCATGGAGGAACTGAGAGCTCAAGCTGCCCGATTCCTCCAAGCACCTCACGTCCCTCCTGCGCGCTCCGCCCATTTTATGAATGTAGAAGGCGCGCGGGGCAAGAGGAGAATGGAGGGACTGAGCGCCTAACCTGAGGGAGACCGCATTAATAGTTAGTAATTCCGGCCACATTAATAGAGATTAGGTTTACCTCAATAGTGTATAGGAGCTGCGGGGCTGGTGTATGAAAGAGTCAAGCTGCACAGGCCCCTACGAGTGTAAACTGCCCCCCCCCCACACACACACTATGATGGCACTTATGGGGGTCTGTGGATGACATTAATGGGGGATCTGTGGATGACACTTATATAGCATAATATGCTATATATGTGTCATCCACATAGCCCCCCAACAGTGAGCCCCCATTAGTGTCATCCAGAGATCCCCCCCCATTAGTGTCATCCAGAGATCACCCCATTAGTGTCATCCAGAGATCCCCCCCATTAGTGTCATCCAGAGATCCCCCCCATTAGTGTTATCCACAGATCCCCCCTATTAGTGTTATCCACAGATCCCCCATTACAGCGTCATCCACAGATCACCATTACAGCGTCATCCACAGCGCCCCATAACAGTGACATCCACAGCGCCCCCATAACAGTGACATCCACAGCGCCCCCATAACAGTGTCATCCACCGATCCTCCATAAGTGACATCCACAGATCCCCCCATAACAGTGTCATCCACAGATCCTCCATAAGTGACATCCACAGATCCCCCCATAACAGTGACATCCACAGATCCCCCCATAACAGTGACATCCACAGCACCCCCATAACAGGGTCATCCACAGCACCCCCATAACAGTGTCATCCACAGATCCTCCATAAGTGACATCCACAGCGCCCCCATAACAGTGACATCCACAGCGCCCCCATAACAGTGACATCCACAGCGCCCCCATAACAGTGACATCCACAGCGCCCCCATAACAGTGACATCCACAGCGCCCCCATAACAGTGACATCCACAGCGCCCCCATAACAGTGACATCCACAGCGCCCCCATAACAGTGACAGCCACAGCACCCCCATAACAGTGACAGCCACAGCGCCCCCATAACAGTGACATCACCAGCGCCCCCATAACAGTGACATCTACAGCGCCCCCATAACAGTGACATCCACAGCACCCCCATAACAGTGTCATCCACAGATCCCCATAACAGATCCCCTGGATGCACATTGGTTGGAAAACACTATTATATTCCCATTTATTAATTTATTAACACTTGTACAAAGGAAAAGAAAAGCCGTTGTCCATAGCAACCAAATTCCAGCTTTAATTTTTTTCATTGCTATCAGTAACTGCGGCGCTGTTTATACGAGGTATCGGTAATTGGTATCGGCGAGTACCTAAATAAAAGTATCGGTACTCGTACTCGGTCTTAAAAAAATGGTATCGGGACATCCCTACTATTTTGAATGAATGGTGTTTGTACTGTGTGGCTGCAAGTGGGGGCTGCCACTGAGGGATCTTTGTTGTATAACTATGCTAGTCACAATCTTGGTCATTTGAAAGCTTCTAATCTAAACCTTAAAATAGAGCACAGTTCTAGCTGCGAAACAGACTTTAGAAATGGGTCCTAGTGAGAGCTGCAAAAACCTCAATAACTCCAGCTGTAGCTAAATTGAAGCCTGAGATATTCTAGGTTAAAGCAGCAGGAGAATAGAGGCACATGTTTTTCTGTATAAGTGTATATGACCTCAGGGGGAGGGTAACATGGACTTTTGTGCATGTTATCAATCCCCCTTTCCCCATTAGAGAGCATACTTGCCCCTTGTAACAACACAGATGTTTTCCATTGTTCGGATCACAGTGCAAATAAGTTGCACCAAATACTTGCACCGCCTCACACATAAAAATCAAAAAGTGTCGCTATCCTGTTTATACCCAATATTTAGAATAAAATATATAGACTGCTTTGAAAGTGTTAACTGTTACATAGTGCAGTAGTAACTATAGTGATAAATCACTCGAGAGGAATGTCTAATATATCTTTCTTTTAGATATCTATAAAAAGGCAGTCAAAAAATATTTTCTCTCACCATTTGTCACTCTAAACTACTTTTCTAAATTAGTTTTACACATAAACCAGCGTGGCAATGATCAATCACAATACATTAGTAAGTGCCTTGTGTTAACTTTTTCTACATGACAAAGGCCATTTGATGACCAGACACTAATGTCCTAAGACTCCTAACTACAGTAGAAAGGAGCGAATTTCACATTTTGAAATTCGTTCACACTTCGTTTGGTGGTAAAAGGTGAATTGCGCTATGGATTCCGTTACCACGGACCATAATGCAATTCTATGACGGAATGCATAACGGAATGCCTTAAGAAGCATTCTGTTATTCATTCCGTCATAATAGAAGTCTATGTGCTGCATAACGGATCCGTCCCGTGTGAAAATACCCTTACTACCTTATTCAGAGGCACAATGTATGATCATAATGAAACCAGTAATATCTATTAGCTTTCTTAGGGTACTTTCACGCTTGCGGCAGAGTGATCCAGCTATCTGCCTGCAAATGGAAAGCATTTAAAGACGGATCGGGCTACGGATCCGTCTTACAAATGCATTGCAAGAACAGTTTATTTTTTTCACATTTTTACCAGTCTGCGCATGTGCAGACCAGAAGGACGGATTCGGCACTAATACATTCCAATGGGAAAAAATGCCGGATGCGGCATTCCGGCAAGTGTTCCAGAATTTTAGCCGGAGATAAAACCGCAGCATGCTGCGGTATTATCTCTGTCCTGAAATGTCAAAAAGACTGAACCGAAGACATCCTGATGCATCCTGAACGGATTTCTCTCCATTCAGAAGGCATGGGGATAAAACTGATCAGTTATTTTCCGGTATTGAGCCCCTATGACGGAACTCTATGCTGGAAAAGAAAAACGCAAGTGTGAAAGTACCCCAAGTATAGAAAACCACAGTCCTCAATATGATAAAGCTGTAGCTTGGAGGTAAATGGTCAGCCTTGTACGCAGAGATCCCAGGTTTGAATCTAGGGAAAGACTTTCAGATTTTTTTTCTCCCTCATCTAATCCATAATAAAAAAAAGCTAAATTGAGAAAAGTGTTTTTATGCTTAAAAACATAAAACCTTACTAGTTTATTCACAGGTGCAATATATAATTATAAAAAAACAGCATTATGTCTTAGCTTTCTAAGCATAAAAACATTCTCAATATGATAAAGCTAAAGCCTTTTATTATGGGTTAAATAAGAGAGAAAAAAAAATATCTGAAGATACAAATCTGAAAGTCTCTAGCATACAGATATAAAGGTATGGTTTTAATCAGCATGATGAGCCCTACAAGGCAGTATGCCTGGTTTATTAGGGTTTAGCATACTGACAGAGCCTCTTTAAAAGCATTTACAATAAGGCACCAAGGGCACATGCCTAGGGTGCCAGAAACTTGGGGGTGGCACTCTACTAAGTACAGATGCCGACTGGGTATATAACTATCTAATGCTCCCAGCATTAACACTGGGAGCACCAGGTAGTTATGTACTCGGCCAGCAGTTGCTAGTCCCACTGTATTGCCATCCTCAAGAAGGTGATGCAGTTGAATACCATCAGCTCCCGTGCCACACCATTTACCCTCATAGACTTGCCTGAGGCCTACGAGGCAGTAAATCCTGGTGAAGTTGGGTGAGATGACGTCATTGCACCTGCCTGCACTGGGACACTGACATCATGTTTTCTATGTGCTTCTGGGTCTGTGCGGTCAATACGCAAAAGATAGGACATGTTCTTTCTGTGGCCCCATTTTGTGGATTGCAGACCCACTGAAGTCAATGGGTCCGCACCACGATGCAGGGTGCACACAGCGGTGTCTGTGTTTTGCGGATCTGTGGTTTGCAAAACGGACATGGCAGTGTGAATGCACCTCAATTAAAAAAAAATTCTGAGCTGGTGGGTAGAGACTAGCTGGAATGATATATGCCCATAGACAGAAAATGAAACAGAGGACACAGTTTCCCGGCTTCTCTGTAGCACCCTCAGAAGCAGCTGTAACAATGGAGACTTACACAAGTGGGAAATTAATACTATTAATGCAAATGTAAATGTGTAGATCTCATGTTTATATGTGCCCGCATTGCTGAGAAAAATGAAGTTTTAGTATATGCTAGGCCTGCACAATATATCACGAAAGCAATCGCAATTAATCGCAATTTGCCGACCCAAAAATGCTGCAATTATATTACCGTATTTTTTGCTTTATAAGACACACTTTTTTCCCCACAAAAGTGTGTGAGGGGGGGTGGCAGTGCGTCTTATAAAGCGATGGTTGACTTTCTACGTGACACTGACGTGCTATGCTGCACAGCGCGGCCGGCGATACATCAGTTATAGTGCGGGAAGGGGCTGGTGGAAAGTCGCTATTTTAATGAATACATGTTCTTATATCTATTCTATTTATCTGTTCTGTGCAGCGCTATTAAGAAAATGGCACGTTTTGTATTTTGTACTTTTGCAGTAATGCAAATATGTATTTTATTATTATTAGTAACACTGTGTATTTCAGTTCTTGAGTTCAGCATAACTAGAGGCTCCTAGAGGCTTATTTGCATATATTAAAACTTAGGCTACTTTCACACTGGCGTTTTGGATTCCGTTTGTGAGATCAGTGAGATCAGTTAAGCCCCAATGCATTCTGAATGGATAAGGATCCGTTCAGAATGCATCAGTTCGGTTCCGCTTCTATTCTGTTTTAGAGGCGGACACTAAAACGCAGCTTGCTGTATTTTGGTGTCCGTCTGAAGATGCAGAGCCGAACGGATCCGTTTTGAATTACTATGTAAGTCAATGGGGACGGATCCGTTTTCAATTACACAATATGGTGCATTTGAAAACGGATCCGTTCCCCATTGACTTTCAATGTAATTCAAAGCGGATCCGTTTTGACTTTGACATTTTTCTTTAAAACTAATGCAAACGGATCTATTCTGAACGGATACAAACGTTTGCATTATAGGTGCGGATCCGTCTGTTGTAAATCCGCACCAACGCAAGTGTGAAAGTAGCCTTAGGGGGTCATTTGCTATCCAGAAATTCTCCTATATTAGGCGTATTTCTGGCGCAGATTATGGCACAAATATCCACTCACCCGCGACTTTTCCCTGCTCACGCCAGGTCTAAATAAGTGGGTGTGGCATAGGCGGGGATGGGCCGGCAGACCAGTTTAATTTATCATTTTCTGCGCCTAGCACGCTACATTGTACAGTCACTTCAATGGGGCTGAGCTGCCTAGGCAAATGTGAGAAAGCCATCTGAGCGCCTTCTCAAACAGCTGATGGGGGGGGGCCTTTCCCAGGTGTCAGACATCAGTAGGGATGAGCGAATCGACTTTGGATGAAACATCTGAAGTCAAGTCGCATACTACTTTGAATACTGTACAGAGCGAGACCTCCGTATAGGGCTGCAACTATCTATTATTTTAGTAATCAGGTAACCTATCGATTATTCCAACGATTAATAGAGTACTCTAATAAGAAAAACCTTCTTAACATAACGTATTGCTTTATAAAAACAATATTTTTATTTCTTACAGTGGTATAGCAAATAATTGCACACACACAAGGCTTCTTTCACAGCTGCAATATGCATTCTGTCAGCAGAACAGCCAGACTGCTGCAGCGATTAACTGTGATGGGGTCCGGCCTTGTTATAGCATTCAAGCTGGGTTTTGGCCGGACAAAAACAAAAATGCTTCAAGTAGCATTTTTTGTTTGGACGATACCCAGCATGTGAGGGCATATAGCTGGACTGATCCCCCCTCCCCCCATGCCCGCAATCAGACCCCCATGCCATCAGATCAGCCCCTCCATGCCACGTCCCCCACGCTCCCAGTGCCATCAGCCCCTCCGTGCCATCCATTGCCATATAGCACTCCCCAGTGCCATCAGCCCCTGCTGCCCCTCAATGCCATCCATTGCCATATAGCACTCCCCAGTGCCATCAGCCCCTGCTGCCCCTCAATGCCATCCATTGCCATATAGCACTCCCCAGTGCCATCAGCCCCTGCTGCCCCTCAATGCCATCCATTGCCATATAGCACTCCCCAAGTGCCATCAGCCCACTCCATGCCATACATTGCCAATTGCCATGTCCCCCACTCCCCCAGGGTCATCAGCCCCTCCATGCCATCCATTGCCATGTCCCCCTCCCCCAGTGCCTCCATGCCATCCATTGTCAATTGCCATGTCTAACACTCCCCCAGTGCCATCAGATCAGCCCCTCCATGCCATTTCCCCCACTCCCCTAGTGCCATCAGATCAGCCCCTCCATGCCATGTCCCCCACTCCCCCAGTGCCATCAGATCAGCCCCTCCATACCATGTCCCCCAGCGCCATCAGCACTTCCATGCTATCCATGTCCCGTCCCCCACTCCCCCAGCACCATCAGCCCCTCCACATCACAAACACCTTCCCCTCCAACCACCAGCAGATTCGGGCCCCTGCTAACTCTATACTTACCTTTCCTGGCAGTGAGCAGCTGGCTGCCATGGAGTCCACAAGAGACGGACCGCGTCTTCTTCCCAACATGCACTGGGAGGGACCTGATGTCACGCTCCGTACAGTATTCAAAGTATTATGCGAATCCACTTCGGATGTTTCGAAGTCAATTCGCTCATCCCTAGTCATCAAGTAAAAAATCTCATAAAACCCCTTTTAATAGTGCCATTAAAAAGTACAAATTGTCCTGCCAAAAACAAGCCCTAGTCGAACAAAAAATTCGGGGAGGCAGGAAGCCAAAAACGGAAAATCCTCTGGGGCTATAATTGATTGCTTCTGTTCCAGGAAATCCTGGTTTAATAAAGGCCATATACAGCTTTTGCATTTGAAAAAGAAATCCATCAGTGTTTACACCCCAAATAAGCTAGGGGTAACACTGCACGACATGTTGCATTGCAAAATTGCATCTTATAATTGTCAATGAGGTCACAATGAAATCATGATAGTCGCATAAAAATCCAACCCTGTTGGATTTTTTGGTTGCAGGTCTTAAGCCGCATGCAATTTTTCCATCATCGCCCACAATGTAAGTCACATGAGACTGTGAAGTGCCTATGATTTTTAGACAATTTGCCTGTGTTTTTACAGCTAAATCACAATGCCGTCACGTTACACACATCGCCACATTACCCCAACCTAAAACATATCCCATCTATAATATGAATGCGCCCTTCTGTTAAAATGTTTAAATGCATACTAAATGCAAAACACCCATATACGGAAGTTAGCAAAACATACAATAAAAAGGCTTAAAAATGAAAATAGAATGTAACCTCTTGAGGAATACTGTCATCCGAGTCTGAACTGTCATCAAATGTACCATCATCCAAGTTCATCTGCAGTAGTTGGTCAATAGTGGCGTCCACTGCACCATTGTTAGCCCTCAATACACACTCAATGATATCATATTCCATGTTAGGAAACATGGTCTTAAAATCCTCCATAGCCTGGTTAAACTCCAATCTGCGCACAGGACGGCTGTTGTTAAGTTCCTGAGTAGAAGAGCTTCCTCTTGCGCTCCCATTGCTGTTGCTCCTCCGGAACAGACTTGTCATTTTTGCCAAGTGTTTTGGGAAAATCTTTATACTTTACAGGGGTTCAAATGAAAAAGGAAAATTGTGAGCGTGGCACATTGTTTCCTGTCAAGAGGTTATAGTAGCCTCCTTGCTGCTATCAAGGCATGGATATATGCTATTCATAAGCAATCCTTCTTGATCTTTGTACAGGCACTTCTGCTTATGAGCAGTCCCAAAACTTGTATCTGTTGAGAAAAAATATCTATGATTAAAACAGAATATTATACAATAGTTTCACCTTTTTTTTAACTAAGAAGATCATGTATTTTATGATATAAACAGATTTTCCAGCAGACTTCATTTAACAATGTTAGGATACTTTCACACTGGCGTTTTTGGGTCTGCTTGTATGATCAGTTTCAGGGCTCTCACAAGCGGTCCAATACGGATCAGTTTTGCCCCAATGCATTCTAAATGGATAAGGATCCGTTCAGAATGCATCAGTTTGCCTCTGATCAGTCTCCATTCCCCTCTGGAGGCGGACACCAAAACACTGCTGCTATCAGAATTGAGGTTCCCTCTTACAAGTTGGCACCTCTTTTCATTGGACCTTTTGAGGTATTAAAGCAATTAAACCAAATTTCCTACAAGCTATGCCTCCCTGCTTCCTTGCGGATTGCTAATGTTTTCCATGTGTCCCTACTCAAGCCAGTGGTACTTAATCGGTACTCCAGACATCCTCCTCCAACTGTCTCTCCAGCAAGCCCTAAAGATATCTACAAAGTGAAGAGCAACTTGGGGATGAAGAAGATTAGAGACAAGATGTTCTTCTTGGTGAATTGGAAGGGCTTTGGCTCTGAAGAAAGATCTTGAGAGCTGTTGGAAAATATTGATGCTCCTCTCATAATAGGTTCCTGCAAAGATCTGGCATAAAGAAGAGGAAGTGTAAGGAAGGGGGCTACAATTAGGCTGGTGGCCTGTGTCCGCCTGCTGTCTCGGACAGGTTTTCTTGGAGTGTGTATTGGGAGCAGTGAACTTCCTTTCAGCACTGCAGGAGTTAATCTTTCCCTTTTGCTCCCTGTCCAGCTGATGACTAAGTGCTGATCAGCCTCCCTATTTAGCTAGGCTGTGCTTCCACACCCTCGCCTGAGCTTTGAGCTTTTCTAGTCTCTAGTAACCAGCGACGGTGATCGTTTGTCTGAATACCCGTGTACCGTACTCTGCTCTTTGTTACCTGCACTGATCTTGGAACCGTTACCTGGACTATGCACGTACTCTGCCTGCACTGACCTAAGAATTGCTATTTGTAATACACAAGTACTCAGTCTGCCCTGACTTTGGACTGTGTTCAGACTACGCTTTTTGCCTGAGTCCTTGGTGCTTCGCACCAATGTCTCTAACCCCTGTGGATAGCCATCAACTACACCAAGGCTACTCCAAGTGACCTGGTTGATTCCCTGTGGTGAAGTCCAGATCCCAGTACAGCGGATAAAGGTTGAATACCAGGGAACCGTCAACACAACGCCCTTAGGTTTAGCCCAAAGTCAAACTGGTGAGTTGGCACAATGGGTCCACACCCAATGCCTGTTACACAGATCTACAATAAAAGCTCCTGCCCACTAAAGTAATTAACCATATTGCTGACAGTAACATAAAAGCAATATTACTTTTCATTACATAGTATTGCTGGTGGAAGAGAAGCTATGTTGTTTCATCTCTGCCAGCCGGTTGCTCCAATCTCCGCTTCAGAAAACTAGCCACTGAATTGGAAATGTAGAATTCCATGTTGACTTTTTGCATAAAAGAAACATAACATCTTATTGTCTTAGTCTAATTCTGCACATGCTGTGCAAGCAAAAGTGGGAAAAAGAAGGGAATTAAATATATTGAACAAATTTTAATTTGGACGTACAATGCCTTGAAAAAGTATTCATACCACTGGAATTTTTCCACATTACACCCATAAACATATGTATTTTATTGGGATTTTATGTGGTAGACCAACACAAAGTAGCACATATTTGTGAAGTGAAAAGAAAATGATACATGGTTTTCAAAATGTTCAATAAATAAAAATCTGGAAAGTGTGTCGTGCATTTGTATTCAGCCCCCCAAATCCAAACTTTGTAGGACCAACTTTCGCTGCAATTACAGCTGTACGTCTTTTGGGATGAAATTGTTGCCCATTCTTGTCTGCAGAATAGCTCACATTCAGTCAGATTGTGTGATAAACCTGTAGGCCTTTGTCTAGGAACCTTGTTTAGGAACAAATAGGGCATGGAGCAACAAACTCTCAAATATTAGCAATTAATTCTGCGGTATTGCATTGGCCAGGAAGTCCGGCGAATTTGGAACATTGTCCTCAGGTCAAGATCTGCTTCCTCTTGCTCACAGGTATGAAAGTTTTACCAGATGGAATATCACTTAGGGTACTTTCACACTAGCGGCATAGCTATCCAGCAGGCTGTTCAGGCGGCCGGAACAGCCTGCCGGATAGCTATGCTGCTAGTGTGAAAGTACCCTTAGCTGGACTATTATCTGGGTTTATAATGTGTTATGGGGACCCGTCTGTCAGCTGGATCAAATGACTGTGATAAAGCGTCTGTTTTAACTTTCTTGTTGGCAGCACGATAATGTAACAGAAGATCAAATCGAGCAAAAGGATCTTGCCTGGCAAAGATTGAGTCTTTGAGCAGTCTAGAGATAAGTTAACTTCTTAAGGTCAGTAAAGATGACAACAGGATCATTGGCACCTTCCAGTATATGATGCCACTTCACAAGAGCCAGTTTAAAAACTCCCCGTCTCCAATGTTCTGTTGCATTAAAAGCCCTGGAGAAAAGGGTGCAAGTGCCCATTTTGCCTATGGTGGTTTTCTGGGTTAAAACTGCTTCTGCCCCTATGCAGTGTTTGATGAATGGAAGTGTGTATTGTATGTAGTGCAGTGTGTAATGAAGGCACAGCAGACTATTATAGCCAAGTGATAGGGAAGATGCACTATACTGGACTGTACTTTATCACTTGGATTAATAGCCTGCAGTACATTCACTTCAGGCCCCTCCCAGGGGCTTATTAACCCTATGCAGGTGGGCGGGGAGCAATGTTATTTACATGGGACTGTATGTTAGAGGGGCCTGTATAGAGGAGATATATGTTATTTAGACTAGTAATGGTCCCCCTGAATAAATACTCCCCGCTTAAGGCACGTTCACACTACGGCTATTTATTCCTGTTTTTCTGCTCTGTTAGAGGAGCAGAATAAAAATAATGGGAGTCCTAGTACACATAACTGACCAAAAAGAAGCTGAACAGACTGCATTGACTGTCTTTTTACCACAGAACAAAGTCCTGCATGCAAGGTTTTTTTGTCTGGTTTTTTGTACAGAATCTGCGACAGAGCCACCGAACGGAGTCTCCAATGCAGATGTGAACAAGCCCTTAACATTATGTAGCAGTGCTCCAGACTAAAAAACAATAAACAGGAGCCATTGGCTCCTAAACTGAAAAATTTTGGAGCCAAATTAAATTTTTAGTCGCCAAATTGAAAATATATATAATTATAATAAAAGATACAAAAAAAGACTTGGAGAAGATGAGACGCAGGTCACAGTAATGAGCCAGCACTACATATTGGGGTTGTCATGATACCAAAATTTAGATTCGGTTTCGATACCATAAAAAAGTATTGCGATACTCGATACCATGGCAAAAAAATCAGACGCCAAAAAAAGCAGCGTGCATTCCGCATTTTATAAAATGTCTGGCCCATAATCGAACTGTCCTATCCAATTTTTTTGGAGGGACAAGCTGACTAAAAAAAGAGGGCGAATCGCGCAGTTTTTCTTCTTTCTTTTACGCGTTCACCACATAGGAGATTTTTTAAATATTTTAATAGTTTGGACTTTTCAGACGTGGCAATTTATACTTAATATTTTGGTGTGTTTTTTATTTATTTTTTGTTTTTTTAGTTTTTTTTATGTTTATTCATTAATTATTTCCCCCTTAGGGGTAGAACCTGGGATCTTTTAAACCCTTGTCCTATTCACTCTGATAGAGCTCTATTAGGGTGAATAGGATCTCACACTCTCCCTGCTGCCCTTTGCATAGTACACACAGCAGCAGGGAGCTGACCACGGCAACCAGGGCTTCAGCAGCGTCCTGTCTGCCATGGTAACCAATCGGAGCCCAAGGCTTAGAATGCTGGGGCTCCAATCAGAAGCTGCCACTGCCACCAATGAAGGGGAGGGGAGAGGGGACTCTGTGGCCACTGCCATCAAGGATTTTAATACTGGGGGGTGGGGCGCACTGCGCCACCAATGTTTTTAATACTGGGGACGGGGGCTAATTAACGTTTAATACATTACAAATACAGGCGGCAGAAACACATTGTCAACACCCGACCTCTGGCAGAGAGCTGCGATCAGCGGCAGTTAACCCCTCAGGTGCGGCACCTGAGGGGTTAAGTGCCGCAGATCGCAGCGCTCTGTCAGAGGCAGGGTACCGGCAATGTGTTCCTGCCGCCGCCTGCAATGTATTAAACGTTAGTTCTCATTGGTGGCGCAGTGCGCCCACCCCTCCTTCTCTGTGCTCTCATTGGTGGCAGTGGCAGCACAGGGGGGAGGGAGGAGAGTGCTTCCTTCTCCCCTGAGCTGCCGACAACACGGAGCACGCTGAGAGCAGCACGATCTTTGTTGTCTGATACTAGGCTGCGCAATAGCAAAGCCTAGTACCGAAAAAAGGCAAGTCCTGGTATCGAGGTCGATACCAGACAAAAGTATCGAATGGGTATCGAAAATTCGATACCCGAAACAACCCTACCACTACCACACCTCGCCAGTCACATCCTCCATAGACCTTCTGCTCCCATCTGACTCGTCCTCACCTTCAACGTGCTCTGATGCCTGGCTGAGAGTCCAGAGGGGGTCTGTACGGGCGGGTGTGGGGAAATGGGGTCTTCAGTCTCCACAAAACTAATAATGGTACTGCTCCACAGTATAAATTAGGAATGGTGGCGCAGGCGCTTCTCTTCTGCAACTGTGCGTAAACTCCGCCTTCGGTCACTGCACAGGCCGCATGACACAGCTTCCAGATGTGGCCCGCGGGCTGTAGGTTGGGCATCACTGCCTTAGGGGAATAACATTTAAAAAGTCACTCTAAAGGGGGATGTAACGTTTTGACGCTGTACACGCTTTTTGTGGCAGTACTGTGCCACAGAACCAGCAATAGAAAATTGGCCACCAAAATCCAAAATGCGCTCCAGTCTTGTGGCGGGCCCAGCCAGTAGATAAATTACATAAATATTATCCATTTCTGGGTACAAGCGTACAGTAATGGTTCTAGATTTTTTTTTTAACCTGGAAACCTTTTTTAACCCCTTAAGAACACGGCCCTATTTTACCTTAAGGACCAGGGCCTTTTTTTGAAAATCTGACCAGTGCCACTTTATGTGTAAATAACTATAAAACGCTTACTTATCCAGGCCATTCTGAGATTGTTTTTTCGTCACATATTGTACTTCATGACACTGGTAAAATGGAGTAAAAAATGTTTATTTTTATTTATAAAAAAAATACCAAATTTACCAAAAACATGGAAAAATTTGCAAATTTCCAAGTTTCAACTTCTCTACTTCTATAATACAAAGTAATACCGCCAAAAAAAGTTATTTACATTCCCCATATGTCTACTTCATGTATGGATCATTTTGGGAAAGCCATTTTATTTTTTTGGGGACCAGTTCAATATTTATTACTCTGATTCTGTAGTTTATAGAAACACTTCATATGTGGTTGTAAACTGCTGTATGACCAAACGGCAGGGCGCAGAAGGAAAGGAACGCCATGTGGTTTTTGGAAGGCAGATTTTGCTGGACTGGTTTTTAGACACTATGTCCCATTTGAAGCCCCTCTAATGTACCCCTAGAGTAGAAACTCCAAAAAAGTGACTCCATCTAAGAAAGTACACCCCTCAAGGTATTCAAAACTGATTTTACACACGTCGTTAACCCTTTAGGTGTTCCACAAGAGTTATTGGCAAATAGAGATGAAATTTTAGATCTTCGATCTTTTGGCAAATTTTCCATTTTAATCAATTTTTTCCAGTAACAAAGCAAGGGTTAACAGCCAAACAAAACTCAATATTTATTGCCCTGATTCTGTAGTTAGCAGAAACACCCCATATGTGGTCGTAAACTTCTGTATGGCCAAATGGCAGGGCACAGAAGGAAAGGAACGCCATATGGTTTTTATAAGGCGGATTTTGCTGGACTGGTTTTTTGACACACTGTCCCTTTTGAAGCCCCCCTGATGCACCCCTACAGTAGAAACTCCAAAAAAGTGACCCCATTTTGGAAACTATGGGATAAGGTGGCAGTTTTGTTGGTACTATTTTAGGGTAAATATGATTTTTTGTTGCTCTATATTACACTGTTTGAGGCAAGGTAACAAAAATAGAAATTCTGAAATATCATCTCTATTTGCCAATAACTCTTGTGGAACACCCAAAGGGTTAACAAAGTTTGTACAATCAGTTTTAAATACTTTGAGGGGTGTACTTTCTTAGATGGAGTCACTTTTATGGAGTTTCTACTGTAGGGGTGCATCAGTGGGGCTTCAAAAGGGACAGTGTGTCAAAAAACCAGTCCAGCAAAATCCGCCTTATAAAAACCATATGGCGTTCCTTTCCTTCTGCGCCCTGCCGTTTGGCCATACAGCAGTTTACGACCACATATGTGGTGTTTCTGCAAACTACAGAATCAGGGCAATAAATATAGAGTTTTGTTTGGCTGTTAACCCTTGCCTGGTGACTTGAAAAAATGGATTAAAATGGAAAATTTTCCGAAAAATCAAATTCTATAATTTTATCTCTATTTGCCATTAACGCTTGTGGAACACCTAAAGGGTTAACGTGTGTAAAATCAGTTTTGAATACCTTGAGGGGTGTAGTTTCTGGAATGGGGTCATTTTTAGGTCGTTTCTATTATGTTATAATTTTTGGGGACCGTTTTTATTTTTTGTTATTTACATCATTGATCTGAAAGGTTAGATTGTGATTGATAAAGCAGGTCGTTACGGACGCGACAATACCAAATATGACTACTTTTTGGTTTTTCATAATTTTTGAAAAATGATTTTTTTAGTGTCTCCACATTCTGAAAGCCATATTTTATTTTTATTTTTTGGGCGACAGTCTTATGTAGGGGCTCAATTTTTCCGGGATGAGATGGCGGTTTGATTGCCACTATATTGGGGCGCATATGACATTTTGGTCGCTTGCTATTGCACTTTTTGTGATGTAAGGTGACAAAAATGGCTTTTGACACCGTATTTATATATATTTTTTTTGCTATGTTCAGCTGAGGGGTTAGTTCATGTTTTATTTTTATAGAGCAGGTTATTACAGACGTGGCAATACCTAATATGTATACTTTTTATTTATTTAAGTTTTACACAATAATATCATTTTTGAAACAAACAAAATAATCATGTTTTAATGTCTCCATAGTCTGAGAGACATTTTTTTTTTTTTTTTTGGGGTTGTTGTCCTATGTAGGAAATGTTTTTTTGCGGGATGAGATGACGGTTTGATTGGCACTATTTTGGGGTGCATAAACATTTTTTCACCTTACATCACAAAAAGTGTAATAGCAAGTGATCAAAAATTTATGTGTTTTTTTACACTGTTTTTATTTTTATTTTTTTACAGTACCGTATTTTTCGCCATATAGGACGCACTCCCCCCCCCCCCCCCCCCCGGCATTTTGCTTGCTAATGACAGCAGGGCCCAGTGCAGTAACTGTATTCTACTACAGCGGGCCCGCTGTAGTAATGTACCGGTAGTTACAGGCGATGTTTAAAACTAAGGTATAATCTTAATGCTGCCAGTATTACCCTACCTAGTATAATGTAAGATCGCAGGCAGGACTGGAGTCAGGAGGCTGGGTGGGCGGGAGGGGGCAGCGTAACGTCACGCGCCTGCTCCGCCCACTTTATGAATGAAGCAGGCACGTGACGTCACGTTGCCGCCTCCCGCCTGCCCCATCCTTACTCCAGTCCTGCCTGCGATCTTACATTATACTAGGTAGGGTAATACTGGCAGCATTAAGATTATACTGTAATTTTAAACATCGCCTGTAACTACCGGTACATTACTACAGTGGGCCCGGTGTAGTAGAATACAGTTACTGCACCCAGCTCCACTGTCGTTAGCAAGCAAGATGCTGCTCACACCCTCTGTTTTGGGGGTGGATCTGTGGATGACACATTCCCCCCCATAGCAGTGTCATCCCCAGATGCCCCCATACAGTGCCATCCCCAGATGCCCCCATAACAGTGCGTCATCCCCAGATGCCCCCATAACAGTGCGTCATCCCCAGATGCCCCCATAACAGTGCGTCATCCCCAGATGCCCCCATAACAGTGCGTCATCCCCAGATGCCCCCATAACAGTGCGTCATCCCCAGATGCCCCCATACAGTGCGTCATCCCCAGATGCCCCCATACAGTGCGTCATCCCCAGATGCCCCCATACAGTGCGTCATCCCCAGATGCCCCCCTACAGTGCGTCATCCCCAGATGCCCCCCTACAGTGCCATCTCCAGATGCCCCCCTACAGTGCCATCTCCAGATGCCCCCCTACAGTGCCATCTCCAGATGCCCCCCTACAGTGCCATCTCCAGATGCCCCCCTACAGTGCCATCTCCAGATGCCCCCCTACAGTGCCATCTCCAGATGCCCCCCTACAGTGCCATCTCCAGATGCCCCCATACAGTGCCATCTCCAGATGCCCCCATACAGTGCCATCTCCAGATGCCCCCATACAGTGCCATCTCCAGATGCCCCCATACAGTGCCATCTCCAGATGCCCCCATACAGTGCCATCCCCAGCTCCCCCACATAACAGTGCGTCATCCCCAGATGCCCCCATACAGTGCCACCCACAGATGCCCACATAACAGTGCCATCCACAGATTCCACCATAACAGTGTGTCATCCACAGATCTTCCCATAACAGTGCGTCATAATAGTGTCATGCACAGAACACCATTAGTAAAAAAAAAAAAAAAAAAAGTACACCTTTTGGTTCAAAACATTTTTTTTCTTATTTTCCTCCTCAAAAACCTAGGTGCATCTTATAGGGTGAAAAATACAGTCTTTACCTAAGGCAGGCATGCTCAACCTGCGGCCCTCCAGCTGTTGCAAAACTACAACTCCCAGCATGCCTGAACAGCCTACAGCTATCAGCATAAAGCAGGGCATTGTGGGAGTTGTAGTTTTAAAACAGCTGGAGGGCCGCAGGTTGAGCATGCCTGACCTAAGGGGTTAGATCTTGGGATATTTTTATAGAGCAGGTTTTTATGGACACGGCGATACCTAATCTGTATACTTTATTTATTCATCTTTAATACAATAACAGCATTTTAGGAAAAAAAATCATGTTTTAATCATGTAATACTGGCAGCATTAAGATTATACTGTAATATTAAACATCGCCTGTAACTAACGGTACATTACTACAGTGGGCCCGATGTAGTAGAATACAGTTACTGCACCGGGCTCCACTGTCGTTAGCAAGCAAGATGCTGCTCACAGCCCCTGTATTGGGGTCATCACACCCACTGTTGTGGGGGTGGATCTGTGGATGACACATTCCCCCATAGCAGTGCCATCCCCAGATGCCCACATACAGTGCCATCCCCAGATGCGCCCATACAGTGTCATCTCCAGATGCCCCCATACAGTGCCATCCCCAGATGCCCCCATAACAGTGCCATCCCCAGATGCCCCCATAACAGTGCTATCCCCAGCCCCCCCACATAACAGTGCGTCATCCCCAGATGCGCCCATACAGTGCCATCTCCAGATGCCCCCATACAGTGCCATCTCCAGATGCCCCCATACAGTGCCATCTCCAGATGCCCCCATACAGTGCCATCTCCAGATGCCCCCATACAGTGCCATCTCTAGATGCCCCCATACAGTGCCATCTCCAGATGCCCCCATACAGTGCCACCCACAGATGCCCACATAACAGTGCCATCCACAGATTCCACCATAACAGTGTGTCATCCACAGATCTTCCCATAACAGTGCGTCATAATAGTGTCATGCACAGAACACCATTAGTACACCTTTTGGTTCAAAATTTTTATTTTCTTATTTTCCTCCTCAAAAACCTAGGTGCGTCTTATGGGCAGGTGCGTCTTATAGGGTGAAAAATACAGTCTTTACCTGAGGGGTTAGACAATGGGATATTTTTATAGAGCAGGTTTTTATGGACATGGCGATACCTAATCTGTATACTTTTTTATTTATTTATCTTTAATACAATAACAGCAGTTTAGAAAAAAAAAATCATGTTTTAATGTCTCCATAGTCTGAGAGCCATATTTTTTAATTTTTTGGGGCGATTGTCCTATGTAGGGGCTCATTTTTGGAGGGATGAGATGGCTGTTTGATTCGTACTATTTTGGGAGGCATACGCCTTTTTGATCGCTTGGTATTACACGTTTTGTGATGTAAGGTGACAAAAAAAATGGCTTTTTTAACACCTTTTTTGTTGTTTTTTTATGGTGTTCACCTGAGGGGTTAGGTCATGTGATATTTTTATAGAGCAGGTTTTTACAGACATGGCGATACATAATATGTGTACTGTATTTTATTTTTTTTATTTTTATTCAGTGATACAGTACGTGTTTTTTTAATTTTTACTTTTTTTTTTTACCCAGACCCACTTGGTTTTTGAAGATCCAGTGGGTCTGATGTCTGTATAAAACAGTACAGTACAGTACACTATATACTTTACAAAGTCTGATCAGACTTCTGCCTTTAGCAGAAGTCTGATTAGACTTACATCACCATGGCAAGCGGGACGCCTCTGAAAGCGTCCTGCTGCAATGGTAACCATCACCCGCTGCCAGAACAGGGCTAATATTTAACCGCAGAAAGCGCTGCAAACCGCAGGTCTGAATTGACCTGTGGTTTGCAGCAATTGCCCATACGGGGGAATCACAGGCCCCCTTGGCATTGGGCCAAGGTACCTGCTGAGTGAAAATCGCAGCATGCTCCAGTTTCTGCGTTTTTCACGCAACGCAGGCCCCACAGAAGTGAATGGGCCTGCGGCAAGCAAGTGCGGATGCAGTGCGATTTTCATGCATGGTTGCTAAGAGACGGGACCCGATCTTCATTATTTTCCCTTATAACATGGTTATAAGGGAAAATAATAGCATTCTCAATAAAGAATGCTTTGTAGAATGTGGATTAAGGGGTTAAAAATAAAAAACTTAACTCACCTTAGCCACTTGATCACGTAGTTGGCGATCTCTCTTCTCTCTTCAAGCATTAGCTGCAGTCTAAAGGACCAGTGATGACGTCACATCACATGGTCCAATCACAATCCGGACCATGTGATTGGACCATGTGATGTGACATCATCACAGGTCCTTTTGACTGCAGCTAATGCTTGAAGAGAGATCGCCAACTACGCGATCAAGTGGCTAAGGCGAGTTAAGTTTTTTATTTTTAACCCCTTAATCCACATTCTACAAAGCATTATGCTATTATTTTCCCTTATAACCATGTTATAAGGGAAAAAAATTAAAATATCCAGAATACTCAACCCGACTTCAGTGATGAAGTCCGGGTTCGGGTCTGGGTACCAAACATGCCAATTTTTCCCACGCACGTGCAAAACGCATTACAAAAGTTTGCACACGCGCAAAAAAATCTCGCATTTTCCCGCAATGCACCCACCTCTGATCTGGGCGTCAAACGTGACGCCCGTGTGAAAGAGGCCTAGCTCTTTAAAAGTGACGTTAAAAAGTCGCAGCTGCGCACATCTCCCATTTTTCGCTGTCATCGATAATTTTGTAGAAGGGATGTGGCAAACCATAGCGAAAAAAATAATTTTAATTTACGTCAGTTTTCTGGAGTAAATGAAGCCAGAAATCTATGTCAGCTCTGAGCTGTTGTAGATTTCTGGTTAGGCGCATGGACTGCAGGAGAATGCGCCTAGTCATAAATGAGGCGCATCCTCTGGCAGCGTAGGGATATTAAGACTTGATAAATCTTCATCTAAAAACTTTGATACACATAGGTGGTGTGATCTGGCTGCATGATAAGACATACTTTAGCGTTTCATAGAGCAATACCCATTATATGTAAAGTTACCATAATATTTAATTATGTGATTAACAGATTAACAGTGATCATAATATACACAGGCGTGGTACAATCCTTCTATTTTCTATATATTTTTTCACCTTCCAGTTGCAGAGTACAGCTGCAGGCCATGAATTAGCATTAACTGTGGTGTGCCTGAGGCTCATGCTGCACATGTAATAGCAACCCAAGGCAATGGTCACAATGCCTATAATAATAGAGCAAGCAAGAATATGGAGTTTAACCACTTCCAGACAGGGCCATTTGCCCCCTTCCTGACCAGGCCTAATATTGCAAACCTAACATGTCACATTATGTGGTAATAACTTTGGAACGCTTTTACTTATCCAAGCCATTCAGAGATTATTTTCTCGTGACACATTGTACATCATGTTAATGATTTAAATTTGAGTCAATATACTTCACCTTTATTTATAAGAAAATTTCAAAGTTAATGAAAATTTGAAAAAATTCAGTTTTCTAAATTTGAATCTCTCTGCTTTTAAGGCTGCATTCACACGTCCGTAGAACACGGATGTGTGACACCGGACTGGCACCCAGCTTACTGCAGGAGCGCACGGCGTCATTTATTCCTATGACGCCGTGCGCTTCCTGCTGCCGGCGCTGCACAGTAATACACTCCTATGATCTATACGAGTGTACTACTGTACTGTGGCGGCAGCAGGAAGCGCACGGCGTCATAGGAACGAATGACGCCGTGCGCTCCTGCAGTGAGCTGGGTGCCAGTCCGGTATCACACGGTCCGTGTTCCACACGGACGTGTGAATGCAGCCTAAGACAGATAGTGATACCTTATAAAAATACTCATTAAGCTATTGTTACCACATGCTGCATCCGATGTGTATAACTCTGTTTATTTCACACCATACGGTGTATTTTGTTTCTTATACCTGCCTCAAAAAAAACTTTTTGAACCATATAAAATACTCATTAACATTCACCATATGTCTACTTTATGTTGGAATCATTTTAGTAATGTAATTTAATTTTTTTTAGGACATTAGAAAGTTTAGAATTTTAGAAGCAATTTTTAAATTTAAGAATATTTCAAAAATCTATTTTTTTAAGAACCAGTTTAGTTCTGAAGTCATTTTAAGGAGCTCACACGATAGAAACCACCCATAAATACCCAATTTTAGAAACTACACCCCTCAAACTATTCAAAACTGGTTTTAAAAATGTTGTTAACCCTTTAAGTATTCCACCGGAATTAAAGCAAAATAGATGTGAAATTTCTAAATTTCACTTTTTTTTTCAGATTTTCCATTTTAATAAATTTTTTCCTGTAACACATCAAGGGTTAACAACAAAACAAACCTCAGTATTTGTTATCCATTTTCTCCTGAATACAGTTACACCCCAATTGTAGTAGAAAACTGTTAGGGGATATGCCAGGACTCAGAAGGGAAGGAGCGGCATCTGGATTTTCTAACTTGGAGTTTTCGGTCATGGTTTTTAAAAGCAATAACTTTTTTTTTTTGTTGTTGACTGAGGGCTTATTTTTTTGCGGGACAAGCTGTCGTTTTTATTTGCACCATTTTGGGGTAAAATTTGGGTTTCTGGTAGCTTTTTATCTCATTTTTTGGAAGGTGAATCTTTCAAATTTATTTTTTTTTTTACACCGTTCACTTGGTAGGGTAGACAGTGCTCCAGACTAAAAATAATAACCAGGAGCCATTGGCTCCTAAGCTAAAAAATTAATAATTAAAAAAAGGACATGGCGGAGAAGATGAGACGCAGGTCACAGTAGTGAGCCAGCTCTACATATAGGAGAATACAGAACCACATACCTCTCATGCCGAATTGCACGGTTTTGATTTTATTTCTGTTACGGCCTTTACCAGAGCGGAATTTTTTTTAAATATATTTTAATAGCTCACACTTTTTCGGACGTGGTGATATGTAATATGTTTGGTTTTTATTGTTTGTAAATTTTATATGTAAAATTGGAAAAGGGGGCGATTTAAACTTGTTTTTTTAACTTTAAAAAAAAAAATTTTTAAATTAATAACCATTTCCCCTCTTTAAGGCTAGAACCTGGGATCTTTTGATCCCATGCCCTTTTCACCCTAATAGAGCTCTATTAGGGTGAATAGGATCTCACACTCTCCCTGCTGCCCTGTGCATAGTACACACAGCAGCAGGGAGCCGACCATGGCAGCCAGGGCTTCAGTAGTGTCCTGGCTGCCATGGTAACCGATTGCAGCCCCAGCAGTGTAATCTGCCACTGCCACCAATGAAAATATAAACTAAGTAGCAGGCTACATAGAGCGGTGCCCAGGGATCTAAGTGCACTTACTATTATTCCTGGGCGCCGCTCCGTTCGCCCGCTGTGGCACCCGGTATTTTCAACATTCAGAACAAGGAGGAGGAGACACCAGTGTCTCTTCTTCTCCCTGACAGCAGCGCTGTCCAATCGCAGCTCAGAGCAAGAGAGAAAAAAAAAAAACATTCTTTGGTGGTGCAGTGGCCAAAGCTCCTCCCCTCCACCTCCCTGCTATCTCCCCATTGGTGGCAGTGGCAGCCGTGTCACAGTTGGGAGGGAGGGACTCGCTCTTTCTCCACCATGGTAGCAAAGAGAACATGGCGCACGCTGAGAGTGCGCGTGCCATTTAAGGCTGAGCAGCAGCACGGCGGTCCAGTCGCAAATGGCGACAAGACTAAAAAGTCTTGTTGCCATCTAAAAATTTTAAGGTGCATTGGCGACCGTTTTGGTCGCCATCTGGAGCCCTGGTAGATCATGTGATATTATTGTAGATCCGGTCGTTATAGACGCAACGATACCAAATACGTCATTTTTTTTTTTTACGTTTTACACAATAAGAACATTTGTAGAAAAAAAATTCATGTTTTTGTGTTGCCATTTTCTTGTGTGAGGGCTTGTTTTTTACAGGATGAGGTGATGCTTTTATTGCTACCATTCTGGGCTACATACGACTTTTTTTTTGACTGATATGTTTTTTGTGAGGTGACTAAAAAAAGCTGTTTTGGTATCATTTTTATTAGTTTTTTTTACGCCGTTCACTTGATGGGGTAGATCATGTGATATTTTTATAAAGCGAGTTGTTACGGATGCGGCAATACCAAATATGTCTATTTTAATTATTTTGTTCTATTTGTAACACTTTTTAATTAACTTAATTGGGGAATTTTTATTTTACGTGAACTTTTTTTTTTTTATAAAAAAAAACACTATTATTTTTATTTTTTTATTTTACACTTTGTGTCCCCCATAAGGTCATACAAGACCTCTGGGAGACCTTTAACTTCACATTTTTTTTTTCACTATTGATTTGTTCTGCAACTGGGGCAGACATAGTAGCCCCAGTTACAGATGAAATACACCCCCCAGAGAGGCTGTACAGCATACTATACTGTACAGATTCTGGAAGACCAACAGCTCCTGGACTACCCCAGCGGACTAGCGTGCATCTGCAACCTCTGAAAGTACGTTCCAGAACGTCCAATCAGAGATAAATCCGACCGCCTAGGATGTTTATAGTCAATTGGTGGGAAGTGGTTAAAGAGGGTTTATAGATACAAAAAAAATCAATACAACATAACATATACAGAATTTTTAAAGACAAGCAGGAAAATAATTTAAAAGAGAGGGAAAAGTCCAAGCAAGAGCAGCCAAATGCTCGCCAGGCTCAGCAATAATGAGGATATCTGCTGTTCAGCTTTGAGTCACATCCATACTGTAAAGCCAGAATAAGATGTCTGGTATCCTTTTCCGGGCTTTTGTATAATCTGGTAGAATGACCTAAGGCTAATCTGCAGAAAGAGCGGTCCATTGTTTCCCTGAAGAAAAAGGCAGCAGTGAAACAAGAAGCTATTACAGACAGTCAACATTTAAGATGTCGACTTGTTTCCATGTGTTCACGTCAAAACAGGTTTTTCCATCAAGATGAAAGCAGCAAGGCCAAGATTCACTTAAATAGGCAAGTACAGATGGTCTCCATGTGAAGACATAGGAAACATGGTCCTTCAAAAAACAGATGTTTAAAACGGATGAATTTCATTGGCTGTTTTTTTTTCCTTAACCTCTGCAGTGCCCTTAGCATATATTATGCCCCACTTCCCCACAATGCTCCAGTTTAAATAATGCCCATCTGTAGTGTCCCAGAACGTAGAAGGTCAAGCCACATTATTATGACCAAAACTTGGCATGGACAGCAGCTAGACGGGCAGGGGAGTAACTCAATAAGGTACCGGTAGGTTGTCATAGGCATCGGAACCACGCTGACTGTAGTGCATCACACAGGTGCTGGGATGTACTACAGCTGACTTACTCACCAAGCCAGCTCACGACACATCATTTCCTTCATGAGCTACACGTTGCCAGAGTCGATGGTAGGAGGTAGTCATAATAATGTTACTCAACTGTGTATAATGTCCCCCATAGTGTATATAATACCCCATCCGGAAAAAAAAACAAAAAAAAAAACGAATAAATAAATAAGGCTCGGGCAGCAACACTTGTTCAGCACTGGAGGCATCATGCGATGTCACAACGCTGGGAGTGTCTCTACTGCCTCCCATACTGAAATGCCACTCATAGTATACCTGTTTTTGATGGCTATTAGACTGGTGCAATTCTTTCAAAAACAGCCAAAAAGAGGACATGTCCTGTTTTTGGACGTCCGTTAAAAAAAAAAAAAAGTCATATGAATAGCCCCATAGATTTCAATAGTTCTGAAAACAGCCTTGTGACAGATGAATAAGGTCTTACTATCAAGTATCCTGTGCTCTCTGCAGTAAACTTTCCCAAATCCCTCCCATTTGCTCTTAAATGCCAGCTCTACCATTCATTCAGAGGCTCAGGACAAAGCAAAGCTTTTGTGTTGTTGTGTAAGGGTACTTTCACACTTGCGTCATCTGGAAAAACAGATCCGGTAATTATTTTCTGGGGGGGCATTTTTAAAGGTCTGCGCATGTGCAGACCGGAAAACCGGATCAGTTTTGCCGGAAAACTTGGTGCTGGATGCAGCATTAATGCATTTCAATTGAAAATAATGCCAGGGTCGGCATTCCGGCAGGTGTTCCGGAATTTTGGACGGAGAAAATACTGCAGCATGCTGCGGTATTTTCTCCGGCCCAATACCGTAAAAGTGACTGAACTGAAGACATCCTGATGCATACTGAACGGATTGCTCTCCATTCAGAATGCATTAGGATAAAACTGATCAGTTTTTTTCCGGTATTGAGCCCTGAGGATGGAACTCAATAACGGAAAACTATAACGCAAGTGTGAAATTACGCTAAGGCAAATTAAGACTATGCCACTAATATGATCATTCACCTATGTATGCTTTCCAGCCTTTACTAAGCGATGGCCTATCCTCAGCCCACACTGATCAGTTTGTGTATAGCTCTATTTCTGGAAGTCGTAGACGGATCTACACAGCATTATCAACCTTGTAGTGGTAGGAAGACATTACTACCGCGCTGCTCCTGTTTAAAGGGCCTTTTACACGGGCCAAGAATCCCAAAGATAATTGCTAAAGAGACTTCATAGGAATGATCATTAGAGATTATCCGACGGTGTAAATGTACCGCCAATTACTCGATAAACGTGCAAAATGTTCATTCATCAGGTAATTTGATCGCTTGTGCAGACACAAAAATCATTGCTTCCCAGTGGCAGATCATGCTGTGTAAACACCATCCACTGCCAACAAACAATGAGTCAGTATGGGGAAGAGCGATCACTTCTCCCTATAACTGTGGAGGAGATCGTTGCATGTAAAAGCAGCGGTCTCCTCTGCTGACGAGCAGGCGATTGTCGGGAAGGAACGCTTCCTTCCCGACAATATTCTGTTCTATTGTCCCGTGTAAAGGAACCTTAAGTCAATGGGTGTCGGGTCCCCATGATCAGCTAGTGATGGCCTATACTGAGGATAGGTCGTCACTTAAGGCCCCTTTACACGGCACAGCAGATTGTCAGCAATCACCTGACTGCTGGTGGAGGAGACCACTGCATTTACATGCAGTGATCTCCTCCAGTGTATGGGGAGTAGCGATTGCTAATGTCACTCTTTGTTTGCCGGCAACAGATAGTGTTTACACAGCTCGATCTGCTGCCGGTAAAAGGATAATTTTTGTGTGCGCACAAAGAATTGAATTACCCAGTGAACAAGCGATTTGCTGGTTCATTGGGTAATCGGCGGCACATTTAGGGCTCTTACACAAGAGCGGATCCCGTGCGTGGAATCCGCTGCGTGAAAGAGAGCCAAGCCCCGTTCCGGACAGCAGAGACACGGAGCATTAACATGATTGATAATGCTCCGTGCCTCTCTGTGATCTTTTTACTACAAAACAAAGTGACAATTTATTTTATCTCACTGTGATTTTGTAGTAAAAAGATCACAGAGAGGCACGGAGCATTATCAATCATGTTAATGCTCTGTATCTCTGCTGTCCGGAACGGGGCTTGGTACTGTTTCACGCAGCAGGTGAGCTCCCAATTCTCCCCACTATTCTGCTGCTGACTGACAGCTTTTTCCAAATGAAATCGGAGGCAGGAGGGCATTTTTATGAATATCAGGGCTCATCTTCATGTGGTGGAGCTGTGCAAAAAGCTGGTCCAATAAAAGAAAATGATCAAGCATTTTGCTAAGGAGATCTGTCACTAATTTATGCAGCCCTTAGGGAGGGGGGACTATAAAATGTGTGACAGATTCCCTTTAAAAACGTGAACACTGCTGACAGCTGCTCTATTCATGAGCGCCCAAAGGATAACTACATATGATTTGAATGCCTTTTTAAAGACAAAGAATCACAGCTATGCTCTTATTTTCTTTAATGTGCTTGCATATGTCAGAACCAGATGAAATAACAAACCATGGATTATGATGGTACAGCCAAGAAAATGGCCTACAATATGGGGATTACTTAAAGAGGACCTTTCACCGCTCCTGACAGGCCCGTTTTAATAGCTATGTGCATTCCCCATGTAATACCAATTCTGGAGCCTCTATTCTTATGGCTCTATGTTGTGCCATTCCTGTATTATTTCTACCAGACGTTCTGAATGAATTTCTAGTAGTCTGCAGTAAGGGTACGGAGGTGAGGTAACCAGTTGGGGGGTGTACTTGCACAGACGGACAATGGCAGCACTGATTGAGTATAGTAAGTCTGTGCAGGTACACCCCCCCCCCCAAACTTGTTACCTCACCTCTGTACCCTTACTGAAGGCTAATAGCAACTCATTCATAACAGAGACTTAAGAATAGAGGCTTCAGAATGGTTATTGCATGTGGAATGCATGGAGCTATTAAAACAGGCATGTGAGGAGCGGTGACTGGTCCTCTTTAAGGCCCTTGGCATTTTCTGAGTAAATAAAACAATACAGGTTACTAAAAAAGGCAATGGAGTGAAAAGAAATGCGAATTGCTGCCAACTCCAGTGTGGCACAATAATAGAGCTGCTTCTAAATCCAGGTCAGTGAAATCAGGTTTCTGCCGTTTCTAACAATCCATAAAACTGGACAGTAATGTTCCTTTGAAAAGGAGCATTAACCCCGTCCACCAGTATGTATTTGGGGTCTTAGTGATTGTTGCATTCCAAGAGCTACAACTTTTTTATTTTTACTGCCAATGTAGGAGTATGAGGGCTTTTTCATAATGGGGCAATTAGTCTTTTTTAAAGAGGTTGTGCACCTTT
This sequence comes from Bufotes viridis, assembly GCA_033119425.1. Taxonomy (NCBI): domain Eukaryota; kingdom Metazoa; phylum Chordata; class Amphibia; order Anura; family Bufonidae; genus Bufotes; species Bufotes viridis. Next base: position 224,172,647 of record CM065591.1, on the reverse strand, counting down.
GGGGATGCATTTAGCAACCCCCTCCCCCTTCGCGAGCAGACCTGCAAAGGGAGGTATACTCACTTACTTGCCGGCTGTGGCTCCCAGCTCCTTCATTCCACAGCCCTGGCTGCTCCACTGGACTCCTTTGATGTAAACCTCATGTTTGACACTGCTGCAGCCAATTGCTGGCCTCATCAGCGACCTGTTCTCCTTACGTCAGGGACTGTGAACCAAAGAAGCCGAGAGCCAGGGCTGGGAAGCAGGTAAGTGTAATTCCCGACACAGGTCTGCTCCAGGAAGGGGGGGGGGGGGTTAGCTCCCCCAAGGTACACAAACCCCTTTAATGGCACCATTTTGGAGTACATATATGCATTGATTAACCATTATTAACTGTTTCTGGGGAATGGCAAAAACCGCAATACTGCCATAGTTTTACTACTTTTAAACAATAAAATCCTTTGTTTAAAAAAGATTAAAAAAAATGGAAAAAAAAGATTCTGCATTACCACATCCCATGACTCATAACTTTATTTTTCTTTCTACAGAGCTGTGTCAGGGCTTGATTTTTGAGATTTTTTTTATATAAAATTTATTTAATCATTTCTTTTTTTTTTAACCACTTATTAGTCCCACAAGGGGACTTTGACCTGCGATCCTTTGATCGCTTACATAGTACACTGTACTACTTATCATGCTATGTTGTCATGATGATTCTGACAGACACTCTATTATGGAACGGTCCCACAGCTGCCATGTACCGACATCAGCACCCTGCAATCTCATAAGCTGGGTACCGATAGCTGACAAAGGCAGCCCCTCCCTCTAAACCACTTAGATGACACGGTTGCTATTGACCTTGGCATCATAGAGGTTAAATAGCCCAGGTCAGCACTTCTGCTGATCTAGGCCATTAAAGCAGGAGCCCAGTTCTCATTAGAGAACCGTCCGCACATGCCAGCTTCATACTGTGGGCAGTACAATTACAGTGACATCAGATTTATATATTTTTCTGGTGTTTACACACTGGGAAAACATTTTTTTTTTTTTCTTTGCATCGCCATATACTGCCCCTCATAACCTTTTTATGGTTACATCTACAGAGATGTGTGAGGGCTCATTTATTGCAGAGCCATCTGTACTTTTTATTGATACCATTTTGGAAAGTGTGACTTTTTAATCAAATCTTTTTGAGAGGTGAAGCAACGAAAAAATGGAATCAGCCATTTTGCCTTTTTTCCATTACTGTGTTCATTGTACTTAATAAATACATTTATATTTTAATAGTATTGTCGTTTTGGGATGTGGAGGTCCAAATTATATATTTTTTTGTTTATTTTTAATACGGAGGAAAAGGGGTATTTGAATTTTTTTTTTTATTGTTTTATATATCTAAAAAACTTGATGCAAGTAACTTACTAATGCATTGTGATTGTCCATATTGTTTCCTTTGCTGGCTGGATTTATTCTTCCATCACATAATACACTGCTCGTTTCCATGGCTATGACCACCCTGAAATCCAGCAGCGGCGGTCGTGCTTGCACGCTATAGGAAAAAGCACTTGCCTATGTGCACTCCTACAGTCTCGGCCACCAAAGAAGCTGGAGATTTTTACTATAATGTGCAAGCACAACCACCACTGATGGAGTGCAGAGTGGCCGTTACCATGGAAACGAGCAGTGTATAATGTGATGGAAAAAATTAATCAAGCCAGCAAAGGAAGCAGCAATAATAATAATAATAATAATAATAATACATTAGTAAGCGGCTTGCAATAACTTTATCTACGTGATACATGCCATATGCATATCATACCTGTGGTAGAAAAAAATGAAACAATGCAAGAGCACTCTGCAAACACTTAATAAAGTAAATATAATCGTGCCATACTCACTAAAGAAAATGTAAAATGCTAATTAAATGCTAATGCTGCGTTATAAATGTGAGATTCTTGGCAAATACATTTTGTCCAAAACTATTTGTGCCCATCTGCCAGCGTCAAGCCGATCTCATTAAGAAGGGAACCTAACACTAAATACCACATTCACAGGTGCCATACCAGCCTCCACTACATTCAGGGAATGCAGGCCTATGGTAGGTATGATAGCTGCTAGCAGCCTCTAGGCCACCACCACCAAACAGCAGGAAAGGGGAAAAAAACAAAAGAACAAAAAAATGAAAACTGCCCTGGTCCTTAATAAATAATAAAAATAAAAAAAATCTGTCAGGTAAAAGAAAGAACTTCTGCATACTTTAAGCAAGATGGATCACAAACTACACTTCTAAGGCTTTTTAAAATGTTTGTTCTCGATCACTGTCCCATGTAAACATGCCACAGATGACCTAACAGCACCAAAAAGAATCATTTGTCGGCAGCACATCACTCCAAGTAGAGCAGGGACATGAAGATTACATTGGGACAAATATTCATATTACAAATAGTTTGTGTGCCATAAATGGTGAATGTATTTACTGTCATGGCTGAAAGTGTTGGCACCCCTGAATTTTTTTCCAGAAAATGAAGTATTTCACCCAGAAAATTATTGCAGTTACACATGTTTTGTAATACACACGTTTATTTCCTTTGTGTGTATTGGAACTAGGGTTGCACTAGGTATCAAACTATCGATACCCAATTGATACTTCTGTACCCGGATCAATTCAATACTGGGTTTTACTATTTTCCGAAACTAGGCTGCGCCGCCTAGTATCAGTTAAAGTAAATAATTGAATATGCAAATGTATTTTATACATTCCTTGAAGGAAAGAAAGGCAACATACATGTCATTACCACAGAACTACTGGCTAGAAAGCCAACAGTTTACTATATTGAACAGTTTTACGCCTCTTTCACACTTGCGTTCTGAGGATCCGGCAGGCACTTCCCGCCAGATCCGTCAGAACGCAAGTCGCCTGAAAGCATTAGAAGACTGATCAGGATCCTGATCAGTCTTCGAAATGCTTTCAGGTTACTATGGCAGCCAGGACGCTATTAAAGTCCTGGTTGCCATAGTAGTAGTGGGGAGCGAGGTATCACATACCTGGCCTCTTTGACAGGGCACAATGATCTGCCGAATCGTGGCAATTAATCCCTCACGTGCCGCAACTGAGGGGATAATTGACAGGGATCACAGTGCCCTGTCATAGAGGCAGTGTATGTGATACAGCCGGCACCCACAGCCTACATTTGTAATAACGGTTTAATTATCTTCATTGGTGGCACAGTAACCCTCCCCCCCCCCACCCTAGTATTCTAATCATTAGTGGCGCAGTGCGCCCCCCCAACCGCAGTATTATAATCATTGGTGGCCCAGTGGCCACAGGCTCCAATCCCCTCCTCCTCAGTATCTTCATTGGTGGGGCAGTGGCAGCTTACGATCGGAGCCCCAGCAGTGAAATTGCGGGGCTCCGATTGGTTACCATGGCAGCCATGACCATACTGAAGCCTTGGCTGCCATGGTAAGCTCTCTGTTGCTGTGTGCACAAAGCCACAAAGTAAAAAGTAAGAAAAAACAAAACAAAAACAACTCACCAAAAGATTAAAAGTTTAAATCACTTCCTTTTCCAATTTTACATATAAAAATATATAAACAATATAAAAATAAACATATTCCTTATCACCACGTTTGAAAAAGGCCAAACTATTAAAATATTAAAAAATATCTTCGATGCGGTGAACGGCAACAAAAAAAAAAAAAAAAAACGGGCGATTAGCCATTTTTTTGGTCACCTTGTCTTCCCCAAAAAATAGGATAGGACTGGTCTAAGGGCCGGAATGCACACAGCTTTTTGGGTTTTTTTTGGTATTGAATGGTATCGAGTATTGCAATACTTTTTTATGGTATCGATTTTTTTTATTTTATTTTTCTTTAATCAAAAATGTTCTTGAAATTTAAACAATAATCTTCAAAATACATACAATATTATAAATGTCTTAATCAAAATAATAACCTCCCTATTCCCTCCCAAGCCCCCCCCCCCCCACACACCCCCTTTGCGATGAGTCTCCCTTCCCGTAAAAAAAACGGGGAGGGATTATAGGGTACTAGAGGCAGAAAATATCGAAATTGAATTAAAATTTTGATATCATCAAAACCCTAATTGGAACAACACAAAAAAAAGAGGGAAAAAAAAAGCCAAAAATGATATAATTTCACACAAAACTCCAAAATTGGGTCGGACAAATTTATTGGCACTTAACTTAATATTAGGTTGCATACGCTTTGGAAGAAATAACTGAAATTAATCGCTTCCTATAACCATCAACAAGCTTCTTACACCTCTCAACTGGAACTTTGGACCACTCTTTTTTTAGAAACTGCTCCAGGTCTCTCATATTTGAAGGGTGCCTTCTCCCAACAGCAACTTTAAGATCTCTCCACAGGTGTTCAATGAGATTTAGATCCAGACTTGTTGCTGGTCACTTCAGAACTCTCCAGTGCTTAGTTCCCATCCATTTCTGGGTGCTTCTTGATGAGAGCGGGGTCATGTTGAGTATGTGTGGGGTCATTGTCCTGGAAGACCCAAAATCCTTTAGTAATCTTCAGACTTCATGCCTTGCACACAGCCAAGGCACCCAGTGCCAGAGGCAGCAAAACAACCCTGAAATCTTTGAACCTCCACTATATTTGACTGTAGGTACTGTGATCTTTTCCTTGTATGCCTCAGTCAGTTTTCTGTAAACAGTAGAATGATGTTCTTTACCAAAGAGCTTTATCTTGGTCTCATCTGTCCACAAGACGTTTTCCGGGAAGGATTTTGGCTTACTCATGTACTTTTTGGCAAACTGTAGTCTAGATTTTTTATGTCTGTGTCAGCAGCGGGGTTCTCCTGGGTCTCCTGTCATACCGTTTCATTTCATTCAAATGTCGACGGATAGTTTGCACTGACACCGATACACCCGGAGCCTGCAGGACAGCTTGAATTTCTTTGGAATTCGACTGGGGCTGCTTATCCACCTTCTGGACTATTCTGCTTTGCAACCTTTTATCAATTTTTCTCTACTGTCCACGTCAAGGGATATTAACTACAGTGCCATGGGTTGTAAACTTCTTGATTATGTTGCGCACCATGGGCAAAGGAACATCAAGATTACTGGATATAGACTTGTCACCTTGAGACTGTTGATATTTTTCCATATTTTGGTTCTCAAGTCCTCAGACAGTTCTCTTCTTTTTCTGTTCTCCATGCTTAGTGTGGCGCACACAGACACACAATGCAAATATTGAGTCAACTTATCCCCTTTTTATCCGGTTTCAGGTGTGATTTTTATGTTGCCCACACATTGTTTACCCAGCCAACAATTTTGTCCGGCCCATTTTTTAGAGCTGTGTGTGAAATGATGTCCAATTTGCCTTTTTTTCAGTTTTTTGTGTTTTTCCAGTACACACAAAGGAAATAAACATGTATAACAAAAAGTTTAACTGCAATAATTCTGTGGGAGAAATACTTCATTTTCTGGAAAAATTTCAGGGGTGCCTACACTTTCAGCCATGACTTGTATATGTAACCAGTACTGATCGACATGCAGTTATCATTAATTGGCACTTGTTACAAGGCAGAATATCTGCCAGTGTAAAAGGCCCCTTACTGCATCTTCATAACAGCTGTGCATTAGATGAGAACAAGAAAGCGTTTAGACAAAAAGGCTTTGAGTCTTTCTCTGGCCAGCTTTCAGAAATGAAAAAGATTCCCCATATGGGAGTCTAAAAAAGTTTTTCTACTGTAGCATAGAATGAGAAGGTCACTAAATTGCTGATATTTGAGATGACTTAAAAGAAAGGAGCCGCAGCAGCTGGACATATAAATAAAAGGGGCATGGTCAATACTTTACCGGGCAAAGAAATACAAAAGACACAACAGAAGTTGCCTGATGTGAACTCATTTACACGAATGATCTGTTTTTCTGGTTTGTGTAAAAGTCTATTGTTTATTGCAAGTACAGTATGATGTGATAGCTGATCAGAACATAATCTGTTTTTTCTTTTTGTCTCCTTCCTTCACAATTTGTGTAGCCCGTGAGTCTAGAAATATATTCTGTATGTGGATTAATTTTAATCTTTTAAGGTTATTATTTACCAAACAAGCAAGCAACTGGGTGAGAAAATAAAAAAAAAAAAAAGAAACCAGGGGATTTCTGAATCGGAATATGTGCCGGCCTACATTGTTTCAATGGCACATGCTTTGTGTTAAATATCAGACACATTAACATAACTGAAATGCCCATAAGAATTACTTAGAGAGATGTCAGAGAGGCGTCAACATTTTATATGAAAAAGAATGTAAATTAATGTGACACTGATGCACGGTGATGATTGACTATGAAAATCAAATGTTAGTCAGCACCTCAAAAATAAAGTGAATTAAATGATCGGATGCAAATTTGCAGTGAAAAGACAAACCAGGCGATTTTCTGTTTGTTTGTTTTATTTTCGTTTTTTTTATACTCCCAGCCTTCCCAAAGCCATAACACTTATTTTTCTATTCGAGGGCTTGTTTTTCGCAGGACAAGTTGTACTTTCTAATTTATGTTTACAGAGTTGTGTTAGGGCTCATTTTTTGTGGAGTGATCTGTACTTTTTAGTGATACCATTTGGAAGTGTTTATGAGTTTTTATTCCCTTTTTTTTGGGGGGGGGGGGAAGCAACCTAAAACCAGCAAATCGACCATTTTGCCTTTTTTCCCCGTTTTGCTGTATGGGATAAATATTTTTATATTTTAATAGTATGGGCATTTTTACACACAGATATGCCCATGATGTTTATTTTTTTAATAGTCTATGTATTTTACATTCATTTTGGAGATGGGGATATAAATTATTATTATTTTTTTTTTTATATATTTAAAAGCTCCCCCCCCTCCAACTTTTTAATAGCTTCCCTAGGGAACTTGAACAAGCAATCATCAAATTACTCCTCTCATATACTCCAATCATTAGCTTTGGAGTCTATAAGAATTTCACTGTGTACCTATAGGAACTTACCTGTATGTGTGGCAGCCTCGGGCAATTCAGGAGGACCGAGGCTGCCGCACACACCATCTGGCTACCCCGATCCTCTCTAGGGGGAGCCAGTGGACTGCCTGGAGTGTGCTCTCCCGGTTGTTAACCACACAGATGCGGTGGTCAATCAGGCCATCTGAGTGGTTAAATGTGTGTGATAAACGTTATCGTCAATCACATACATTAGCCAGGGTGCCTGCTGTTTAAAACAGCCATCTTTAAATAACCGATCGCCAATGTATATATGCGTTAGGCGATCAAGAACAGGTTAAATGTGATTTGAACATAACATGAGATTTAAACATTACAAGTAGAAAACAGTAGAAGAAATGTTAGTTAAAATTACATGCAAACATTAAAGGGGTTTTCCAGGCCTCTGATACTGCTGACGTATTCTTAGGATAGGTTATCAATATCAGTTTGGTGGGGGTCCAACACATGGCACCTCACCAATCAGCTCTGGCCATGCCGGGTAACCTAATCTCTGCTGCCGTGCAGGGCGGTAAAGCCAAAGGCATCATGGTACTTTTTAGAGGTCGCAATAATGCCAGTACAAGCGTCATAGACGCCTGTACGGGCAATGTTATGCTTTCAAACAAGTCTGATGCATATAAATCTGCACAGACTTTCCCTGCACTTTATGAGTGCACTGCGCTATGTGAACGGCACGGGCAGCACAGCAGTTCTTCTGGTGCCCGAAACATCCAGTGACAAAGCTCCATACTTGCTGGTAACAACCATGAGAGAGTAAAGTTCTTTGTTATTGGTAAGTACTAAGGAGGCTGCTGATTGGCTGATTTTGCGCGCTAGAGTTCCACGCGGCTCTATGTTCTAAAGACCAGTCATTTATCACAGACGTCGCTGTCCCTTATAGCACCAGAGGACGGCTGCTCCCCGGGTTTGCTGTTGGTATGCCCCACTTCCAGCTGACCAGGCTTGGAAATCATGGATTGGAGACTTGGACATGGAGTCACCATATTCTGTGGGCCCTGTTCCCTGTCCATTAAACCGTTAAGCGTCTTGGACATCTCAGGGCATTAGACTTGGTGTATAGGGAGTGGCCCAGGCTATGTCAGTCAGGGCACACGCGCAGAGAGCGCAGCAAACAGCCCATCTTGCCCGCGCATTGACCCTACAGATTCTGGTGAACCCGATACTGTATTCAGAGCAGGAAGGGTTAGCACCCAATGTCCCCTAAACCCATGTAGTGTGCCACCCTCAATCTAGAGCTTTCTGTGCCACCCTAAATAGCATTACTGTGTAACCTTAAGCCTACATGACCTTATACTGTGCCACCCTGACCCTGCAGAGCCCTCTGTGCCACCCAAAGCCTAAATAGCACAATAGTGTACCACCCTAATCCTGCAAAGTCCTCTGTGCTACCCTAAGCCTACATATAATCATACTGTGTCACTCTTACCCTGCAGAGCCCTCTGTGCTACCCCAAGCCTACCAACCTGATCCTGCAGATCCCTCTGTGCCACCCTAAGCCTACATAGCACCATACTGTGCCACCCTGACCCTGCAACACCCTCTGTGCTACCCTTAGCCTACATAGTGTCATACTGTGACGCCCTTAACCTACATAGCATCCAATCTGAGACCGCTGCAGAGGGGGAAGCTCATGTGCACGGTGCTTGTGCTCAGACCTCTGTATCAAGTTGCAAAATGGATTTGCCCCTAAACTCCATTTCCGCTGAGTGTAACGGTGTCTCCAGCTTTAGGAGTTGGAGGAATGACTGTGATAAGGAGTCTACTGTTCGCATCTATACAGGCAATAACTGGTGGCACTGTTATGGTAACAGCGGTCTAAAGTTGGCATTTATGCATGGAAGACAGTTCTAGAGAAGACTAGTAATGGCTTCCCTGCATAAATAGCACCCCTTAAACGGCTTGTCTGGAATTTTACTCAGGATAGGTTATCAATATCAGATCGAAGGGCTTTGACACCCGGCACCCCCGCCTGATCAGCTGTATGAGGAGATGGCACGCGCAGTACGTACGTGCCGTCTCCCTTCCTGTCCACTGCTGCAGTCTATTTTCTTTGCCACGCCGTCTCCTCATACAGCTGATCTGATAATGATGACCTATCCTGAGCATCAATAGTAAAAGGCTGGACAACGCCTTTAATTTTATGTAGGCCTATGTATTAATTATTTGAATTTCTGTAACTTTCGTACTCCACCTCGGCTAAAAATACTCCTCAAAAATGGTAAGAGGAGTATTTTTACTCTTCCAGAAAAAAATGTAGTGCGACCTCTGGTCCCTTTATTCTCAAAGTCTGGGTTCAGACTCCCACTGAGGAGAATGTTATGGCATATCCTAGCCACAGGCTATAACATTTAATGATGAGAATACCTGATTAAGAAATAAGTCTTCTATAAAAATATCAAGCTCCAACACTCACAATTTCTTCCTGCAATGTTTCCTAAAGTATTTACTTGATAGCAAGCCACGAAAACTGTAAAGCAATACTATAGTACTGTAAAGCAAGACAGATACCGTGGCCGAAAAAGAAGGTTTTTGCTCCAAGTGCACAATTTTATGATTTACTTACTGGAAGTGCTTAGGTTTTGAAAATGAAAGCCAATCAAGTTTCATTTTAACATTCAAAGCCATTTTTCTTAAATAGATGGATGGAAGTCAGTTTTTCCTATATCAGTGTTACACGTTATCCCATTATGATTAAATTACACATCCTATCTAATCCACACTGCCAAGCCTAATATTCGAATTAATTAGACTAACACACACCATATGTGGAATTTCAGATCCCTGGCATGGTGCATAATACTGAAGGGTAACTACGAAATTCCAGGAAATTTAACTGTGCTATGCACACATCTATATACTGTATAGATTTTCTTTCAAAAAGTAAAATAAATACTAAAGGAAAATATAAAAGAGTTAGGGTATTTTGCAGTGTTCATTTGGCACTCTTTGTGCTGGGGCTTATTGCTTTCTATATGCCAAGGAACAGAGCTCTAAAAATGAAATTGCTTGGTTAAAATCTATTCTTCACAAGCTTTTAGCCATCTCACTATTTCTTTGTTTTTAGTCATGCTTCTCAGCCATGTCCTCATATGTCTGTATTTAAACCGCATTCTTACATCAATATCCATGCCTTTTAACCATATCCTTATGTCATTTCTACACTTCTCAACTACGTGCTTATTTAATGTCATGCCCTTTTACACTCCTCAATTCCTTACATCATCACATCAAATGTGTCTCCTAATTTCCACTTATTCAGGTAATTTTTCAGAATAAACTGCCGTGAGTATATGTGAGGAATTACCGAATTTCTGGCAATTTCTTTTCAGTAGTTCTCCCTTCTGCGACGCTCTGTAACTATTTTTTTCTGAGCTAGTGAGTGGACGCTAGCTGGCTTCAGGTCTGCCAAGACACACAGAATCCTGCTCCCCCATCTCTCAGTCGCACACACTCAGAAGCAGCAGCAGTAATTTAGGATATTACACAGCAGAACTGAGCAGTTTAAATGTGAATCCAACAATTAATGTACAACTGGAATTTCATTTTTTTAACCCTATCAGGACCCTACGATTTTCCGTTTTTGTTTTTTACTCCCTGCCTTCTCAGAGCCATAACTTTTGTATTTTTCTGTTTGTATAGCTATATGAGGGCTTGTTTTTTGCAGGACAAGATGTACTTTTTAATGCACAATTTACTATTGCATGCAATGTAGTGGGAAGCTGGAAAGAATATTCCAAATGGGGTGGAATTCGGGGGGAAAAAAAGGCAATTTCACCACATTTTTTATGGGTTTTGTTTTTATGGCGTTCCCATTCTCTGGCGAGTATGTTTACAGCGATACCAGATTTATATATACTTTTTCTTGTGTTAACACTTAAAAAATAAATATTTTGGCAAAACAATTTTTTTTCTTTTAATCACTAAATTCTGACCCCCATAACCTCTTTATAGTTACATCTACAGAGCTGTATGAGATCTCATTTGCTGCGGGACAATCTGTAGGTTTTATTGATACAATTTTGGAGTGTGTATGACATTTTGATCACTTTTTTTTTTTTTTAACCCATTCGTTACAAGCGCCGTACATGTATGGCGCAGGAGGAATGTGTAAACATGGCGCCCGCTCGCGTAAGACTGTACTATTACGGTATTTGGCGATGTCAATAAAAAGGATCTGATTTATTTTTAAAAAACATGGCGCAGGTGCGGCAGGGACCATGGCCAGCAGACCTTTGCTGTTTCAAACAGCAGAGACCTGCGGCTAATAAAAGCTTTAGATGCCGTGACCAAGGGAGATCACGGCATCTAAATGTGCAAAAACCGTGTGGCCAAATGGGACATTGGTACTTGCACTGAACACTTTCAGCCTCGCTGATGAGGCGAAGTGTTCATGCTGCAATTCTTATTTTGGTCACCAGATAAGAAATGAGCAAAATCAAGTAAAAATGGCATTTTAAAAATCCCTGATAGACCAAAATTAAAAAACATAATTTATAGACTCATATGAGCTACAAAATCATTACACAAAAAAAAAATTGAAATATAAAAAAAATTAAAAAAAAAAGTTTAAATCACCCTCCTTTCCGTATAATTAAAAAATAAATACCTAAATAACAAATAAACATCATGGGTATCACCGCGACAGAAAATATCCATTGTGTTAAAATAGGGGGAAAAAAAATACAATACGGCGAATGGCGTAATGGAAAAAAAAAGGTCAAAATGGCCGATTTACTATTTTTTCATTGCTTCTCTTACCCAAAAAAGTTAATAAAATGTAATCAAACAGTCACACACACTCCATTATGATATCAATAAAAACTACAGATTTTTCCTAAAAAAAATTAGCCCCCTAAACAGCTCATTAGACATAAGTATAAAAAAAAGTTATGGGGTTCAGAATATGGTGATGTAAAAAAAAAATTATCAAAGTTAACATTTATTTTTACACTATTTAAACAAAGAACCTATACATATGGGGTATCATTGTAATCGTACTGACCCAGAGAATGAAGGGAATCAGTCCGTTTTGCCCTAAACGTCAGCTTCCCACTACATTTTATGCCATAATTAATGGTGGCATTAGAAGTTACAACTTGTCCTGCCAAAAATAAGCCCTCATACAGCCATGTGACCAGAAAAATATAAAAAAGTTATGGCTCAAGGATAATGGGTAAGAAAAATGAAACCGTAAGAAAGAAAAAACCTCTGGTATCCTAAGGGTTAATTCTTTTGTGAGGTCAAGTGACAAAAAAAAAAGGTTGGATAGGCCATTTTGATTTTTATTTCTGTTATGCCATTTGCTGTATGGGAATAATGTTTTACACGGTCATGCCCCATGAGGTTTCATCTTTATTTATTTATTTTTTATAGGGAAAGGGGGCGATTTGAATTTTTTGGTGGCTATAACAATCAAATATTACATTGCTACTAGGTATGACCGAAGCATGCGTCAGATCCTAAATCCGAAGTCACTTCGCTCAAAACCTCGGTTTAATGCTGTACAGAGATCCGTCTCCGTACAGCATTAAAATGTTTGGCTTCCGAAGAGGTGAAGTCAGTTGTACCTCAGAACTGAAGCAGACTTCGGATCCAAGTTTTAAAATAGTTATCCAGTTTAAAAATCAAATACTGAAGTTATTCACCAAAGTCTCATGAGACATACATTTTAAAGTATTTGTACAGAGACGGATCTTCGTACAGTATTAGACAGAAGTTTTGAGCGAAGCAATTTCGGATCTAGGATGCAAAGCTTGCTTCTCTCATCCCTAATTGCTACTTGTATACTGTAATGGATATCTATCCATTACACAACACAATATTCAGCATGTTCCAATGGAGTGCTGCCACCTGCAGGCCTGCATTATTTGGAATATACTAATAATCAGCCTGGAAGCCTTGGACAGGCTCAGGCCAGTTACGAGTACGGGACACCTTCACCGATCTCCGCTGCGGGAAGGCGTCCTGGGCCAGAAACTGCGTGGCTTCCAACCTTAGCTTTAGTATCAGAGGTGTTATCAATCTGAGGGGTTGCTGATCATAAACATTAACCCCGGACCTCTGCATTTTAAAACAGCTGAAACCTGGCTGTTATGGTGTCCATTTACAGGTGACATCTTTACAGAACAGACGTTCGCTGTATATGTTAAGGTTAATGTGTAGGGGAAGTGGGGAAATTTATTAAAACTGGTGCGAAGGAAAACTGGTTTAGTTGCCCACAGCAACTAATTAGATTAATACTTTCCTTTTCTGAAGGGACACTGGAAAACAAAAGGAAGAATCGGATTAGATGATACAACCAACTAAGCCAGCTCTTTTTTGTGACAATTTTGAGAAATCTCCCCCAGTACAGTCAGTGTGTTTTTGCAATACACTATACTAGGGAAATATGCTCATTTTTATTAGAACTAAATGTGAAGTCTCCCCTTAGCAACCCTCTGAGTGTTGCAGAGTAGAATCCAAAGAATTGTACTGAATGCTGAAGACGCCAGATAACTATATAATAAGCAAAGAGGTATATCCCAAGAAAAGAGAACCATCTTACATAGATACATTTAAAAAATGTATCCAACAGAACATATTTTTTTCTGTTGAATTCCATATGGATTTGAAAGAAAAAACCTCTGTGCACCTCAGTATGAAATCAGATGCTTAGCGATTTACATGGGCCTCTAGGTTTCTATAGATGCCATTAGGGGTGGGCGATATGGCCTAAAATCTATATTGCGATATAATTTTAAGCATGTGCGATATGCGATATATATCGCGATATATTATTTTCTATATTTTTTTGGGGGTGTTTAAACTTTTTTTTTTTTTTTAATAACCATTAGCCTCCTTCAAGGCTAGAACCCTTGTCATATTCACCCTAATAGACATCTATTAGGGTGAATAGGACGTTACACTCTCTCTGCTGCCCTGTATATAGTACACACAGCAGCAGGGAGCTGACCATGGCAGCCAGCCTCTGATCACCCCCCTCCCCAGCCTCTCATGTGCCCTCCAGCCTCTCATGTGCCCCCCAGCCTCTGATCAGCCCCCCCAGCCTCTGATCAGCCCCCCAGCCTCTGATCAGCCCCCCAGCCTCTGATCAGCCCCCCAGCCTCCTATGTGCCTCCCAACCTCTTATGTGCCCCCCAGCCTCTGATCAGCCCCCCAGCCTCTCATGTGCCTCCCAACCTCTTATGTGCCCAGCCTCTCCCTCTTATCAGCCCACCCAGCCTCTGATCAGCCTGATCTGATCATTGGTGGCAGTGGCCACAGGGTCTCCTCCCCCCACATCATTGGTGGCAGTGGGCAGTGCGCCCTCCCTCCCCCAGTATTAATCAATGGTGGTAGTGGCCCCCTTCCGACCCCCAACCCCACGTGCGCGGTGGCCGCTCCTTCTTCTGTCTGTGCAGCGCATTGCTAATGCTTATAGATGCGCCGCACAGATCTATGACTAGAAGGAACGCCCGGCGCCACCGGCTCTCTTCTGTCTGTGGGCGCATTGCTAATGCTTATAGCATTAGCAATGCGCCGCACAGATCTATGAGAAGGAGGAGCGCCCGGCGGCCACCGCGCACGTAAGTATAATGCTGCTCACTTACATACCATGGCAGCCAGGACTTCAGTAGCGTCCTGGCTGCCATGGTAACCGATCGGAGCCCCAGCATTACACTGCTGGGACTCCGATCGGAACTGCCGCTCAAGGTCATATCGCGGTCCGGCGATATAGGCGATATGCACAAAATCCATATCGTGGCACAAATTTATATCGCATATATCGCCTATACCGTCCACCCCTATGCCATATTACCAATCTGTACAAAATGAAACATAATATATGTTCATGTGAATGAGCTTTAAGACTGCAAACTTTGTAAACACAGACGATGAACCAGAAAATTTGAGTCAGCAACACAAGGTAGTTGTGGCAGTACTCAATTCACATATTTTTTTTTATAACAAAAGAGACTGTATTATCTTAGGCTACTTGCACACTAGCGTTAGTGTGATCCGGCAGGTAGTTCCGTCGTCAGAGCTGCCTGATCCGCCGATCACTGTGACAACTGACAGCATTTGTAGACGGATCCGGGTGCGGATCAGTCTACAAATACATTGCAAGGACAGATCCGTCTCTCCACTTGTCATGGGGATGGACGGATCTGTCTTGCAGTCTTTTTCACAGTTCTCCTGGTCTGCGCATGCGCAGATCGGAAGGACGGATCCGTCATTCAGTTGTTTCGCAATGTCGGATACAGCACTAATGCCAACTGATCAGGCATTTTGGACGGACATAATACTGCAGCATGCTACAGTATTATGTCTGCCGAAAACGTCTGACAGTGACTGAACGGAAGGCATACTGATGCAAACTGAACGGATTTCTATCCATTCAGAATGCATGGGGATATGCCTGATCAGTTCTTTTCCAGCATAGAGCCCTTTTGACGGAACTCTATGCTGGAAAAGAATAACGCAAGTGTGAAAGTAGCCTTAGTAGGAATTTATGAGAAGGATTACATACCAGAAACTAAATTAGGCTTATAAACTGCGAACAACAAGCAAAGTCCAAAGCAGGCATTATTTCTCTGATGGTCTCCACTCTGAAGACAGCAACAAACCTCTGTTGCTCATATGCAGGGCCACTTCACTCTGTGTAAGGAAAATAGAAAAGCAAAGTACAGAAATCAAATCAGAACAGTAATTAGATGATAGCAAGGAAGCAATCTTACAATTAGACGATTGTTTTCTAAATATAACATGGGGGATCACAACTCAAAGCAGCAGAAGAAAACAATTAGTAATAGTCATTACTACTGCTGTCTATAGAGGAATGCAGTTTCTTCCCTTACCAACACAAAAAATTATATATATATATATATATATATATATATATATATATATATATACACACACAAATCCAAATAATTGAAGCAGCACTCCAGATATAGTGAAGCAAATGGTGGACCGACTTTATTCCCCTTGCAACGTTTCAACTGCACAATGCAGTCTTTCTCAAGCATACAAATGGTGCATACAAGGGGTATTAAATACCCATACAAATTAACAACATGATTAGACATCATTAGCGAAAAACAACGAATTTGTGTGCATAATTATAGATATTCAATATAAAATTCATATTGCCGTGCATATAAAAATCCACAAAACATCTCCATATATCCATATAATCAAAAAATGTAGTGACATGATAGTAGTCATAAAGTGCATAAGTGCCAATAAAATCTTCCACATGTATATATACCATAATTAGTGGAAAGGTGAATTGATACAACAAACATCACCTGTGTGTACTTCATATTACAAATACTACTCACACAGCGGTGTATAGCCATCATGGTCACCGTTAGCGTCCCTGAAAACCTACTGCGCATGCTTGGACAGACAGGGAGATCGGCGCATCGTCGGCCTGCGTTCAACGTCATCAACAGGTCATGCGAGTCATCACATGACCAACCTTGGCAACGGAGGACGCTCAGCATTACCGAAGTTCCGGAAGTAGCAACAAGGGGGAGGCGAGAGGAGACCCAACACAGCACCACATGACATATCACGTGTGCTGTAGCCAGGGCAACCTGTCACCGACCCAACACCGCATCCTACCGGACATGCCGGTACCTGCCGCAAAGATAGGCAGAGGCAATAGGGATCAATATTGGAGCAGAACAAAGAAAAAAAGAAAAAAGGAAAAAACAGACCATCACAAAAAAATGACGTGAATAGATGATGAATTTATCTTTAATGACGACCACTCTCAGGGGCACCGCAGTATATAGCAAATAAAGAGGATGGTACCCGCAGCTGTACCATGTAAAATGGTCATAACTGCTGGGACAATTATGGGGACTGCGCACCCAGGGCAGAACTGCCTCAGGAGCCCAGAGCCCAAATATAGCCTCCAATACTAGTGTGGCCGCCCCTTATGGTCCATAACAATAAATATAGTCTGCTGAATACACAATGCTCGGATGGTCTCATATTCTGCTCCAAAAGATAAATGTATATCATGTAGACCACTGATGGGGTACACCACTGGATAAAGCTCAAGTTGAGTAACTAGAAAAAATAAGAAGAATAGTATAAATAAAATTATACAATCTCAATATTCATAAAAGTAGATAAAAATACACCATCTGTAACTACAGTCATGTGAAAAAATTAGGACACCCTTTGAAAGCATGTGGTTTTTTGTAACATTTTTAATAAATGGTTATTTCATCTCCGTTTCAACAATACAGAGAGATTAAAGTAATCCAACTAAACAAAGAAAACTGAAAAGTCTTTTCAAGATCTTCTGTAAATGTCATTCTACAAAAATGCCTATTCTAACTGAGGAAAAAGATAGGACACCCTCACATGTATTCCCTCTTAAATTGGCTCAGATCTCACACAGGTATATCACACCAGGTGCACATAATTAGTAGATCGTTACTCTGCATGTTGAATGAGGCTTGCCCTATTTAAACCTCAGACATTTAGTTTGGTGTGCTCCTGACTGTTGAAGTGAGAGTGAGCACCATGGTGAGAGCAAAAGAGCTGTCAGAGGACTTCAGAAAAAAGATTGTAGCAGCCTATGAGTCTGGGAAGGGATTTAAAAAGATCTCAAAAGATTTTGAAATCAGCCATTCCACTGTCCGGAAGATAGTCTACAAGTGGAGGGCTTTCAAAACAACTGCCAACATGCCCAGGACTGGTCGCCCCAGCAAGTTCACCCCAAGAGCAGACCGCAAGATGCTAAAAGAGGTCTCCAAAAACCCTAAAGTGTCATCTCGAGAACTACAGCAGGCTCTGGCTACTGTTGATGTAGAAGTACATGCCTCTACAATCAGAAAGAGACTGTACAAGTTTAACTTGCATGGGAGGTGTGCAAGGAGGAAACCTTTGCTTTCCAAGAGAAACATCGAGGCCAGACTGACATTTGCCAGAGATAAAGTTGACAAAGACCAGGACTTCTGGAATAATGTTCTTTGGACAGATGAGTCCAAAATTGAATTATTTGGACACAACAGCAGAGGACATGTTTGGCGTAAACCAAACACAGCATTCCAAGCAAAGAACCTCATACCAACTGTGAAGCATGGAGGTGGAAGTGTCATGGTTTGGGGCTGCTTTGCTGCAGCAGGACCTGGTCAGCTCACCATCATAGAATCCACGATGAATTCTACTGTGTATCAGAAGGTGCTTGAAGAACATGTGAGACCATCAGTTAGAAAATTAAAGCTGAAGCGGAACTGGACCATGCAACATGACAATGACCCAAAACATACTAGTAAATCAACCAAAGATTGGCTGAAAAAGAAGAAATGGAGAGTCCTGGAATGGCCAAGTCAAAGTCCAGATTTGAATCCCATTGAGATGCTGTGGGGTGACTTGAAAAGGGCTGTACGTGCAAGAAACCCTCAAACATCTCACAGCTGAAAAAGTTCTGCATTGAGGAGTGGGGTAAAATTTCCTCAGACCGATGTCGAAGACTGGTAGATGGCTACAAGAACCGTCTCACTGCAGTTATTTCAGCCAAAGAAGGTAACACTCGCTATTAGGGGCAAGGGTGTCCTATCTTTTTCCTCAGTTAGAATAGGCATTTTTGTAGAATGACATTTACAGAAGATCTTGAAAAGACTTTTCTTCAGTTTTCTTTGTTTAGTCGGATTACTTTAATCTCTCTGTATTGTTGAAACGGAGATGAAATAACCATTTATTAAAAATGTTACAAAAAACCACATGCTTTCAAAGGGTGTCCTAATTTTTTCACATGACTGTACGTATCCGATACTGGAAGAGTACTCCAATTCAACAAAAGAGGGAGTGTCACCCTATATAATATTCCATCTGAATTCTACATTTAGTCCTTGTGGTTTCAGTGATTGTAAGCGATGTATCCATCTAAGTTCACATTGTTTAAGAGCCAAGGCTCGATCACCTCCTCTGGAAGATATAGAAATCTGATCAAGAATAGTGAACCGCAGATCACCTTCACTGTGCCCCAATTGCACAAAATGGCTAGGGACAGGTAAGTCCTTCCTTTACTGTCTGATGGAAAATCTGTGGTTATTCAGACGTGTTTTCATGTCACAAGTGGTCTCCCCCACATATAGGAGGCCACATGGACATTGCAACACGTAAACCACATACGAGCTGTCACAAGTAAGAAACTTTCTAATGTCATATTCGATCCCTGTGCTGGGGTGTCTAAAATGTTCACCTTTCATCATGTACTTACAATTGACACACCGTAGGCACGGAAAACTTCCTGTCCTTCTAGTGCCAATGTAAGATTGTACCATTTGGGCCATGGGAACCTCAGCCCGTACCAACCTATCACGTAGGTTGGGCGGACGTCTATATGACATCAATGGAGGGACAGAGAACTCATCCAATCCAGGATATTTACTGCGCAAGATATTCCAATGCTTATTGATAGCCTGTGTTATTAGTCTGCTCTGTTCACTAAAAGTGGACACAAACGGAATCCGTTTGTGTACAGATTTAGTCCTTTTTTCCGGTAAATGGGGTTCCCTAACTTTACATAGATGTCTAGAGATTACCTGGGACGGGTAGCCTCTTTGTTTAAATCTATTCACCATTTCCTGGTACCGACGTGGCAATACCTCTTTATCCTGCACTATTCTCTTTACCCGAAGTAACTGGCTATAAGGCAAAGAGGAAACAGTAGATCTAGGATGGCAGCTGTCAAACCTCAACAGGGAGTTACAATCAGTTTTTTTAATAAAGATATCAGTAACCAACCTGTCCCCCTTGATGGTGACTGTCGTATCGAGAAATTGTACTTGTACATTGGAGAGGGATTTAAAAAATCATGAAAATGCATCAATGACTGTATGTCACCCCTCCAGACCAGGAAGACATCGTCTATGTATCGCCACCACCCCAGCACTTGGAAGTGGAGTGCAGGATTGCACCCGTTTTAATCTTGAGTGCTGCTGGATTTCTTTGTTTTTTATATATATATAGTGACGTAGTGAGAGGTTTGGTGGTAAAAAAACAGGTATTTTCCTCTCAGCCTGTGCTGCGGGGTTGATTGCAGCCAGATGAGGGCAAATACTGGACCGGATTTTAGGTGCCGGTCCGGGTTTTTGGGTTAATACCTAGCTGCCTTTAAAAGACAGCTGGGTTTATGCAAAGGGCTCTCTCTCTCTCTCTGTGTTTGGGATCTGAGCCCTGTGCTCGGCTGAAAAGCTGAGACCTGTGTGTCAGGAGAGCAGGCCATGTAAAGACGGTCAGTGGACTTTTTGTGTTGCCGAGCATTCAGGTGTGAACTGACACCTAGGATTTGAGGTGATTAACCTGGAAACTGCTGGTGTTCTGTGGAGCTCTCAGGGCTGGAAGCAAGAGCTGGCAAAGAGGCGTGCAGTCTGCCTGGAACCCTGAGGTTGGACTTTCCTGTATGGGTAGAATTACAAAGTTGGTACAAGTAGACCCCTTTCATCACTAAAGAGATAGAAATTCAGCTGTATAACCAAACTAACCTTAAAATGCTCTTCAATTATATAAACGGTAAAAAGTATAAATCTGAAGATGTCGGCCCTTTACAGAGTAATGAGGGGGGTGTTGCAGAGAGCAATGAAACTGTCAGATGAAATGCAGAACGTAAAAGTAAATTCCCCATTAAATGTGCCCTGTCTGACCCAAGAAGAAGTACAACAGCGGCATCTTAAGTTGATTAAAATAGACAAATCGCCAGGACCAGATGGCATACACCCCCGTATCCTAAGAGAATTAAGTAATGTCATAGCCAGACGCTTATTTCTGATATTTAAGCACTCTATACTGACAGGGAGTGTTCCACAGTATTGGCGCATAGCAAATGTGGCGCCAATATTCAAAAAGGGTCCAAAACAGAGCCTGGAAACTATAGGCCGGTAAGTTTAACATCTGTCGTGGGGAAACTGTTTGAAGCTTTTCGAAGAGATGCTATCTTGGTGTAACTCAATGAAAATAAGCAAATAACGCCATATCCGCATGGCTTCATGAGGGATCGGTCATGTCAAACTAATTTTATCAGTTTGTATGAGGAGGTAAGTTCTAGACTTGACTGCAGCAAATCAATGTAGTATATAAAATGAGAATGCTTGGACTGGGGGAAAATGTCTGTATGTGGGTAAGGGTACTTTCACACTTGGGTTGTTTGATTCCGGCAGGGAGTTAATTTGCATGAACTGCCTGCTTGATCAGGAAAACTGTATGCAAACGCATGTCATATGCAGACTGGACTGTCAGGATCCTGATCAGTCTGACAAATGCATTGCAATACCGGATCAGTTTTTCCGGTGTCATCCGGAAAAACGGATCCGGTATTTATTATTTTTCACATTTTTAAAAGCACAGACCACACATGGAGTACTGTGTACAGTTGTGGGCTCCTGTAAACAAGGCAGACATAGCAGAGCTGGATAGGGTTCAGAGGAGGGCAACTAAAGTAATAACTGGAATGGGGCAACTACAGTACCCTGAAAGGTTATCAAAATTAGGATTATTTACTTTAGAAAAAGATGACTGAGGGGAGATCTAATAACTATGTATAAATATATCAGGGGTCAGCACAGAGATCTCTCCCATCATCTATTTATCCCCAGGACTGTGACTGTGACGAGGGGACATCCTCTGCTGATCCTCTGAAGACTGATCAGTACGATCCATACAGCGCATTGCTCACATAGAATAGCTATATGAACCACGCAACGTCATTGAGGAGCGCCCTGGCCGTCGCACAGAATGTAAGTAGCTTCTTACCCGGCTCCCCGCTTCTTTTCCATGGCAGCCAGGACTTTAGTAGTGTCCTGGCTGCCATGGTTACCATTCTTTAAAGCTAAACGTCAGATCCGGCGATGCGCCGAAACGACGTTTAGCTTAAAGTCAGATCTGGATTAATGCTTTTCAATGGGCATTAATTCCGGATCCGTCCTTGCGGCATGTCTTCCGGATTTTTGGACGGAGACAAATCCGCAGCATGCTGCGGTTTTGTCAACGTCCAAAAAACGTTCACATACTGAACGGAAGACATCCTGATGCATCCTGAACGGATTTCTCTCCATTCAGGATGCATTAGGATAATCCTGATTAGTATCTTTCCGTCCTAGAGCCCCAAGGACGGAACTCTAGGATGGAAAGGAAAAACGCAGATGTGAAAGAGGCCTAAAGTGAGGAAAATTGGCTTCTACCTCACAGGGGTTGTTTTGCCTTACTCTGGATCAACTTGCAGTATATACAGGCTGAAATGGATGGACAGATGTCTTTTTTCAGCCTTATAAACTATGTTTCTATGTTACTTATCACAATATCATGCAATTTCCCCCTGAACAGTGAAAAAACAACCTGTGGCTGGGAGGGCAAATACACTTAAAGGAGTTGTGCCGGATCCTAAAAATGTAATTTAAATGCGTAAACCTCATCTAATATACATCAAAAAAATGTACCTGTCAACTTTTCCTAAGTCTTTACTTCAATCTCCATGTTTCCACTGCACTCAATTTACAAACTGGACTTCCGGGTTGTGGGTGTAGATGAGCTGCAGCCACAACACTTCCGATAACACTTCCGATAGTGCGGAAAATATAGAACATGCTGCGATTTTCACGCAACGCAAAAGTGATGCGGGAAAATCACCGCTCATGTGCACAGCCCCATTGAAATGAATGGGTCCGGATTCAGTGCGGGTGCAATGCATTCACCTCACGCATTGCACACGCGTGGAAATCACGCCCGTGTGAAAGGGGCCTATTTCTGGCCATTATTTGTTTTTTTGTTGTTTTTTTGCAGTGTCGATGCTGAAGGTCTAGTTTGCAGTTCTCTCAGACATGGTGAGTGGAGACTAGCTACCATGCACTGCACACAGAAGGAAGAGGATAATCTGCTTCCTAACCTTCTCTTATTCACTCAGAAGCAGCCTCAGGATCATGGAGGACGTTACGAAGAAGTACTGACCTGTATGGTTGTGAAATATGCGCTTAGGAAGTTTATATCTTAGGCTAGTTCCACACCAGCTCTATGAACGGATCCGGTTGTATTATCTGGATGTGACTGAGAAAACAGATCCGTCCCCATTGACTTACACTGTGAGTCCTGACAGATCCGTCTTGCTCTGCAACACATCGCAGACAGAAAACGCTGCTTGCAGCTTTATTCTGTCCGCGATGGGGATGCAACCAAACGGAACGGAACGCATTCTGGTGCTCTCTGTTCCCTTCAGTTCAGTTTTGTCCCCACTGACAATGAATGGGGGTCAAAATGAAAGCGTTTTTCTCCGCTATTAGCAATAGCGGAAAGGGAAAACGCAGATGTGAAAGTAGCCGTAGCCCATGTAGCTGCAGCAAATCTGCAAAAATACAAAATGAAAGGAAGGTGGCAAAACAAATTCCAAAAAAATTCTTTAACCCCTTTAACCAAGTGATGTATCGGTACGACATGGTGATGCAGGGGATGTATGGAGCGGCCCTCTGCAGTTGGCCCGCTCCATACACGACGGGTGGCACTGACGGGGAGTGGCAATCGTACCTCCCCAATCATTTAAACCCCCAGGTGCTGCGATCAATGCTGATCGTAGCAACAGTGAGTGAAGAGATGCGGTTCCCTCTGCCTTCCGATAGGAGTACCCACAATGAAATTGCGGGATGCCATTCGGTTGCCATGGCAGCCTGGATGCTGCTGAAGCGTGTAATGACCCAGAGTGCCATTACCGCCTCCTTTTGCACCCCCACTATCTGCATTGTGTGATCCTTTGTCATCTCTTATATTTATTACCCTATCCTGCAATGTGTGTATGCATTTCCTTATAAACTGCTGTTTACATGTAATGTGCCTAGTCTCTCCTCTGGAGAGAAACCTTCGAGTTCCATTGCAGCCCTCTTTAGAGAGGGAGGAGTTTAGTTAGTCAGTAGGTCAGTCTAGCCTACCCCCGACTGGGGAAAAGTTGTGTGTTGGCTAGCAGAGCACCACTACCTGCTCTGCTAGGTCCACAAGCCCTGCCTCTGAAGTCCTTTATGGTGCTTGTCCCCTCCTGGGCTTGCATTGCCTCCCAAGCTAACAGAGCTTGACACCAGAAGAAGAAGTTCCTAGGATTAAGGACTAAAGTAAGGGACGGACTACAGACAGCCAAGTTCCAGCAGAAGAGGAAGAGTTTCTTATTTTCTCAGCCAAGCGTAGCTGAGCTAAGTGAGCTACCGCATAGTAGAGCTGAGATTGTTGCAGAGAAGTGGCTACCTGCTGATGACCAAGATAAAGTTTGGAAACAGTTTGGATTACCGTTTATGCCAAGTAAAGCTGTGTTCAACGTTACTACAAAGTATGGAATCCATTTATTCTACCTATTCATCTCCATGTCGAGTAATGCATGAGGAATAGCTCAGAATGGAAAGTGTAAAAATCCTAATCACCCTAATAGATCTCTATTAGGATGAATAGGATAAGGGTTCAAAGGATCTCATGTACTAGCCCCCTACACATATGAGGAATCGTTGCGTCTGAAAGTCTGAACTATTAAAAATACTTTTTTTTTTAGATTCCTGTCCAATTAATGCGGTAATGGATTTTTATTTTAATTTTTTTTATTTTTTTTTAAGTGCAATTCGGCATTTCTTCGTCACCTACTTAAGGGGTTGAATATATAGATGCTAAAACCAAGGTCAGAGTAGGTCCTCTAATAAGGGCAATTAGAAGATGGTCAATAAGGATCAGGAAAAGGCAGAGCTACTAAATGTATTTTTTTGGTTTGTTTTTTTTTTTGGGGGGGGGGGGGTCTGAATATACAATAGAAAAAAAAGAAGCGGATATTGTTGATGCCAGTGCTGTTAATACATCCAGTAACATACTCAATATGCTAACTGTGGATATGGTCCAGGCCAAGTTAAATAAGGTCAATATGACATCCAGTTATATTATTGCCGTACCCCGTTCATCATTTTATTTTTATTTATTTTTAAGAGATTCTCTAGTGACTGATACAGTGTCAAACTGTCGCAAGGCAAATGTGGTACCCAGAGGTCGCAATAACGCCTGTACAAGCATCACTGACGCCTGTTCAGGCCATTTTACTCCCTTAGACCTTTTCCCCTACATTCAGCGGCGCAGGCCGCGCTGTGAACTGCACAGGCAGCGCAGCGATGCTGCCTGTGCCCGAAATAACCAATAGCAAAGCTCCACACAGCAAGGACCTTTGCTATTGGTTGGTTGGCAGGCTGCCAGCGCGATACAGGCCCCTGTAGCAGCCGGGGGGGTGGCTGTACAAGGTGAGCAGGGCGCACTGCACAAGGACCCAGGCAGCAAATATGGACATAAAGATGGATGCACAGAACAAGGTGACACAGCAGTGTGTAATGTATCTATGTGTATGTAGTACACTTTGTGATGTATGTATCACATCAGCACACACTGTACCACCTACACAACACACACACACACACAACACACACTGCGCCACATGCACCACAGAAAACATACACTGCACCACAAACATCACACACTGATATATGTAGTAGGGGTCGACCGATTATCGGTTTGGCCGATATTATCGGCTGATATTCATGATTTGCACAGTTATCGGTATCGGCCCCTAACCAGGCCGATATACCGATAACTGTGCTATCACAGAACATGAGCGCGCCGGTCTCAGCGCGGCCATGTTCCCTCAGCAGCACAGGGGAGAAGGAGGCAGTGTTTCTCCCTCCCCCTGTGCCGCGCTGCCAGTGGAGAGAAGAGGAGGAGGAGGAGGGGGTGAGGGCGCACTGGCCACCAATGAGAGAAGAGGAGGAGGAGGAGAGGCTGAGGGCGCACTGGCCACCAATGAGAGAAGAGGAGGAGGAGGGGGGTCTGAGGGCGCACTGGCCACCAATGATAATAACGTTTAAGATATTACAAACGCAGGCATTAGAAGCACATTGCCCAGACCCTGCCTCTGACAGAGCGGTGCCGCACCTGAGGGGTTAATTGCCGCGGATCGCAGTACTCTATCAGAGGCAGGGTCTGGGCAATGTGCTTCTAATTCCAGCGTTCGTTTGTGCGTCCCCCCCCCCTCCCTTCAGTATTAATATCATTGGTGGCAGTGGCCACAGGGTCCCCCACCATCTCTCTTCTGATCGGAGACCCAGCAGTGTAATGCTGGGGCTCCGATCGGTTACCATGGCAACCAGGACGCTACTGAAGCCCTGGCTGCCATGGTTCCTGCTGCTGTGTGCCCATAGCACAGGGCAGCAGGGACAGTGTGAGGTCCTATTCACCCTGATAGATCTCTATTAGGGTGAATAGGACAAGGGATGTAAAGAGCCCAGGTTCTACCCCTAGGGGGGGAAATGGTAATAAAATAAAAAAGTAAAAAAAATTAAAATAGTAAAAAAAACATCAAAATATTAAGTATAAATTAACCCTTTTCCAATTTTACATATACAATATATAAACAATAAATAAAAAAAACATATCGCCGTGCCCAAAAAGTCCAAACTATTAAAATATTTTTTTTTTAAAGCGTTGAACGCTGTAACAGAAAAAAAAATATCCCAAAATTAAAATGCGCAAAATATCGGTATAAAATATCAGCTATCGGCCTGAAAGTTCACGAATATCGGTATCAGCTCTAAAAAATCAATATCGGTCGACCCCCAATATGTAGTGCAGTGTAATTAATGCAGGCAGGCTATTACAGCCAAGTGGTAAAGTACAGGGAAGATCCGCCATATTGGACTATACTTTATCACTCGGCTATAATTGCCTGATGTCATTTAGATTCGTAATGGTTCCCTGCATACCCACCTCTTAGGCCCCGTTCACACTGCCACTATTTATGTTGTTCTGCTTCATTAGATGAGCAGAACAACAGAAATAACAGAAGTGCTGGATCTGGCATGTAAAGTTGGGTTTTTTCGTACGTTCAACATAGACAAAAACCGTATACATTAACGGACTCCTCAGACAGATGCAATACTGGCATCTTTCCCCATTGAGTTCTATTGTTTAAATGAAAAAAAAAAAGTCCCCTTTTTTGCAGGATGGGAAAGCGCAGTGTACCACGTTTTTCCATCCTGCAAAGTGCAGCAAAAAAAAAAAATGCATAAGCCAACGTATAAAACGTGATGTGAACCCGGCCTAACTGATCGGGGAGAAGCTGAACAGACTCCACTGAATATGATGGGATCCATTCAGTTTCTGTTAACGAGTCTTTTTACCAGACAAAAAAGTGCTGCATATGAGGCTTTTTTTGTCAGGTCTTTTTGACAGAATCTGCAACGGACGCCACGAACGGAGCTTCCAACGCAGATGTGAACAAGTGTAGGCCTACGTATTATGTATTTAAATTTGCCGCAACTTTCGTACTCTTCCTTATGTAAAATTACTCCTTAATAATGGTAATAGGAGTATTTTTACTCTTCTGTAAAAAATGGAGCGCACCTGAATCCGGATTGTACATTATATGTCTACGGCCCCCTGTTCCCCTGCTGTTCTGCCATAAAGCTCCTCTGAAATACATTGACAGGACTCATGAGTTACGCGCTCATAATGGAGAGGACCTCCTGAGGTCATGTCATTGAGTCCTCTCAATGTATTACAGTGGAGTTTTACAGCCACACAGAGGGTGAATAGACATGAGTATGTAATTCTAAAGTTAAAGTGCTTAACGGAGGTGACAGATTCCCTTTAAATGTACACAGCTTCTCCAATAATTATGTTCAAAGGCCAAGCCATTATACACAAAGAGATATTTTTTTAATACTTATAACTTTTTCCATAATTCACATATTAATGACCCATCCTTAGGATAAGTCATTAACAAATCATCGGTGAGGGTCCGACTCGTGGCACCTTAATCGATGCTGCGGCCTCTTCCTAGGCCAGTGACCCACCCAACCCACTTTTTTAAGGACCAGTTCAGTCATAAAGTCAATTTATGTGGCTTACATAGTAGAAATCACCTATAAATGACCCTATTGTAGAAACTACACCCCTTAAGTTTGTTAACCCTTTTGTTCCACAAGAATTAAAGGAAAAAGGAGATTACATTTTAAAATTTAACTTTTTTTGGCAGATTCTCCATTTTAATTAATTTTTTCCTGGAAAACATCAAGGGTTAACAGACAAATAAAACTCAATATTTATTTTATTGTCAATGAGGGAAAAAACTGAACTAAACGAAATGCTCCAAAATGCGTTCCGTTCCATTTAGTTGCACTGCTATCGCGGACAAAAACACTGGCCGCAGAGTTTTTCTGTCCGTGATGTGGTATGGAGCAAGAGGGTTCCTTTCTGACACACAATGTAAATCAATGGGGACGGATCAGTTTTCTCTGACACAATAGAAAACGGATCCGTCATGACTATATAAGACAATATACAACCGGATCCGTTGATGACGGATGCATGCGGTTGTATTATTGTAATGGAAGCGTTTTTGCAGATCCATGACGGATCCGCATAAAATGCTAGTGTGAAAGTAGTCTTAGTAACACATATTGTTTTTATATCATTTCCTTGGTGCTGATACACAGGTCCAGGTGGCAAAATTATAAAGAGGGGCAAAAAAACAGAGCATTAGGTGGCCAGCCTAATGAGAAAAGAAAGAAATAAGACACGCACACATACATTCAGAACCAAGGTTACAAACATAATACTTGTGTCAAACACAAAACAAAACAACTACCTCTTCACAGGCATAACTGTACATCCAAGGATCAGGAGGAGTGAATGGGGAGAACTGAGTCACCTCCATATCCGACACCCAGCCATGGCAAAATCACTGGGTTCCCATCAGTTACTGGTGAGAGCTGATAAGCATCGACAATCAACTATTGTGAATGGTGGATCCTGTGTTATTTGTGTATATAACTGAAATGTGTCTTTCCAATCCTACCTGTAATAATCCTGCAGTAAAGCGATCTGTACAGGCCAAGAAGTAGCGCCTATTTATTATGCTTAGTGGCCAGCGCTGAAACTGCAGAATTTTGTTTTTCTTTTCTAAATATAGATATTGACATGAAAAATTCTAAAATAACCACCAACATTTTTGTAAAATATTTTACATTTTAAAAATGTAATTTAAACTATAGATCATTTTCTGATAATTCCCTAAAGTATGATAGATAGATTATAGATTATACGAGCCGAAACGTCGCGGATGCACATGTTTGAATAAATCTTCAGTTTTATTTTTTGGAAGTGCTGCCTCTTTTCCTCTTTGTATATATATATATATATATATATATATATATATATATATATATATATCAGGGCTCGACAAATCCCATGGGTATTTGTCAGCCCGTTCTGTCAGGTGGCCAGGCGCAGGGCCGGCGCGGACTAGGAGCGCCGGCCCCCTTCATGCTGCAGCCGCCCGAGCGCTCTGTATAGAGCCTCAGGCGGCTGCAGCACTGCCCGGGCTGGCGCGTCCATGAGGGCGCACCGCCCGGGCACAGCATGAAGAGAGGGACTGACAGGAGGGAAGCGCTCAGCGCTCCCTCCTGTCACTCCCTCATTGTAGCGTGGCCGAGCCCTGTATGGTCCGCGGTACAGGAGCATCTGTCTCCTGTACCCGGCCAGACTGACAGGAGGTGTGCACACAGTGTGCACTTCCTGCCAGTCCGCCCGGGTACAGGAAACTAAAGCTCCTGTACCTGTGGGACCATACAAAGCTCGGCCACGCTACACTAGAGGCAGGGGAGGAAGGGGGGAGAAAGTGAATGACAAGGGGGAGAAAGTGAATGACAAAGGGGGAGAAAGTGAATGACAAGGGGGGAGAAAGTGAATGACAAGGGGGGGGGAGAAAGTGAATGACATGGGGGGGGGGGGAGAAAGTGAATGACAAGAGGGGGGGGGGGGGAGAGAAAGTGAATGACAAGGGGGGAAAGATAATGACAAGGGGGGAAAGATAATGACAAGGGGGGAAAGATAATGACAAGACGGACCCCTCTGCCCTCCCCTCCGGAGCCCTCTGCCCTCCCCTCCGGAGCCCTCTGCCCTCCCCTCCGGAGCCCTCTGCCCTCCCCTCCGGACCCCTCTGCCCTCTCCTCCGGAGCCCTCTGCCCTCCCCTCCGCACCCCTCTGCCCTCCCCTCCGCACCCCTCTGCCCTCCCCTCCGCACCCCTCTGCCCTCCCCTCCGCACCCCTCTGCCCTCCCCTCCGCACCCCTCTGCCCTCCCCTCCGCACCCCTCTGCCCTCTCCTCCGGACCCCTCTGCCTTCTCCTCCGGACCCCTCTGCCCTCTCCTCCGGACCCCTCTGCCCTCTCCTCCGGACCCCTCTGCCCTCTCCTCCGGACCCCTCTGCCCTCCCCTCCGGACCCTGTAATCCTTGTAAGGGTTTCCACATGTCATGGCGGCCGCAAGTGGCGATCACTTAGACGCTGGCAGCATCTGACGTGTCATATAACCTATTGAAAAGGGGAAGCATTATGGGGGGCCCTATATACTCGCACATTATGGGGGACACTATGGAAAACAGGGGTAGGAACACTATGGGGGCATCTACTGGGGGCCCTATGTACTGGCATGCATTATTGGGGGGCTCTATAGAGAAGTGGGGGGGGGGTAGGAGCACTATGGGAGCATCTATTGGGGGCTTTATGACGCGGCTCCGCCTGGCTCCTAACTTTTTTAGCTGGCTCCTAGATTCCAAGGAAATTTGTCAAGCCCTGAGATATATATATATATATATATATATATATATATATATATATATAAAAAGCCAAGTGTATGTATATCCGCATTTACAATCATGAAATTTGGCACTTAGGTACATCAGGTGTTTTAGACCAGGTCTCAGCTCTCTGGGACGTACCGTTCCTGAGATATTCCCAAAAAATGCATTAGCCAATAGAAGCCTGGTCACATGACCCTTATCAGCCAATAGAAGCTCGCTGGCAGTTAGTCTCCACACACACAGTTTTACTCCAGGTAACCATAACAGCCCAGCCGTGTTTCTTTACTGCTGTACACGAGTTTTAAAGGAAATCTGTCACCAGGATAATCACTATAGAAGTGAGCAGAAATGCGTTAAGGATTCCGTTACCACAGACCATAACGCAATTCTATGACAGAATGCGTAACGGAATGCTTTTAGAGGCATTTCGTTATTCATTCGGTCATAATAGATGCCTATGGCCTGCATAACGGATCAGTCCCGTTTCCGTTATGCAGGAGAGGACTAACCTGCATAACGGAAACGGGACAGATCCGTTTTGCAGCCCATAGACTTCTATTATGATGGAACGAATAACGGAATACCGTTATGTCTTCCGTCATATAATTGTGTTATGGTCCGTGGTAACGGAATCCATAACGCAATTCTGCTTTTACCACCAAACGATTTCAAAATATGAAATTCGCTCATCTCTAGTTATGGCTCTGGGAAAGCAGGGAGTGAAAAGACGAAAATCATTTGGGTGGTAGGTGTTAAGACAGGGCTCAACAAATCCCAGGCGCCAGGTCGTTTTGGTCCTGGCGCTTGGGTATTTGTCAACTCGTTTTCAAAGGTGCCTGGGCGACAGGTGCGGAGTGCCGGAGGGGGGCCCGTTCTGTCCGAAGGCAGCAGGAGTGGAGATGAGCGCCTTCATTGTGGAAGCGTTCATCTCCATATTCATCTGTATCGCCGTCCTCAGAACGCAGGTGAGAGGCGTATAGGAGCAGCAATGCCGTGCTATAACCGAAGCCTATACATCACTAAAAACCACGCCCTCCGCTGCGTCTAGCTCTCTGGTAAATAAACAATGTCATTGGGTCGCCACATCCTCCTCCTGACAACCGAGTGTCCGCACCGTGGTAATGGACTTCCTGCTCCTCCCGTGATGTCACAACACGGAAGTCGCCAAAGTTTTGGGGGATCGTCGTTTGGTGACGGTGGTGGGGCAGGAGAAGATGGCGCCATCAGTCCGGGTTGAAAGCGGTGGTGGGAGAGAGTAAGTGGCGGTTCTGTATAGAACAGACCTGGCGGATACTGTATCAGGGACTGGCTGAGACCAGCTGTGACGTCAGCGGTTATGTCATTTGCTGGGCTGTTGGTCTTGTACTACCTCTCGGCTGCTAGTGTCAGCGATATAACATGGGACATTATATGTGTGATTGCTGGAGGACCACCTACCTCCTCATTATATATGTATAACTGGAGGACCACCTACATCCTCATATATGTATGACTGAAGGACCACCTACCTCATTATATATGTATGACTGGAGGGGCCACCTACCGCCTCATATATGTATGACTGGAGGACCACCTACCTCCTCAGTATATCTGTATGACTGGAGGACCACCCACCTCCTCAGGAATGTATATAATATATATGTATGACGGAAGGAGGACCACCTACCTCCTCAGGAATGTATATAATATATATGTATGATTGAAGGAGGACCAGCTACCTCAGGTATGTATATAGCCCATCTATGCCTGTAGCCCATCAGAGGCCGGTGCAGGCGCTACCTGAGCCGTACAGTGCGGGACACAGGCCGGAAGAGGCCTGCATCGCATCACTGACAGCAGCATAAGGTAAGTATATGAGTTTATTGTTTTTATTATTTATAGTATATTGTGGCAAGAAGGGGGGTGGGGGCCCTATATACTGGCACAATATGGGGGGCGGGCACTATGGAGAAGAGGGGAAGCACTATGGGGGTCCTATATACTGGCACAATATGGGGGGGCACTATGGAGAAGAGGGGGAAGGAGCACTATTGGGGCCCTATGTACTGGCATGCATTATTGGGGGGGTCTCTATGGAGAAGTGGGGGGGGAACACTATGGGGGCATCTACTTGGGGGTTTTATGACACGGCTCCGCCTGGCTCCTAACTTTTTTAGCTGGCTCCTAGATTCCAAGGAAATTTGTCAAGCCCTGGGTTAAGACAGCTCAAGATTAGGGATGAGAAGTCGATTCCCATAATACTTTGTTTGAATACTGTACGGAACAAGCGCTCCGTACAGTATTAGAGTGTATTAGCTCCTATGAGCGGAAGTTATAACTTCGAGAAGTCTACTAAGACTTTGCATAATAACTTCAAAAATCAATTTCTACTCTGGTTTGGCTCCAATGTAGAAATGGATTTTTGAAGTTATTATGTGACGTTTCGCGAGACTTCGCAAAATAATAACTTCGGTTCATAGGAGCGAATACATTCTAATACTGTACAGAGCACTCGCTCCATACAGAATTATAACGAAGTTTTATGCGACTCGACTTCGGATGTTTCATCCGAAGTCAATTCGCTCATCCCTACTCAAGATGACAGACCCTATAATCATGTCTAGAAATTAAAAAAAAAAAAAACTACAATCAGAAAATGAAAACAGATTAGAAAAAGATGTGTGTATCTGGTTTTAAATGGCAGAAAACATTTTCTGCGACATTTCCTTTCATACATAGTAAACTGGTCACAAAGACATGTAGCATTTATTGAAATGCATAAGAGCCAACAAGTCCTATTAATCCATCCTGTTACTGTTTATGGACATCTCAATTGAAACAGTAGGGTGTCACTGCTTTACCAAAGCTCACATGGACTTTTCACCTCAGGAGTCAGGAACCAGATGGGCAAAATGCCACATAAGACAGCAACAGCCATGTCACTTTTACAGTAGTAATATCATTGACTTTAGCCTGCCCTGATTCGAGGAATTATATTTCAGGGGTTCCCCCATCATAACATTAGGAACCACTGGTCTATGTTCTATTCACACTGGTATGGTTTCGGTTTGTACATGATCCTTCACAGGTATGATGATGATGATCGAATTGCTGCACAAGACAGGAGAGAGATGGGCCCATAGACTTTCTACTGAGTTCGTCTTGCTTCCTGTCAGGCAGTTAGGAGAGCGCAATATACGCGCGCTTCTCTCCCCTTGTTCTAGAGAACAGTGGGGGTCTCAGCACTCAAACCCCTACTGATCTAAACTTTTGGATATATCCCTTCAACATATCAGAATTTTGTTTGAAGTACAGTGCCCATGTGTCAGGCAATTATCAGGAACAAACCAGACATTCCTGACAATTTTCTGCTCGTAAGGGTAGATGAGAGCTGCATTTACATCGGAACAACCGATTGTCCGAGTGGTTGCTTGTCCCTATAGAAGATCATTGTTCCCGGGCAGCAGATTGCTATTCAGACAGCACGATCTTCTGCACAAGAAAGATGATTTGTGGTATAGGAAGAAAAACATGATCACCCAATGGTTATCACCAACATATTTTACAGAGGCCAATTATTGTGAACACTTACCCCCGATAATTGTCCCGATTATCGGTCCAAGTAAAAGTACCTTCAGGGTCTGTAGTTTTGCTACTTTTCCTAGGATAGAATTTTAATAACGAGTCTATAAAGCTAGATTACATTTTATTTGGTTTTTTTGTGTGTATTGTGGTAAGGTGCAAGGTACCGTGGTCGATGGCAGGTACGTGTCACCGAGGTTCCTGGCCTCGGTGAGGTAAGAGCCGGGTTTTCTTGCGTGTCAGCAGCAGCTAGTGCTGTTTTGACACATTGCTATTTAGTTTGGCTGCAAAGCCAATCCGGGCCGGCTCTTACTGGGAGTAGGCAAAGAGTTGGGTGGGTGCCTACTCCCCACGGTCCAGGCCGGGTTTTCCCGGGCCTTTATAACACAGCCAGCAGCTGGGTGTGAGTGTGTGGTGATTATCCTGGAGCTGGTGTTAGGCTGTGGAATCATTTGCGTTTGGGAGTTCTGATCCATTCTGTGCTGTGTGGAGTTCACGCTGGAAGCAAGAGCCCAAGCAAGGAGGAGTGCAGACGGCCTGGAAGCATGAGGTCGATCGCCTTGCGGCTGGACTGACAGCCAGGTGCGAACCGGCACCTAAAACCTCCCAGGTGACTGGAGCCTGTTTTGGACTGTCTTGTTTTTCCTCATGATTTCTTATGTGTGTGAACTAACACCAAGAGACTGTTTATTGTTTATTTTGTGCAAAGTGTGAATAAAACACTGATTATTGCACTCTCTGGACTCCTTGTTGCCTCTGTACTGCACCCGCACCGCTATCTACCAGAGCGACTCCCCACAGTATCTATTTTTGCAGTGTACTTGTCCTTGTATGTAGTTGTTTTTAACATACATGCTGATAGCACCCATATTATCTTATTTTGGTGGTGTCTGCCTCATGACTGTGGATAGGATAGAATAGAGCAGAGTGCTGCCATTCTGATCTTTAAAAAGTGCTGGAAACGTCATGGGAAAGAACTACGATAAATGCAGAGCTTTACATGTAAATAAATAAAGTAAAAAAATTATATATAATTTGAGTTTATCACAACTTTAAAAATATAGTAACATAGTATATAAGACTGAAAAAAGACATTTGTCCATCCAGTTCGGCCTGTTTCCTACAAGTTGATCCAGAGGAAGGCAAAAAAAACCTGTGAGGCAGAAGCCAATTTTCCCCACCTAAGGGGAAAAAAATTCCTCCCTGGATCAACGACCCCTCTCTAGTAGCTGTAGCCTGTAATATTATTACACTCCAGAAATACATCCAGGCCCCTCTTGAATTCCTTTATTGTACTCACCATCACCACTTCTCAGGCAGAGAGTTCCATAGTCTCACTGCTCTTACCGTGAAGAATCCTCTTCTATGTTTGTGTACAAACGCAGACGCAGAGGATGTCCCCTCGTCACAGTCCTGGGGATAAATAGATGATAGGAGAGATCTCTGTACTGACCCCCGATATATTTATACATAGTTATTAGATCTCCCCTCAGTCGTCTTTTTTCTAAAGTGAATAACCCTAATTTTGATAACCTTTCAGGGTACTGTAGATCCCTCATTCCAGTTATTACTTTAGTTGCCCTCCTCTGAACCCTCTCCAGCTCTGCTATGTCTGCCTTGTTCACAGGAGCCCAGAACTGTACACTGTACTCCATGTGTGGTCTGACTAGTGATTTGTAAAGTGGTAGGACTATGTTCTCATCACGGGAATCTATGCCCCTTTTGATGCAACCCATTATCTTATTGGCCTTGGCGGCAGCTGCCTGACACTGGTTTTTGCAGCTTAATTTGCTGTTTATTAAAATTCCTAGATCCTTTTCCATGTCAGTGTTACCCAGTGTTTTACCATTTAATATGTACGGGTGACTTGATATATATGCAAAACATGTAAAAAAAAGAAAAAAAAGAAAGCAGAATACTATCATACTTATACAGAGAATTATAAAGAGCAGCTTTCTTGGAAGACAGATTATGCTATTTCTTAGCTAGTGCTCTGGATGCTAGTTAAACTCAGTATAGTGGGTTATTTGCTAAAGGGGTTTTCCGAGCATTTCATACCAATGACCTAGTCTCAGGATAGGTCGTCAATATCAGATTGGCAGAGTTGTCTGAGGTACACAGAACAGCTGATTTGGCGGGGGTCCAGCAGCCGCACCTCTGCCAATCAGCTAGTGGATCAATTTAAAAAGTCTGGACAACGCCTTTAAAGGCTATGTACATCTTTGGGGGCAATTTTTTATGATTGCCTTTCACTCATTTTGGGCTAAAATATTTTTTCAATTTGGTGTTTATTAAAAATATTGAGCCGTTTTGTCACAAAGATTTAAAGGGGTTGTCAAAGATTTTACTACTGATGACCTGTCCTCTGGATAGGTCATCAGTATCTAATCGGTGGGAGTCCGACACTCAAGACCCCCGCCAATCAGCTGTTTGAGAAGGCACTGGCGCTCCTGTGAGCACTGTGGACTTCTCAAAACTTTTCCTAAGCTGAGTGATGACACGTTCATGGTCACGTGGCCTAGGAGCAGCTCTGCCCCATAGAAGTCAATGGAACGGAGCGTGAAACCAAGCACAGCTGCTATACAATGTCCAGTACCGTGCTTAGTAAGCACGGAGAAGGCCGGAGCGCTCACAGCAGCACAAGTGACTTCTCAATCAGCTGATCGTCAGGGGTCCCGGGTGTCTGAGCCTCACCAATCAGTAGTAAAATCTTGAAAAACCCTTATAACCGTTTGTCTAGCTGTGCGAGTGGTACTTTCACTTTGTGCCGGTCATCCAATAAATCTTATCTCTAAATTACTAAAAAGGTAATCAATCAGTAAGATAAGAAATTAGCTATAATGAACGTTCAGGAGGTCAGAGATCAGAGATATGGAGCATCAGCTGAGCTGCCTGATGGGAAAATCACAGAGAAACTCAAAGCTGCGCAGAGACTGGTTCAAAAATCTGAATTAGACTTACCGGTAATTCGGTTTCCATGAAATCACCATGACAGCCAGGGGGCAAGAACAGTGAAAGGTTAAAATGCCCCCCCACCCCCTTCACGATACACCAGTGCTTTTCAAAATTATCAGAGTGAAGGTGGAGACAACTATAGAAAAGTGATTTCATGGAAACCGAATTACCGGTAAGTTTAATTCCGATTTTTCATATCACCATGACGGCCACAAGGAGATATCCAAAATTATAATATCAAGGGGGGGGGGGTAAGTGTTGACAATAATTGGCCTCTGTAAAAGATGTTGGTGATAACCATTGGGTGATCCTGTTGTTCTTCCTTCACCACAAATTATCTTTCTTGTGCAGAAGATCGTGCTGTCTGAAATTTGAGTGGACAGTCTTCCATAGGTTCAAATGGCCTCATGGTTAGGCCGTTTAAAACAGTTAGGCCCCTTTCAGACGGCGAGTTTTCCGTGCGGGTGCAATGCGTGAGGAGGACGCATTGCACCCGCACTGAATCCGGACCCATTCATTTCTTTGGGGCTGTGCACATGAGCGGTGATTTTCACGCATCACTTCTGCGTTGCGTGAAAATCGCAGCATGCTCTATATTGTGCGTTTTTCACGCAACGCAGGCCCCATAGAAGTGAATAGGGCTGCGGGAAAATCGCAAGCATCCGCAAGCAAGTGCGGATGCAGTGCGATTTTCCCGCATGGTTGCTTAGCAACGGGACCAGATCTTTATTATTTTCCCTTATAACGTGGTTATAAGGGAAAATATTAGCATTCTTAATAAATGATTGGACCATGTGATGTGACGTCATCAAAGGTCCTTTAGTTGTTAGCTGAAGCTGAAAAAGAGAGGACAGATCGCAACTACGCGATCAAGTGGCTAAGGTAAGTTAATTTTTATTATTTTTAACCCTTTCATCTTCATTTGACTAAGCATTCTTTATAAAGAATGCTATTATTTCCCCTTATAACCATGTTATAAGGGAAAATAATAAAGTCTCCAGAATACTCTACCCGAAA
The DNA here is from genome assembly GCA_033119425.1 of Bufotes viridis. Classification (NCBI taxonomy): domain Eukaryota; kingdom Metazoa; phylum Chordata; class Amphibia; order Anura; family Bufonidae; genus Bufotes; species Bufotes viridis. Next base: position 224,134,501 of record CM065591.1, on the reverse strand, counting down.
CCGGACTTCAGTGATGAAGTCCTGCTTCGGGTCTGGGTACCAAACATGGCGATTTTTCACACGCGCGTGCAAAAGGCATTACAAACGTTTGCACCCGCACAGAAAAATCGCGCATATTCCCGCAACGCACCCGCCTCTTATGTGAAAGAGGCCTTAAGGTTCCAGGAGGGAACTCGTGATTTTAGTGTGGATCTCAGTCTTGCTGTCTCATGAATCTTCTGATCCACCTGTGCTGATATTTGAACTTTTAGAGTAGATGGCCTAAGACCTAACTCTAAGCCCTGCTGGAGAAAATCTAAGATTTGTTGAATCTTTGGTCTAACTAAGTTAGGAGAAGATTCCCCTGACCAAGAGCAGATCCTCTTCCAGATTTTCAGGTATATGACCAATGTCACCTTTTTTTCTACTGGCCCTGAGTATAACTATGACCTTATCTGAAAGTCCTTGATGTCTCAGAATTTCAACCGCAGGATCCAGTCTGTTAGCTATAAGAATTCTGGATGGGGATATAGTATCGACCCTTGATGTAGAAGGTCCCAAATTCCTGAGCGGGAGAGGCCATGGCTGGGAGATTGAGTCTTTTGAGGGAGGAGAACCAACTCCTTTTTGGTCAGTAGGGTGTCACCAGGATTATAGTTGAATTCTCTTGCAGGATTTTCAGAATTACTCTCGGGATAACTGGCATTGGAGGAAATGCATAGCACAGGTTCCAATCCCATGTGGTGACGAATGTGTCTATCACCCAAGGATAGCTCCTGGGATCCAGGGAACAGAATCTGTTTACTTGTTTGTTGTCTTTTGATTGGCTGCTTACCGAAAGGGCCCAAGAACCTTGGTAAGAGGAGTCCCCAATTTTTGCACCCCAGCCCGACTGGCTGGAATCGGTCTTGATCTGGACAAATGGAGACTTCCTCCAGGCCACTCCCTGTGAGAGATTGCTGCTCACCTTCCACCAGTTTAAGGAAGTCTTTACGTACCCTGGAATGTGAGCCTTGCAATCTAGCGACCTCTGTTGTTTGTCCCAGATGTCCAGAATCCAGCTGGATCCACGTTACTGACGGGATACAGGCTATCAATGTTCCCAGCAAACTCATAGCATCTCTCACAGAGCAGATTCTCTGCATCTGGAAGATCCAGATTTTTTCCCCAAAAGCCTGAATCTTGTCTGTGGTCAGGAAGGTAGCCTGTGACTACGAGTCCAAGATGACCCCAAGGAATAGTACTCTGGTTGATGAATGTAAACAGGATTTCTGAGGATTGACGATCTAGCCTAACTCCTTTAGAGTGGATGAAAAGGAATCTAGATCTGTTAGTAATTGATTTACCATATCTCCCACTAGTAGGAAATCGTCTTAGATAGGGGATCAGATTCAGCTCCTTCTGTCTCAAGAATGCGACCATCTTTATCACCAATTTGGGGAATATTCTGGGAGCCAAGGAAATTCCAAATAGAAGTGCCATAAATTAAAAATGGCAAGTGTTGCCCTGCTAGTCTTTTATGGCGAATCTTAGAAATTTTTGAGAGTTGTCGTAGATCGGGATGTGATAGTACGTGTCCTTTAAGTCCACAGTACACATCCATGCGTTATTTTTTATTAGGGGAATTGGGGATCCCATCCTAAATTTCCTGTAGGCAATGTACTTGTTGAGGAATCTCAGAATTATAATCATACGGAATGATCCTTACTTTTTTACCAGAAAAACACTGGAGTAAAATCCCTGGCCCTGTTCTGAGAATGGGAACTGAGTTACGACACCTAGCCCTATGAGGTCTTTGATACTCTGCCAAATGCCGCTCTGAGCTTTCCCCGACCCCAGATTCGATGTCAAAAACCTCCTTGGGGGGACTACTTTCTGTGCCCAGGGATTTGAAGTTATATTTTCCCAGTCAGATGGAAAATTCTTCAGTCCCATGGCTGCCCCATTTTCCATTCACATTTTTTGCAAGGCAAGTTGTACTTGTGGAATTCGGAAAAACATGCAATTCTGCCAGAGTTTTACGGGTTTTGTTTTTACAGCGTTCCCTATGTGATCAAACTCACCTGTACCCTTCATTCTGTGGGTCAGTACGATTACTAAAATACCACATTTATTCTGACCCCAATAACTTTTTTACAGTTAGGTCTACGGAGCTGAGTTAGAGCTCTTTTTTTTTAGGCCTATCTATAGCTTTTAGTGATACCATTTTGGAGTGTGTGACTTTTTGACCACTTTTAATTCAATTTTTTATGAAGAGAAGTGGCTATTTTGATTTTCTTTCTGTTATGGCATTTCTCGTACAGGATAAATACATTTATATTTTAATAGTTCTAGCAACTTAGGACACATCAATGCCTATGATGTTTATTTTATTTATTGTTTATTTTAATTCTGGCGAAAGTGGGGGTTATTAGAAGTTTTTTTAACAGGATAGTTCATCAATACAATCAGATGGGTGGGGGTCCAACACCTGGCACCCTCCCCGATCTGCTGTTTGAGGAGACGACGTGTGCAATGCACACATGTCGTCTTTCTCTCTTCCTGTCTGCTGCTGCTGTTCCATAGATATACAGTGGCGAGCAGGATGAGAGAACTGGCACGTACGCACTGCACTAGGGTTGCAGCGGGTATAGCACTTTCAATACCCAATCAATATTTTTACACCTAATAATATTGTATTGGATCAATACAATACTGGGATTTACTATTTTCCGTTACTATGCTGCGCTTTGGTTTAAAGTTTTTGCAATTTAAAATCCTTCCACAATTTTAGACGTAGTTTCCTGCAGATTGGTAAATCTCTGACCATCTTTGCTTCTGGGAGCCTCTGCCTCTCTATCAAGCTCTTTTTATACTCAGTCATATGACCAAGCACCAAACTGCTCCCCCAGCTATTTATATACCAGTACCACTTACTTTTCCAGCCTTTTGCTGCCCATCCCAACTTTCTTGAGATGCGTAGCTGCCATCAAGTTCTAAATGAGGTAAAATGTCTCACTTTCAATATCCGATATATGTTCTATGATCTACTGTGAATGAAATGTGGGTCTGAGATTTATAAATCATTGCATTCTGGTTTTATTTACATTTTACACAGTGTCACACAGAGGTCGCAATAACGCCTGTACAAGCGTCATCATATGTCATTTTGTTCAGGTCATTTTACTCCCTGGAAAAAGACACACGCATATTTTTTTTTTTACACATGGTCTTTTTCTAGTCAGGAGAGCTACATCAGAAGCTGCCAGGTCCGGTGTTCTGCCAGATCTCTATAAATCGCCAAAAGTCTATAGTGGAAGTCACGTGGTGCGCGAATCATCCGTGAATCATCACTGCGAATTTCCGCGAATCATCACTGCAGCCTCCATTGAAGTACTTTGCGCACCGCGCCTGCGCACAATTAAGGGTATAGAGACGTCTTAAAGTGACAGTTATCTCCAGTAAAATACAGCATCCACATTAAGGCCTCTTTCACACTTGCGTTGTGAAGATCCGGCGTGAACTTCCGTCGCCGGAATGCACGCCGGATCCGGCACAACGCAAGTGAACTGAAAGCATTTGAAGACTGATCAGTCTTCAAAATGCTTTCAGTGTTACTATGGCAGCCGTTGCCATAGTAGCAGTGGGGAGCGGGGGAGCGGCATACTTACATTCCGTGCGGCTCCCGGAGCGCTCCTGAATGACGTCAGAGCGCCCCGCGCGCATGGATCACGTGATCTATGCACTGGGGCGCCCTGACGTCATCCTGAGCGTCCCGGAGCCGCACGGAATGTAAGTATGCCGCTCCTCTACTTACTATGGCAACCAGGACTTTAGCATCCTGGCTGCCATAGTAACCATTGACAAAAAGCTAAACGTCGGATCTGGCGATGCGCGGAAACGACGTTTAGCTAAAGGCCGGATCCGGACTAATGCCCTTCAATGGGCATTAATTCCGGATCCGGCGTTACGGCATGTCTTCCTGATTTTTGGACGGAGACAAATCCGCAGCATGCTGCGCTTTTGTCAACGTCCAAAAAACGTTGACATACTGAACGGAAGACATCCTGATGCATCCTGAAGGGATTTCTCTCCATTCAGGATGCATGGGGATAATCCTGATCAGTAGCTTTCCGTCCTAGAGACCCGAGGACGGATCTCTAGGACGGAAAGGTAAAACGCTAGTGTGAAAGAGGCCTAATTTGTACCCTCGCTGCGCTCGGCATTTAGTAAAACTAACTCTATGCCACCATTGATAGTAAAGAAGGAAATGGATGGTAAAGAAAGAGACTCTTTCTTTACCATCCATTTCCTTCTTTACTATCAATGGTGGCATAGAGTTAACTTTACTAAATGCCGGGCACAGCGAGGCCGAGCCCGATGCGTGGCGAGCGAAGCGAGCCCACAAGGGTACAAATTAATGTAGATTAATGAGCGCTGGGGGGGAGGGGGGAGCTGTATTTTAATGGAGATGACTGTCACTTTAGGAAGTCTCTATACCCTTAAGGGTGCGCGAACTACTGCAATGGAGGCTGCAGGAATGATTCGCGGAAGTACGCTTGTGCATCGCACCACGTGACTTCCGCTATAGACTTTCGGCAATCTATAGAGATCTGGCAGAACACCGGCACACATGAAGCACTGCTCCTCACCTGAGAAGCTCCGCCCTTCATGGACATCTCTCTCAACAGGAGCAGCTCCAGACTACATTGTGGTTACAGGACCTGTGGTGATCAGCCATGTGTGTGGGAGGAGTTAGGGGAACACAGGCTCCGTGTAGGACTGTGCTGGTGGAGAATGTGGAGGTCTTATGGCAGCGTCAGGTGGGCCCTGTCTTATGGCAGCAGTGGTCTTATGTTTAGTGTATGATGTTGGATAAATGTAAAATTGTCTACATTTATTTCTGCACGGGAGACTAGCAATGGTTTCCCTGCAGAAATATCAGCCTCATAACGTTATGTGGGCCTATGCTCCTCCTCAGCTAAAAATACTCCTCAAAATTGTTAAGAGGAGTATTTTTATTATTTTGTGCAACCTCTGGCGTCACAACTTTTTTGGGATCTGGGGTTGTATTTTTTAATTAATCTTTGAAATGCATAGTATAATAAAGCACCACCATATTCTTTTGATCCCGTATAATGTTTAGTTTTTGGCCCATTCAACGTGGTTAATGATTACTTCTTTTTTTCACCATTGAGATCAGGAGCTTTTAACTTTCCGCATAAAGTATTAGTACAACTGTAATCATGAGAAACGTGGGGTATGGATGACCAGGCACAGACGCTGCAGGCGTCCAGCCGACCAGGCACAGACGCTGCAGGCGTCCAGCCGACCAGGCACAGACGCTGCAGGCGTCCAGCCGACCAGGCACAGACGCTGCAGGCGTCCAGCCGACCAGGCACAGACGCTGCAGGCGTCCAGCCGACCAGGCACAGACGCTGCAGGCGTCCAGCCGACCAGGCACAGACGCTGCAGGCGTCCAGCCGACCAGGCACAGACGCTGCAGGCGTCCAGCCAACCAGGCACAGACGCTGCAGGCGTCCAGCCAACCAGGCACAGACGCTGCAGGCGTCCAGCCAACCAGGCACAGACGCTGCAGGCGTCCAGCCAGCCAGGCACAGACGCTGCAGGCGTCCAGCCAACCAGGCACAGACGCTGCAGGCGCCCAGCCAACCAGGCACAGACGCTGCAGGCGCCCAGCCAACCAGGCACAGACGCTGCAGGCGTCCAGCCAACCAGGCACAGACGCTGCAGGCGTCCAGCCAACCAGGCACAGACGCTGCAGGCGTCCAGCCAACCAGGCACAGACGCTGCAGGCGTCCAGCCAACCAGGCACAGACGCTGCAGGCGTCAGCCAAGGCACAGACGCTGCAGGCGCCCAGCCAGGCACAGACGCTGCAGGCGTCCAGCCACCAGGCACAGACGCTGCAGGCGTCCAGCCAACCAGGCACAGACGCTGCAGGCGTCCAGCCACCAGGCACAGACGCTGCAGGCGCCCAGCCAGCCAGGCACAGACGCTGCAGGCGTCCAGCCAACCAGGCACAGACGCTGCAGGCGCCCAGCCAACCAGGCACAGACGCTGCAGGCGTCCAGCCAGCCAGGCACAGACGCTGCAGGCGTCCAGCCAACCAGGCACAGACGCTGCAGGCGTCCAGCCAACCAGGCACAGACGCTGCAGGCGTCCAGCCAACCAGGCACAGACGCTGCAGGCGTCCAGCCAACCAGGCACAGACGCTGCAGGCGCCCAGCCAACCAGGCACAGACGCTGCAGGCGTCCAGCCAACCAGGCACAGACGCTGCAGGCGTCCAGCCAACCAGGCACAGACGCTGCAGGCGCCCAGCCAACCAGGCACAGACGCTGCAGGCGCCCAGCCAACCAGGCACAGACGCTGCAGGCGTCCAGCCAACCAGGCACAGACGCTGCAGGCGTCCAGCCAGCCAGGCACAGACGCTGCAGGCGTCCAGCCAACCAGGCACAGCGCTGCAGGCGCCAGCCACCAGGCACAGACGCTGCAGGCGTCCAGCCACCAGGCACAGACGCTGCAGGCGTCCAGCCAACCAGGCACAGACGCTGCAGGCGCCCAGCCACCAGGCACAGACGCTGCAGGCGTCCAGCCAACCAGGCACAGACGCTGCAGGCGTCCAGCCAACCAGGCACAGACGCTGCAGGCGTCCAGCCAGCCAGGCACAGACGCTGCAGGCGCCCAGCCAACCAGGCACAGACGCTGCAGGCGCCCAGCCAACCAGGCACAGACGCTGCAGGCGTCCAGCCAACCAGGCACAGACGCTGCAGGCGTCCAGCCAACCAGGCACAGACGCTGCAGGCGTCCAGCCAACCAGGCACAGACGCTGCAGGCGTCCAGCCAACCAGGCACAGACGCTGCAGGCGCCCAGCCAACCAGGCACAGACGCTGCAGGCGCCCAGCCAGACTGCACAGCAGGCACAGACGCTGCAGGCGCCCAGCCGACCAGGCACAGACGCTGCAGGCGCCCAGCCGACCAGGCACAGACGCTGCAGGCGTCCAGCCGACCAGGCACAGACGCTGCAGGCGCCCAGCCGACTCAGGCACAGACGCTGCAGGCGTCCAGCCGACCAGGCACAGACGCTGCAGGCGTCCAGCCGACCAGGCACAGACGCTGCAGGCGTCCAGCCGACCAGGCACAGACGCTGCAGGCGTCCAGCCGACCAGGCACAGACGCTGCAGGCGTCCAGCCGACCAGGCACAGACGCTGCAGGCGTCCAGCCGACCAGGCACAGACGCTGCAGGCGTCCAGCCGACCAGGCACAGACGCTGCAGGCGTCCAGCCGACCAGGCACAGACGCTGCAGGCGTCCAGCCGACCAGGCACAGACGCTGCAGGCGTCCAGCCGACCAGGCACAGACGCTGCAGGCGTCCAGCCGACCAGGCACAGACGCTGCAGGCGTCCAGCCGACCAGGCATTAGTATTCAGCCAAACCATAATTAAAATCAAAGGCATTCAGGCCCCAAAGCCCCCCGAGGCAGCCAACCAGGCCCCAAAGCCCCCCGAGGCAGCCAACCAGGCCCCAAAGCCCCCCGAGGCAGCCAACCAGGCCCCAAAGCCCCCCGAGGCAGCCAACCAGGCCCCAAAGCCCCCCGAGGCAGCCAACCAGGCCCCAAGGCAGCCAACCAGGCCCCAGCCCCGAGGCAGCCAACCAGGCCCCAAAGCCCCCGAGGCAGCCAACCAGGCCCCAAAGCCCCCGAGGCAGCCAACCAGGCCCCAAAGCCCCCCGAGGCAGCCAACCAGGCCCCAAAGCCCCCCGAGGCAGCCAACCAGGCCCCGAAGCCCCCGAGGCAGCCAACCAGGCCCCGAAGCCCCCGAGGCAGCCAACCAGGCCCCGAAGCCCCCCGAGGCAGCCAACCAGGCCCTGAAGCCCCCCGAGGCATCCAACCAGGCCCCGAAGCCCCCCCGAGGCAGCCAACCAGGCCCTGAAGCCCCCCCGAGGCATCCAACCAGGCCCCGAAGCCCCCCCGAGGCAGCCAACCAGATTCATGCCAACCATATTACACAAATATTTGCTGTATAACATACGTTCAATCCCTCATAAGGTGTTCCTTGTTTCACAGCCCTTGAGGCTGCATGCTCCAGGCTCCTCTGTCGAGAGGACAGGAAACCACACCGTTAAGACATGTTCTCCTCATGAATCCGGGTCGCATGAAGCCCGGACAACCACCGTCTCCTGCCAGCCCATCTTCTGGGCGATAGACCCCACCAGGTATGTTACCAACTAGCCCTCCAGAACATATCTGTGACTTCCAGGCTAGCGGTAGTGACCTAAAAAATAAACCACAGGTCTCCCACTCCTGTCCCTGGGGGTGGATCCTCTCTCTCTGTGGTGCTGTTGTGGGGGGGGGGGGGGGGGAATATCTATGCAAACACAAGGAGAACATACCATGCATATGTTGTTCTTGGTCAGACACCACTAAGTCACCACAGTTACTTACAGAGGTTGTGGTAAGTTTTCAAAGGATTTGTCCAGATTTTCCTAAGTGATGGTGTATCCTCAGATAAGGCAATCACTAGCTTATAAGCAGGAGGCCGACACACCGTACCCCCACCCAACGCCGAACTAATTTTTGAAGTTCGCTCATCTCTAGTCATGTGCCATATACTGCTAAGGACAGTGATGGGACACAGCAATGTCCGATGTATACGGGCACATCCTCACGTCAGTCAAGAAGATGGCATGATGGCTGCAGCAACAGGGAGGACTGGAGCGGCAGTAGGGGAAGAAATAGGCGAGTATATGTTATTTTATTATAAATCTTGCTTTGGCTGACTTTTTTTAATAACTTGGACAACCCCTTTCATGCATCGATATTAGATCATCCCATGCAATATTAACACTCCATGGAACCAAGAAAAGGTGTGGGCATCAACGCTAACCCTACCCAGAGACAAGAATACTCTACAGCCCCTTACAGCGGACCTCTTGGTTACCTTCTCCCACATGAAGCTTTGAAGCTGCTACTATTTTACCAGACATGGAATGAATTATCATTCCTGAAGATGTTAGGCACAAGGAGGACACCTGGTGCAAAGTCTCTTCCTTGCATTTCATGCCCATATGACCAAACCAGTCATTATCCATACCAGTAAAGAGTTAACAACTGTCCAGAAATTTTGGGACAGTCCATAAAAAGGGCTGACTTTTTTCCCGTGTCCATAAAATGTCCATGATTTTTGGAGGTACTTGACTAGATTATTTTGGGTGGTAATTCTCATCACTCTACAGCTCGCAGTAAATGCTGGTAATGAGTTCTTATTAGTATATTAAAGAGGTTATCCGTACATACCCCGCTCCCCTGCATCCGTGTCGCTTCTGAAGCCGCATCTCCACATCGCGTGGATGAAAATATCCGGTGTTGAGGGGGGCAGGTGGTGATGAGGATGAGGCTCACTAGCGTCACCGGCGATGCTAGGGAGGCTCGTCCTTGCCTGCCATTCACTTGACAGTGAGATACAACGCCGACCTTGTGGCCTTCAGAAGCGTCACGGGTACAGGAAAGCAGGGTAAGTACATTGTGCGTGACGGGCCCGGGCATATGGGGGGGGGATGTTTGCTGTCCATGATTTTGGGATAAGTTGTCCAGAAAAAAAATCTAAAATTCTGGTTGGCAACCTTGTAAAGCCCTCAGTGGCAATATATGTGGGCACTAAACCACTGTCCTGGCACAACATGGGAGTAACTTGGCATTATTGGTAACCATAAAGTCCTTTCCTAGTATAATACGGGCATAGGACACAATTAGGGATCAGTCACACACAGGAGGCACCTTCCTGAAGGAAATGTCCTGCTCAGTCCTCTGCAGAAAACCTTATGTCTCCACATCTAATGCTAAACTGGAATATCATGACATCCGAGCGCCCACAGCCTGGCGGGCAGTTTCTCCTCACTTGATCTAGAAGACATCTGACCCCATCTTCCACAGACTTGGCGATTCCTGTCACCAGAAAAACGATGTCGCCACAACATAAACAAGTTACACAGAAAGCCTCCTAGATCAGAAGAGGAGACTTGGCGCTCTCCTGCACACAGCATGCTGGCCCGGATAATCAGCCTTCAAGCAGGCCAGGAAGAAAGAGCCAAGAGGCGGCGGGAACCGAGAGGCCTCCACCGTCACGGACGCGGTGTTCCTGGGCTGCGTTACCGCCGTCTAGTCTCAGCCTCCCCTGTGATTCCCCTGAAAATAGACAAGCGGATGTACCCACCGGATCTTGGCAAGGACGACCAGCCGTCTGCAGCAGCTACAAGAAGACAGGCTGCCCCGCTTCCTGGGGATACCGCTAATAATCCAGCCCGCGGTGGATGCGTTTTTACCTCAGATTTCCAGCATAGAACAATTGAGTGAGGGGTATGCTGGATGTGGCAGATTATCTCCACCACAGTAGAATCTGGGAGTCAGGCGGCGGCGCCCTAGAGGCGGCAGCTGGTACTGCAGGGAGTGAGGAGGAGGGAGACCCGGGAAGATCCGCTGAAATGCTCGTGTAGTTCACTGGATTATGACGCGCTTTCTGGGCTTTACCGTGTGCGGCTATTTTATGACACGATAAGGGTCTGCCCTTTTTTTACTACAAAAGCCAGCGTAATGCATGCAGTTTTTTTTTTATCTGCCACCCGTTTTGCTACGATTTTATAGTGTTTTTTGCAGACAAAAGTTTGCCTATTAGTATTTTCTAGTTGTCGTCTGTCCCCTGTAGTGAAGGAGAAGTCAAAACGCCCAGTGTTACAGTATACTGAGTTTTTGGAAATCCCCAAAACACCGGCTAAGGCCTCATGCACACAGCCGTTGCTTGGCCGTGGCCCGAAAAAAGCGGTTCAGCAATATGCAGACACCAGCCGTGTGCTCCCCGCATCACAGATGATTGGGTCCACAATCCGGAGCTGCGTCCACAGAGTGCTTCCGTGGTGTTTCTGTCCGTGCCTCCAAACCGCAAAAAAATAGAACATGTTCTCTTTTTTTGCGGTGCAGACGGATCACCGGCCGCCGTACGGACGTTGCATTGTGGGCAAGGCATTGCTTCAACTAGTGCGCATGTGCCGGCGAGGCAGTGCACAGGCGCGGGATCTCGGCCGAGAGCAGCCTGGGCTCCTACACACTGAACGCCGCCCCTGGGCACTTGCGGGTGCTGATTTGCATATGAATTAAACAGTTTTTCCTGCTTCTGCAACTCTAAGGCCCCTTTCACACGGGCGAGTTTTCCGCGCGGGTGCAATGCGTGAGGAGGACGCATTGCACCCGCACTGAATCCGGACCCATTCATTTCTATGGGGCTGTGCACATGAGCGGTGATTTTCACGCATCACTTCTGCGTTGCGTGAAAATCACAGCATGCTCTATATTATGCGTTTTTCACGCAACGCAGTCCCTATAGAAGTGAATGGGGCTGCGGGAAAATCGCAAGCATCCGCAAGCAAGTGCAGATGCGTTGCGATTTTCCCGCATGGTTGCTTAGCAACGGGACCAGATCTTTATTATTTTCCCTTATAACATGGTTATTAAAAGAAGAAAAACTGCTACAAGAGGACATAGTTTTAAATTAGAGGGGCAAAGGTTTAAAAGTAATATCAGGAAGAATTACTTTACTGAGAGAGTAGTGGACGCATGGAATAGCCTTCCTGCAGAAGTCGTAGCTGCAAATACAGTGAAGGAGTTTAAGCATGCATGGGATAGGCATAAGGCCATCCTTCATATAAGATAGGGCCTGGGGCTATCCATAGTATTCAGCATATTGGGCAGACTAGATGGGCCAAATGGTTCTTATCTGCCCACACATTCTATGTTTCTATATTAGGGGAAATAATAGCATTCTTAATAAAGAATGCATAGTAAAATAAAGTGGAAGGGGTTAAAAATAATAAAAGTTAACTTACCTTTGCCACTTGATCGCGTAGTTGCGATCTGTCCTCTCTTTCCCTGCATCAGCTAAGAACTAAAGGACCTGTGATGACGTCACATCACATGGTCCATCTTACCATAGTGATGGACCATGTGATTGGACCATGTGATGTGACGTCATCACAGGTCCTTTAGTTCTTAGCTGAAGCATGAAGAGAGAAGACAGATCACAACTACGCGATCAAGTGGCTAAGGTAAGTTAACTTTTATTATTTTTAACCCCTTCATCTTCATTTTACTAAGCATTCTTTATTAAGAATGCTATTATTTCCCCTTATAACCAGGTTATAAGGGAAAATAATAAATTCTCCAGAATATTCTACCCGAATCCGGACTTCAGTGATGAAGTCCGGCTTCGGGTCTGGGTACCAAACATGGTGATTTTTCTCACGCGTGTGCAAAATGCATTACAAACGTTTGCACCCGCGCGGGAAAATCGCATATATTCCCGCAACACACCCGTGTGAAAGAGGCCTAAAGAAAATAACAAAGGTACAATTACATTTATGTACAAGTATGCTACAGGACAATGTAAGCGCTGTATATGGTCCTATAGTGGTAACAGACTCCCTTTAAATGGCCCTCTTTATGACCTGGGGAATTAAGGCATACATGTGCATTAACAAATGTAATAAATTGCTCTTTAATAAACTATCTGTATGGTTTCTACCTGTATATTGGACCACAACTTCATTATTTGGTTCAATTTGGACTTTAAAATATCTATAATCCGATGATTTATATGTTAATATTTAAATGAATATTGAAGCACAAGGAAAAAAAATAGTCCCCGGTGCTCCACATGGGGGAAATGGGGGAGATTTATCAAACTGGTGCAAAAGATAAGCTCATAGCAACCAATCAGATTCCATCTTTCATTTTCCAAAGGAGCTCTTAAAGGGTTTCTGTCATCAACTTTTGACATTATAAGCTGTCTGACATTAGCTATGTGCTAATGTCAGACCAGCTTGATAATGTCTTTTTTATAAAAATCGGATGTATATTTAGGCAGAAAAACGTACTTTTATAATATGTAAATTAGCCTCTAGGAGCAGGGGGGGCGTTGCCCTGCTCTTAGCGGCTCCGTCCGGCAACCTGCTGGCACGCCCCTTCTTAGTTTGATTGACAGTGCGGGGAAGCAATCCTCCTGCACTGTCTTCTTCTGAAATCCCACGCCTGCGCCGCCGCTCTGTATTCGGCGCAGGCGCGGTGAGCAGAGGACGCTGGTGCCTGCTGTCCTCTGCTCACCGCGCCTGCGCCGAATACAGAGCGGCGGCGCAGGCGCAGGATTTCAGAAGAAGACAGTGCAGGAGGATCGCTTCCCCGCACTGTCAATCAAACTAAGAAGGGGCGTGCCAGCAGGTTGCCGGACGGAGCTGCTAGGAGCAGGGCAACGCCCCCCCTGCTCCTAGAGGCTAATTTACATATTATAAAAGTAAGTTTTTCTGCCTAAATATACATCCGATTTTTATAAAAAAGACATTATCAAGCTGGTCTGACATTAGCACATAGCTAATGTCAGACAGCTTATAATGTCAAAAGTTGATGACAGAAACCCTTTAAAAATGAAAGGTGGAATCGGATTGGTTGCTATGGGCAACTAAACCAGTTTTTTTTACACAAATTTTGATATATCAACCCCAATGTGTCTTGGGCTCAGCACCAAAGACAGCTGAAAGGAATCCGCCTCCATTTGTTTTTAATCTGAAAAGTTCAAAAAACGCCAGCAAATAATTAGACCTTGTTCACACTTCAGTTATTTGGTCAGTTATTGTGAGCCAAAACCAGCAGTGAAGCCTACACAGGGATAAGGTGTAATGTAATGGAAATCTACACCTATTCTGTGTTTTTGACCCACACCTGGTTTTGGCTCACTGATGGAAATAACTGACCAAATAACTGTAGTGTGAACTTGGCTTTACACCCAAATTGGGTTCACAAATAGGTTTTCAGTGATGTTTTTTACACCAGTGATGTTTTTGTGTACTATGAGAAATACAAAACGCAGGGCACACAAGAGCTTTTTGTCCTGGTCTTTTAGTTAAATAAGTGGCATATTTTGTCTTTCTGGCTTCTTTTCAAAAACACTGAATGTTGTAGCTCATGGCGTTTTTTTCAGACATTTTCCTATCACCTTTTTAGGGAATACACTGTTCATGCCATTAACCCCTTCAGGACCCTGCCATTTTTCACCTTAACCCTTTAAAGACCGGAGGTTTTTTATTTTTTGAGTTCTCGTTTTGCGCTCCCTGCCTTCCCATAGCCATAGCTTTTTTACTTTTCGGTTCACATAGCCATATGAGGGCTTGTTTTTTGCGGGACAAGTTGTACTTTCCTACGCCACCATTTAATATTGCATATGATGTAGTGGCAAGCGGGGAAAAAATTCCAAATGGGGTGAAATTGTAAAAAAAAAGCAATTCCACCACAGTTTTGCGGCTTTTTAAATTCCGACGTTCGATGTGCAATAAACCTGACCGGTTACTTTTACTCTACAGGTCAGTACGAATCCGGCGATACCCTATATGTATAGGTTTTCTTGCGTTTTGATAGTTAAAAAAAAAATCTAAAGTGGGAAAAAAAATCAGTTTTACTTTTTTGTCACCATGTTTTGACCCCTATAACTTTTTTTCTAATTATATGTATATAATATATGTATATAATAATATAAAAAATGTGTATTTTTTAATTTTTTTTAGTTTTTAAATTTTTATTTTAGCAAAAAATTTTAACTTTTTTTTTTTTTTTTTTTTTACACTTTTATATAGTTCCCATAGGGAACTATAACTTACAATTATCTGATTGCGATTTTCCTACATTCCAATGAAATAGCAATGGAATATATAAAAAAATCGCATATTTCCTATGAAGCCTATTACAGGCAAGGCTCCATAGGAAATACTATACAGCAGCCTGGGTTTCATTTGATCGCCACACGGGGGAGCCGGTGCGCAAACCGAAAGTAAAACTTTCGGTTTGTGCGTACTCAGATGCCGTGGTCAGGATTGACCACGGCATCTGAGGGGTTAAATGTCTGAGATCGGCAAAACTGCCGGTCGCGGACATTAGCCGCGGGTGTCTGCTACAAGAACCATGCGGACACCCGCGGCTAAGGCGCCCACATGGAGCAGGAGCGGGCGCCATCTTTAAAGGCAGGACGTACGGGTACGTCCTGTGTCCTTAAGAGGTTAAGGACCTGGCCATTTTTTGCAAATCGGACATGTGTCACTTTATGTGGTAAAAACTTTAAAACGCTTTTACTTATCCAGGCCATTCTGAGATTGTTTTCTTGTCACATATTGTACTTCATGACAGTGGTAAATTTGAGTCAAAATATTTCAAAAAATAAATTGAAATTAAAATTTCTCTGCTTTTAAAACAGATAGTGATACCTCCTAAAATAGTTATTACTTTACATTTCCCATATGTCTCCTTCATGTTTGGAGCATTTTCTAAATTACATTTTCATTTTTTGGGGACGTTACAAGGCATAGAAGTTTAGAAGCAAATCTCGAAATCTTAAAAGTGACCCCATTTTAGAAACGACACCCTCAAGGTATTCATAACTGATTTTACAAACTTTGTTAACCCTTTAGGTGTTCAATAAGAATTAATGTAAAATAGAGATGAAATTTCAGAATTTCACTTTTTTGGCAGATTTTCCATTTTAATTAATTTTTTCCGCTAACAAAGCAAGGGTTAACAGCCAAACAAAACTCAATATTTATTGCCTTGATTCTGTAGTTTTTGGAAGGTAGATTTTACTGTGATCATTTTAAGCTGCCATGTCACATTTGAAGACCCCCTGATGCACCCCATGGTAGAAACTCAAAAAAAATTACCCTATTTTGGAAACTGCGGATAAGGTGGCAGTTTTGTTGATACTATTTTAGGGCACATATGATTTTTGGTTGCTCTATATTACACTTTTTATGAGGCAAGGTAACAAAAAATAGCTGTTTCGGCACCGTTTTTATTTTTTGTTATTTACAATGTTTATCTGCATTCAGGATGCAGTTTTTTTATTGTAGGTAGCTGAAATAAATTAAATAATTTCCATTATGCAGGACACCAGAGGTTAATGAGGCTGCTAAACTGGTTAAATTAAAAACTGCATCCTGAATGCATGTCAGAACTGCACTGTGTGCCAGCACCCTTAGGCCTCTTGCATACAAACGTTGTGCATCCGTTCCGTGCATTGGGGACCGCAATTTGCGGTCCCCAATGCACGGGCAACGTCTGTGCAGCGGCCTGGACGGATCAAGACCCATTCAACTTGAATGGGTCCATGATCCATCCGCACCGCAAAAAAATAGAACAAGTTCAATATTTTTGCGGTGCGGAGGCATGGACAAAAAAACACGGAAGCGCTCCGTAGTGCTTCCGTGGGGTTCCGATCTGTGCTTCTGTTCCACATCTCCATGATTGCGGACCCATTCAAGTAAATGGCTCCGTATCCGTGATGCGGAGTGCACACGGGCCGGTGCCCGTGTATTGTGGACTCGCCGTATGCAGGCCACAATACGGCCACGGGCACAAAGCATTCGTGTGCAAGAGGCCTTAAACTGCCAGATTATTGCTAACAAGCGTTCCTACAAATACTCGTTAGCAATTATCTGTCCGACTATTGGCCTGTGTAATACAGCCTTAGGGCTCAAGCACACGGGCGTAGGTGGTCCGTTCCGTGCATTGGAGACCGCAATTTGTGGTCCCCAATGCAAAGGCAACCTCAACTTGAATGGGTCTGCATTCGTCCGTCCACAAAAAGATAGGAACGGAACCCGAAAGAAGCACTCCGTAGTGCTTCCGTAGTGTTCCGTTCCGCATCTCCGGATTTGCGGACCCATTGAAGTGAATGAGTCCACATCCGTGATGCGGAATGCACACCACTTAAGCTTACACCATCTTTACGGTTAGTAAATCTAGGCCACTGAAAAAATGACCAAAAATTGGGCATAAAAAAACTCTGTAAAAAAGCAGGTGGTTAAACACACAAATGCAGTTATTCTGTGGTCAGTAAGAACAAGTTGTGTTGTAAAGTAGACGTTTAGCCGTAGAAGGGGCATGGTGGAGAGGAAGTTAGAGAGAAGGAAAAAGTATAATCCAAAGGGTAATAGCGATTGTCCAGGCATCAAGGACCTTTGGAGTCAAGGTGAAGGATTCTTTAGCCACTGGCAACCTCACCAAATATACACTGGATTAAAAGGGACCAGAAGCAAAGTCACCTACCAGTAACTACTGAACCACAGCCTGAGTCAGGACCTAATTACAGCCTACTAGCAGTGGATCTACAGAAAATCCTCTACATGCCTAAAGACTGTGTTCTATCTGGATGTACATGCTGCAACAGAACCAAGACTCAGTAAAAGTTGTGAGTTGCATTCTATTATTGCCTACTTCATTCTTCATCCTTACTACCACTATAAATGGTTGTACCACCATAAACGGTACTGGCGTCACGACAAACAAACCGAGGGACCCAGCTGCCACAAGCACCCTAAACACCGCCTCCATCAAGGGCACCTCAACCTCCATCTTGGCTGGTGTTCCCCTGCAACAGAGAGTGCCCCGGAAGATTTTGTGCTGTCTTCCCCATCACTGCGCTGCCAACCCAGGGAGGCTTCTGCTAACCGTGAGTAACCGATGAACTGCTACCCCCATCGGCCCACCGTGCACCTCACGTGTCGCCCCTGCGGTCCGGCACACCGCATTTTAAATTGGCGCTACAAACAGGATATTATCCTCTGTGCCTAGTTTTATAAAAGACTGCCTTATGAGAATAAGTCCCCTTGCTTTATTGAGAGACTTTTGCTTGTTGCACGCTTCACTGGGCTACAGAACTGTTTAAATTGTTTGAAGTTACATGGACATAGGATACAAGTCACCAGCATATAAATCGCAGTGTTAAAAGTGGGAAAATCGCATATTTTTGTGTCACTAAAACGGCTTGCTGTCATTGAATGGACTGTTCAGTTGCACCTAAAATGGCCGCCGGAGGCCTTCTTGTTTAAAATAACTGCGCCATCACTGTTAAAAAGGTAGTGACACCCCCTGAAGAGCGGGAAAATCTAGTGCCGCCCATATATGCAAAAATTGTCTGGCCAGCCCCTCCTACCTCTTTCTGTATTGATCCGGGGAGGCCGATGATGTATGCTGAACGCAGCGCCACCTCCTCTGTCTGTCAGGCGCATCAGAAGGAGATGCCGCGCACAGGAGGAGAGTGTGATGTGCGTACTCGCCCAAAAAGATGTGAGAGTTCGCGTGTGTGCGGAACAGGAGAAAGTAATCTCATTGCCAGCTGTCCTCCACAGTATAAGTACATACTTAAGGGCTCCAAGTCTCCCCCAAATCTCTTAAAGGGACATACACCAGCAAGATAACGGATGCCCATAGCAACGCCGCACAAAAAGGTGTATAAAACCACAGTTAACTTGCATTACTATAGTTCACCTGCTATTACTATGTCTGTGCAGGAGGATAACGTGCAGCGTGATCTCAATGGACCCCCTGCAGCAGTCGCAGCTGGTCCTAGCGCAGCACCAACCACTGCAGCACCAAGCCTTTAACAATGCCTTATTATTTTGGGGCCCCCTGGTTCCCACGATATTCTGGAGAAGTTCAGACTTTAAGGGACTTTAAAGAGAAAATATTTGCTGTGTTCAGACTATACCCTGTATCAACCGGGAGCAACAGATATAAATTCTTCTTGCACAATTGGAAGGAGCTACTCTCAGAGAAGTGGAATCCTGGCCAAGCTTAGTGAGGAAAACACTGGAGCAGATATTCAAACGTCTCTACACCACCTTTGAACCTAGAACCGTGTCAGAGGTCAAGATGACGTTCTTCAGCAAGAACCAGCAATCTGGTGAGTCACTCAGAGACTTTGCATTATCTTTACAGGAAGCCCTTATAGATGTTGTCCAAGTAGACCCCTGTGAGGCAGAGAACCAGGACAAAACCCTGAAAGAGCAATTTATTGAAGGCGTCCATACAGACAATCTCAAGAGCCATTTAAGGATGTTATCTGCCTAGCATCCTAGTGCTACTTTCTTAGACTTTAAAGAGGTAGCTATCAGCATACTGGGGAAAAACCCACAGACAGAACCTGTTAGATCAGCTGAAGTGTCAGTAACACAGCCGGTCACCCCTTTAAAACCTTTACCTGTAGTCAGTCAGGCAACCCAAGCTCCAGTTCCTGACGCAGTTGCTGCCTTGACTGAGCAAGTCTATTTCCTGACTAAAAGTCTGGAGAAAGTTGGAACAGTGGGAAAAACCAGTATAGCTGGAGGATGAGAAACTTGTGTCCAGAAGACTTTTCCCTCCTGATTATAGAGAAACTTATCCCAGAAATTTGGGCGGATGTCCTCCTGACCGCACTAACACCCCCAAGTGGCCTATCTGCACATACTGCCACGAGCTAGGCCATACTGAAGCAACCTGTTGGCAGTTAAATTGGTGACCCCCGACGCCAAGGACCACCCCTCGGGAGGTAAATCAATAGATCCAGAAGATCCCCACTAGATGCCCAGATATGTAGGATCCCATCCAGAAGTGGCAGTCCAAATAAATGGAGTCCCTTTTATTGCCCTAGTTGACATAGGATCCCAAGTCACAACTATCCAGCAAGCAGCGTTTGAGAAATACTGGGACCAAAACCAGCTTATCCAGCCCCCAGAATCCTGTCTCATAGCCAGTAACAGCAAACCTGTACCAGTCTATGGTTATTGGGAACCTACCATTCAAGTAGGAAGAACTAAACTACCTTGACAACGCATTATAGTAGTACAAGTTAGAGAAAATAACAACCCTCCAATAGTCCTAGGAATGAATGTCCTCAGGAACTGTTATGATGAGATGCTGGAAGCCTTGCACCAGGCAGTGCCTACTGCCTCTCCTGCTTCTAAAAAGGTGATCTAACAAACCATCCGTGTGCTAAATGCGCAACAGAAATTCGCCAATGAGGAGAAATTTGCTGTGTCCGCATCCGAGATAATCAACCTATTATTCTTAAACCTAACACCGAAACCCTCTTGTGGTGCCGAGCTATAGTCGGAATTCAGGGTCAGGACTACCAAGCCCTGGTAGAGCTCGTTGTTTTGGAAGACCATCCACTAGTTAGAGCTGCAAGAAGTCTAGTGACTGTCTCTGAAGGTAAAGTGCCTATTTGACTCCTACATTTGAGTGATAACAGTGTAACACTAACCAAATACCGTCCCATTGCACAGCTACTCCAAGTTACTTTGCAATATGTTAGCTACAATGGTGCCATTTACAAAAAAACAAGTCCCACAGGACCAAAATTTAAGCACATCCTGGTGGAAAGAACTCCATGTGGGAGATGCTTCAACGCCAGAAAACCAAATTGAGGGAGTACTAAAAATTGTGAAGGTGCATCACCGTGCCTTCAGTAAGCATTCTACATATTATGAAAAAGTAGATAACCTTAAGGACTCCATTGCTACAGGTTCGCACCCTCCGATTAAGGAAAGGTATCGACCTATACTGCCAACTATGTACCAATCCATAAAGCAAATGATCATAGTCCATGGGCTGCACCGCTAGTCCTTGTCCGTAAAAAGGATGGTAACATCAGATTCTGTGTGAATTACAGAAAAATTAACCAAATCACTTACAAGGATGCTTATCCTTTACCACGCATAGAGGAAGCTTTAGGATCTTTAGCCTACTTTCCTACTTTTCTTGATTTAACCAGTGGATACTGGCAAGTACCAATGGCACCTGAAGACCATAGAAAACAGCATTTACCACCCCTATGAGCCTATTTGAGTTCAACTGCGTACCTTTTGGACTTTGCAATGCGCCTGGAACTTTTCAAAGACTAATGAAGCGCTGTTTAGGCCACAAAAATTTTGAAACCGTCCTGCTGTACTTAGATGATGTCATCATCTATTCCAAATCTTATGAAGATCACTTGAAACATCTGGCCGAAGTCTTTCAAGTCCTCATTAAACATGGACTCAAAGTCAAACCATCTAAGTGCTATCTACTGAAGCCAGAAGTCAAATACTTAGGGCATATTGTCAGCTCTGAAGGTGTTAAACCGGATCCAGAGAAGATAGCCGCAGTCCGAAATTGGCCTACTCTCACTAAATTAAAAGAGGTGAGAAGTTTTCTCAGTTTCGCAGGATACTACAGACGCCTTATTCCTCAATTCACCCAAATTGCTAAACCAATACTAGAACTTCTGAGAGGACATCCTAAAAGGTATTAGAGCTCCCCAATACCAGTTGAATGGAACTCAGAAAGAGAAATTGCCTTCCAGCTCCTGAAGAAGAAGTTAACAGAGCCACCAATCTTAGGCTATCCAGATTACCAACAGCCATTTCATCTCTACACAGATGCCAGAAAAAAAGTCCTGGGAGCCGTCTTGTCGCAAATGCAAGAAGGTAAAGAAAGAGTTATTTCCTACGCTAGCAGATCTCTTAAAGGTGCTGAAAGAAATGACTAAAACTATAGTTCCTTTAAATTAGAATTCCTCGCACTCGTGTGGGCTATTACAGAAAAATTTAGAGATTACCTCGCAGCAACACCATTCATGGTTTTCACAGATAACAACCCGCTAGCGCATCTTAACACCGCAAAGTTGGGAGCCTTAGAACAAACATTGGCCTCACGTCTTGCTAACTACAATTTCACCAAGAAATACAGAACCAGAAAAGCAAATAAAAATGCGGATGCTTATCCCGTCTGCCTACCCAAGAAGACTCCACTACACAGGAAGGTGTTTGGGAAGAGGTAGAAATGCCAGCCTTCTACAAAAATTTTGCCCAAAAAGACATTATCACCATCAAAGGTAAAAAGGTTCTCAATCTTCAACAAGTGGATACAAAATCCCAAGTGGGCAAAGAAAGGTGGATCAAGTTGCAAAATGAAAGCAGAGTGTTCGGTGAACTGCAAGATTTCTTCACCAGCAGAAGGACACCAGAAAGAATCCGCAGGAGGAATGCTGATCCAGAATTGTCAAAACTATAGAGACACAGAAAACATCTCTTTCTGCAGAAGGGCCTACTATTAAGAAGAATCTTAGACCCAATTACTTGGGATCTTCTGTATCAAATCTTAATACTGCATCAAGACGCAAGAATCATTTTTGAAATGTACCATGACCAATCAGGACACTTTGGCGTGCAGAAAACAGAAGCCACCATCCGTAGAAGATTCTACTGGATCGGGATGAGAGGAGACATTGAAAAGTGGTGTCAAGAATGTTCCACCTGTGTTGTTGGAAGAAATAAAAGACATGACCAAAAAGCACCCTTACATCCTATTGTAAGCCATACACCGCTAGAAATAGTTGCAATTGACCATGTGAAGCTGGAACCAAGTCGCTCAGGCTACACACACGCTATGACCATCATTGACCACTATACTAAATTTGTTATAGCCATACCTGTTAAGGACTTGACCGCTAAAATAACTGGAGATGCCTTCTGGAAACATTTGCTGTTGCCATATGGATGCCCAGAAAGAATTCTTACAGATCAGCGATCTGCCTTTGAGTCGCAACTCTTCAAAGAACTGTGTTCGCTTTACAATTGCCAGAAAATCTGAACTACAGCCTACCATCCCCAAGCGAATGGGCTTTGTGAAAAAATGGACCAAACTTTAATTGAAATGCTCAGAGCTGTGCCACCTACTACCAGGAGTGATTGGCCTACTCTACTGCCTCAATTGATGTACACCTACAATAACACCATTCACTGTTCTACTGGATATACACCTTACTACCTTATGTTTGGCCGACAAGGTAAACTACCTGCTGACCATACTTTGGACATACAAGTGCCTGATGCAATAAACCCTCTACCAAAAACTGATTGGGTGAGTGAGCACCAAAGACGTCTAGCTGACGCACAAGAAATTGTCCACCACTGCATGGAACATGCTCACAAAAAGCAACAGAGAGATTATGATCAATCTGCCAAAGCAGAACCTCTCAAAATTGGTGACCATGTGTGGTTAAAGAACAACCATCGTACCAGCAAGTTAGATAGCAAATGGGAGAGAGAACCTTACACCATTACAGCTATTCTCAGTCCAGAGACTGACACTTATGAGATCACCAAAGAAAACAAATCACCACGAGTAGTGCATCGCAACCGCCTTAAGTTGTGTCTCAAGGTAGCAGATACTCAAGAAGAAACTCTTCCAGAAGAGGCTGTTTAAGAGGAAACTCAATCAGCAGAAGCAGTGCCTGAAAAATCATCTGATTCAGAGGGACCAATACAATCTGTTGGAAAACTGTTATTAGACTCTGATCCTCTATAATGGTTCTTTACACCATGGCTCAATATCCTAGAGCCTGCCAAGACTAACACAACCTCACTTCAGCCAGAGGAGTTACCTCATGATGGACCCCCAGAAGCTCAAGAGGTATCAAGTTCCCTTGGATCAAGGCCTATAGAGTCCCAGCCGCTTCGAAGATCCGACCGGACTACAAAAGGACAGCCACCTGCCCGTTAGAGGGATTTCTTGCAACAGCAGCCGTTAATTACATACTGCATTATTGCATCATTTGGAGTTCCAGAGTTTGAGAAAAAGACTTACTTGTGTTATTATGTGTATCCTCTTATAAGACTTTTGAGAAAAACTATTAACTATAAAAACGTATTTTCTTTCCGTTCCATTTTTTTTACGGACCATATGCAGAACCATTCATTTCAATGGGTCCACAAAAAAAACGGAAGGTACTCCGTGTGCATTCCGTTTCCGTATGTCCATTTTTCCGTTCCGCAAAAAAATAGAGCAAGTCCTATTTTTTTCTAGTTTGCGGACAAGGATAAGCATTATTATAATGGATCCGCAAAAATAACGGATCCGCAAAAAAAAGAATGCCATACGGAACGTCATCCATTTTTTTTGCGGATCCGCAATTTGCGGACCGCAAAACACAGACGGTCGTGTGCATGAGGCCTTAGCCAACTGTTTTTGCAACGTTCAAGCTTGCACCCGGAGATGGACTTTAACGTACCTGAGCCTCCGTGATGTTGTACTTTTGGCATTTCCTATGCCCAGGGAACAGACTCATACCCTGTGAGCCGCCTGAGAAGTTAGTTTTTTTCCCTTTTTATCCCATTATGGACTATCCTGGTTCTTGTTATTCACTGTGCCAGGTCAGCGTTCCCAGATCATCATTCTTCAGAGGAAAATTACGCCCCTTTTGTCACCTTTCTTTGTTGCCTGAGATATTACTGCCTAACCCATTTTACTTGCAGATACAAGAAGTACAAGAATGGGATTATGGTGTTATTTTCTATGCATACATGCTTTCTTTCTTTTATATCTTGCAGGAATACACAAGATCGAGTAAAAAATGTGTTGAGGTCGACACATGTTTCACTATTGGGGTATGCAGCGTCCCACTCAGGACATGTGGGAACTGCAAATGTATTGCATCACTGTCATATGGTATTGTATGTCATTTTGCCTTTGCATTACTTGTTGCATCCTTGTTCATAGGCTGGTTAAGTGTGCGTAATACATCCCACAACTAGATGGGGATAGCACCACTGTAGATGGGGATAGGTGGAGAGGAAGTTAGAGAGAAGGAAAGAGTATAATCTAAAGGGCATGGGCGTAGCTATAGGGGGTGCAGAGGTAGCAGTCGCTACCGGGCCCAGGAGCCTAAGGGGCCCAAAGACCCTTGTTCCGCATAGGAAGACACACAAAGCACTGAGGGAAGGGGGGCCCAGGCTGAACTTTTGCACCAGGGCCCATGAGCCGCTATCTACGCCCCTGCCAAAGGGTAATAGCCATTATCCAGGTATCAAGGACCTTTGGAGTCAAGGTGAAGGATTCTTTAGCCACTGGCAACCTCACCAAAATTACACTGGATTAAAAGGGACCAGAAGAAAAGTCACCTACCAGTAAGAGTACTACTGAACCACAGCCTGAGTCAGGACCTAATTACAGCCTATTAGCAGTGGATCTACAGAAAATCCTCTAAATGCCTAAAGACTGTGTTATATCTGGATGTACATGCTGCAACAGAACCGAGACTCAGTAAAAGTTGCGAGTTGCATTCTATCATTGCCTACTTCATTCTTACTACCACTATAAATGGTTGTACTACCATAAACGGTACTGGCGTCACGACAAACAAACCGGAGGACCCAGCCGCCGCCATCAAGGGCACCTCAACCTTCATCTTGGCTGGTGTTCCCCTGCAACAGAGAGTGCCACGGATTTTGTGCTGTCTTCCCCATGACTGCGCTGCCGACCCAGGGAGGCTTCTGCTATACCATGAGTAACCGATGAACTGCTACCCCTATCGGCCCACCGTGCACCTCACGTGTCGCCCCTGCGGTCCGGCACGCCACATCAAATCTTAAAGCATGAAGCTCTTTTACTCCTAAGCCCTGTTGTATGTCCAGGCAAAAGATCAGAGCCACATGTAGAGTGTTTATAAAACCAGGAAGCACAGAATAAGGGCTCATGCACACGAACGTAAATTCCGTGTCTGTTCCGGGTTTTTTTGCGGACTGTATAGGGAACCATTCATTTCATTGGGTCTGGAAAAACAACGGAAGTTACTCCGTATTTCCGTTCCGCAAAAGAATTGAACATGTCCTATTATTTTCCGCATTACTGACAAGGATAGGACTGTTCTATCAGGGGCCAGCTGTTCCGTTCCGCAAAATACGGAATGCACATAGACGTCATCCGTATTTTTTGCGGACCGCATTGTGCATTCCATTTCCGTTTGTCCGCATGGCCGTTCCGCAAAAAAGTAGTGCATGTCCTATTAGGGTCCATTCACACGTCCGAAAGTGTTTTGCAGGTGCGCAAAACATGGAACACACATGGCCAGAACTCTCATAAAAAATGCCAATTCTTGTCCGCAATTGAAATAGGCATATAGACAAGAATAGGACATGTTCTATTTTTTTTGCAGAACTGCGGACGCACATGCTCGGGAACCCTTCTCCACACATGCTCGGGAACCCTCCAGTTCTGGCCCTCCTTCTCTCCACACCCCACAAATTCGTCCTGCATCCATTTTTATTCAGCCTACACGGAGGAAAGGGGCTAGCATTGCCAGCCCTAGAGAGTCCACACCTCGACGGTCCACCTCCCCTTCCAAGTTTCAACAGTTGAAGTTTATTTAGTTTTTTGTTTTGTTTTGTTATTTTTATATATCTAACTATACATTGTTATATTTTTCTGTAATAAAAAAAAAAGTTTACTTGACTGTGTGTATGTTTTAATTGTCCAATACAGGGGATCAGCAACCTTGGCCACTCCAGCTGCTGTGAAAGTAAGGCCCCTTGCAAACGAGTGTGAGCGTATTAGGTCCGGATGCGTTCAGTAAAACATGCTCGATTTCGCAAGCAAGAACATTCAGTTTTGTTTGCGATCACGTTCAGTTGTTCAGTTTTTATCACACGGGTGGAATGTGATTTATTGCGTTTTGCACGCGCATGATAAATAACTGAATGTTTACAAACAACATCTCTTAGAAACTATCCGTGAAAATCACATCGCATCCGTGATTTTCACGAAGCCTTATTCACTTCTATGGGACCAGCATTGCATGGTAATCGCAGAATATAGAACATGCTGCGATTTTCACACAGCGCACAAGTGATGAGTAAAAACCATAGCTCATGTAAACAGACCCATTGAAATGAATGGGTCCGGATTCCATGCGTGCACAATGCATTCGCATCACGCATTGCACCCGCACGGAATAGTCGCTCATCTGCAAGGGGCTTAAAACTCCCATCAGCTCACTACTCTGCGTTTATTATAACGCTTTTGGGAGTTTTAGTTTTAAAACGGCAGTAGTGCCAAAGGTGGCTGTACCCTGAACATTTATGTTGCATGATCAATAACAGGCTATCTTTTAGCTCCTTATGAACCCAGACATACCCAGAATTTCACCCGGGCAGCCGTCTTGATGTTAGCAACAGAACATTTCAAGCTCCAATGCTATCCTTTGCCCTGAGCAGGTTCGGGAAGAACAATTCCTTTTTTCTTTACAATAACACACTGCTAGGCGGAGGCTTCTGCTGAGCAGTGTGATGGGTGACGTCACCTTTTCTGATGGCCCTTCTTTAGCGCTGCCATAGCCGTTTTAAAGGCTAAGGCAGAGCTAAAGCTCACCCATCAGTGCTGGTCACATCACCGGGCTCACTGATGGGCACAAGCCTCCGCCTGGCAGTCCAATGGAGGACCTGGGACATCACCGGATCACCATAAAATGACTTCGTCTGACGTGATTCAGCTTATCTTTGGGGCAGCCTGGGTGAAAATATGGGTATTATGTCTGGGTTTCAGCTGTTAACCCTGACAACCCTTTTAACTAGCATTACTGTTCGTGACAAGGTAGATTGTGTGATGTTGTCAAACAACAAAAACACAATGGTGCCATGCAATATTGAGGAAGGGCCAATAGCTAAATCTGCAACAATAAGTTTTAGAGTATCTGCACACAAATTCTGATAAACGTGCAGAAGATCAGCCCAAATGTCTATGCGGATCTCTGCGTTTCTGCACCAAAAGCCACATGTGTTACTTGCAGTTTTTGGTGCAGTTTTGCCACCCTTCCATTGTAAAGGGGGAAATTCACACCAAAATTGCAAACATAATTGACAGGCTACTGATTGCTAAATGTGCAAGGCAGGTCATTTTCCGCACATAATGAAGCGACGTGTACATGAGATTTGTCTAATATCATACATTTTGCCTATTGTATTATGCTGTGGCTTTTCTGATTGAGAATCAACATGGAAAACACGCGTAATCTGCAATGTATGCAGATAACCTTAATCTGCAATGAATTTCCCACAGAAAATATGCAACCTTTAAAGTCCAATGTGAACATACCCTAAGGCTGGGAACACACCTAAGCGTTTCTGAATCGCGCGTTTTTGGATGCGCGTTTTTGCAACTAAGAAACGCGCATCATACCTGCGATTCAGTGATTCACCCCTATTTCAGCATGGCCCATAGGCGCGTTAAAACGCCCCAAAGAAGCTCATGCTGAAGCGACAGCGTTTGGCGTTTTCCAGCGCGTTCAAACGCGCTGTAAAACGCCCAAATGTGAACCATGCCCATAGGGAAGCATGGCTTTTCACATGTTGTGCGTTTTACAGCGCGTTTGAACGCGCTGTAAAACGCTTAGGTGTGTACCTAGGGTAAATGATATGGCCGCTTTAGTCTTAAAGGGGAATGATTTAAAATGGCCACCAGCAACCTGTTCTAGAATGTGAGCCCTGATGAAGTGTTGTGTCATGGTGTACCCCCCTCAGGCTTCCTGGGGTTCGGTGTAGTGAAAATGTTGTATTGAAGAACAAGGAAAGAATTAAACGCATAGCAACAGGATTTGAGTGCAGTCTTCTTTGGAACTAGTAAAGATTATGGCAGGATGGCTGCAATTTAGGATTTAGTTTGTACTGGCCTGCTAAAGTTCTGGGTGATGGGTGTCTTAGCCGTAATTCCTCACCTCACAGCAGTGTCTTTAAATTCTGGAGCCAGAGACCAAAGTAAAAAAAGCGAGGCAAAAAAATAAATGTATCACATAATTTTATTGGTACAGAATCACAAATAAATAAAAAAATATTGTTGCTGTATATTATTGAAGGTAAAATCCCAGCACTGCAGAGTGCACACTAGCAGTGCGGTCCACAAATCATGTCACACGGGCAAATATATAAGTAATCAATAGAGGAAAAAGTTGAGAAATAGTATATCAAGATATGCAACGTATACGTTATGTCCCTAATAGGTAATATGTGGAAGACTACAGTGACAAAATCCAATGCTAAATAACAGCGGATTTTAATATGAGGAAAGCACACTAACTTTCATGATAATCTAGAAAGTGTATAGATAAAAAGCATCCCCAAAACAGAAAATTAGTAGAAGGAAAGCCTAAGATAAAAGGCAATCCAAGAAACACATAGGCCTCTTTCAGACGGGCGTTGCGGGTGCACTCCGTCAAACAGTGCGGGTGCGTTGCGGGAATTGCCGCGATTTTTCCCTGCGAGTGCAAAGCGCTGTCATGCGTTTTGCACGCGCGGGAGAAAAATCGGCACTTTTGGTACCCAGACCCGAACCTGCACTTCTTCACAGAAGTGCATGTTTGGGTCAGAAATTGTCCCGCTGGTATTATTTCACATTATAACATAGTTATAATGTAAAATAATACCCTTGGCCATCTCCCTAATGTTGAACCCGGTGCAGAATGGGTTAAAAATAATAAACTAATCATAACTTACCTGGTCCATTTGATCGCGAAGCCCGGCCTCCTCTCCCTTAGCTTGAAAGATGTAAAGGACCTGTAATGATGTCACAGCATCACATGGCCCAATCACCTGCTCCATCACTATGGTGATGGAGCATGTGATGGTCCATGTGACCACGTGACATCATCCAAGGTCCTTAAGCACTATCCACAGCCTTAGGATAGTGATTAGGACCTTGGATGATGTCACATGGTCACATGGACCAATCACATGCTCCATCACCATAGTGATGGAGCAGGTGATTGGGCCATGTGATGTGACGTCATCACAGGTCCTTTAGATCATCGATGCTGCAGGGAAGAGAGGACAGATCGCGACTACGCGATCAAGTGGCTAAGGTAAGTTAACTTTATTATTTTTAACCCTTCCTCATCATTTAACAATGCATTCTTTATTAAGAATGCTATTATTTCCCTTATAACCATGTTATAAGGGGAAATAATAGAGATTGGGTCCCGTTGCTAAGCAACAATGCGGGAAAATCGCAACGCATCCGCACTTGGTTGCGGATGCTTGCGATTTTCCCGCATCCCCATTCACTTCTATGGGGCCTGCGTTGCGTGAAAAACGCAGAATATAGAACATGCTGCGATTTTCACGCAACGCAGAAGTGATGCGTGAAAATCACCGCTCATGTGCACAGCCCCATAGAAATGAATGGGTCCGGATTCAGTGCGG
Source organism: Bufotes viridis (assembly GCA_033119425.1). NCBI lineage: Eukaryota > Metazoa > Chordata > Amphibia > Anura > Bufonidae > Bufotes > Bufotes viridis. The sequence continues at coordinate 224,104,674 of CM065591.1, read as the reverse complement.
GTGCAATGCGTCCTCCTCACGCATTGCACCCGCGTGGAAAACTCGCCCGTGTGAAAGGGGCCATACTCTGTGACATGATGAAGATGTGGCGTCTCACCACTAGACCAGAGAGTCCACCTCGACGAGCGTTTCACCTGCTGACTTTGTTAAATTTTGGAATCAGCTGGTCACTCTGCTGTATCTCTTCCCAATGATTCGCTTGAGTTCTTGATAAAACTGATCTCTCTGGAGAACCTCTCTTAGAAGCAGGAGCTCTACAGTGTGCTTCCTCACTCCTCTGTGATTACACAGGAACTTCCCCTTCTGGCAGGAAGCAGGACTAGAGCAGTCCTATTAACATGGGTGGTTAGCCCTGTTTCTGCCTAAATTTTTCCATCAATATCCCTACTGGTAACAATGGGCATACATACAAAATTACATAACAACATAAAATACATTACAATACAGTATATAACTATTTACAAATGTAGAACCCCCATTGCCATACTCTGTTTTTCCCTCAACAGTGCTGTCTGTGTGAGGACCTGTCATCGTTTTCATTGGTACTAGTTTGGTGTATATGTTTTTATAGCAATTTATTCCATTAATTTTTACTTGTTTGTTTGTTTTTCTGTTTTTTACATGAGGTGACGAAAAACAGGCATTTTGGCATTGTTTTTTTATTTAATGGCATTTACTCAGCTTGTGCCAGTTCTGTCAGGTTTTAGATATTTTTGACAGGTGAAAAAATCCTGTCTTATAGGCCGCATTCACACGACAGTGGGGTACCATGTATAAGAAAAAAAAGGGATTTCAGCTCACCCACCATCCTCCTTCGCCGTGCACGGATCCCGAACCAAGAATCAATCAAAACAGTAGAAAAAAATCCAGAAGCAGGCTCAGGATAAAATCCAATTTCTTTATTTCTTCATTATAAAATTCATAGGCTGACCAGACAGGCAAGGTCTATGCGTTTCGACTGTACGTCTTAATCATGACCACATTGTGTTATCACATACTCTTGCCATGAGGCACACCCCCATCCAGGTGCCGAATAATAATCAGCTCCAAGCTAGAACTGCCTCCAATGGCTTTCTTAAAACACATGCAACTCAATTAAAACACAACAAAAAACAAGATGGGAGCGAGTCAGTACTCATAAATCAAATCATATTGATTATTCATACTCTTCGGATTTCTCGTGTTCAGTGTAAAAATCCAAAAGGATTCTCTATCCAGCAATCACCTGTTTATGTCTCCTCCTCGTGCGGATTTAAATACGCTTTCTATACCCACGACACGCAGGCTTGTCAGGTCTGCCTGATGAAAATCTCTAAAATGTCTAGATAGCACAGAGACGTTCAGCAGTTTAAGTTTGGAGACATCCGACAAGTGCTTTCTTATTCTCACTTTCAGGTGAGGTGCATCCCATGTATTGAATGCTGCAGGCATTGCAGGTCGCCAAATAAATGACATTATTCGTGTTACAGTTGATATACGGTCTGATCTTATAAACCTCCTTGGTTACACTGGATTCAAATATTTTACCCACTGTAATATATTTACAAATACTGTGGCCACATTTGTAACTGCCGACAACATTTATCCACGTGGATTTGCCAGTATCAGACTTTTCTATGAACAAGCTTGGGGACAAAGCGGAGTACAAAGTAGGTGCTTGTCTGCTTACCACTTGAAAGCCTGGCTCTAAAATTTGTCGTAAGCTATCATCTTGAAATAAAATGGGTAGATATTTCCCGATAATACCTTGTATCTCCTGAAACTGGCGATTGTAGGTGACAACTCTCAGTTGTTTTTGTTTATTTTGTTTGTTGTCCTCACCTTCCCTACTCACTGTACTACGTGTAATCAGTGCCTCTCTATTCACATGTTTTACTTTATCTCCTGCCTGTTTCAAAATACGATCACTGTATCCTCACCATGGCCGTGTTGTGGATCGCAATCCATGGACTCGCAAATCACAGGTACCCGCCACGTGAACCTATTGACTTCAACAGATTCCCGATCCACAAGACATGGCGAAAGATAGGGTATGTCCTATCTTTTGTGGCGCAGAAGCATGGACTTGGAAGCCCACGGAAGCCCTTCAGTGTGCTTCTGAGTCCATGCCCATGCACAACAAAAGATGGAATATTGTCACCAACTTTCTTGTTCAAGCTCCAGCGCCTCAGTCTGGGGCTCGGGCACTGCAGCGATGTGTCAAATGTGCTGCCAGGCCTTGCCCCCTGGTGATGTCCCAGTTAAGCCACTCCCCCTGTGAGTGCACCAGCTGGCTAGGGGAGATTAGTAGTTATTTGTATCACACATGTATGTTTGTGATGTAGGCTGAGTGACTGCTCAGCCTGCCTATCTCAGGACTGCTGGTATTCTAGTCCAATGGGGCACTGAGTCTCTGGACCTGAATTATGTTCTGATCCAGGGGCTTGGTGCTCTATTTAAACCACCTGCTGGCAATACACCCTTGCCAGTTATGGGTTTTCCCTTGCTGTGCTCCTGTTGCATTTTTAGATTGTTACTATTTGTCAATTGTATTCTTCTATTGCATCTTTTTTGAGGTGGATTCAACATAATATGTGTTTGAGATTTACACTCTTTAAAATAAACAAATATTAAATGAATTTGACTTCGGCATGACTTGGACCTCTCTCTGTTCTGTGATTTTGTACCCTGTTTCCTGTCCAGTTTTGACCCTTGGCTTTGCTATTTGTGACCACCCTCCTCTCTGTGATTTGGTACTGTATTACCATGCCCACTTTGACCTTTCTGTGTACGACCCTTCTCTGTGTGTTAGTCAGTTTTTTTTTCTGTTGTGTGAACAGGCCCCTGCAGTTTTTACCACAGGTGCTTGGTTTGGCTCTCTGTACCTACCTGCATAGGGACGGTCGACAAGTTGTGGACTCACTGTTTAGGGCTTGCTCTGAAATAGGCAGGGACAGAGGGTTGGGTTCCAGGTAGGGCTCACCTTGTGAATGTGTCTCCTTGCCCGATGGCCTTTTTACATCCTCCCAAAGTTTTCTCCAGGCCTTACAGGAGTTATTGCATGCACCTTTACATCACCTACACTACACAGATGATAACAATATAAAGCAATTATAATAAGGCCTCGTTCACACTTCAGTGAATCACAGACAGCACACTTAACTTTGGATTTTAATGTGTTTGTTCACAGATTATTGTTTTTCCACTGGCCATGAGTTGGAGGAAAAACAACTGATATTACTTTAGACCAAACACGCCAATTGAAGTTTATGGGTCTGTGAAAACCACATATGTCATCCATGTTCTGTCAGTGATTCTTACTGACTATTGGTAGGAGATACTCTGAAAATGTTTTCAGTCTAGCAGTGCACATTGAATATGGATGACATGAAGAACAAAAAAATGGACACATGGACTCTTCACGGATACCTTCACAGATCAAACACTGTTATGGACAGTGAATGTGAATCCATTGTGCCAACCAACTGGATATACTTTGGGCTAGTTCTAAAAGCATTATCCTGGTGCTCCCCTTCTTTTTACCCTTTAATCCATCCATGTACAGGGATCTGGCCTTCGCTGCAGGGGAGCCACCAGGCCACTATCTCTTGGAATTGTCCTGGTGTGGTTGGCTAGCCACTAGGATCAGAGACACCAGTGTGTGGCACCAAACAAAAGGACAAACTCTTAGTCCCCAACGGTCCGAGATGAGGGCAATATAGTTTGTGCAAATCTGTGAAACAGGGCAGAAGTTGGTACACTGGCAGACCAATGCATTATAGCTCTTTAACCCCTGCTGGATGTGACTTAAAGACCAGCGACGTACGGCAGGCTGATCGGGCGGGTGCAGGAGCGCTGTGGGAACAAAACCAGTAAAATGGTGGAGGAATTGCAATTTTTTTTCCAATTCCACCCCATTTAGATGTTTGTATGCTATAAGAAATGGTGGCATTAGAAAGTACAGCTTGTCCCGCAAAAAATAAGCCCTCATACAACTATGTGAATGGAAATATAAAAAAAGTTATGGCTCAAGAAACATAGGGAATAAAAATGAAAACGCAAAAATAAAAAACCTCCGGTATTCTAAGGGTTAAGTCAAAATGGAAGTAAATTTTCTAAATTTCACTTTTTTTGCAGATTTTCCATTTTAATTAATTTTTTCCTGTAACACATCAAGGGTTAACAACAAAACAAACCTCAATATTTATTACCCTGATTCTGTAATTCACATAAACAACCCATATGTGGTCATAAACTGCTGTATGAGCACACAACAGGGCTCAGAAGGCAAGGAGCGCCATATGGTATTTAGATGGCAGATTTTGCTGGAATTGTCTTTAGGCGCCATGTTGCATTTAAAGATCCCCTGAGGTACCCCCACAGTGAAAACCCCAAAAAAGTGACCACATTTTGCAAAGTACACGCCCAACAGGCGTTTTATAGAATATATAATACTTGTCTGTGAAATTGTTTTTACAAGAAAATGGTGTTAGGCCCAAACAGAAGAATATCCCCCCACAATTTGCTACCCATTTTCTCCTAAATACAGTAACGCCCAATTGTGGTCATAAACTGCTGTGTGGGGATACGCCAGAGCTCAGAAGGGAAGGAGCGGCATCTGGATTTTCTAACATGGAATTTTCTGACACAGTTTTTAAGAGTGATAACTTTTTATTTTTTTGTTGACTGAGCTACATGTGGGCTTATTTTTTGCTGGACAAGTAGTAGTTTTTATTGACACCTTTTTGGGGTACATTTGGATTTCTGATCGGTTTTTATCTCATTTTTTGGGAGGTGAAGTCACAAAAAAAGCTGTTTGGTATAATTTTTCTATATATTTTTTTTTTACACCCTTCTTTTGATAGGGTAGATCATGTGATATTTTTATAAATCCGGTCATTACGGACGCAACAACACGGAATATGTCTAGTTTTTTTTTTACGTTTTACAAACGAGCCATATATTTTTATTTTTCTGGCTATCGTCTTGTGTGATGGCTTATTTTTTGCAGGATGAGGTGAAGTTTTTATTGCTACCATTTTTTTGGGAGGTTATGTGAAAAAACTGTTTTGGCGCAATGTTTATTTTTTTTACGGGGTTCATCTGATGGGGTAGATTATGTGATATTTGTATAGAGATGGTGGTTACGGACGTGGCAATACCAAATGTGTCTTTTCTTTTTCTATTTTTAACATTTTTTAAATGACTAGGGGCCCTTTCACACTTGTGTTTGGAAGATCCGGCACAGAGTTCCGTCGTCCGGGCTCTATGCCGGAAGAATACTGATCAGGATTATGCCCATGCATTCTGAATGGAGAGAAATCCATTCAGTATGCATCAGGATGTCTTTAGTTTAGTCACTGAACGTTTTTTGGATGGAGAAAATACCACAGCATGCTGCTGTATTCTTTTAGTCTTGGGATGCGGAGCAAAACGGATCTGTCATGACCCCTAGTGCAAGTCAATGGAGACGGATCCGTTTTCTCTGGCACAATCTGCCACAATAAAAAATGGATCCGTCCTCCATTGACTTTCAATGGAGTTCAAAACAGATCTGTTAAGTTAATACAAGCGGATCCATTCAAACAGATGCATGCGTTTGTATTATCTGTAACTGAAGCGTTTCATTTCGGCATAGAGCCCCGACGACGGAACTCTATGCTGGATCTTCCAAACGCAAGTGTGAACAGGCCCTTAATTGGGTAAAAATATTTTTTACATGCGAAACTTTTTTTTTTTATAAAGCACTTTTTATTTTACACTTTGTCCCCCATAAGGTCATACAAGACCTCTGGGGGACATTTACAGGGGTAATACAGCCCCAGAGAGGCTGTACAGCATAATACTATACTGTACAGCCTCAGTGCAGGGCTGATTGAGGTCTGTGGAAGATCCGGCAGCTCCTGCAGTCTCCCGGCCGTCACATGACTGCCGGGACAGGAAACGGCACATCGCTTTCTGATCTGTATACAGTCCTACTTCAGTGCTGTGTATACAGCGATCCAGAAGGCAGGGACACCCCGGAACAGTCCCTGCTGTGAATGACAGCAGGACCCCAGCACAGCAGCTGCACGATTAGCGCCCCACCGGCTGACGTATAGTCAATGAGTGGTCGGGAAGTGGTTAATTTTTAAGGGAACCTGTCAAGTTAAGCATGCAGTCTGATCTGCCAGTATCATGTTAGAGCAGAAGAAGCTATACAGATTGATTATTTTATGTGAAAAGATCCAGTATAACTTGTAATTTATTAATTTAGATCTCTGCTCATTATGGGCTAAAGAGTGCAGAGGGGGTGACTTATTAAAAAAAAAAAGTGTTCGACAGGTATATAAGAGTACTTTCACACTTGCGGCAGGACGGATCGCCTGCCGGATCCGTCCTGCCGCAAGTGCCTGTGCACTGCCGTGCTGCCGCTCTGTCCTGCATGTCCGACTTTTTAGTCCGGCGATCTTTGCCGTGCTGCGCCGTAGCTTCGCTCCCCTCCCCATTATAGTCAATGGGGACGGAGCGGCAGCACGGCAGTGCACGGGCACTTGCAGCTGGACGGATCCGTCCTGCCGCAAGTGTGAAAGTACCCTTAGTTATACCTTACACATACCAAGAAGGCTGTCAATAGTCAAGTGAGACTGCTCATATGACTTCTCAGCATAGAAAAAACTGATTTAGGCTAAATGCACACGACAGTTGTTTTTCTCGGCTTCCGTTTCAGTTTTTTTTGCGGATAGGACAGGTACCCATTCATTTCAATGGGTCAGCAAAAAAATGCTGACCGTTCATCCGTGTGTGTTCCGCGTCCGTTGTCCGTGTTTCCCTTCAGCAAAAAAAGTAGTGCATGTCCTACTTTTTTCTCATTTGCGGACGAGGATAGGCATTTATTACAGGGGATCTGTGAAAACAAAGGAATCCTCCAAAAAAAACTGATGGACCATCAGTTTTTTTTGCGGATCCCGATTTGCGGACAGCAAAAAACAACTGTCGTGTGCATATAGCCTTAAATTGATAAAATGTTAATTCTCTGGGATCTTTTCCTATAAATCTATATAATAAATCTGCACAGCTCCTCCTGCTCTATTACCTGCTGTTTGGATTGTACAGCATTTCAAGGTGAGTTTCACTTTAGATATAGTTTTAACTGATATGGTTATTTATGGCCCTCTTTAAAGCTATCTATATAATATATATATATATATATATATATATATATATATTTTATTAGGTCCTTCTATCTTCATTCAGCAGGACCTGTGCTGACATCACTGCGCTCACCACGTGGTTAGCGTGATTACGTCATCAAAGGTCCTTTTGCAGGTTCCCAAAGAAGAAGTAAGAAGACGATACCCTGCTGCGCGATTAAGTGGATGAGGCGAGTTAATTTATTTTATTTTTTTAACCCCTCAATCAATCATTTTATTAAGCATTCTTTATTAAGAATGCTAATATTTTCCCTTATAACCATGTTATAAGGGAAAATAATAAAATCTACAGGATACCGAACCCAAACCCGAACTTCTGTGAAGAAGTCCGGGTTCGGGTCTGGGTACCAAACATTCAGATTTTTCTCACGCGCGTGCAAAACACATTACACTCACGCGAAAAAATTGTGCGATTTCCCGCAACGCAGCCTATCCTATCCGGCCCTCACACGCGATGCCTTTTCCTATAGTGTCCTTGATTGCAGAGTGGTCATAACCCCTGGATACGAGCAGTGTATAATGTGATGGGAAAAATGAATCTATCAAGCAAAGGAAGAAATAGAGACAATCACAATAAATTAGTAAGTGCCTTGTATTAACTGTGTCTACATGATAAATGCCACTTGCTGAAGTGAGACAACCCCTTTAATAGACGGGCTAACTCCCAATAAGGCCCTTGCAGACGAGCGTGTGTCTCTCGCTGCGAGTCCGCAGCGCAGCTCCCATTCTAAACTTCTAGCACTGACAGGGTCAAATAGCATTATATTGATTTATGATGCTATGTAACCCTTACAGTTCTGGAATGTATTAGACGACACTGACATAATGCTGCCAGTGGTGTCCAATACATTCCAGAACTGTAAGGGTTACATAGCATCATAAATCACTATAATGCTATGGGACCCCGTCAGTGCTGGGTGGTCAGGCAGGGAGCTGCGCTGCGGACTCGCAGAGTGACACAAGCTCCTCTGCAAGGGGCCTAACTAGCCCGTATAATTGTGCTGCTGATCAACTGATGACAAACGCTCGTTTGTCGGTTGACTTTCTTCATCAAGATGGAAGATGCATGATTACCAGCAGCACATATCTGTGTTATTAAGGATGTGCTGCCAATAATCAGTAGAACGACGGCAGTAGCAATCCTTCATCCCGCATTCACTTTGCATCTGACTGTAATTGGCCAGTGCAATTGAGCACCGATAGAGGTGTTCATTGTTCATCAGTGCTCTCCCTGCTTTGTCATCAATAGTGTCCTAAGGACAAATACAACACCAGTAATATAAAACCGCGACATCATTGACTATCATTACAAAAAAAGTTGTGCAACATATCGCAATATAGTTGTACTCTGTGTCCTGTGACTTATTGTCACCCTAGCATTAAACAAAGATGTGCCGCCACAATGAATCTACATCTGCTTATAGGTGCAGCCATCACCTCCGCTCACAGTCATGCAATTATTGGAAACCTTCACTACATTCCCAATAATTGACTGTACCTGAGCTCAGAGCCTTATAGGGGGTTTTCTGACACTTTACTACTGATGACTACAGATACTGGATAGGTCATCAGTATCTGACCGATGTGGGACCACCCAGAACCCCTGCCAATCAGCTGTTTGAGAAGACAGCAGTGCCCTCAATAGTTCTGCGGCGTTCTCCTAGGCCAGTGAAGACATGTTCATCGGTCACATGGTCTGGGAGCAGCATTGCCTTCTCAGACAGCTGATCAGTGGGGGTCCCAGGTGTCAGACCCCCAACGATTAGATAATGATGAGCTATCCTGAAGATTGGTCATCAGTAGTAAAATATCAGCAAAACCTTTTAACCTATGAAAGACTATAGGAGGAAGAAAGGCACCAGCTCTGCCTAAGGCCAGACACACACAAGCAGATTTAGGCCTCATGCACACGACCGTTGTTTGATTCCGTGTCCGTTGCTCCGTTTTTCGTGATTTTCTGCGGACCCATTGGTTTTCAATGGGTCCGTGGAAACCTCGGCAAATGCACCGTTTGTCCTCCGCGTCCGTGATTCCAGTCCGTCAAAAAAATATAACCTGTCCTATTCTTGTCCGTGAAAAACGGTTCACGGACCCATTCAAGTCAATGGGTCCGTGAAAAATGCGGATGGCCATCCGTGTGTCATCCGCGTTCCGTGTCCGTTTTTTTTGCGGATCCCTTGGCAAGCACTTGGGAAAAATTGTCAGCCTGTCTTTTGGTAAAATCTTTTGGGTCAGGTCCGCTAAAAAAACGGAAGACACACGGAAACACAACGGAAGGCAAAAACGGACACGGATCACTGAACAACGGAACCCCTTTTTGCGGACAGCATAAAAAAACGGTCGTGTGCATGAGGCCTTAATGTGATAAACACGCAGTGTGTCAGTGACAGGTCCCATCCTGAACTCCTCTCACAGGATCACAGAGCATTATACTGATTTATAATGCTGTGTAACCCTTAGGGTCCTAAAATCTACTGAATAAGGGTGCATTCACACGACCGTAAGTGTTTTGCAGTCTGCAAATTGCGGATCCGCAAAACACGGATACCGGGCGTGTGCGTTCCACATTTTGCGGACATGGCCGGCACTATATAGAGAATGCCGTGTCCGTGGTTGCGGACAAGAATAGGACATTCTTTTTTTTTTTTTTTTGCGGAGCCGCAGAACGGAACAACGGATGCGGACAGCACACCGTGTGCTATCCGCATCTTTTGCGGCCCCGTTAAAATGAATGTGTCCGCACCAGTTACGCAAAATTGCGAAATGGATGCGGATTTATTTATATGGTCGTGTGAATGCACCCTTAGGGTACTTTCACACTTGGGGCAGGACGGATCCGGCAGGCTATTCAGCCTGCTGGATCCGTCCTGCCGCTCGTGCACTGCTGTTCTGCCGTCCGTCCCCATTGACTATAATGGGGCGGGGGGTGGCACTACGGCACAGCACGGCAAAGATCGCCGGACTAAAAAGTCAGACATGCAGGACTTTTAGTCCGGCGATCTCCGGCTGTGCTGCGCCGTAGCTCCGCCCCCCATAGTCAATGGGGACGGAGCCGCAGTGCACGGGCACTTGCGGCAGGCTGAATAGCCTGCCGGATCCGTCCTGCCGCAAGTGTGAAAGTACCCTTACACTGGCATAATGCTGTCAGTGTAATACAATAGATTTCAGAACTCTAAGCGTCACGCTGCGCATTTATGGCATTCAACTCTCTTGTGTGCATCTTACCTAAAGGTGCTACAATGTTTTACATGTTCCATTGTATGACAGTTGTCGGAAATGTGTTTGGCAATGTACATCCACCTCATGCGTATAGGTTGGGGATACTTATGGGTGTACCATTGCATGCTGTGTGATGCACACTGGCCAAGGATACTTGTGGTCAAGTCTATTTTTTTAAGCTCCTCTATGTTCAGCAAGGCAGGGATTAATTGCCCTAGCTTGCCGTGTGCACCTGTCTGTGACCAACCTGCTATTTTCAGTATGCTATATTAGTTCCGGAGTTCTTGTAAGCTGTGGATTTGTCTCTTGAGTGCATAGGTTTTGCATTCATGTAATTTCATGTTATGGCTTTCTCATCTGCTGGTTCCATGTTTTGCCTTGATTCTGTATGGAGCTTCAGTTTGTGTGATCTAGCGCATGCTCTGAGGAAACAAAGGGAGGGTAAAAAAAAAAAAAACTCCAAAAAACATGAACCCGGTCAAAGGATTTTTGTGGCAGTTTTTGATGCAGAGGTGGATGGAAAGGGTTTGAGAACTATAAAGGAAAGCCTTCTACTTCATCATACTAGATCCCATTCCACTACTGGCTTTCGGTCAAAAACTGCCACAAAAAGCTGTGCGAGACCCCCCCCCCCCCTACAGGTATCAGACCATTCTAAATTGGTGTGTAAATGGCCAAATGATCTGATTATGAGTACATTCACACGACCATAATTCTGGGTCCACATCCGTTCTGCAAATTTGCGGAACGAGTACGAACCCATTCATTTCAGTTGTTCCGTTCCTATTCTTGTCCGCAATCATGGACAATAATAGGCATTTTCAATTTAGAGTTGGCTATGTGCAATCTGCAAAATGCGGAACGCACATGGCCAGTATCCGTGTTTTGCGGACCTGCAATTTGCACATGGTGCAGATTTGTGTGCAGAAAATCTGCACCAAAACCGCAATACTTGTCACAGCTTTGGTGAGTTTTATGTGCATTTTTAATGCAATTTTGCCAGAGCTCACCCTTCCATTAAAAAGGATGAAATCTGCACAAAATAAATTCCTTTTTTTTTTTTTTTGCAGCGCACTACCCTAAGGCCTCTTTCACACGAGCGTGTCCAGATTAGGTCCGGATGTGTTGCTGATGTGTTCAGTGAAAACTGTGCTATTTCCCAGGCAAAGCCATTCAGTTTTGCCTGCGATTGCGTTCAGTTTTTTCCATGCGGGTGCAATGCGTTTTTCACGTGTGTGATAAAAAAACTGAAGGTTTACAAACATCTCCTAGCAACATCAGTGAAAAACACATCGCACCTGCACTTGCTTGCGGATGCAATGCGTTTTTCACGCAGCCCCATTCACTTCTATGGGGCCAGGGCTGCGTGAATATAGAACATGCTGCGATTTTTACACAACGCAGAACTGATGTGTGAAAAAAAAAAATGCTCATGTACACAGACCCATTGAAATGAATGGGTCAGGATTCAGTGCTCGTGTGAAAGGGGCCTAAGCGTGATCATAAATGATTATCTTTATTGCCAATTAAAGGAAATGATCAGCCTACTCATTTGCTTGTTTGTTGGCTGATTTGGTGCATGTAGACAAGCAGCAATGATCAGGTGAACAAATGTTAAAAGGGGTTGGCCGAGAATTACAAATTTTAGACAAGCCCCCCCAAATTCCCCAAATTAAATTAAAAAAAGTTATGCTCACTTCTTTCTGCATTGTGGTACTGGTCCAGTCCTCCTGCTGCAGATGTGCCAGTGTATGACAAGCCTGCTGCAGCCAATCATCTGCCTTACACCTGCATGTCACTGTTAGGGCTCATGCACACGACCGTTGTTCTGGTCAGCATCTGAGCCGCAGTTTTTGCTGCTCAGGTGCGGACCCATTCGCTTCAATGGGGCCGCAAAAGATACGGACAGTACTCCGTGTGCGGTCCGTATCCTTCGTTCCGTTCTGTAGCCCCGCTAAAAAAAAATATAACATGTCCTATTCTTGTCAGTTTTGCGGACAAAAATAGGCATCTCTATAATGGGCCACCCGTTCCGTAAATTGCGGAAGGCTTACAGGTGGCTTCCATGTTTTGTGGACCGCAAAAAAAAGTAACGGTCGTGTGCATGAGGCCTAACTTTGACATGCAGGTGTATAGCATGTCCCCATGCAGCTAATCGCTGTGCTCGGCAGTGAAACGGCATGTGCCTGCTGCTGCCAATCACTGTCAGTCACATTACTACTGCAGTGGCAGGAGGACTGGACCAGTGTCACGGAGAACAGCATTTCATAGGGCGCCAGTTGAACATTTTTTCTAAGGCACCTGGGAGCTTATCCAACATTTTCAATGACCTAGGAGACGTGTTAATTAGGTCGGTTTTGAATGAGGACCATAAAAATGAGAAAACTCTCTACATTTTGTTTATTGAGACAAACTAATTAAAAAGGCACAAACAAGGGGCAAGTGTTTACACTGACAATATAACAAACATATACATTAAAAGTGTAGGAATGTGGTTGCTTTCTGCTAAACAGAAAGTACCTAAGCTTTTGTATATACAAAAGATGTACAGTTTAAGTCCTACAATACAAAAGATCAGTTATAAAATATTTTACACTGAATTCTATTTATTGTATATATCAAGCCCCCACACTGTCTGTAATTTTCTATCCAAAGGCTTCTCATGTGAGAAGTGTCCTCTTAAAGCATGCCATTTTTTGTACTGCAATGGCTGAATAGGCCTTTATTTTTAGAATACTTGATCTACTTAATCCATTGATCCCATTATCTGCTGGTATAAAATAATTCATGCAGCAGAAAATAGGTTGAAATGTATAAATAAAAATTACTCTCAATCTGATAAAAAAGTAAATGTAGAGTTTTTTCTTTTTTTTTTTTTTTAAGTATCGCTAAACTGAATGGCTGAAACAGTCTGCAACACATTGATTATAAAATGTGTTTGCTAGTATCTACAGCAATTTAAGAATTTAATGCATATCTAGAATGAAAAAAAGTTCAGTTCACATGATGCTCTAAAAGTAGAAATCTTGTTTTGGTTGACTACAGTTTGGGTAACATGTCGGATGAGGAATAAAGTAAAAAATAAAAAAATATAGCTATAAGTAATGAATGAGGTGTTCTTAAGTGTGTAATCTGACCAAAAAGCAAGTGCTATTGGGAACAGGCCAGAATATGCAATGTCCCACTGTCGCTAAAAGAATAATACTAGCAAGAACAAGGATCTGGATATAAAAAATGCTAACATATTTACACACCGAACACAGATTTCTACAGCACACAATTAAGAAATTTCATAAGGGGGGAGAAAAATAAAAAAAAAAGGAACTCAAAACAAAAACCACAAATATATCTCAATATAATCTTGGTTTGTCTTGTAGGGCTCACTACCTGGTTAGTGGTTAGAAAAATCAAACTCTATACAATTTTAATAGAAGACAACAGTTCCTTCTCTACTTTCTGACCCATCAGCAATCCAAATGGGTAAAGAATCACACATTCAGTTCTTGTGCTTCTACACCCAATTTTTGTGTTTCGTTTTCAGTTGACAGGCATTCCTTTTGTTTGTTTCATGCTGGTTAATGTGCTATTTGGACGCCTCAGCGAGGGATGGTAGCAACGCTCCAGAGGAGAACATCCTGAGGGAATATGATGGAACCACCACCTTTGGAAGCACACCACCATAACCTTTTCATACTGAATCTAAAGTCTTTGCAATTTGTGAAGAAGATGCCTCTATTTTGTTCTTCTTTGCCAATAAACTCAATCAAATATTCCCTTCAGGTTAAACATTGAAATAATATTTACATTCCAAATGCTGAGGATTCAGGAAGCAATAGGGAAAAGCTTCTTGGTATTTTTGCTTGTTTTAGAACGGTTTGCGTATAAACCTGGGCATTCACTCAATGTGAGACAGACCAGATTTGTATCTGCCTTCCTGCCAGTGTAGGGTACTTCCATCTTCCTATGGAATACTGTTTGCAAACTTGATTCATCATCATCACCACTGTGAAAGGCAGATCAATATGAAGACATTTACTGTGCAATCTGCATGCTTCATTTACTTGGAATATTAACAGTTAAAATAGCACACAAGGTGCCTGAACGAACATAACCCCCCAAAAAAGAAAGGGATTAAAAAAAAAAAAACGTATCCAATTCATTGGTATACAAAAAAAAAAGGAAATATCTTGCTAGTGTTATTAAAACCATTAAAAAAACAAAAAACAAACAGGTAAAATACTAATACCATTTTTTTTAAATCTGTCAAACAGTCTTCTAGCCTATATTCAGTCTTCAGTTATGGTTTATCCCTCTCCTCTTAGTGGATGTGGTCCAGGACAAACAAATCCCAAATACAAAAAAATGAGCAATGAAATTGTATCTCCTTCTTATACCAGAAACAAGTTGCTTGTAGAGAACTACACAACAACCCCATAATACTGCTGTAAATGTATCTAGAAATCCATGCTTCTTTACCAAGGTGATGTAGAAGGTAGCGCTTGAGATAAGAATGACATACTCTCCACCGGCCTCATGGCTATATTTAATGGGGCAGCTAAAGTCATTGGAGTTGGGAGATTCATAGGGCTGGTTATAGTGACTGGGTGCGCTATATTAACTGGAGCAGTGACCGACGTAGGCAAATTAACCGGTGATGTCAAAGACAAAGGTGAAGTCATTGATATTGGTGTAGTTATCGTCACTGGATGCCCCAGATTCATAGGTGACGTGATGTTAACAGGACTTGAGACATTGACAGGACTCCTCATACTCATGGCTGCTGCAACGGTTACTGGGTTGGTCAGGGTTCCTGATGCTGCCACGGAGGATGTAATATTGAAGGGAGAAGTAAGTGTTACAGATGTCTGAGGTGCAGAAGAAGTTTGGCACATGTTGCTTGTATCTGGAAGAAAAAGAAATGGGTTATCCGCAGGCACCGTTTAGTAAAGGGTAAGACTGCATCAACTATAAAACTAGGCAACAACTAGTTTGCCGACTACATTCAATCTATTTTAAAAAGCAAAAAGCCATTTGACATTAACAGTTACATTGCCATATGTATGGTTTCTGAATTAACCGATATGAAGACATAAAATCACCTATTGAAAAGGTCCTATGATTCTGATCCACAGCACAAAAGAGTGAGTCTGAAGCTGAAATAAGAGGAAAAGTCATAAGTCCCAACATAAAGTGTTCTTACACATTCAGCGACAAGCAGTTTTATTTCTATTCATGATATGCTAGCAGTGTTTCATGGTTTCTAAAAGGTTAACAAAAGGTTTAAAATATTAAAGAGTGGGTTTATTTTGTACAAATGGTAAAACAAAATGACATGCACACATGTGGCGTCACAATGTCCAGCACAACTTGTATATTAAAAAACAAAGAAATAATGTAAAACAATAGCAACAGGATTGCTCCCCCCACATCCACCCCAAAAGTAAGAACTGTTAATCAATAAGTCCCATGTACCCCAAAAATGGCATCAATGAAAACTATATCTCATTCCCCAGTAAGCCCACAGACTGCTACAATGAAAAATAAAAAAAAAAAAAATAATTATCGATTTTGGAATGCAGTGACAAACTTAAAAAAAAAACTACAAATTTTGAAATGTGCCATTGTGTAAAACTGGCAAAAACACAAACGTGCACATTTGGAATAGTTGTATTCGTACTAACCCACAAAATAAAAGTAACAGCTACACCGTGAATTTTGTAAAGTTAAAGTGAGAAAAATAAATAAATGGCAGAATTGCACAAAAATGGTGTTACTGAAACACATTTGTTCCACACAAAAACAGCCCTCATCTCAATGGACGAATAAATTTTTTTTATGGCTGTCGAAATATGAAAGATCAACAATTCCTCTGGTCTTAACTAGAGATGAGCGAACTTCAAAAAAATAGTTTGGCGATCGGGTAGGGGTAATCGCCGCATCCAGTTATGGATTCCACTACCGCAGACTATCCCGGCATATGGAATCCATAAGGGGCGGCCTCCACGAACCCGAACTTTGGAAAAGCCGAAGGATTACAGTCATGTGATCAGTGCAGGGGGCGTGGCTCAGCTGACATAGTAGCCCCAATTACAGGGGAAATACACCCCCCAGAGAGGCTGTACAGCATAATACACCGCTTGGGAACTGTCCCTGCCTTCCCTCTGGGTTGCCCTGTTGTCACAGACAGCGGGCCCCCCGCTCGGCAGCTGCACGATTAGCGAGCAGCTGCGATATCTGAATGGTTAATTCTCTGTGCTACTGTCAAAGAGAATTCAAATTTTTAATACACATCTTGGGCATCGCCACATTCAAAAATGCCAATACTATTAAGATATAAAATGTTTATTACATATGGCAAAATGGGAAAAGTCAAAATGTCTGATTTGTCATTTTTTTGGTCTCTTCACCTGCCACAAAAAAATTAAATAAAAAGTGAATCAAAAAGTCATGAACACCCCAAAATGGTAATAATGAAGAGTACTGATTGACGGGCAAAAAAATTAGCCCTCTTAGGCATTGCTAAAAGGGTTAATACTGAAAAAATAAAAATGTTTAAAATGACAGTTCTTTTCATTGCCATATTTTGAGCCCCATCATCTTTTTATAGGTATTTTTACTGAGCTGTGTGAGGGCTTTTTTTTGCAAGATGATCAGCAGTTTTTATTGATACCACTTTGGGGTGTGTATTTTGTTTAGTTTTTATTCAATTGTTTTTGGGATGTGAAGTGACAAAAAAATGACAAATTGGCCATTTACATTTTTTTGTCCGTTACGCAATTCGCTGTATGGGATTAGGCTACTTTCACACTAGCATTTTCTGGTATTGAGATCTGTCATAGGGGCTCAATACCGGAAAAAACGCTTCAGTTTTGTCCCCATTCATTGTCAATGGGGATAAAACTGAACTGAACGGAATCCTCCAAAATGCATTCCGTTCCGTTTACTTGCGTTCCCAGACCGGAGAGCAAACCGCAACATGCTGTACTTTGCTTTCCGTCCTGGGATGCGGAGCAAGACTGATTCGGCATGACCCCAAATGCAAGTCAATGGGGACGGATCCGTTTTCTCTGTCACAATAGAAAACTGATCTATCCTGCATTGACCTTCAATGGAGTTCATGATGGATTCGGCTTGGCAACGTTAAAGATAACACAACCAATCCGTTCATAACGGATGCAGACGGTTGTATTATCAGTAACGGAAGCGTTTTTGCCGAACCCTGCCGGATCCAGTAAAACCGCTAGTGTGAAAGTAACCTCAATATTTTTACATTTTAATAGTGCAGGCTTGTTCAGATGCGAAGATGCCCATGATGTTTATTTTGTATTATTTATTTTTTTTATTCTGAAACAGATACTACGCATAACAGAAAACAATATTCAGCATATAGCAATGCAGTGATTCCACCCGCAGACCAGCATTGGAATATACTAGTAATCGGCCTGTAAGCATTGTACAGGCTTAAGCCCATTACTAGTATGGCCGCCTTCCCCAATCTGAGCCAGAAGGTGGCGGCATGGGCTGGCAAGTGCACAGCTCTCAGTTTTAGCACTCCCAGATGGCATCTGAGGGGTTAAAGGTCCACGACTGCCATTACCGCTGATCACAGATATTAGCCCTGAGCTTCTGCTGACCTGGCATCTTTAAAGACCGAACTTCCACCGTACATGTACAGCGGAGGTCCGAAAGGGGTTAAGGCTACGTTCACATTCGTCAGATTTGCTTTTTACAAACCCCATATACATTTCCTGACAAGATCCAGGAGGGAAATCCAAGTCTCCGATTTCTGCTAAAATAAGTAGCAAGCCATTTATATTTGGAGTGGATTTTTTCACCATGGTGCCGCTAAACATCTGCCCAGATCATTTCAGTCACGAAATCCCCATTCACATTAATGGGATGTGGCAGAAATGATGCAGACACATCAAACCTGACACGTGTAAAAATACCTTAAAGGGAACCTGTCACCTCCAAAAACCAAAAAATATCACAGAAGTATGAAGCTTCCACTTTAAAATATAACTTTTACTAGATAAATTAAAACCTGACAATGCTTCCAATTATAATCAATTTTATGACAAATGCCAGACTAAGGATAGTCAGAACCCACCGATGCACTTGGACAGCAGGTCACACGTCGATATAAAGGTAAGTGATGTATAACTTACAGTTTGATGATTCATATGTATAACTGGATATCTTCCAGGTGGGGTCGGGAGAAGTTATTATCCCTGATAAAATCCTACGGTGTCTACCCCTGCCTACAGGCAGAGCACCCGCCCCGAAAGGGGCGACCCCACCTCTCGGTGGCTAAACCCTTTACTTACCCTACCGTGACCCTATGGTGCATATCACAGATGGCAATCCTGACTCCCAGTGGATAATTGCGGACAAAAGAAAAAAATGTCCCAGATGTTGAAAAAAATGTCGGCAGCGTTTCCCCAAGTAAAGATCTTGGTTCATCAGGGGACCTTTTGATGTTGGATTCACCGTAGCCGAAATATGGTGGCTATATTCTGGCAATGATAGTTGTTGATGATTGCCAGAATATAGCCACCATCTTTCGACTACGGTGAATCCAACATCAAAAGGTCCCCTGATGAACCAAGATCTTTACTTGGGAAACGCTGCGGACATTTTTTCAACATCTGGGACATTTTCTTTTGTCCGCAATTATCCACTGGGAGTCAGGATTGCCATCTGTGATATGCACCATAGGGTCACGGTAGGTAAGTAAGGGTTTAGCCACCGAGAGGTGGGTCGCCCTTCGGGCGGGTGCTCTGCCTGTAGGCAGGGGTAGACACCGTAGGATTTTATCAGGGATAATAACTTCTCCCGACCCCACCTGGAAGATATCCAGTTATACATATGAATCATCAAACTGTAAGTTATACATCACTTACCTTTATATCGACGTGTGACCTGCTGTCCAAGTGCATCGGTGGGTTCTGACTATCCTTAGTCTGGCATTTGTCATAAAATTGATTATAATTGGAAGCATTGTCAGGTTTTAATTTATCTAGTAAAAGTTATATTTTAAAGTGGAAGCTTCATACTTCTGTGATATTTTTTGTAATAGCTTCCTATGTTACTATACGAATTTCTGTGATTGGGACCTCCAAAAACCATCCCAAGAGTACCAGCAGCGTGTTTCTGACAATCGTTTTCTTCCTGAAGGCAGATGCAGCAAAAGCTCTGAAAATGTTCTTTTATCCCCTGCCCGCGGGATTTTCTAGTTAAGGTAACCGCGCCCACCACTGCATAAGCGCTGTCAGTGACAGCGAAGGGGCAGGGAAGTGTGCGCGGTTACCTTGACTTGAAGCACAGAGGCCCCTGCCCCCTTGACTTGAAGCATAACTAGAAAATCCCGCGGGCAGGGGATAAAAGAACATTTTCAGAGCTTTTGCTGCATCTGCCTTCAGGAAGAAAACGATTGTCAGAAACACGCTGCTGGTACTCTCAGGTACTGCTGGTGGCTTAGGATGGTTTTTGGAGGTGACAGGTTCCCTTTAAGGGCAGATTTGCCGCAGCCATTACTGTAATTGTGCAGCAAATACATCTGAATGAGGCTTGCAGAAACATACCCATTCAAATGTATAGAATAGATTTAGAAGATTAAGACATTTCTAAACAAATCTACCCTAACCGTCCATACAGGTCATAAATTCAGCAGGGGGAAAAAATCTGCAACAAAGCCGCAGCAAAATCTGCACGAGTTACTCTCACAGATCTGTTGTGCATTTTACTGAAGGTCAATTACTGCTGTCAAAAGTTTAATGGCATCTGGATCACTGACATTTTAAGGGTCAGTTCACATCCCATTTTTGTCATCCATATAAATAGTACAAAAAAAGGGTATACATTAACAATTGCCTCAGAGGCATTTGTCCCCATAGAGTTCCATTGTATAAGGGCAAGAATAGGCATCTCTATGGGGAGTGCCGGCATGGTGTGTTGCGGATCCGCAACACACTACGGACGTCTGAATGGGGCCTTATACGTTTTAGGCTTCGTTCACATCACCGTGGAGCCTTTCCGTTCTCCTGCTCCGTTTTAGGAGCACGAAAACAGAAAGGACGGACGGAACCTAAGGACCCCATAGACTATAATAGGGTCCGTTAGGTTTCCGCTCAGAAGATGATTTTGGAGCGGAGACAAAAGTAGTGCATGTGCTGTTCCTGCTTCAAAAATGTTCTTCTAAACAGAAACCTAACGGACCCCATTATAGTCTATGGGGTCCTTATTTTCCGTTTGGCTCAGTTATGTGCCGAATCCATCCTTTCCGTTCTCCTGCTCCTAAACGGAAAAGCAGGAGATCGGAAAGGCTGAACGGTGATGTGAACGAAGCCTTACCAGACTCTACAGAATTTCTTTATGCTACGTATCCATTAAACAGATAGCAAAAACGTGATGTGAACCCAGTCTTACTTAGTGGTGAATAAGTAATGGTAAGCATTTAAAATTTGTGGTAAAACCGCTAACTAGAGATGACCAATTAGATTCTAATGAATTGAATGCACTCGCTCATCTCTACAGGTAACATTTAATGTACACTAGTGTTGAATAGCGTTTCATCACAGACGGGTGGCTGCTTTCCTCCAAAAACTGTCCAACACATGCCCGTAAATTGTGTGTGGTATTGCGGCCAATACCCATTTACTTTGCTGAAGCAGAGCCAATACCTACACAACATACAGGCATGATGCAGTTTACAAAAGAAAGCAGCCAAAATGTTCTAATACTTAAAGGCTTTGTACGCCTGTGAAGGCAATTTTTGCTTATTATTGCATTTTACTCGTTAGCTAAAAATCATATTTTCAATTGGCCTTTATTAAAAATATTGAGCCATTCTGTCACAAAGGGTTAACTGTTTTTCTAACTGTGACTGGTACTTTCACTTTTGCTGGTCTAATAACCCTTTCCTCTAAACTACCAAGAGGTCATAACACTTATGTAGGCCACATTCTTATCAGTAAGATAAGAACTGAGCTATAATAAGATCAGAGCAGAGATAAGGAGCCAATCGGCTTCCCAACTGATGGAAAAGGATGGAGGGCTGGCCAACCTGCAGCTCTCCAGCTGTTGCAAAACTACAACTCCCAGCATGCCCAGTCTGCCTACAGCAGGGCATGGTGGGATTCCATATTTTTAATAAAGACCAATTGAAAAAATGATTTTTAGCTCACAATGAGTACAATGCAATAATAAAATAATTGCCCCTAAAGATGTACATAGCCTTTAAGACAAAGTTAATAGAAAGCACTTGCTAATGAAAATATTCAGCAGCATCATGCAGATATTGTCACTCACATCAGTCCCCGTTTCTAAGTGCTCAAGATCCAAATCTCAAAAAAAAAAAAACCCAGATGGGCCTACTTCATAGTAATCCTATTTTGATCGGTATGTTTTGATCTGATTGGTGGGTCCAATCAGCCACTATAAAAAAGTCTTTCAGGATAGGGTATCCATATCAGGTCAGAGTGGGGTCAGATTCCAGGCAGACCCACAATCAGTTGATCCTAAAGAATAAGCCGCCAACACTAAAGTAAGGGAAACCCCTTTAACATTCTTTTCCCTCATACCAATACCACATTTTCGGAAGAACTGTTTAAACCAGCATTGCAAATTCTAAAATGGTTGGTTACACAGAACCCCACAGAATACGCAGTTAGCTCTCATCTGGTCAAACCACAGCACGTGATCATCTCTGTAGCTACTAAAAGCACGTTGGGACCAAAATGGCATACTTTAGTAAGAAAAAACATGTCAACTAAATGTTAGTGTAGCCGCACAACATGACATATAAAAAGGTGAACACATTAAAATGTAAGCATTGAAATACCTTCATATTTGATTCTACAATGAAGTGGAGTTTGAAGTTCATGAAGTTGTCCTATGAAAGGGAGAAAAAAAGGTGACGGTACATCATAAGAGATCCCCACAATTTCTCTGAACATACTGAAAGAAAGAGGTAAGTCCACATTATACATCTAATGCTCATTGGTTTGAAGGCTGAGAATAGAGGTTCATCATCAAAAAGCAGAATTAAAGGTCAGGGCTCCAACATAACTCAGTCTTCTGAAAAATTACACCAACATCAGGGCACGAATGTAAACTTAGGTGGTGATATTTTTGCACACAACTAAGACAACCGCAGGAATTCTGCCAACAGGGATTGGTTTCTATATCTGCCACTGAAACTACTAAAACCATGAAAGATAAGGTGTGAGGTTCACATATTAAAAGGGGGATTTGGATAGGTGAAGTTCTCTTCTACCCACAGGATAGGGAACAGTTATTAGCAGTCAGACCCCAGGGATCACAAAGATTGGGTGAATGGAGCCGCAGGTCAAGCAAGTGTACTAGCGCTCAATTCATTCTCTGTGGGACTGCCCAATAGTACAGTGCATGCATCCTAAATTACTATGCAGTGTCAATGCCCATGCCATAATATGCCCGGTTCACACTAAATGTTTCTCTAACCCACAAGACAGTATTCTTGTCTGCCATTCTTGTACCTACTGTCCTGTCCCTATCTGTTCTAAAATCCAACTTAATAATTGTACCCACCTTATCTACCCATAGACAGATGCCACAGACATGGCAGGTGAGGGAGTAGTCTAGAACCTTAGGGGGAGAATAGATCATCAATATCAGATTGCTGGGGGCTCTGGTACAGAAACTATACAGCTCCATCCACTGTGTAGTGACCATCCCGGGTTTCTGCAGCTTCAGCAAAGAGCTGATTGCCAGGAGTGCCAGTTGTCAGATCCTGGTCAATCCGATACTGATGACCTATGCTAAAGATAGTGACTATTTGAGTATTTATGACCTAACTTTTCAGAGAACTTCTCTTAAAGCAATAGTACAGGTGAATAGAAGAAACTTTGCAATGTATCTTATCAGAGAAAACTGCAGTAACTAGCTGTCCTCTCTTGCTTCCTAAACTAACTCTCTCTCTAAACCCACCCACTGAAGTATCACAATTCAACATCCCATAAAAAAGTCTATGGACAGGGGAGCAGTTAGAAAAAGACAAACAAAAAGACATCTCTATCAGAGTGAATAGGAATCTCACACTCCCTGCTTCCTTGTGCATAGTGCCCACAACAGCAGGGAACTGACCATGGAAACCAGGGCTTCAATAGCGTTCTGGCTGCCATGGTAACATGGAATTTCCACTGTACCACCAATGGAGGGGACCCTGTGGCCACTGCCACCAATAATTTTAATACTGGGGGGGCAAGACACTTAGTAATAAATGAGTTCCCCTTTTTGACCTGTGTTCTGTATATGGGTCACTTTGCCAGTGTCTTCAGCTGCCCCTGATTCAGAGTAGATGGACTCCTAGCCTAACTCCCATTGACTTCCCCACATACGTCCTACCGGCCGGAGCTGCAGTTGCTGACAGGGGAAGCAATGAGACACGGCCGCTATGAGAAAAGAGTGCAGTGGAGCAGAAAAGAAAAAGCCTACACATAGCACGGGTCAGAGAGGGTTAACTGATTTATGACTGTCCTGCTCGGAGATTCTAGACTACTTTGAGTTCAGGCAGGGAACTCACAGGAGAAACCCAGCAGCGGCTGGTAGTGAGGAGGTCTGTAATGGTGGCAGCACGGGGGTAATTGTATTTATATAACCTCATTGCAGAAAGAAATTGCTGGCACCCGACCTGACAGGGAGATGCGGATCCGCAGCATTTAACCCCTCAGGTGACGCACCTCAGGGGGTTAAATGCCGATCGCAGCTCCCTGTCAGATGTCGGGTGCCAGCAATGTATTAAACGTCCCTTTTCATTGGTGGCTCAGTGCACCCCCTCTCTCAAGCTCTTCCCGATTGGTTACAGCAGTAGCAGCACGAGGGAAGAACTGCTGCCAGACTGAACATGGAGAGCTGCGCAATCCAAAGCATCGAGAAAAGGCAGGTCCCGGTATCGTATTGATACCGGGACAAAGGTAACGACTGGGTACCGAAAAGTCGATACCCGAAACAACCCTAGGGGAGACATCATTACATCTAGTCTCTGCCCATCAGTCCAGAAAGTGAAAATTAGAGCCAGAAAGGAAAACAGCTAAACATTCCAGCTACAAGTCATGTAATGACCAGATAAGCTTCTGTGTGTACACAAGGAATCTATTCTGAAAAAATATCTGAAAGTGTAGGAAGGCTTTAAAGGAGCTGTGTCACTTCAGCAATGGCCTTTGTCATGTAGAGAAAGTTAAAACAAGGCACTTACTAATGTATTGTGATTGTCCATATTGCTTCCTTTGTCGGCTGGATTCATTTCCATCACATTATACACTGCACATTTCTATGGTTATGACCACCCTACAATCCATCAGCAATGGCCGTGCTTGTACACTATAGGAAAAAGCTACGGCTTCTCTGATGGCTGCGACCACGGGAGTACGCATAGTCCAGCACATATCCCTATAGTTTGCAAGCACGACCACTGCTGCTGGATTGTAGGGTGGTCATAACCTTGAAAACGAGCAGAGTATAATGTGATGGAAAAATTAATCAAATCAGCAAAGGAGGCAATATGGACAATCACAATACATTAGTAAGTGGCCTGTATTAACTTTGTGTACATGCTTAATACCTTTTGCTGAAGTGAGACAATCCGCAAAACACGGACACTGGCTGTGTACGTTCCGCATTTTGCGGAATGGAACGTCCTAGGCCTCTTTACAATAGTCTTGTCCTTGTCTGTAATACAAACAAGAGACATTCAATTTTTTTTTTTTGTGGGTGCCGCGGAACGAACACAAGGATGTGCTGTTCGCATCTTTTGCAGCCCCATTAAAGTGAATAGGTCCGCATCCGACCCACAAAAAATGCAGATTGAACGCTGAAAAAATAAATAAAATACATTTGTGTGCATGAGCTCTTTTATGCAGTAAAACGTAACTTTTGTTTTTAAATTTTTTTTTTTTAAATTTTGTCAAAAAAAGTTATCAGCCTTTGTATTGCTTGACTGCCTAGGAAAACGCACAGCTTCATTGTGTGAGAGTATTACATAAAGCATGAAAAGAGATCCGGAATTCCTAGTATGGGCTGTCAGCTCCGCATACTGCAGGAAACTAAAAGCACCATACTATAGGGCACCTGAGCCAGTTCTCTTCCCTCAGCATCCAACACTTGTGACAGAGCTGCTTCTACATTACAGGCAATGTGAGACAAAGAAACAGAAATCTTTACCTTGAAACTTTTTACCTTGCTTACAAGTATTACAGTTAATACTTTGACTTTGGCCATGCGTCTTTAGGTGACTGGTGATGTAGGCTGGACTAAGAAGCTTGCCACACACATTGCATGAAACCTTCCCTTCGTGGCGCACCATGTGTGTTCTCAGCCTGTCTTTTGTAGCAAAGGCGGCAGTACACGTCTGGAACAGAAACCAATTCAATGAGGGTTTTATTTGGAGAGGGGGCAAGAATGGTGTTACATTTAAAAAAAAGCACCCTTTAGGAATTAATAGATGAAGGAAAGAAGTGTAAAATAACCTCCTAACATGAAGAGCCTACTGATCAGATCGGGAATGTTTTCTGTGTGCAGATTGGGAGCCCATGCCAAGGGAAAAACTGACTAAGGCTGGTTTCACACTGGCAGCAGTACTTGATAATTCTCAGGATGTTTGCTGGGTTGCGGCTGGATCTCTGCCGGTCTCCATTATAGTTAATGGCGCTGGATGGCAATACAGAGAGTGAGAGCCGGCAGGTTGTTCCCTTCCGGATGTAACAAGTGCTAATGTGAACCTAGCCTAAGGACGTTCATTCTCGGTGCAGTTTCTGTGTGCAAAGTGCAACACGTGGCCACACGAAGATTAGCCTTAGTGGATTCGTAGCATGTAAATCGAAAATCTGCAGCAAATACGTGGCAGATTATATTAACCCCTTCGTTATCAGAGTGTCAGTCAGTTTGCCTGATTCTTCTCGCCTCACATATGATCTGTCAGGAGCCCTCAGACACATTAGATTGTCTGCAAGCCCCACAGAAAATGGCTGGTTTGGCCAATGCACTAAGGAGCATGGGGACATTACAGTTGTGTGGACAGTAGGTTTCCTAAATGGGATAAGACTGAAGCAAACTCAGGGAGACATGTACTGAACATGTTGCACCAGAATTACGGTGTAAAATACGGCAAGAAGAATGGCGTTTTGAATTGTGGCAAATATATACACACCAGTCATTATTGATAAATGTCCCCTCAGTCTTATGAAAAGGGCAGTACGGGTTTTCTGCACCTGGGTGTAAACAACAATTTTTTCCAAATTCTATTGCACAAAGCCTAAATGTAAAAGCCTCTATAAGAAGAAGATATTCTAGAAGATTGCACATAATATTCTCTTACTTGGCATTTGAAGGGTCTTTCTGTAGAATGAACATGCTTGACATGACAACTCAAATGGTCAGGTCTGTGGGAGAAAAAACGCTTTTATTAAGACGACAGATGCAAATATCATATAAAGCTACACAAGTACATAACCGTAAAACTACCCGATTCCCAGAAAGCAAAAGCTTTTGCAACAAGTGAAGAAATATAGCTGAAGGGACTATAAAATAACTAAGTCCACTCTTAGACATGGGCGCAGAAGATAGAAGTGCCCATTATTCCATTATCATTTTCCCTGGGTAGGCTCCACACAATATGCACAAGTGTAAAAGTCCACACAGCAGTCCTTTCCTCACAGTTCAGCACATGGTGTCATTCAGTAAGAGCCATAAATTCGGGAGTCACTTTATCAAATGCCCATGAGCATTCAATAACTGTTCAGCAGAAGGCATCTCTCCCGACTCCCATACACATTCAGCTCGGCCGCACATGCACTCTATGGGGAGAGTGGAGAAAGCCGCTAGCAGACACTTCTGTCAGGAGCTTGCCAGGCGAACCTGTAAAAATCGGACCCATTCATTTCAACGGGTCCGCAAAATATGTGGACAGCACACCGCGTGCTCTGCGCATCCGTACTGCAAAAAAGGATAGAGCAACTGCGGACAAACATAGGTACTTCTATCATAGGGCTGGCCGTGTGCGTTCTGCAGAATGCTGAACGGTACGTGGCCGGTATCCGTGTCAGTCGTCTGAATGAGCCCTAATGGTGGGGTACATCATTCTCCTAGAACAGCTTTGCTTCCCAAATGCAATAAAATATTCAATAGAATCTCCTAATAGAAAAGAAAACCGGGAAATTAGACCAGGACGGTCATACATTATAACACAGCTCTACACCAGCGGTAGAACGCGTTTACAGAACACTAACATTGAAGTGAATATTACAAGTAAAAGCCCTTTACACAGGCTGAGAATCCGCCAGATAATCACTAACGGGCGCAGATAGGAACGTGGGCTACTAGGATCACTTGTGCAGGAACCTAAATCGTCGTTTGCAGGCCGTCTAAACAGCACTCTACTGCTGGCAAACAACAAGTCTGAATGGGGATGAACGATGGCATTAGTGATCACTGCTCCCCATAAAGTGGGTGGATGTGAATGCATGGTCTCCTCCACCGACGAGCAGGCGCTTGTTGGAAAGGAATGCTTCCTTCCTGACGATCACCTAATCAATTGTCCCAGGTAAAGATAGTTTTGCCGGCAGGATGAAAGTCTTGGTTAAATTGAGCAGAGACCATTGTTCCATTTTCACAGAATCTCCTACAACAGTAGACTTCTTTATTGTGATGAGACAAAATAGGATCAATGGAAAGAAGAAAATTAAGGGAGGACTTTCTACATTTAGTGTTCCTCGGGGGGATTTATTCTTGATTATTTCACCATTACTCTGAATTACTGAACATTTACTGTCAGTAACAAAAAAGCAGTGGCTGAAATGATTTCTCCTTCTCCTTAAAGGAATTGGTCCTTCCTCTTAGTGTGTGGTAGCTAATTAAAGAATCACATTCAAGCACTCCCCAGTCCGGCAATCTTACAGTCCCTAGATGGGGTCTTGAGCACCACTGATGCCATTGACAGACCCAAGCAGTTCTGTGCCCCCGAGCCGCAGGTCACTGCAGGGGCCAGTCAATGGCTGCAGCAGTGCACTTCACCCTGTCCGGAAATAAACAAGCCAATTAAAAAGGGACCAGATTCTGGAAAATCCTTTCAAAGCTTAGATACACACATAAGCGAAATACACAAAGAAATAAAATGTTAAAAAAAATTGAGATGGAGAAACAAAAAAAAAAACTATTTTTTAAAGGGGTTAAGCATTACTCACCTTGCCAACCCTCCACTTCATGCTCGATACAGAAGAAATGGCTAGAGCTGTTCCATCAGCCAATTGCCTCCAGCATCTCCAGCTATTTTCTGCTTTTCGAGCTTGGAGCAGGAAGTGGAGAGCAGCGCCAGTATAAGTGGCAGGGGGTGTCGGGTGAAGTGACTTAAAGGGGTTTTCCCGAGACTTCATAACTGATCCTCAGGATAGGTCATCAGTGTCTAACCGGTAGGGGGTCCGAAACCTGGGACCCCCATCGATCAGCTGTTTGAGAAGGCACTAGCACTCCTGTGAGCATCACTGTCTTCTCAAACTGTTGATCTGTGGGGGCCCCAGGTGTCAGACCATCCCCCCCCCCGATCACATACTCATGACCTATCATCAGTTCATCAGAAAATCTTGGAAAACCCTTTTAAGGTCACAATTTTGAAGGCGACTGTAAGGCCCTATTCACACGTCCGCATGTATTCCGCAATTCTGCGGAATACATGCGGACCCATTGACTGTAAATGGGGCACAGAACGATGCGGAGAGCACACACTGTGCTCACCGCATCAGTTTTTACGGAGCGCGCCTCCGTTCTTACGGCCGCAGCTCCGCACAAAAAGTAGAGCATGCCCTATTCTTGCCCGCAGATGCGGACAAGAATAGACATTTCTATGGGGCTGCCGGCCGGGTGTGTTTATGGATCTGCAATTTGCGGATCTATAAACACAACGGACGTGTGAATAAGGCCTTAGGAAGTAAGTGTTCCTTCCCAGTAAGCGCAGTATGGGGAGAAGTGATCACTAATGCCATTGCTCGTCCCAATACTAACTCGTTGTTTGCCGGCAGCAGAGGCTGTTTACACCGTACGACCTGCTACCAGCAAATGACAATTTAGGTCCCCGCACAAACCAGCCAATGAAAGAGCGTTTCACTCTTCATTGGATAATGGTGGCACCTTTACACCGCCAGATAATTGCCAACGAGCATGCCTTTGAACGCTCGTTAGTGATTATGTGGCGGATTCTCGCCCACTGTACAGGGCCCTTAAAACTTCGTCCCACAGAAAACCCACTTAACACTAGCTGGAAATTACAATAAGAAGCTGGGTCATACCTTGAAAAACCTTTCCCACAAACACTACATGTATAGGGCTTGGTAATGCCTCCTTCGTGAGATCTGACGTGATAGGTCATTCGGTCCTTTCTTTTGAAGCGCTGATTGCAGACTGGGCACTCAAAAGGCTTCTCATCTGAATGGGACAACTTGTGTCTATTTAAGTGATAAACATCCCGAAATGCCTTCCCACACATTTCACATGCGTGGTTTTTCTTAACAGGTTTGCTAGGCTTCTTCACCGGCTGAGTGACGGGCATAGTTGGGATGCTGGTGCTGGCACTAGGAATTGTAGTTGAAGATGATGTTGTAACAGTCGACAGTATGCCTGCAATGGTTGAAACCAAGGATGTTCTGCTATTGTCTCCAGCAATAGTAGATATAAGTGGCACGACCGGAGCAGTCTGTGTTTTCTTTGGCCGGGACACCAGCTTAATTCCTGTATGGCAGGACTCGTGGCGTCTTAAATGGTAACTGTCTCTAAAGGCTTTGCTGCAATATGTACAAACAAAGGAAGTTTTGGGTTTTTCTTTTTTTACTACAACTGGTTCTTTTATAGGTTCAGAAGAGGGTTGCGGCTGAGGTTTGTGTGTTATTGGTATAGGTAGCATAGGCTTTTGATCAGGAGGTTCAACTGGAGCTCCCAAGAGGGGTAACAAGCTATTTTGGGCAGCCTGCTGTTGATGATGATGATGGTGGTGGTGGTGGTGGTGCGAAGCTTCATGAGCCTGAAACAGAGGAATGAAAATGAACACTGTAAAAACATTTTACAACTTCGCACACACAGATCCATTAGAGCTGGGGAAAGGAAGAAACCTAGCAGGATAGAAACCATACATTTCAGATAAATACTGAAAAGGAGGTTCTTAAGCCTGGGCACTCCGTTTGAATGTACCAGCAGTCACTCGCTTGGGTAATCCATTTATTGTGTGGGAATGCAGAGCTGATTGAACACCCAGTTACACTCCTGACGTAGGGGTGGGACCCTGGTTCCCCTCCCCCGGTGAGGTGTTTGAAAATGGGTTGGTGCTCTGCATTTCTACATGTAGCCGGAAGAAGCACTTACATGTGCGAAACGGACGTCGCTGCCATCCTGTAGCATTTTTTAGGAGTCCGCCCCGTGTCCAATGTGAGTAACATTGTTGCAATAAAGCAGGCATCCTCAAACTGCGGCCCTCCAGATGTTGTAAAACTACAATTCCCACTATGCCCTGCTGTAGCCTGATAGCTGTAGGTTGTCTGGGCATGCTGGGAGTTGTAGTAAAATAAAGCAATAAAGGATCCGATTGCTGTTACATCCCGATGGTGAGTGCCGCTCATTTATATCTACCTACTCCAGTCGTGCACCACATAAATCGGTCACATGCTCATTTGGGAAAGCGTACAACTTGATGCCAGCCTTATGGTGGTTTGGATATGATCTGTGGCGGTGCCGCTAGCTCTCTCCCTCTGTATTGAGAATCCATTTAAAGGGGGTTTCCAATAATTTGATACTGGTGATTAGGGATGAGCGAATCGACTTTGGATGAAACAAACTAATACTGTACGGAGCAGGAGCCCCCAAGAGGGTTAACGAGCTATTTTGAATGAAGTGAATTGAAACCCCCTTATATTTGTTCAGTTAGAAACATACAAAGAACAAATAAATAACTTGGACAACCCAAAGTATCATCTTACAAGACAGGTAATAAATATTGGATTACTGAGGGCGATATTTTGACCCCTATAATGTTTTTGCAATTATGTGTATGGAGCTGTATGGGGACTCTTTTTTGCGGGGCGATCTGAACTTTTCCTTGATACCATTCTGGGGTGTTTATGACTTTGATCACTTTTTATTTAATTTTTTTGTAGAAAATGAAAAGACCAAAAACAGCGAATCACCCATTTGGACGCTTTTTTCCGTTTTGCTGTTTGCCGTATGGGGAATATATTTTTATACTATGGGCGTTTTCGCACATTGCAACACCCATGATGTGTATTTTTTGTTCTTTTATTTATATTTTGGGAAAAAGGGGGTGATTAGAATTTTACTTTTTTTTCTTACACTTTATAGTTCCCATAGGGAACTATAACGTGCAATCATCTGATTGCCATTATCATTACTCCACTGCACTTGTTTTGGGAATCTATGATGACTTTACTACTTTCCTATGGAGCCCTATTACGGCAAGGGCTCCATAGGAAATACTATGCAGCAGCCCTGTGTCATTCATAAAGACAGGGGCTGCTGCATACATGCTCTGGCTCTACTGATCGCCACACAGGGGAGCTGGAGCACAAGTGAAAGCTTTTGCTTTTCAGCGCGCTCAGATGCTGTGGGCAGGATTGACCACGGCATCTGAGGGGTTAAATGTCCGCGATTGGCATCACTGCCGGTTGCGGACATTAGCCGTGAGTGTCTGCTATAAAAAGCAGGCGGCCACCCGTGGCTATGGCGCCTGCAGGAGCCGGGGCCATCTTTAAACACCCGCCCAGCGCCGTACATTGTGGCACTGGGCGTGAAGGAGTTAAAGGCTATGTAGAACTTTGGGGACAATTTTTTTATGATTTCACTTAACTCATTTGGGGCTAAAATTAATTTTTTAAATTAGTCTTTATTAAAAATATTGAGCCGTTCTGTCACAAAGGATTAACTGTTTTTCTAGCTGTGTGCACCCCCATTTCACTTTCATTTTGTGCCATCTAATACCCTTTATCATCTCCGTCCAAAATTTCAGAACACTTCCCGGCATGCCGGATCTGATATTAATTTACATTGAAATGCATTAGTGCCGGATCCAGCATTAAAAAAAACGCATTGACGGATTTGTTCTTCCGGTCTGCGCATACCTTTAAAAATGTAAAAAAAATAAAATAATGGATCCGTTTTTTCTGGATGACAACCGGAGACGCAGATCCGTTAATGCAATGCATTTGTGAGATGGATCCACATCCGGATCAGTCTACAAATGCTGTCCGTTTGCATACAGATTGCCGGATCCTCACAACGCCAGTGTGAAAGTACCCCAAGCCGTCCCATTCACTTCTATGCTACAGAGCAATTGTAGTAACACTGCGTCCCGTAATTACACCTGCAGTAACGCCACTTCTGGTCTCCAGGATCAGTGGGGGTCCGACACCTGCGACCCTCGCCTTCTCCCAGCTTTCCCTAGGGCAGGCCATGTGACGTCACGCTCATCGGTAACATGGCCTAGGAGCAGCTCAGACCCATTCAAGTGGTAAGATTCACAGTAGCCACACGTGGACTAGTCAGAGATTTTGCTGTGCAGCAGATTTGCCCCTGTTCATTGCGAGAGGTCTGTATCAGCACTGCAGGTCAGTCTCTGCCCAGATTGCTCACACAGCGAGATGTGTAGGAAGCGCCAGATCTCCACACAGCTGAACGGCGTCACGGGTTTTACGTAACAGTTATGTGGTGTGTGAACTTACCCTCATGGACCCACTAGGCTTCCAGGGCCTTTCGTTTTTAAGCAAGCAGAATAGTGTACGCTCAGTAACAACAAAAACCTAACACATCGTAAGTGTGATAAAAGCCTATTCATACAGGAGATGAGGCTGGACTGAAACCTGTGCCACTGAATAAACATGTGGGGGGGCACTTACCTCAGAAAGATCAACATATATGGCTGACCAGCGGAATTCTGCAGTTTTTATTGCATGGGGCTAAGGGTGGGTTCACATCACGTTTTATACAAAAACGTAAACGGTTTCCTCCGAACCTCATCTGTTCATCATAGTTCCAATAAAGTGCGGCGCTTTTGTATTTTTCCGCCTAGCGTGTATATCAAACAGAGGCATAAAACGCGCTGTGAACCCCTAATCTGCATTGGAATACACGCTGCCTCACTGATTTATTTTTATATATAGAGGATTTGAAA
Organism: Bufotes viridis; assembly: GCA_033119425.1. Taxonomy (NCBI): domain Eukaryota; kingdom Metazoa; phylum Chordata; class Amphibia; order Anura; family Bufonidae; genus Bufotes; species Bufotes viridis. The sequence goes on along the minus strand of CM065591.1, from coordinate 224,071,086 downwards.
TTCACACCATACGAGTTACAGTTCTGACTGAACATACCTATGTGGGGTTTTTTATCATCAGTGTTTTACCCAATTATAAGTCCTCCTAGTCCAACATCAAGACGACACATTCCTACAAGGAGTTTTATTCACTTCTGAGGAGACGGCCAGCGTGGCCATTTTGTTGGTACTGGAGTTCCTCTCCGGTAAAGTACGGCGAGCCCCCGTATCTTCTTATATGGACCACACAAGTCCTGAGGTGAAACATGGAAGCGGGAACGAACGAGGACGACACGCGTTATCTAACGCCACAGCCCGAGATAATAACGGCGCTGCTCAGATTTACACGCGAGGAAACCCGCCTCCCCCGGCTATAATAAATTCAGCGAGAGGAAAATGAAGCAGAAAATAGCCACGGCAGCCCGCCATAATCTACACTGGGCAGAGGGGGAGGGGCGGGACAGCCAGGGGTCTCAGGAATGACACAGCGCAAAGCTACGGACAATGAAGTTCTCGCCCCACACCAGTGACCCGGACGGTATTCCCTCAGTAGAACGGCACCGCTCCGGTATACGTGGGGTAACGGGACCAGGCGCTGTGAGCCTCCATGAGTGGAATGCACCGTGCCATAACTGATCGCCCCCCCCGGCAGCGCTCCTTTGTCTGCCCGCTTCTCCAGCGCAGGAATGATCGCACAGCCAGGCTCCTGCTCTATGTGAGCGGCTGCTGTCGCTGCACGGCCGGGAAAGGAGGAGGATGTGGAAGGGAGGAGGAGGTGGTGGAGGAGGGGGGATGTTTGCTCCCGGGTGTCCCCGCTTCCCGGGGAGGGGAGAGGAGGGAGGCGGCTGCTCTACTTCCAGGGAGGGGGGAGGTCACGGCTGCCCTTCTAGTGCGTATCCCGAGCGGAGAGAGACATTTTAGCGTGCTTTATCCCTTACCTGGAACAAGAAAGCCGTCCAGTTGGCCTCCATGGCGATCCCAGGGAGGAAGGGAAAGGAGGAGGGAGGAGGAGAGCGCCTGCTGGAACACAAGGGAGAAAAAAAAAAGGAAGGAAGAAAAAAAGAAAAAAAAAAAAACCAGCGTAGGATCCTACATGAAACCTACAACAAAGCAGCTAAAAACATGGCAGCGCCGCACAACTTCCGGTAACCTCTGGGAGAGACCATTCGGAAGGAGGAGGGGGAATGGGGAGCGGGATAGTGCGGCGTCTCTGCACCCTCTGTCATTGGTGAAGGGGGGGTTTGTGGGTGGAAACCAGCGCTCCCCATCCCCCCTCCCGCCTTCGTGGATGTTGTGTACGAGACGAGTGGCAGGCGAGGAGCTGCTAATAATACGTCCAGTAAATAAACCTCCCTAATGAGCCTGGATGGTGCCGCGGGCTTCAGTTCTCCTCTGCGCTAACGAGTAGTCCTCGCCGCTCCCGTCCCGAAGAGGGAACGGAATTACCTCACGCACAGCTGCAGTTTGTCAGACAAAAGCTGCACGTCTGCCCCTTGTCTCTCCAGCGTTATTAGAAGGCTGCCATTTTCTAGACGCCTATTGTCTTAATGTGTTCCCCGCCCCCTCCTCCTCCCACCCGACATGTCGTGCCCTGCGGGCAGCTTCGCTCACCCCGAGTCGGCTGCGGGTTATGTTAATGGGCGGATGAGAAAGTGAGAAGAGGCGAGATAGAGACTCCCTGATTGTGTGGAAGAAAGCTGATTGTTTCCGCGGCCGCTCTATAGGGCTTGTGCATTAGTCACACCTGACATTGTGGAAAGCAAACTGGCTAGATTTCTTTTAAATGTATTTTTTTTAAATTAGGTGGAACATTTTTTTTAACCTTATTTTATTAACAGAAGTAATAAGTAGGGATGAGCGAAATCCTGTGTTCAAGTTCGGCGTGCAAGGTTCGGGTTATCTAAGAATTCCGTTATGGATTCCGCTATCGCCGACCATAACTGATGGTCCGTGATATTGCAATCCATAATGGAATTCTTCGGTAACCCGAATCTTGTATACCGAACCTGAAAACAGACGTCCGCTCGTCCCTAGTAATAATAAAAGATTACAGTAACAGTTCTGTGAATACCACATACAGGTAGTGTAATGGAGACATTGCAGAGAGTAACAGAAGTAGGCCACAGTGAAAGGTACATGAAAAAAAATAATATTCACTGGAAAGAGTCTGAGTTAATTAGAAGATGAATGGGTAGGGGTCCCACAGGCAGCCATTAGAGCTTGACCCATTCTCGGGGCAGAAAACAAGTTGTGCGGAGACCTACACCACAATACTCAGACTTTATCGTATTTTAGGGGTAAGTTACGATGTCTGGAGGCTAGAGCTACGTGTGGTAATATTTCATTAAGGCTACTTTCACACTAGCGTTAAAGTTTTCCGGTATTGAGTTCCGTCACATGGACTCAATATGGGAAAAAAATGCTTTAGTTTTATTCTAATGCATTCTGAATGGAAAGCATTCCGTTCAGTCCCTCTTATGGTATTTGGCCAGAGAAAATACCGCAGCATGCTGCTGTATTTTCTCCGGCCCAAATTCCCGAACACTTGCCGGATCCAGCATTAATTTCCATTGAAATGTATTAATGCCAGATCCAGTACCAAGTGTTCTGGAAAAACGGATCCGGTTTCCCGGTCTGCTCATGCGCAGACCTATAAATCTGTGAAAACAATAAATACCGAATCCGGTTTTCCGGAGAGACGGATCCAGTATTGCAATGCATTTGTTAGACGGATCCGGAAAGAAATGCTATCCGTTTGCATACGGATCTGGCAGGCAGTTCCAGCAACAGTAGGTGTACCATCCTAATACTATGCATTTGCGAGCCATAAATAAGGATTTCCAAAGGAGGATTGTCATATAGTGATCCCAATATACCTCATCTGAAAGGCACAGCTCTGGAAGACAAGGGCTGGGGATGGACAACAAGGTAATAAAAAAAAATGGAACCTCCTCCCAGCACGACCGTATCATATGCTAGAAACCTGCATCGAGATCTCGAGAATCTGGACAGACTGTAGATGAGACCCTGCCCATCCTGTACAGCAGGGGTGCACAACGTTTTCTGGTTGGGGGCCATAATCCCAGACTGAACCAATGATGAGGGCCGAAAATAAAATTTAAAGAGGTATTACCAACTGAAATACTGTATTTATGGCAAATTGAACACAGAGTATACACCATTAATGTCTAGTTACGCTTCTAAAACTCCCATCTAATGGCCAAAATACATGAAGAATGCATGTGAGCACCCACAAGACATAGACATACATGTCTGTTACCAGATGGTTGGGGGGCCACACAGAATGGTATCAAGGGCCACATGTGGCCCCTGGGCCGCAGCTTGTGCACCCCTGCTGTACAGTCTAGTTGGAATAAGATATTGTGAGAATTTGTCTTTTCCATTTGTCTGTCAGGATTGGAGATGACCCTAGTGTGTAAGTGGAAGAAATTGTTACTAAAAGTCACCTTCAACCTCACTTAGGTTATTTAAGTTCCATATTGGAAAAATTTGAACAGGTGCTTCACAAATATAGTGCTCATTGTGAACACCGTCATGTTTCTCAATATATTTACATCAGACAACTGGCATGAATACACTGATAAATATCCTGCTTCCATTCTAGAAACTACACCCCTCAGGGTATTCAAAACTGATTTTACAAACGTCGTTAACCCTTTCACAAGAGTTATTGGCAAATGGAGGTGAAATTTCAGAATTGCAATTTTTTGGCAAATTTTCAATTTTAATCCATTTTTCCAGTAACTAAGCAAGGGCTAACAGCCAAAAAAAAAACAATATTTATTGCCCTGATTCTGTAGTTTGCAGAAACATCCATATGTGGTCGTAAACTACTGTATGGCCACCCGGCAGGGCGTAGAGGGAAAGGAGCGCTGTGTTATTTTTGGAAGGCTGATTTTGCTGGACTGGTTTATCTACATTATGTCCCATTTGAAGCCCCCCTAGGGTAGAAACGCCATAAAAGTGACCCCATTTTGGAAACTACGGGATAAGGTGTCAGTTTTGTTGGTACTATTTTAAGGTAAATATGATTTTTGGTCGCTCTATATTACACTTTTTTTGAGGCAAGGTAACAAAAAAAAATCTGAAATTTCACCACATTCTGAAAGCCTTTTTTTTTTTTTTTTGGGGCGACTATCTTATATAGAGACTCATTTTTTGCAGGATGAGATGGCGGTTTAATTGGTACTATTTTGGGAGGCATACGCCTTTTTGATCGCTTAGTATTACATTTTTTGTAAAGTAAGGTGACAAAAAAATGACTTTTTTACACCATTTTTTTTTTTATGGTGTTCACCTGAGGGGTTAGGTCATGTGATATTTTTTCTAGAGCAGGTTTACCTAATATGTGTAGTGTATTATATTTTTTTGATTTTTATTCATTGATAAATGTGTTTTTCTTTTTACTTTTTTTTACTTTTTTTTGACCCGGACCCACTTGGTTCTTGAAGATCCAGTGGGTCTGATGTCTGTATAATACAGTACACTATATAGTGTGCTGTACTGTATTTTTTACTTTACACAAGTCTGATCAGAGTTACCATTACCATGGCAGGCAGGATGCCTGTGAAGGTGTCACGTTGCCATGGTAACCATCAGCTGCTTCCAGAACAGAGCAGCGAGTGATCCCATCCTGTCGGGTGGCTGCAAAGGCACAGCAGCCCCCGATGGGAGAGGGAGGGAGCTCCCTCCCTGTTAACCCCTTCCATACAGCGTACGGACCACGGCATGGAAGGGGTTAAACGGCTGACATCACAGCACAGATGTCAGCCGTTTATACCAGAATGTCAGCAATGTGCCCACTGTATACCCACTAGGCCACCAATGAATATTAGAGATGAGGCGGCGGGGGGTAGCGATACCGCCCGCCTCCCGCACTGCCAGCGCTGCCCGCAATCCCCCCTGCACCGCCCGCTGGCACAGTATGATTGAGGGCTGCGGGGGGTGGGGGTTAAAAATTAAACATTTGGGCATTCGCGGGGATCAGAAACTGCAGGAAGCGATGCAAGCCGCAGGTCTGAATTGACCTGCGGTTTGCAGCGATCGCCGATACGGGGGGGGGGGGTCGATTTTGATAAGGTACCTGCTGAATGATTTCTGCAGGTACCTTGTTCCGATCACCGCCCGCCAATCTAATTCTGTCTGCCCCATAGAAATGAATGGGAGCATGGGCCATGCATGCGCGGTGCGCTCCAATTCACTTGTATGGTAGCAACGCTTGGTGGTGGACTCTGGGAAATCCGGGATCCTCCAACCACAGAGCTCCCCACTTGATTCTCGTTGTAGGTGTGGATCCCAGGGTGGGACCCACACCTATCTGACAAGGGGGGCATATCCTAGTGATATGCCCCCACTGTCTGAGATGGGAATAACCCTTTAAGTTCAATGTTTTGTTAATCTGAATTTTATGTGATGGATAAGAACACAATAGTCTAAGTTGTTGAAGTGAAATGAGAAAAATAAATAAAACTGTTGTTTAGAAATAGAAAACAGAAAATTGGCATGTGCGTATGTATTTACCCCCTTTGTTAGGAAGCCCATAAAAAGCTCTGGTGCAACCAATTACCTTCAGAAGTCACATAATTAGGGTCCATTCACACGTCCGTTGTTTTTCTATAATCCGAAAATAGGACCGTTTTTTGCAGATCCTATTTTCCAAGTATTATTTCCGTTTGTCATCCGTTTTTTGCGGATCCGCAAAAAAAAAACGGATAGAAGAATAACAAAGTCTCTGGGTGCTGGACTTAATTAAAAACAGGAAGTTCTATCATTTTTTTCGGATGACATACGGATTAGTTACCCGAATGTCTTCCGATTTTTGCGGATCCATTGACATTGCATTGCACAACGGACCGCAATTTTCGGATTACAATAGGACATGTTTTATTTTTTTACGGACACTATGTACTGAGAAAATTATGCGGACAGCACTCTTTGTGCTGTCCGCATATTTTATAGACCCATTGAAAATCAATGGGTCCGAATTCTGTCCGCAACTATTCCGTGACTAGTCCGAAAAATCGGGATCAGATGCGGAACTAAACAACGGACGTGTGAATGGACCCTTAATGAAATGATGTCCACCTGTGTGCAATCTAAGTGTCATGTGATCTGTCATTACATATACACAACTTTTTTTGAAAGGCCCCAAAGGCTGCAACACCTAAGCAAGAGGCATCACTAGCCAAACACTGCCTTGAAGACCAAGGAACTCTCCAAACAAGTAAGGGACAATGTTGTTGAGAAGTACAAGTCAGGGTTAGGTTATAAAAAAAAAAAAATCAAATTCTTTGACAATCCCCAGGAGCACTATCAAATCTCTCATAACCAAATGGAAAGAACATGGGACAACAGCAAACCTGCCAAGAGACTGCCGCCCACCAAAACTCATGGACCGGGCAAGGAGGACATTAATCCGAGAGGCAGCACAGAGACCTAAAGTAACCCTGGAGGAGCTGCAGAGTTCCACAGCAGAGACTGGAGTATCGGTATATAGGATGACAATAAGCTGTACGCTCCATAGAGTTGGGCTTTATGGCAGAGTGGCCAGAAGAAAGCCATTACTTTTGGCTAAAAACAAAAAGGCACATTGTAAGTTTGCGAAAAGTCATGTGGGAGACACCCAAAGTGTATGGAGGAAGGTGCTGTGATCTGATGATACTAAAATTGAACTTTTCGGCTATCAAAGAAAACGCTATGTCTGGCACAAACCCAAACTCACCCAAAGAACAGCAGCCAGGACTGGGAAACTGGTCAAAGTTGAGGCAAAGTCCAGCAAGATGCACTGTCATTTCTTCTTTTACTCATGGAAATGTTCTTGTATTTTTGTACCTTGCTGCAAAATTCTAAAATAAAATGTTAAAAAAAAAAAAAAGTTGAGGCAAAGATGGATGGTGCTAAATACAGGGATATTCTTGAGCATTGCACTTATGAACAGCAACCTTTAAGTCTGAAGTTTAACTTAGATTTTCTATTGGATTGAGATCTGGGCTTTGACTAGGCCATTCCAACACATTTACAGGTTTCCCCTTAAATCCCTCAAGTGTTGCTTTAGGGTCCATTCACACATCCGTAAGATGTGGCAAACCATCCAACTTGAAGGAGCTGGAGCAGTTTTGCAAGGACGAATGGTGGTAAGATGTGGCAAGCTCATAGAGGCTTATCCAAAGCGACTTAGAGCTGTGATTTCAGCAAAAGGTGGCTCTACAAAGTATTGATTTTAGGCGGGGTGAATAGTTATGCACATTGACCTTTTCTGTTATTTTGTCCTATTTGTTGTTTGCTTCACAATAAATAAAAAAATATCTTCAAAGTTGTGGGTATGTTCTGTAAATTAAATGATGCAAATCCTCAAACAATCCTTGTTAATTTCGGGTTGTGAGGCACCAACATAGGAAAAAAGTCAAGGGGGGGGGGGGGGGTGCATACTTTTGCAAGGCACTGTATGAAGGGAAAAAAATGGACACAGATCAAATACAGATTCTTCACGGATGAAGCGCTGACCATCTTGTCACGAAAGTCATTATGGACACACACGTGTGAAAGAAGCCTAAGGCTGCTTTCAGATGAGCGAAAGTCACGTTGCATACTTACAGGTAGGCGCCCAGCCTGAACTCCCAGCACTGCCAGGTCACATAGCATTATATTGATCTAGGATGCTATGTAACCCTTACAATTCTGGAATGTATTGTATAACACCAATAGCATTATGTCAGTGTTATCTAAAAGATTCCAGACTTCTAAGGGTTACATAGTATCATAAATCAATATAATGCTATGCGACGTTGGCAGTGCTGGAAGTTCAGGGCGGGTGCTATGCTGCTAGTCCGGAGTGTGACACCCGCTCGTCTGAAGAGGCCTAAGGGCTCTTTCACACAAGTGGATGCCGTGCAGGTAATCTGCTGCGTGAAAGAGAGCCAAGCCCCGTTCCGGACAGCAGAGAGATGTGTAAAATACAGTGGAAAAATCTCAGCCACAAAAACTGCATGAATTGCTTGCTTTTTTTGTCATGAAAAGGGCTGTGGATTTTACCATCTGCATTGCAAAAGGTGAAATCTGTATGCGGAGATCCACAGCAGAAATGTGCACCAGGTTAAATTAATGCTGCAGATTTTTTTTCACAGCTTCTTGAAATTTCATCCACATTGCTGGTACCGTGTATTGCTGTGCACCAAAATCTGCAGAGCAAATCTCTAATGTATCTGCCATGTGTGAACCCACTCTTGGTACAAGCACACATGGTGAGTCTGCTGCTGATTTTATGTACCAAGTTGTGTAGCTTTTGCTGTCGATTTCCATGTGTAAATGCTGCAAACTGGTTGTAGATATAAGCCTTTATGGCAGAAATAGCAGGTTATCTGACTCGAGTTTTCCGTAGATCTTTTCAGTATCTTTTTCACTGGAAGGGGGGTTATGGACAAGAGGAGAGGATGTGGGTACCGGCATCGTCTTTCGGTGAAAGCTTTTCAAAGTTCTCACCCAGATAAGGTCAGTCCTCGGTGCACGGAGGTAAGCTGTAGAAGGGGGTACCGTCACATACATTTCCACAACAGGTGGCAGGAGATCGGTGAGACTGGCAACACTTGGTTTGATCTGACAGGTTTCCTTGCGGATCAATAGGCGTCTGTGTTGTTTCTGGTAATGACCATACCCCTTGCCTTCTCCCACTATGCTGTGCGGTTTATAGCTTTAGTTTCAGTTGTGGATTGCTGTTGTGTGGATCTTGGCGGAGTTCCAGGTGCTTCACTGCTCCATTGAAGTTAAAGAGGACCTTTCACCAATATAATACCCCCCAAATAACCCTCCTACCAGATAGTGCGTCATCCACTGATGTTCCCCATTATTTTTTAATTATTTTTTTTAGCTCCTTTTTCCTAGCTGAGAGACCAGCGCTGCGATTGGCTGCTCTCTCAGCCGGGGAAGCCAGCACACACGCCCCCAACCAGGATGTTTAGCAACGGCCCGTACAAAAGTCCGCCTCATTTGCATATGAGGCGGCAGAAGAAACGGGGCGATTAGCAAGGAATTAGGGGGTAAATTTAAAAAAAATAAAAACCGGGGAACATCAGTGGATGACGCACTATCCGGTAGGAGAGTTATTTGGGGGGGTATTATATTGGTGAAAGGTCCTCTTTAAGTCTTTCCTTTCCTTCTTTGTATTTAGTTTGAGTTCTGTGTGTTGCATTTACCTGTCATTTGTATTAAGGCTTAAGGAAGACTCCTGTTTTTCTTCAAAAGGAAGGACACAGGTCGTCTCAGTCCTGACATTAGTACCAGGGTACTATAGGGTGAGTTAGGACATTAGATATTCCTGTGTATGGACTCACCTACCTCTGGGGTATGTTCATACTGGTAGTTAGTCAGGACTTTCATTAGGGTTTTACTAGGAGGTGTCCATCTCCTTTCCCTAGTTTCCAGGCCTTATTCCCTAACCCCTTTCCCTCCTATGTTTGGTGGGATGTTTCCCTCCCACACCCGAACGTGACACTAGACTTAAACAGCACAATACGTACTTGGACACTCTAATGACTTAACCGAAGTCTTGTCAAGAGAACAATTGTTGCTATCAAATATAACACTCAAACAACACATTTTCTTCAAAATAAATAATTTAACATCAGGGAAATAGACTTATTTTCATCAGCAATCTCAGCTCAGACCATGAATTTAGTGGTGACGAGATGGTCTTAGGGAGCATTCTTTTTTCCTGGACTAAACTGAGGAACCTGTATTCTTTTCCTTCCCTGTCTCTCTTCTCAGTGTCACTGCCTGCCCTGTGAGAGGCCTGAGAAGATCTGATAGACTTGCTGCACGTGAGTCTATCTTACAGATCTTTCTCTTTTTCCTTGCTGTTTATTGTTGTGGGCAGGATCCCACCTCTCCACAGGTTCTGCTCATTAGCTGTTTAGTGGCTGTATTTATACCCGCCTCTTACTTCAGCCCATGTGGTTTATATTTCCTCCTGGAGTTCTTAGCTTTAGACGGACGGGGAGCAGGAGATCCACCAAACACTAGCCAAGTCCTCCTTCCTTCCCTTTTGTTGTTTGTTCTGACAAGGCCTCAGGGAGACGCTGGTTCCTTCATGGTGGAAGGAACCGGTTGTCTATCTCCTGCTCCCTAGCTGAGGGTTTGTTTCAGTTTCAGCAGGACTTAGGTTCCAGCGCATGAGTACTTCCACCTCTAGGATTTGCTCATGGTGTCAGCGGTCAGGGAAAGGCTCAGGGATTGTCAGGTGGTGACCATTCCCTCTTACCTAGCTTTGGGGCCTAGTCTGGTGTTTTGTTACTGTTGTTGTATTTGGCTTTCTTCCCTTCCCTCACCTACCGTGACGCTCAAATGGTCTCAAAATTCAAGAGGACAGAGTTCAACAAATGGTAATGGTATACCCAGTATGGCCTTCCAAACCATGGTATGCAGCCATTCACAAGTTATTAAAGTCCAGAAAATCCCACAGTTAATGACTGCAGAATGTTGTTAAGAACCTCTTACTGAAGTTGCCACAATTTATTTGGAATCTTACACCCACAACTCTCTAGACATACAAATAAACGTATAAATCAATCCTTAAAACATGAGCAGTGCTATAGACTATTGGAAACTCTATGGCCTGATATACAGAAGGTCTGTGGTTCAAATCCCACCAAAACCTAAAAGATAATTCTGTAAATAATGAGTAGGTCTAAATTAATCATTTTAGTTAAAAAATTGGTACTCTAATAGAAAATTTTGTCTTGGCACACCTTCAAGAATTGTAAGCAGCTTCAAAATTTATGTCAGAGAAATTTCATTTGGGCATGACTTCCAGTACTATTAAATCTTTAGTTGAGCTTTGAACCTGATTAACAGTACCAATAATAAAGTTTACTTTAAATGGTTGAAAAAAGCAGTGACTTTTAGACCAGTTAAGTCAAAATATTCCTTAACATAGGAATTAGAACCATTACTAGAGTTTCTGAATACCATGACAGAGGACCCATTGGTAAGGGACATTGGTATAAAACTAGCATGTCTCTTATCTTTAGCTATGGTACCCAGCTTTCTGTGTTTCATAAGTGCAATGAAGGAACGCCTGAAAAGATTCAATCCAAACAGAGTAGGAATCTCTAACTATTATTTATAACATCTAGGCTACCATATCATAAATCTTGACTAATAATATTAGAAAGTGGATTCTTTTTGCCTTGAAAAATGTAACATATATACGACCATGTTTAAACCCACCCTATGAGAAGGGCTCCTTCATAAACTGCTGCAAAGGGCATCTTTGAGAAACAATATTAACCCCTTAGAGACCACCAATATGCCTTTTTACGGCCGTCACTAAGAGTCTGTAGGCTGAGCCGCCTCCTTTTAAGACGGCCCAGTCTAAGCACTGCAATGGAGAGTGGGCGCATGGCTCTAACATAACATACTTGCACTCCTGCTCTAACAGCCCCGACTGGCAGGAGCGCAGATCCGGGCTGTTTAACCCCAGCGGTTAAACTGGCACAGCCTGCTAGTGAATGTCCGCATGGCACTGACAATAAAATACATTGCACTTCAGGAATAGTGCAAAGTATTTTAGAAAATATCAAATGATCGCCTATTAGAGTAATCATAAAGTAAATAGAGTAGAAAAAAGTAATAAAATAAAACCAAAAAAAAAAATCCGATGAAAAAATTGCAAAAATAAAATTTCCACATATTTGATATTACCGCATCTATAACGATTCGTAGTATGCAATCATCATGTAATTTATCCTATACGGTGAACGCTGTAAAAAAAAAAAAAAAAAACAACCCCAAAAAATGCCATAATTGCTGCTTTTTGCTTAGACGGCACAAAAAAGTGAATAAACAGATAGCAAAAAGTGTTATGTATCCCTAAATGATACGAATAAAAAAATTAACAAAAATCACACAGCTCCATAGAAAGAAAAATAAAATAGTTATGGGTCTTGGGATGCAGAGATACTGTGCAAAACTTGTAAAAAAAAAAAAAAAACTATATGTATTTGGTATCACTGTAATAGTACTGACCCAGAGAATAAATTTATTGTGTTATTTATGCAGAAAAATAAATGCTCCAAAACTTATAACGTAAAAACTGCCTTCTAGAAAGAGTTAATAAAAGTGCCACGCTTCGGTGTGGGAGGGAAACACCACGCCGAGCATAGAAGAAAAGGGGGAAACACAGAATCAGGCCTGAGAACTAGGGAAGGAAGATGGACACCTCCTAGTGAAAATCCTAACCAAAATCCTGACTGACTACCAGCATGAACAGACCCCAAAGGTAGGTGAGTTCATACGCAGGAATACCTAGAGTCCTATCTAGCCCTATAGGACCCTGGTACTAATGTCAGGCACAAGACTACCTGTTCCTCCTAAAGGAAGGACGAACAGGAGTCTCCTTCAGGGAAATGCAACACACAGAACCCAAACAAAATACAAAAGGGAAAGGAAAGACTTTACTTCAAAGAGGCTATGGAAGCACTAGAAACTCAGCCGAGATCCAACCACAAACAATCCACATGCGCAGAAGCTATAAACTGCACAGCATAGTGGGAGAAGCAACTATAAATAAGGAAGGCTAAATGACCACATAAGCAACACCTGGAGGCAAGGGGTGTGGCCATTACCAGAAACAACACAGACATGTATTGATCCACAAGGAAAACCTGTCAGATCAAACCACATGTTGCCAGTCTCACAGATCTCCTGACACTCACTGTCGCCGGGATGTCCATATGTCTTGGTATGTCCGCGACAAAAAGTTAATCAGCAAGTTATGTGTACCCCAAAAATGTCACCATTAAAGACTACAACTTGCTCTGCAAAACACAAGCCCTCATATGGCTACATAGATGAAAATATTAAATAGTTATAGCTCTTGGAAGGTGAGAATGAAAAAATGAAGAAAATCTCCTGGGCATTAAGGCCCAAAACAGGCTGATCATTAAGGGGTTAACGGCAGCTTACTGGTCTTCAGAACGCACTTCCATTTAATTCTATTGACGGCATTCAAAAATTTAATATTTACACTTTGTGAGAGCTACCACCAGGTGTGTGCTGCTTTACCCATGTAATGGAGAGTGGGTATGGACCCCCTGTGCCAACTAACCACTTTGACTTTGAGCTAAACCTAAGGGTGTTGTCTTTACAGTAACAGTACACCCTCCTGCTTAACCTCTTTCTTCTTAGAGCTGGATTGTGCCAAGTATTTCTTCAGGATGACTGGAGCATTGATGTATTACTGAGGCTCCCAAGACCTCTCCTTATGACCAAATTCCTTCCAATCCACAAGATAAAAGGTCTTGCCCTGACCTTTATATCCGATATATTGCTGACCTCAAATTTATCTTCAGCACCAATAGGAACAGCAATGGAAGACTTGGAGTAGCAGTTTAATACAAGGGGTCTTAGAAGTGACACATGAAAGGAATTGGGAATGAAGAGAGATGGTGACAGATGGAGCATGTAACAGACAGGGCTAACTGGATAAATAATTTTGAAGGACCCAAAGAACAGAGAGGCGAATTTGAAAGATGAGACTGGAGATGAGCGAATTTTCCAAAAAGATTTGATCCCAATTTATTTGTGATAAATCGCGTTAAGATCAGCTATTTTCTGGCCTGTATATTGGTGTAAAACAATGTGCATTGCAGAAACTTGCATAGGTAGTCCGCTGTGGTAGTGAAACAGTTACTTTGCGTCTGTATGACAGGCAGTTGACAAGCGTCACTCTTAGAATCACTTCATACTTCACTTATTAAGTCAGTTATGGGGCCAAAACTGATTAAATAATTCAAGTGTGAATTCATCCTTACAAGTCAATGTTGGCGTAAGATATAAAGTGGCCCAAGATTGTACTATAGAGTGAAAGAATGTACTCCTTTTACACCGTCGTCAGCTGATTCCACATAGATTTCTACAGAACCTGTTCTGTTACATGCTGATACAAGTAGTGCCCCCTGACAGAGTGGAGAGGGTGTCAGCAGTAAGTTTGTGTTGACGTCACTGTTTATTTTGTCCATCTTCTGATCCGTCATAACAACAACCCCCAAAAGAAGGATCTTGTCTTTTGAGTATCCGCCTTCACACGGTCAGCATTTGTTCTGGTTCTGCTCCATGTCTTGCTGCTGGGTGGTTTCTTCAGTAGGCAGGTGAAGAAAAGTGCTCATTAGAGACTTCAGAATTTAGTTGCTGCTGATGGAGCTGGTGCTGCTCCTGCCCCTTCCCCCCATGGCAGTGGAACGTGAGTGCAAAGGACTCCCAGGTCAGGCCTTCGTAGTGTAGGTGTAGACATAGGATGTCTCGATAGTAGTTGAGTTTAACCTCCCTCTCAGCAGGTGGAAAAAAGGTCCCAATTTTGGAGTGGTAGTGACGGTCTAACATGGTGGAGAGCCAGCAGTCATCCCTCTGCCGAATAGTGATGATACGGCAAATCAGCATGCATCTGGCCATTTGCGCAAGGGACTCCGAGGGACTCCCTGCCTCCATCTCCACTGCATACTGCCACGGTGTGTCAGGGTAATTTGCCTGGTGTTCCTCATTGCCCTCTAGCTTCTCCTCCTGCTCTCTTGTCACTTGTGCAGAAAAACCACCCATTTCTGTATACATTGCTTGTGCGTGAATGTCCTCCTTCTCCAGTTTAGCCCCCACAGGGCTCAGGTAGCAGTGAGATGTAGGTGCCACGTCATGTGTCCCCTGGCCAGCCAGATTTATCAGCATCTGCTCCAGGACATGAAGAAGTGGAATGATGTCATTCATCCCGTAGTCCTGGTGACTGATGATAAAGTGGCATCCTCAAAGCACCTGAGCAAACGGCAGGTGTCACGCATAAGCTGCCATTGGCTAACGTCGAAATTACACAGGGGAGTGCTCCTGTCTGTCTGCATCATCAAGAAATTCTTTACGGCCTTCCTTTGCCCATATAGTCGGTCCAACATGTGGAGGGTGGAAATGACACATATCAGGCGATGTTGGGGAACACTATTCTGCCTTTGCAGCTCAAAGAGGGTGTGCTTTGCAGTGTAAGATTGGCTGAAGTGCATGCACAGTTTCCTAGCCATTTTCAGGATGTTTTGGAGTTGGGTAAAAGACTTCAGGAACCGCTTTAAAGAGGTACACCATGCGGGGCGCATGGGTCAACCCTCTTTGATGCAGCGCCAACACAATGTGCTTCCCGTTGATGATGACCATGATTCCGATTTTAAGTTGGCGAGCAGTTCCTCCCCAATGTGACTCCGTTTGCCCAGCCAAACCAGGTGCAGAACAACATGACATCATCGTGCTCTGCACAGGTGGTATGCTGGAGTAGCACTCCGAATTGGGCCTGCAGTGGAGGTTGCGATTTTAGATGGCTGCAAATTTTAAATACTTACCTAGTAGAAACCAAGGAGAATGTGTCCACGCCATCTGAGGCACAACAGGCACATGATGGACTGCGGCACTTATAGCATCCTATAGGTCCACCTACAGGTGGAGAGGATGAGTTACATGTGGATCTCAATGCAGAAGGAGCCAGCAGTTTAAGATTGGCTGAAGTGCATGCACAGTTTCCTAGCCATTTTCAGGATGTTTTGCAGTTGGGTGAAAGACTTCAGGAACCGCTTTAAAGAGGTACACCATGCAGGGCGCATGGGTCAGTCCTCCTTGACGCAGCACCAACACGATGTGCTTCTTGTTGACGATGACCATGATTCCGATTTTAAGTTGGCGAGCAGTTCCTCCCCAATGTGACTCCGTTTGCCCAGCCAAACCAGGTGCAGAACAACATGACATCACCGTGCTCTGCACAGGTGGTTTGCTGGAGTAGCACTCAGAATTGTGTCTGCAGTGGAGGCTGCGATTTTAGATGGCTGCGAATTTTAAATACTTCCCTTGTAGAAACCGAGGAGAATGTGTCCATGCCATCTGAGACACAACAGGCACATGATGGACTGCGGCACTTATAGCATCCTATAGGTCCACCTACAGGTGGATAGGATGAGTTACATGTGGAACTCAATGCAGACGGAGCCAGGAGGCCCTTCAAGTTTTGAGATATTTAAAATTCGCAGCAATCTAAATTATCGGACCAGTTTTGTTATCTATTTGTTGTCACGTACGTGTAATATCCAGTACATTGGCCGCACTATTCAGCCTATGAACACCAGGCTGAATAAACTTTTTTATAGTATTAGAAAGGGCCTGTTCACACTCAGCATGTCCCAACACTTTTCTCAGGTGCATAGTAATGATCCAGAGTGCCTATCCACGAATCAACTCTATCTAGGTTCAAAAGATTGGTAAATAGAGAATGCTTCTGGATATCTCATTTAAGTACTGTGTTTCCTAGTGGTCTGAATGAGAATATTGAACTAATCAAGAAGTAATTTAAAAACTGATAAAAAAACATTTTTTTAATTGTTATAAAAAAAATTTTGGGGGGGAGGGGGGTTATGCATGTATTATGATATCACTTGGTGATCTATTAGATTCATCTTTCTGACATTGAATTTCCCTTGTGGTATATCCTTGTATGGCACTTTATGCACGTTGCACTTTAGGTGAACATCTATTATATGGGTGTACTTTACTATTGTTTACACATTAGTATTCCACTATGTCTAGATCTATTATTGAAGAGAATGTATTTATGTGCAGATATACAGGTGCATCTCATGCATGTGTTTTTGTGGATAGCTGGATCCACATAAATTATACAGTGGGTACAGAAAGTATTCAGACCCCCTTAAATGTTTCACTCTTTGTTAAATTGCAGCCATTTGCTAAAATCTTTTAAATTCATTTTTTTCCTCATTAATGTACACACAGCACCCCATATTGACATGGTCCTAAGTATTTAGACCCTTTGCTCAGTATTTAGTAGAAGCACCCTTTTGCTCTAATACAGCCATGAGTCTTTAGGGAAAGAAGCAATAAGTTTTTCACACCTGGATTTGGGGATCTTCTGCCATTCCTCCTTGTAGATCCTCTCCAGTTCTGTGAGGTTGGATGGTAAACATTGGTGGACAGACATTTTTAGATCTCTCCAAAGATGCTCATTTGGGTTTAAGTCAGGGCTCTGGCTGGGCCATTCAAAAACAGTCACGGAGTTGTTGTGAAGCCACTACTTCGTTATTTTAGCTGAGTGCTTAGGGTCATTGTCTTTTTTGAAGGTAAACCTTCGGCCCAGATTGAGCGTTCCGGAGAAGGTTTTCGTTCAGGATATCCCTCTACTTGACTGCATTCATCTTTCCCTCGATTGCAATCAGTCGTTCTGCCCCTGCAGCTGAAGAACACCCCCACAGCATGATGCTGCCACTGCCATGCTTCACTGTTGGGACTGTATTGGACAGGTGATGAGCAGTGCCTGGTTTTCTCCACACATACCACTTAGAATTAAGGCCAAAAAGTTCTATCTTGGTCTCATCAGATCAAGGGCAATCTTATTTCTCACCATCTTGGAGTCCTTCAGGTGTTTTTTTTAGCAAACTCCATGCGTGCTTTCATGTGTCTTGCACTGAGGAGAGGCTTCAGTCGGGCCACTCTGCCATAAAGCCCCGACTGGTGGAGGGCTACATCTTTCTCCCATCTCCCGACTGCATCTCTGGAGCTCAGCCACAGTGATCTTTGGGTTCTTCTTTACCTCTCTCACCAAGGCTTTTCTCCCCCGATAGCTCAGTTTGGCCGGACAGCCAGCTCTAGGAAGGGTTCTGGTCATCCCAAACGTCTTTCATTTAAGGATTATGGAGGCCCCTGTGCTCTTAGGAACTTTAAGTGCAGCAGAATTTTTTTTGTAACCTTGGCCAGATCTTTGCCTTGACATAATTCTGTCTCTGAGCTCTTCAGGCAGTTCCTTTGACCTTATGATTCTCATTTGCTCTGACATGCACTGTAAGCTGTAAGGTCTTATATAGACAGGTGTGTGGCTTTCCTAATCAATTCCAAACTGTATAATCAAACACAGCTGGACTCAAATAAAGGTGTAGAACGATCTAAATACTTAGGACCATGTGATATTTTAGTTTTTCTTTTTTAATGAATCTGCAAAAATGTCAACAATTCTGTGTTTTTCTGTCAATATGGGGTGCTGTGTGTACATTAATGAGGAAAAAATGAACTTGATAGATTTTAGCAAATGGCTGCAATTTAACAAAGAGTGAAAAATGTAAGGGGGTCTGAATACTTTCCGTACCCACTGTTTATCTGCATTCACACGAACTAACGTTTGGATATCTGCATCCACATGAATATTATATTAACCACTTGAAGACCACAGGTTTATACCCCCCTAGTGACCAGGCCCTTTTTTACAATTCTGCACTACACTACTTTCACCGTTTATTGCTCCGTCATACAACTTACCACCCAAATTAATTTTACCTCCTTTTCTTCTCACTAATAGAGCTTTCATTTGGTGGTATTTCATTCTTGCTGACATTTTTACTTTTTTTGATATTTTACTTTTTTTTTCGCTTTCTGTTGTAAAAATTTTCAAATTACACTACATTTCAATTTAAATTTTTCTCTAAATTTATTGTTCTACATGTCTTTGATAAAAAAAAAAAATGCACTAAGTGTATATTTATTGGTTTGGGTAAAAGTTATAGCGTTTACAAACTATGGTGCAAAAAAGTGAGTTTCCGCACTTTGATTTTCTGAGCACCTGTCCTGTTTCCTGACGCACTACAATGCCCAGACAGTAGAAACACCCCATAAATGACCCCATTTCGGAAAGTAGACACCCTAAGGTATTCGCTAAGGGGCATAGTGAGTTCATGGAATTTTTTATTTTTTGTCACAAGTTAGCGGAAATGGAATTTTTTATTTTTTTTTCAAAAAATTTCATTTTCCGCTAACTTGTGTCAAAAATAAAACTTCCATGAACTCACTATGCCCTTAGCGAATACCTTGGGGTGTCTACTTTCAAAATGGGGTCACTTGTGAGGTTTTTCCACTGCCCTGGCATTTGAGGGTCTCACGCAATCATTACCCGTATGGCCAGAATTAGGAGTTTCTGCTATTCTCCTTATAATGACCATACGGGTAATGAAATTTTTTTTCCGTTCGGCCGCTGGGCTGAAAGAAAAAAATGAACGGCACAGATTTCTTCATTCACATTGATCAATGTGGATGAAAAAATCTCAAAAAAATGTGCAAAAAAAAAAAAGAGGGGAAAGCTATAAAGCTGCGATCGCTAAGGGACCCTTAGGCTTCATTCACACGTCCGCAATTCTGTTCCGCAAAATTTAGCGGAACTGAATTGTAGATACATTCAATTCTATGGGGACAGACTTTGTCCCGCTCGGATCCGGAATTGCGGATCTGCACTTCCGGATCCGCAAAAATATAGAACAAGTCCTATTCTTGTCCGCAATTGCGGACAAGAAAAGGCATTTTCTATATAGTTCTGGCAATGTGCGGATCCGCAAAATGCGGAAAGCACATTGCTGGTGTCCGTATTTTGCGGATCCGCAGATCCATGGATCCGCAAAACACATATGGACGTCTGAATGAGCCTTACAGGGGGGTTATTAGTGACAGGGGAGGTGACGGGGTGATCAGGGGGTGTGTGTAGTGATTGGTGCACTTTACTTATGTTTGCCCTGGTGGTCCAAGACAAATGGACCACCAGAGGAGCAAACAGCAGGCATATCAGACGCTGTTTACAAAACAGCGTCTGATATGCGTTTTAAATGCGTTTTTATTCGCATCTACAGCCTGCCAGCGCATGATCAGCGCTGGCAGGCTGTAGTTTCAGTTGTCCCGAGTACGTTCACATGAACGTGAACGCGCGTTGCGCGCGTTCATGTGAAATCTCAGGTCTTACGAGATGACGCCGATAGGCGGCAGTGAGACCTGAGAGAGCCGCCGTGCTGACGCCCATCGGCGTTAGCGTGGCGGCAAGAGGTTAAATTATGGTCTAATTATGTTTTGATTATTTTGGATCATGCTTTTTTTTTTAAAAAAAATTTTCTTTCCAATTTATTTGAGTCCACTTCATGTATTTTGGATGTCTTTGTATTTTCTTCTAGTTCAGTTTATTTGAGTCCACTCCATGTATTTTGGATGTTTTTATATTGGATTTATATTGTTTTTTTGATGTCTATTGTGGTTAGCCCTATTTAAATGTATTTTCTTCTGACTTTACAGCCTGATGAAGGTGGCAGCCCGACACTTAAACGGCTCACTAGCCTTTTATTTATAGTGTTTTATGTATGTTTTTAATAATTTTATAGATAGCAGAGCAGCGTGTTTTAGTTTTACTTTTTCTGCTCCTTGTAGAGTGAACGTGTTTCTTTAACCCTTAGGCCCCTTTCACACGAGCATGTCCGGATTAGGTCCGAATGCGTTGCGGATGCGTTCAGTGAAAACTGTGCGATTTCACAGGCAAAGCCATTCAGTTTTGCCTGCGATTGCGTTCAGTTTTTTCCGCGCGGGTGCAATGCGTTTTGACGCGTTTTTCACGCGCGTGATAAAAAACTGAAGGTTTACAAACAACATCTCCTAGCAACCATCAGTGAAAAACGCAACGCACAAGTGATGCGTGAAAAAAAATGCTCATGTACACAGCCCCATTGAAATGAATGGGTCAGGATTCAGTGCGGGTGCAATGCGTTCAGATCACGCATTGCACCCGCGCGGAAAACATGCTCCTGTGAAAGGGGCCTTAGAGGACCTTACGATTTTCCATTTTAGTTTATCACTCCCTGCATTCACAGAGCCATAACTTTTTTATTTTTACATTCTCATAGCCTTATGAGGGCTTGTTTTTTTGCCAGACAAGTTGCACTTACTAATGACACTATTTAATATGGCATATGATGTAGTGGGGAGCTGGAAAAAAATTCTAAATGGGGTGAAAATGGGAAAAAAACGCATAAATGCAAAGGATGTTCCCTATGCGGTAAAATTTGACCCAATACCTTAATTTTCCAGGTCAGTTTGATTGTGATATCACACTTGTATAGTTTTTCTTGCTTTTTAATACCGTAAAAAATAAAAACCTTGAAAAATATTTTTTTTCAATCGACATATTCTGACCTGTATAACTTTTTTTGAAGTTAAGTATATGGAGTTGTATGAGGACTAATTTTTGCAGGGCGATACCATTTTGAAGTGTGTGTGACTTGATCACTTTTTATTACATTTTTTTAGGAGGTGAAGTGACAAAAATGGCAAATTGGCCATGTTGAATTTTTTTCCATTCCATATGGGATAAATATTGTTATATTTTAATAGTACAGGTGTTTTCAGATGTGGCAATGCTTATCATTTTTTTGTTTATTGTATTTTTATTTTTGGGAAAAGGGGGGTGATGTGAACTTTTATATATATATTTCAAATTTTAAGAAACTTTTTTTAACTTGTTATATATCCATCACAGAACACACTATTCACTATATACAGTACCAATACAGTGCTGCCACCTGCTGACCTGTATTGGTGATGGATATTGGAGCCTGCTTGTGGCTACGAGCCATTACTTGGATAATACGACTTTCCCGGTCTCAGCCTGGGAACACTGTTATGGCACCCGTGTCTGCACTGCTCAGGTGTCGTGGTTACATTTGACCATGGCATCTGAGGGGTTAAATGTATGCAATTAGCCATATGGCTGATCGCATACTTTTACCCTGGGCTTCTGCTGTTTGAAACAGCAGAAACCTTTAAAGTGCCGACATCCACCATATATGTACAGCTGAGGTTGCGAAGGGGTTAAACACAGTGGATCTGAACAGTGTCATTGATGGGTTTGCAGGAGTTAAAACATAAATAGGTTGTTTGCATTTTAAAACATGTCTCACTTCTTACCTACTTTCAGAGATTTGCCTGCAATGACATTTTATCTTATGTTGGTCTATGTTCTCATTTGATGGTTCTGCTTTGGTACTCCAAAGTCTTTGCTGTTAGTCACCCACATTGTTGCTTTCTAGGATCTCTTTCATCATTGACAATGGGACTAGAGGCATGGATATCTATGGAACTATTTTCTACACCTCCTCTACTTGACAGTACAATTGTTCTCCTGTACTGTCTCATATTTTATTCTACTTTTCTTATTTTCTCCTACCTTTGCCATTACCCTCACCTCCACCTGCCAGGCCAATGGATAAACACTCTTCCTGTCTTTCCCCTTTTACTTTGCATGCTACTATTTCATCTGTTGACTGGCTGAAAGTTATTGTATTACAGTTTTTGCAATATATTTACTAGTCCTATATATGCAAGCCCTCTACTGTTATCCTGCAGTAATTATATATTTAAAAAAAAATTGATATATAGTATATGACAAACAAATGTGATCCTTTTTTTTCCATGTTTATGTGCTTTGGTCTGGTCACTGCAGTTATAACATGCTTGTTTATGGACATGACCCTAAAAATTTTTTCTCTAGGCAGGAAGATGTTGGTGTTTTCTAGCGGCATCCAAGGGGCTTCCTGCTCACTGTACTGGGTTCGGTAGGGCAAGAGTTTCCTTACGGGTTGTTTGGGTGGTCAAACTCTGCTTCTTGTGAAGTATTCTGGCCACTATACATCGCCGTGTCTCTGCTATAGCTCATACCTCCATTTTGGCAGTCCGCCACTGGCTTCTGGGTTCTTCCTTACTCTTTCACTTCCGGTTTGAAGGAGTTTGCATGTGACCTGCCTCTAGTAAGACTCAGAGTAATTTCCTGTGCGGCATGTTCTATTAAAGCTTTACTCTGGTGTCCTGTCGTGACAGGCCGGGCAGAGATCAGCTGGCGTTTTAGATGTCTTCCTCCACGGAAGTGGAAGGAAAAACTGCTTCTGGATAACTAGAATCTGATATCTGTATGTACAATCTCAGCCTGAGAGTGCAGGTTTCTAGTTTCAAGCTCAACAGTTTTTTGGCAGGTTTAGGCTAGTTTCACAATAGTGTTAAGATGTCTGGGAGGCTGTTTCGGCAGAGAACAGCTTGCCAAGCTTTCTGTATCCGGCGTAACTGGGTGACTATAATGGGATCTGGCGGCGATCTGGTCTCTACCTGGCAAATATGCCAGGATTTAGCCGGACAAAAAAACATTGCGTGCAGCTTATTTTGTCGGGCCGAAACACGGCATGTATGCCAGATAGAGGCTGGATCTCCACCAGATCCCATTATAGTTAATGAGGCCGGCGGTCATTGCGGTAACATCTGGCTATGCCAGATACAGAGAGCTTGGCAGGCTATTCTCAGCCAGAAGAGCCTGCTGGAGATCTTAACACAGATGTGAAAGAGGTCTTAAAGATCAGCTTGCCGAGGCTTTCCAAGAGATTAAAGGGGTTATCCAAGACTATAAAATGCCCCCCCCCCCCATATGCCGGGCCTCTCGCAATAGATATATTTACCTGGCTCCCCGTGCCGCTCCTGGACCACCTCTGCTGCTTTTCCCCATGGGCGGATGAAAACATCCGGTGTCAGGGGTGGGTGGATGGTTGAGCAGCCAATGGCAGGTGGGGACGCGGAAAAGCCTCCATAGAATCACGGGTGACATTAGGTAGCTCCCCCCAGATGTTTTCATCCACGCATGGGGAGAAGCTGTAATGGCGGTGTGGGAACCAGAAGCAGCGCAGGGAGCCAGATAAGTATATTAATTATGAGGGGCCCGGCCTATGGGGGAGGCATTTTGTAGTCTTCGATAAATCTTTTAAAGCCAGAGCATAGCTATAGGTGAAGCGGCTGCTTTGGGGCCTGAACTCAGACAGGCCAACCCAGAAGAAGGACTAAAATATTTTATTCTCAGGGCCCCCTCAACAGTATTATAAAATGACATTATATACAGAAACACTGTAGATAACGGACAGAGCGGATGCTGGGCCAGGTCTGACTAGCCACAGGAGTGTGTTTCACAGGAAGAGGGGGTTGCAAGGAAGTTGCTGGGGAGGGGGGTATGTTCAAAAATTAGCTGTGGAGCCAAGTCATTTCTAGTTACGCCACTGATTAAGGCCACACATAATTAATCCAGGATGCATCCTCAACACGGTTCACCACCTTCTTCCTCAGTTTCTGCTTCGGTGTCTGACACAGATCGTCTCTGAAGGAGAATTGGACTCTGATGCTAGTTCAGCTGACATGGGGGACCCAGCTTCCAAAAGTTAAAAGTTGTCAAAAGAAAAAAAAAAAAAAATGTTGGAAGCTGAGTCCACCATACAAAGCAGACCAAAGAATGAAGCACTTTATAATTTTCCAAAAGCTCCTCATAATTTGCTTCCTGGGCAACCCCTGCTTAAAAACGTTATGCAGGCTAATTGGAATAAGCCATAGAAAAAGACAGATGTAGGGTCCAGGTTTAAGTCTATGTATGCCCAAAGTGGACTTGCCTATTGCCAGACATTCCAAGAAGTCTGAAGAATCCTTACTCTTATCAGATGCTATGGACAGGAGGACAGAGGCCTCCTTGAATAGAATCTATCCTGCAGCAGCTTCTGCTACTATATTTGCATCTAAATCCTTAAGAATATGGCTTTTACAGCTTTCCTAGTAACCAGATTTGGGAGGGTCTTCAGACATCAAGATGGCAGCAGATTTCCTTGCAGAGGCTCCTTTGGACTTTCTCAGGCTGGATTCTAGAATTGTAGCAATTTCTACTGCCTCCAGGAGAGCTCTACGGCTCAAGGAATGGTCAGGTGATATTCTGTTTAAAAATCACTTCTGTTTACTGCCTTTCTTACCTATTTGGGCTCCAATTGGACAAAATTCTGAAACTGCCCAATGAGCGTAAAGAAGTAGTTTTACTTCAACAATACAGGAAACCTAGAGTCATGCTACAAGATCTCTCAGGCGCAGTGGCAATGGCAGGTTCCCAGACAGACAATAGTCCAGATCTAAAAGAGATATGCCATCATCCTCTGAGAAAAAAATATTTTGCAGGTCCAAAGACCCTAGTCTTTGCCGCAAGGCGTCAGTCAACCAAAGTTGGAGCGAGACTGTCCCAATAGCAAAATACCATACGCTTGGGCTCTGTCTATAGTTAGTAAAGGTTATGCTCTCAAGTTCTTCCAGATCCCTCTAAGTAGGTTTCAAACATATTTATACCCTGGTTCACGGGTTTATTCGCAGGGAGCTGGAGCTGGTACCCATACACTAAAGAGTTTGGGGTGTTTACTCCAGAGTTTTTGCTGTGCTAAAGAAAAAAGGAACTTGGCATTTATTTATAGATCTGACTTTCCTAAACAAGTACATGGCCAAAAAGAGGTTCAGGATGAAGACGGTCAGGTTAGTCATGTCTATGCCTCAAGAGGGAGATTTCATAGCCACCATCGACCTAAAAGATGCCTACCTTCACGTACCAATTCCTCAGGGCCCGCTTGCTCCACATAGCCATATATTATGGAGAATTTTCGGTTCACTACCAATTCACCTGTCTAACGTTCAGCCTATCCTTTGCTCCCGGAGTGTTTGCAGAGCTAACTTGGAACCAGCCACAATCCACAGCTACTTGGGGTTTGTCATCAACTCCGAAGCTATGACTCTGAAGCTATGCAGTTGTCCCCACACAGGATTTCCTATTTTATAGCAGATGTAAGGTCCCTTGTAGTCTTCCACTGTGTCCCTATTCAGACAGAAATGACAGTTTGTGGTCGACTTCATCCCTGATGTAGTACCTTGGTCCAGGGGTGCACCACCAATAAGGCCAGGTGAGGCGACTGCCTCAGGCAGCACCAGGTAGGGGCAAGAGGGAGGCGCCAGAAGGTGGATTATCTGTTTCTGTAGTATAGTATTGGGGAGAACAGCAGGAACAGTATGTGGCTCTGTATTACACTGTATGTTTTCTAGCGCTGTATGTAATGTTTTCCAAGTATGTCTTTAACAGTACGGCTAGATGGAAGGGGTTAGGTAAGAAATTGGCATTAAGGGGTTGGGGCAACCTTTCAGTATTCAGGTCAGGCAGCAGAAAAGCTGGGTGCACCCCTACCTTGGGCCTTGGCTGATATCACGGACCTTTAGTCTGACATTCTTCATCAGCGGAACAGGTACCAATCAGCGCTAGATTATTTTATGACAATATCAACTCACACTGCTGTGGAGCTGAAATGGTGGCTCAAGGAGAACATAATTTGCAGTGGAAGAAGTCTTTGGCCCCTCAACTTCTGCTGATGGCGCATCCTTCCAGTAAATGATGGGGGGGCTCAACTGGGAGATAAGAGTCTTCAGCTTCACTGGTTGCAAGAAGAATGCAGTTCTTTTTCCAACTTCAGGGAGCTCAGGGCCAATCGGTTAGCTCTCTAGTACCCCCAACTTCTCCTCAAAGACCACAGGATGTTAGCCCAGCCCCACAATTTGGCATTAGTCTTCTACAAAAAAACAAGCAGGGGGGAACCAAATCTCCCCAACTAGTGGAGGATTGCAGGAGGATCATAACCTGGGCTGAAGTCTGGGTGCATGTCATCAAAGCTGTTCACATAAAGGGGGGGGGGGGGGGATCATCTAGGTTTTCCAAAGGTAGATGTAAAGGCGACCAGACAGAACAGCAAGACATTCAAGTTCTGCACCCTGTTCAAAGAAAATCATCCATATGATTTAGCTGGCCTCTCCCTTTGTTGGAGTCCGATCAAAGTGTATGCCTTCCCTCCCCTTCCTCTGATTATAAAGGTGTTGGAAGATCAAGCCTCAGTCATTGCAGCCTTTTTCGCCCCTTGGTATGGTTCCCTCTGGACCTGAGTTTCTCGAAGGGGAACTTCTGGGAGATTCCTGTACATCCAGATATATTACAACAGAGAAGCCTCTATCATCCAAACTCTGGAATGTTCCATCAGCATGGAAGACAGGGTCTTACCGAGGGATATGGTCGTGGCTGATGATGTTGTCCAGATTCTGGTAAGCCTTCCACCATTAAAGTGTATGATTCGGTATCCAATTATTTCTCGTCACGGTGTGCTAAGTTGGGCTACTCTTCTCAAGATATTCCTGAAGTGCTGAAGTTTCTCCAGGAAGGCGTTGATAAAAGCCACGATATTCAAAGTTCATTTTTCTGACTTAATTCTTCTTTTAAAGGACATCTGCCAGTATATTTGTACCTATGAAACTGGTTGACCTGTTAGATGTGTGCTTGACAGCTGAAGGCATCTGTGTAATTCATGTTTTATATGTGCCCGCATTGCTAAGAAAAAGAATGTTTTAATATATGCAAATGAGTCTCTAGGAGCAATAGGGGTATTGCCGTTACACCTAGAGGCTCAGGTCACTCTGCAGCTGCAGCGATATCTACACTTTAATTGACAGGGCCAAGCAGTGAAAATATTATCTGGCCTTGTCAGAGTGAAGAGAGTGCAACAGCTGCAGAGAGAGCTGAGACTCTAGGTGTAACGGCAATGCCCCCGTTGCTCCTAGAGGCTCTTTTGCATAAGCTATGACATAATTTTTCTCAGCAATGCGGGCACATATGAACATGAGACCACCACAGATGCCTTCAGCTGCCAAGCACACATGCAAGAGATTAGTTTCATAGGTACAAATCTGCTGACAGATGCCCTTTAATGGAAGATTCTCCAACCAGCCTCTGGTTAGACGATTCTTTACGGCAGTCAAGAACCTCAGACCCCCAATAAATAATGATTTGCTCAGGGGCGGACTGGTCACTTAAAGTGGTCCAAGAAAAAAAACAAAGTGGTCCATCCAAAAAGTAGGCAGGTTCAGCCATAACAAATGCAATGCAGACCACAGGCAGGGTGAAAGGTGGGGCAGGAATCCATGACCTCTTGTGCCATGCACAGTATTCAACTGTATCACCATCCAAATAATGCTAATACAGTTAAACTGAGGAGGGCATCATAAGTACCTGATGCTCCCATAGTTAATTAATGAGAGCGTCAGATTGTTACATATTCAACGACACAAGGAGGGCTCAAATAGCCCCCTGCGCATCGGCACTGGGAAATTTCCCTGTAGGGTGTACGGCCAGTCCGTCCCCGGTCTTGCCTTCCTAGGAACTGCCTACTGTCCTGACTGGTCTAGGACTATCTCCATTTGAACCTCTTTCGGATGCGGATTTTTATATTTTTTGTTTTGGAAGACCTTGTTTCTCGTAACTATTACTTCTGCCAAGCGAGTGAGAAAAGATACAAGGTTTTGGTATCTAAAACAGAATTTTATGCCCAAGGTGCCATCACGCCTTGTATCAAGAGATCTACTTACCTTCTTTCTTTTCTCAACCTCAGAACGACAATCAGTCTAGACGTCAAAGGCGTCCATTTTCAAGCCCAAATAAAGGTAGTATGGCCTCTAGGGCTTCTTTGGCCCGATGGATTAGATGAGCAATCTCTGAAGTTTATGCCACCTTGGACCTTTCGTCTCCACTAAACGTTAAGGATCTCTCCACCAAATCTACTTTTAACTTCATAGGCAGAGTTGGTGAATTTCTCTTTTGACCAGATTTGCAGAGCTGCCATGTGGTCCCTCCCTTTTTTTTCTTCTTTCCTTGAGTCCCGAAGCAGCACAAGTTTCCTCACTTATTAAATGTGTTATATTTTTTTTTTGGGCTGCAAACGTACACATCTTATTATTGTCTATGGGTGTTATGGAAGGTAGTGTCAAACGAGGCTCACCTTAGTCAGAGGACACCCAAGCTGGGAGTATGGAGTCCAGTGGCAAAGGCCCACAGAAGCAGGAGGCAGGTAGCGTGGTCGATCAGTCCAGGTCGGCAGCAGAGATGGCAGCGAGGTAACAGCAGGAGTAGACGGAGGCGTGGTCGGTGGTAAGCAGTGAGTCAATGCAGGCGGCTAATCAGCGAGGTCAAACGGTCCGGGTTGGCAACGATGGTAAATCAGCAGTAGTGGTGGAGGAGCAGAGAGGAAGCTTGCTACAGGCTTGGAGGCACAATAAACAGCAAAGGGCTGGGTTTTATAGGGAAGTAGCAGGTGCAAGAGATTGGAATAATCAGCAGGACAAGGCAAGGACAAGAGAGGTAGTTAGAAGTTAGCAGTTAGCTAGAGAATAGTCCAAGGAGAGACGGTAGCCTAGTGGGTAGAGCTACCGCCTGGGACATGACTGGTCACGGGTTCGAGTCCTGACAATGGGGGGTTATTATATTGGTTCACTGTTGTCATTAATTTAAATAATTTTTTTTCTTTCTTCTGTCCTATTAGGGAAAATGAGGAATAACCCTATTGTGTGCATCTCTGGGACACATGGAAAGTGATTAAATTTGAACTATATAAGCAAATGTAAAGTCACAGAAAATAATGCACTATAGTAATAGATGCAAACATAACGTATGAACTAAGCCCTCACTCTAATGATAAAATCTGAGACTCTTAGCCAATACATTTTGATCAAAACACATCTGTGCCCACCTACCCAGCGCCAAGGTGGTCTCAGTTTAGGCAGGTCCTACGCTAAACCTACCTATGCAGTTATGCATTTATGTTCAGGAGCGCAGACCCTGCACATATAGTGTGTTTATCCTAGTTACCTCTATGTGCATCAGCAACCAATGAGAGGAGGGGCACACACACCTATATGTACCACCTTAATCAAGGTCGCCTCTTAGATAGGTGGGGCAAAAGTGTACATGAATGCTACTCCCAGAATAGGAGCGCATTCACAACTGAAGGTTCCACTCCTTCAAGACAAGTCAAACAAATCACAGGGGGAAAAAAACGATACAAAACATCCTGCACCTTATAATAGTAAATATGCGGATGTGTCTTGATCAAAAAGTATTGGCTAAGAGTCTCAGATTTTATCATTAGAGTGCGGGCTTAGCCCATATGTTATGTTTGAATCTATTACTATAGTGCATTATTTTCTGTGACTTTATAAATGTAGCCATGCACATCCCCATATTTACTATCATACCGTGCAGGATGTTTTGTATCTTTTTTTCTTCCTACGATTCGTTTGAAAAACATATGTCACATGCACAAATAGAAGTGTTAGAACACCTTCAGGAGCTGGGCATGTTTAATACACACAGTGTATGTCAGCTTTCTTTCCGTCTGATTCAGACCACCATAATTGGCTTCCGTTCTGCCATGCTCTCTGTTCTCCCATGCTTTCTGTGCCCCTATGCTCTCTCAGTGCCTCATATAATACTTACCTTCTCACAGTACCACAAAGCAATGCCAGCAATGCAGTCCTGACCTCTTTAGGCCAAGCTGGCATCTGTGGAACTTCGCAGGAGGTGCAAGGATATTACAACAGAGCACCAAATAACAGACCAGGGAACTAACAGTTCTGGCGGTGCTGTTGAGAATGTTCAATTATATCTGCATCATGGATGCTGGTATAATTGAGTGCACGAGGGCCTAGAAAACTGGGTGAATGATCCCGGTGACATATATATATATATATATATATATATATTTATAACTTTGACGAGGTCTCAGACCTTAAATAGCCTGTTAAGTTTAAGGATTGTTCGCAATCATCATTAGAAAGGGCCCAGTGATGCAAATTTCAAAACTTTATAAATACCTAGATTCCTCTAACCTTGTCCCAAAAAACAGCAGCAATTGGTTCTTCTAAACAGCTGCCTAACACTCAAAGAAGGAGAAAGATAACAAAGCGTTTTCAGGTTGCCATTTCCTCAGTTTGAAATGTAATTAAGAAATGGCAGTTAAGAGGAACAGTTGAGGTCAAGAGAAGGTTGGAAAGACCAAGAAAAATTTCACAGACAGCTGCTCGTAGGATTGCTAGAAAGGCAAATCAAAACCCCACTTTACTGCAAAAGACCTTCAGGAAGATTCCGACTCTGGATTTGGGGTACATTATTCTACTGTTCAGCAACAAATCTGCACAAATATGGCCTTCATGGAAGTGTCCTGCTTCCTCACCACAAAATTCAGCATCAGAAGTTTTCAAAAGAAGATCTAAGCAAGCCTGATGAGTTTTGAAAACATGTCATGTAGATCTATAAGGTTAAAATAAAACTCATTGGCCACAATGAGCAAAGGTATGTTTGGAGAAAAAAGGGCACAGAATTTCAAGAAAAGAACACCTCTCCAACTATTAAGCATGTGGGTGGATCAATCATGCTTTAGTGTTGTGTTGCTGCCAATGGCACGGGCAACATTTCACGGGTAGAAGGAAGAATGGATTCAATGAAATTCCAGCAAATTCTGGAAGCAAAGATAACACCAAATATAAAAAAGCTGGTTAAAAACAGGATAGCTTCTACAAATGGATGACGATCCTAAAAACACCTCAAAATCCACAAAAGTCGCAAGCCTTCACAGTCCCCTAATCTGAACATCATTGAAAATATATGGAAATACCTCAAAAGAGCAGTTTATGCAAGACGGCCCAGGAACCCCACAGCACTTGAAGACGTTTGGAAGCAAGAATGAATGGAAATACAAAAAGAATTTACAGGCTGCAATACTTGCTAAAACGGGTGCTACTAGGTACTAACCATGCAGGGTGCCCAAAGTTTTGCTTCAGTCCTTTTCCTTTATTTATTTTGCAAATGTAAAAGATGACAATAAAAAAAAATGGTTTGCTGTTTAACCCCTTCACTACCAGAGGTTTTTTAGTTCTCATTTTTCTTCCCCATCTTCTTTGAGCCATAACTTTTTTATATTTCCGTTCACATAGCTGTATGAAGATTTATTTTATGCGGGACAAGTTGTACTTTCTAATGCCACCATTAATTATGGCATACAATGTAGTGGGAAGTGGTAAAAAAAAATCCAAATGGGGTGGGATTGGAAAGAAAATGCAATTCCTCCACCAATTTACTGGATTTTTTCCCATGGCGTTTTGTTTTTCTGGCCAAACTAACCCATGCCCTTCATTCTATGGGTCAGTATGATTACAATGATACCCCATATGTATAGGTTATTTATGTCTAGTGTAAAAATGAATGTAAACTTTGAAAAACATTTTTTTTTTACATCACCATATTCTGACTCCCATAACTGTTTTTATAGTGATCTCTACTAAGCTAAGGACAATCTGTAGGTTTTATTGATACTATTTTGGAGTGTGTGACTTTTTCGGTCACGGTGATACCCATGATGTTTATATTTTTTGTTATTTAGGTATTTATTTTTTTATTGTAAGGAAAGAGCAACTGATTTAAACTTATGTTTTTTTAAATTTTTTTATATATTATTTTTTGTAATGATTTTGACGCTCATATGAGCCTAAAAAAACTATTTTTTAATTTTGAACAATCATGTATTTTTTAAAATGACTATTACTGTCTATTGCTCATTTCTTATGTTGGCCTGCCATCTCGTGGCCAAAATAAGAATTGCAGTTTGAATGCTCTGGGTCTCTTCAGCGAGACACAGATAATTCAAACCAATTACCGACATCCCAATTCGCTGCAGGGTATGTCGGTAGGATGCACGGTCACGGTAATTAGCTGCACATGTGAGCGGGTGCCATGTTTGCCTATCGCTCCAGCGCCGTAGCGAAAGGGTTAAAATAAAAGGGAATGTGTCATATTTAACGTAATGCAATGTTGAATCATTGCAGTCTAAGGAAGAAGCGATCAGAAGATTGCATGTTACTGTCCTCTAGGGGGACTTAAATAAGTGAAAATAAAGTCATAAAGTAAAAAAAAAATAATAATCAAATCAACGACATTTCCCATATTAAAAAAAATAAATAAAGATCATTGGCATCGACATGTCTCAAAATGCAATGGTGATTTCCTCATCTTAAACAATTTATTGAAACAAAATCTAACAACGGAGATGGGTATACCCCAACAAAAAATGTAAATGTCTCAAAAACGTGTCATGTGGCCTTGAGCAACAATTACATCTTGACAATGACGTCTCATGCTGTTCACAAGTCGACTTATTGTCTGGTGAGGCATGGCACCCCACTCTTTATGAAGGGCAGCGCTCCGGTCATTGAGATTTTTGGTTACAGAGTTACTAGCCTCTACATGGCAACTCAGCTGATCCCATAGGTTTTCAATGATATTCAGGTCTGGAGAAAGTGCAGGCCACTCCATTTGAGGTACCCCAGTCTCCAGCATTCCCTAATGATGTGACCTCAATGAGCTGGCGCATAGTCATCCATGAAGATGAAATTAGGCCTGTGTTGTTCATGTACAGGCACAATGACTGGATTAATGATGTTAATCAACCAGTATGGGATTGTCACTGTACCATTCACAAAGTGTAGGGCAGTTCTGTATTGACCACACACCTGTCCACACTAACACCACCACAAACAAAGGCTCGTCTGGTGACAACTGTGGCTGATACATAGCGCTCTCCTTGACGTTTCTAACATCGTTGGCGACCATAATTTCTGCTCAGCGTGAATCGACTTACATCAGTGAACAGCACTGAGGCCCACAGGTCCCTCATCCAGTCCATGCAAGATGACGCCTGTGCTTGGTTGTGTGGTCAGGTACCCTTGCAGGTCGTCTAGCATGCCGACCACGCTGATGCAAACAGTTTCAAATGGTCTGATGTGACACTTAGATGACTCTCACCTGCCTTAAATGTGCCTGGAAATGTGTGGCATTCATCATCCCGTTCCGCAGGGTATGGTTCACAATTAAGAGGCCATCAGTGTGGGATGTGCCAAAGGAGGTTCACTTCAATGTCTTTCTGTGACTCTACCTGTTACTCTGTATCTTTTTTGCGACCTGCTGATGATACTCTGACACTCTAAGCTCAGTGGCCACATCCATCTGGGAACATACTGCTTGAGTCTCGCAATGGTGAGGTGGTGTTGGTCTCATGATGTCAAAATGTAAACAGCATGATGAGGACTGTTTAAATACCAATTCTAATTGAACCAGGAAGGTTATTGGGCGACTCATGGATCAAACACCTGTTGTGAATTTTGATGTTAAGCTTCTTTTTAGAGAACAGCAAGTTGTGCAAAAAGTACCGAAACATTTAATAGTTGGACATGTGCATTCAAAAGTTTAGAAAAGGTCACATTAGGTTCACCCATTTTAGATTCTCCTGAAATTTCACACACAAGCCAAATAACCCTAACCTTTTGTGAGTAGTGGATCTTGACTTCTCCAAAGCATTTGATACTGTGCCACATAAAAGGTTAGTATATAAAAGAAGGATGCTTGGACTGGAGGAAAATGTGTGTTGTGGGTAAGTAATTGGCTGATTAATTAAAAACTGAGGGTGGTTATTAGCTAATACATATCAATTTTTGCAGATAACACTTAACTGTGTAAAGTAATTAACACAAAACAGGGCAGTATAGTGCTACTGATGGATCTGGATAGATTGAAGGCTTAGGCAGAGAAGTGGCAAACTAGGTTTAACATTGATAAATGTAAGGTTCTGCATATGGGAAACAATAATGCAAGTCACCAGTGCATACTAACTGGTAAAACACTGGGTAACACTGACATGGAAAAGGACTTAGGCATTTTAGCGAACAGCAAACTAAGCTGCAGAAACAAGTGTCAGGCAGCTGCTGCCAAGGGCAATAAGATAATAGTTTGCATCAAAAGGGGCATAGACGCCCGTGATGAAAACATAATCCTGCCACTTTACAAATCAGATCACACAGAGTACTGTGCACAGTTCTGGGTGTCTGTGAACAGAGATCTCTCCCATCTTCTATTTATCCACAGGACTGTGACCATTGGATGTCTTTTGCGTATAGAGGAAAGAAGGTTTTTGTACACAAACATAGAAGGGAATATTTATGGTAAGAGAAGTGAGACTATGAAACTCTCCGCCTGAGGAGATGGTGATTGCGAGTTCACTAAAAGAGTTCAAGAAGGGCCTGGATATATTTCTGGAGATGTCGTTGATCCAGGGAGTTATTCTGACTGCCTGATAGGAGTCGGGAAGGAAATTTTTTCCCATAAAGCGAGGAAAATTGGCTTCTACATCGCGTTTTTTTTTTTTGCCTTCCTCTGGATCAACTTGCAGGATAACAGGCTGAACTGGATGGACAGAGGTCTTTTTTCAGCCTTATAAACAGTTAGGGTACTTTCACACTTGCATGCCAGATCCGGCAATCTGTATGCAAAGGGATACCATTTGTAGATGGATCCGGATGCGTCTCACAAATGCATTGCAATACTGGAACCGTCTCTCCAGTTGTCATCCGGAAAAACTGATCTGGTATTTATCTATTTCACATTTTTAAAGGTCTGCGCATGCGCAGACCGGATCAGTCAATGCAGCACTAATAGATTTCAATGGAAATTAATGCCGGATCCGGCTTTCCGGAAGGAGAAAATACTGCAGCATGCATGAGGGGGAAATAACCGTGCGTCTTATAAAACTAATACTTCAGAAGTATCCGTGTGGAGGGAGGAGGCGGGGAAACTCATGGCGGGGCCCGGTGCAGTGCTTCTATTTTAAAACACCGGGCCGCAACTGTTAAATACTATATTGCCAAATCACGCTTACTTAACTTACCTAACTACTACTATAATCGCACATCCATACATCATAGTACTGTACACGGCGCAGACTGCAGCGGCGCATGAACGAGGGAGCTGCGGTTTGCGCCGTGTACAGTACTATGATGTATGTATGTGCGATTATAGTAGTAAAGTTAAATAAGCAGTATTGGCAATATAGTATTTAACAGTTGCGGCGGGGCCCGGTGTTTTAGAGTAGAAGCACTGCACTGGAGCACTGCATGAGTTTCCCCGCCTCCTCCCTCCACACTTCTATCGGGGGATCTGCGGAGGACACTTTGGGGGATCTGTGGCGGACACTTATGGGGATCTGTGGAGGACATAAGTGTCCGCCACAGATCCCAAAGTGTTCGCCACAGATCGCCTCTATAACAGTGCGTCATCCACAGATCCCCCCCATAACAGTGCGTCATCCACAGATCCCCCCATAACAGTGCGTCATCCACAGATCCCCCCATAACAGTGTGTCCTCCACAGATCCCCCATAAAAGTGTTATCCACAGACCACCTTTAGTTCAAAACCCACCAAAAGCACACCTTTTGGTTCAAAAGTTTTTTTTTCTTATTTTCCTCCTCAAAAACCTAGGTGCGTCTTATCATCAGGTGCGTCTTATAAAGCGAAAAATACGGTATGTTGATTTCCTTTAAAAATAAAATAAAAGTTGACCTAAACTACAGCTTTTATTAAAAAATAAAAGGCTTCATATAACTACATCGACAGAAAAATGCAAACATTGTCCTTGTAATGCGACTATAAAATAACAAAAGCAACTCATTCACACGTCTGTATCCACAATGACATCTGGGACAAGATGGTCAATGGATCATACGTGAAGGATCTGTGTTTGGTCCTTGTGTCCGTTTTTGCCCTCCATGCGTCATTCGTATTCCACAAACAATACTCAGCTGAAAATTTATTTCAAGAGCTTCTCCTGGCAATGATCTGTGATGCAATCAAATACCATCCGTGTTAGGTCTGTTTTTTTACTTACCTATAGACTATAATGGGTGTGATAGATCCATAACACGGACAAAAATAGGGCAGGCTTCCATGGTGTACTCCTGGACCCCTAGACCATGAGATCAGCTGTTTTCGGCAGCCACCAGAGCTGGAGACTTAACAGGGGACAGAAATGGAACAGAAAGCTCTGTCCACTGTACGGTGGTGGTCTTTACAGTGTACTGCAGCTAGAAAGATAGCTGAGCTGTAGTATACCAGTGTTAAAAACTACACAGTTGAGCCTTCATCTTCTAGCTCTGTCCACTGTTTAGTGATCGGCAAGTTCCAAAAACAGCAGATTAGTACAGGTCCCAGGTATCAGACCTTCAATATCAATAACTTAGAATACCTTCATATTGACTTTTACAGTCAAGTTCACATGTACATTTTTTGCATCAGAGATTTTGCCACAAATCCACTGCAAAGTCCTTGGCTAATCTGTGACTAAACGTGGATGTGTTTCATGCACACTTCGATGAACGTACAGCAGCTTTGAAATTACTTAACATACGCAATTGTTTCCCCAGTATGCGAATGGTTTGAAGCCACCATTTACTCATCCTGTATATTGTTGCATGTTTTTATTTCAGAATTCCACACAGAAACACAACATGTAGGCAGTGTGAAGTTGTATGAATTACTATAAAAAAAAATAAAAAAATAAAACACTTAAAAACCAGAAGTTAGGGTTGATTATTAGGAGAAACCATGGTAAATCACAGATATATGAATACCCACATTAAAATCAACAGGTATGTGTGCAGTCCGTGATTCACCGATGTCTGAATAAGGCCTAAAAACTGACTAGTCACTAAGCGGTTGTGTCACGTCAGTAAATAACATTTATTATGTAGAGAAAGTTAATACTAAGCACTTACTAATGTATTATTTCCTTTGCTGGCTGGATTTGTTTTTCCATCACATTATACACTTCTTGTTTTCATGGTTTTGACCACCCTGCAATCCAGCAGCGATGGCCTTACCTACACTTGAAAGAAAAAAGCACCAGCCTAAGTGTACTCCCATGGTACCGGCCACCAGAAAAGCCGGTACTTTTTTTCAGTGTGCAAGCACAGCCACTGCTGATGGATTTCAGGGTGGTCGTAACCATGGAAACAAGCATTATAAAATGTGATGGAAAAATTAACCATGCCAGCAAAGGAGGCAATATGGATAATAACAATACATTAGTAAGCGCCTTGTAATAACTCTCTCTACATGATAAATGCCACTTGCTAAAGTAAGAGAACCCCTTTAAGGAATTAAAGTGTGAACCCTAATGATAGGGATCGACCGATTATCGGATTTGCCAATATTATCGGCCAATATTCAGGGTTTTCAAAGTTATTGGCATCTATCTTGCCGATAACTAATCGCGAACATTGATCGCACTGCCGTTAGCGCGATCCATGTTGGCTCAGCAGAACAGGGAAGAAGGAAGCAGTGTCTCCCTCCCCCCTATGCCGCTGCCACCAATGAGAGAAGAGGGGCTGTGGCCACTGCGCCACCAATAATGTTAACTCACTCATTCAAATACAGGAGGCGAGTCAATCCTATAGCCGAACCAACCCCCCAGTAGTAAAATCATTGGTGGCAGTGGCCACAGGGTCCCCTCTCCCCTTCATTTGTGGCAGCTTCTGCTCAGAGACCCAGCAGTGTAAGCCTGGGGCTCCGATCGGTTACCATGGCAGCCAGGACACTACTAAAGCCCCAGCTGCCATGGTCAGCTCCCTGCTGCTGTGTGTACTATGCACAGGGCAGCAGGGAGAGTGAGATCCAATTCACCCTAATAGAGCTCTATTAGGGTGAATAGGACAAGGGTCCAAGTCCCTAAGAGGGCTAATAGTTAATAAATAAACCGTAAAAAAAAAAAAGTTCAAAAAACCCAAACAAACTATTAAGTATAAATATTTAATCTTATTTAACAGCAGATTTGTGTAGGACATTTTTTTTTTTCTAAAATGAAAATGCACAAAATATCGGTATAAATTATCGGCCTGAAAGTTCAGATTATCGGTATCGGCTCTAAAAAAAAAATAAAACAATATCAGTCAATCCCTAGGAGAAACATTCATATAAACTCTTGTTCACGATAATTGCAAAACACTTGTTGGGTGACATATAAAATCATAGAATGATTAATCTATATGGTTTGGAATTATCCTCCTACAGAGGAGTTGATTGCTACATGTAAATTCAGCTATTTTTTCCCAACCATTGCCCTGTGTATTGACTAGAGTTGTTTCGGTACCAAAATTTTGATTCGGTATCGATACCATAAAAAAGTATTGCGATACTCGATACCACGCGAAAAAAATAATAACGCCAAAAAAATCCGCGCGCATTCCATGGAACCGCCGGCTCATAATACAACAGTCCTATCCTACTTTTTTGTGGGGACAAGACGACTAAAAGAAAATGGCGAATCGTGCATTTTTTCTTTTCTTTTACGGCGTTCACCGCATAAAAGTGGATTTTTTATTAGTTTGAACTTTTGAGCCGTGGCGATATGTAATATTTTTATTTATGTATTGTTTATATATTTTATATGTAAAATTGGGAAAGGGGGTGATTTATAATTAATATTTTGGTGTACTTTGTTAACTTTTTTTTTTTCTTTTACAGTTTATTTATTAACTATTTCCCCCTTAGGGGCTAGAACCTGGCATCTTTTCATCCTATTCACCCTGATACAGCTCTATCAGGGTGAATAGGATCTCACACTCTCCCTGCTGCCCTGTGCACACAGCAGCAGGGAGCTGACCAAGGCAGCCAGGACTTCAGTAGCGTCCTGGTTGCCATGGTAACCGATCCGAGCCCTAGCATTACACTGCTGGGGCTCCGATCACTGCCACCAATGAGGAGGTGGTGAGGGGACCCTGTGGCCACTGCCACCAATGATTTTATTACTGGGAGGAAGGGGGGGGATGGGGGAGGGCGCACTGGCCACCAATACTGTATTTATTACTGGGGACAGGGGGGGGCACACTGCCCACTAATGTTTTAATACTGGGGACAAGGCGGGCACACTGCCCACTAATGTTTTAATACTGGGGACAGGGCGGGCACACTGCCCACCAATGTTTTAATACTAGGGAGGGGGCGGAACACTGGCCACCAATGCTTAGTAACGTTTCATATATAAATGCAGGCAGAAGACACATGCTGCCGGCACCTGCCTGTGACCGAGCGCTGCGATCAGAGGCTATTAACCCCTCATGTGCCACACCAGAGGGGTTAATTGCCGCGGATCGCAGCGCTCTGTCACAGGCAGGTACCGGCAGCATGTGTCTTCTGCCTGCATTTATATGTGAAACGTTACTAGGCATTGGTGGCCAGTGCGCCCGCCCCTCCTCCCTCTATTGGTTACAGCGGCAGCACAGGAGGAGGGAGAGACTGCCTCCTTTTCCCTGTGCTGCCGAGGAGAACATGGCCGCGCTGAGAGCGGCGCAGCCACGTTCTCCTATACTGGGCTGTACAGTAGCGCAGCCCAGTATCGATAAAATACTAATCCTGGTATCGAGCTCGATACCAGAGAAAAGTATCGATTGGGTATCGAAACTTCGATACCCGAAACAACCCTAGTATTGACCCATATAAATAAGAGCAGCAGCAAATGCTTGCTCAATAGTTTTTACTTGCAGAGGCATTAGCATGCTTTGTTACTGCTACAGGACCCACAGTCTCATGGGCCCCTGACGCTAGCCAGCATCAAGACATTGTGTGTGGCTGTGCAAACCAGGTCCTTATATTGAGCAGATCAGCATGCTGGCTCAGTGGTTATAGCATTGGTGCCTTGCAGTCCTGGGTCCAGACCTCTTTATAGGGCACACCTTAAAACTATGGGAAAAACCTCCTAAGGTGGACCATGCTGCTACACAACTATCCTAGAAGTCCTTTTTATCTTTCTGAGGAATCTTCCCTGTTTAAAGACCCAATGGAAAAGAAAATGTACTTTGTATCGTTGCAATAATTGTTTATTATACTGTCAAGAATCCTACCAATAGTACTTAACATGTGATTGTACAATTGATTGGATAATATGGAATTGAGAAAATTTCCAATAAAAATTATATTATAAAAAAAAAAAAAGAAAATGTATTCACTAATCAGTAGGGGTTATAAGTCATCAGCATCATCCTGCAGGGCAAAAGCTTCAGTGCCATTTGCAAGGCCATTGAGGGTCTGGCTTTGTCATTTGATGAGACCTTCAGGGAGGTGCACAGAGACTCAAGTATTTGAGGATCTTTGCTTTACCCTAGCAAGATCAAGGTTGAAGACTTGTCATAGATCTGACATTCCTGAACAAAGTAATCGACAAAATTCAAGATGGAATCTACAGTATTGCATGGAAGAGTCAGACAAGGCTTGCTCAAATTCTTCTGAGGGCCATATCGCCACTTCCAGGAGTCCATGTTACTTCATGCTAAATATACAGTGCCTTGAAAAAGTATTCATACCCCTTGAGTTTTTCCACTTTACAACCAAACGTATTTTATTGAGATTATACGTGATAGACCAACCCAAAGAAGCATGTGTGTGAAGTGAAGAGTGACATATGGTTTAACATTTTTAATAAATATAAATTTGAAAAGTGTGGCATGCATTTGTATTCAGCCCCCTGTACTTTGTCTGATAGGTCTCATTCACACATACGTGGACCATGGTCCATGAAAACCAGGCCTGTCGAGTGCACAACGTAATTTGTCGCTATGACGCTGTGCGCTTTGTGCAGCTGTACAGTTAAACACTCGTATAGATCATACGCTTGTATTACTGTACAGTGGCGGCAGAAAGCGGACGGCGTCATAACATTCAATGCCGCCATGCGCTAGTGCACTCAGCAGGATGGGTTTTCACGGATCGTGGTTCACGTATGTGTGAATGAGGCCATACCCCTAAATAAAATCCAGTGTAACCAAATGTCTTCAGAAGACACCTAATTAGTAAACGGGTCCACTTACGTGTAATTTATTCTCCGTATAACTACAGCAGTTCTATGAAGGCCTCAGGTTTGGTAGAGAACATTAGTGATCAAACAGTATCATGAAAACTAGGACCACACCAGACAGGTCAGGCAGCTCTTAATGACATTGGCTGTGGTTGGGGTTTGTTTTCCTGCTACAAAATAAGTTTAAACTATTAACACTTTATTTTTGAAAACATTCAATTTAACGGAATTACTGAAATAAATTAACTTTGATGATATTCTAATTTATTGAGATGCACCTGTAGATGCGATAGTAGCAACACCATTAATATGGTTTTATTTTCCTATACACTTTGATCACATTGTTTGCCATCATTACCTCAGGGACATTTATCAAGACTGGCATGCCTGTTGCATGCATACTTGACCGCTGAAAGTATCCTAGTTGATCAGTGTAAGTGCAAAGAGCCAGACTCCCACCAATAGATTATTTTTGCCGTAACCAGAGGATGGGCCATCAGAATCCCAGACAACACTTAAGCACACTGGCTTAGCTAGCATGAGAGGGCACTTCCTGACACCCCATATATTTAGCTACACAATGACATGCAATTTGTGCGCACTAGGACTAAACTAATGTTATACATAACCATGTTTTTCCCCTCATTTTATGTTTGGGTTATTAGAAATAACCCCTTTAACTGTGAATTCACATGCAGCAGCAGAAAAGTGATAAGTCCCATGCTGGTATCTGTAGACCCCCTCTCCTGCAATGAGGTCTAATACCATGTCATAAGACAAGGTAGGAAGCCAAATTCTACAGAGATTGGCAATGGGACTTGACAAGCTCCAGAGAAGGAGAGTATTCATTTTCATTAATTTAAGACTTTAGGAGAGTTTGCTGCAGACCAATCAGTAAGCTTAAAGGGGTTGTCCAAGTTATATTTATTGATGGTCCGACACCCGGCACCCCCGCCGATCAGCTGTTTGAAGAGAAGGCGAGCGCTGTGCCAGCGCTGCCTCCTCTTCAAAGAGATGCCGTTGCATCTGCAGCGGTGAGCAGGTGTAATTACACCCAAGCCGTTCCATTCATTTCAATGGGACGGCTCTGTAGTTTACACTTGTATAAGAACGAGCCGTCCCATTGAAATGAATGGAACGGCTTGGGTGTAATTACACCTGCTCACCGCTGCAGATGCAACGGCGAGTAGGTAAACAATGAAGAGGAGGCAGCGCTGGCACGGCGCTCGCCTTCTCTTCAAACAGCTGATCGGCGGGGGTGCTGGGTGTCGGACCCCCGCCGATCTGATACTGATGACCAATCCTGAGGATAGGTCATCAATAAATATAACTTGGACAACCCCTTTAAGCAAAAAACAGATCAGGTTTGTTGGGAAATTTTTAAAAGATGTGAGACTTTAATGATAATCTATCCTCTGAAGTGAGTGGGGGTTTGACACACTGTTTAAAGGGGTTGTCCGGGTTCAGAGCTGAACCCGGACATAGCCATATTTTCTCCCAGGCATGCTCCAACGTACCAGGCTCTCCTTAGGGCTACCAGGCGGAGTCTTCCGCCCAGCAGTGAATCCGGTGACGTCACCAGCACTGATGGACTGGCTTTACCACTGCACTAGCCTGTAAAGCAGCTAGGGCAGCACTAAGCTGGCCCATCAGAGACGGTGACGTCACCGAACACACTGCTGGGTCAAGCTACCACCCAGAAGTATATTATTGTAAATAAAGCCTTTGCCCTGCACGATCCAGCGCAGGGCAAGGGAGCGCATCAGAGCATGACATACTCTGATGCCAACATCAGGGGG
The DNA here is from genome assembly GCA_033119425.1 of Bufotes viridis. Lineage (NCBI taxonomy): Eukaryota > Metazoa > Chordata > Amphibia > Anura > Bufonidae > Bufotes > Bufotes viridis. Next base: position 224,028,052 of record CM065591.1, on the reverse strand, counting down.
GCTGTCTGAGTCAAAATATTAGTATGTTCGGGTTCAGATCTGAACCCAGACAACCCCTTTATGAATGCACCAGCTCGCAATAGTGCCACAGCCTGGCAGCAAAACCCATGACCATTCCACATGGTAAATTGACATGCTGCATATTTCAAAATCCTCAACACGGGTTTTGCTGCATGTGAATTCACCCTTTCCTGTTTTAAGAGGGCACACACAGTCCTACATTTCCAGCTGTAGGTCATGTCTGGTACTGCAACCAGTCCTTTTCCATTATCAAACCTTTCAAGAGTATAATTGCCTGACCCCATCATTTATTCATAATAAATTAAAAAAAAGGTGACGTTTTTACCGAATTCTTTACTTGTGAAGTAGAAGGTACACACAAAACACATTTAAATCATTTATTGATTATATGCAAACAAGATCCTCAAAAGCCAAATTGAAACCCTATTAAGGAAAAAAAATAAAAAACATTTGACACCTACGATTCAAACTTAGAAACATTGTACCAATTTATTCAAACCCCCACCCCCATATCCCTTTTGATTACCATCTATTCGTGATGTATCCTTCCCAGAAGATGGCTCCATCTTGCCTCTGGCCTCCTCTTTATTAAACAAAAAAAATTGCACTCCTTCTTGCATTCTAAGTGCTTCCAAAAAAAAAATAAAAAAAAAAATATTTCTATACAATAGCCAATTGAGGATTAAAAAAAAAAATCCACATGAATGCGGTTAAGCTGGGGCAGGAATCCACTCCTATGTTCCTTGTTATCTGATCCCGCTCCATGAATCCTGGTAATGCTTTCTGCCTATCCTATTCACTCCTTCCTATGATTTGAATCCAATGATCCAGTTCCAGGATTGGGATCCAGTGAGCCCTCTCCAATCCAAACCTTTACAACCAGCAAAACCAAAAAAAAGAGGCAGAGTTAGATATTATCAACACAGGTTTCTGGGAACTGATCAGTTAGGTTGTGTTCACGTCACAATTTTATCCCATGTTTAATGTATACACATCACCATACGGTTCCAATGCAAAAACATCCATTTAAACAATACTTTTTTGCAAGATGGAAAAGTGGAGTGAGTACACTCTTGCATCTCCCCCCTCCCCCCAGCGTATATGTTAAACGTGGGACAGAAACATGGTGTGAACCCAGCCTTGTATGTGCATCTTATTGGGTGAAAAAAAAAGGGAGTACAGACTATTACATTCCCAAAACTAATGAATTCTGTGGTATATTTTGTTATAAAGTTGAAAAGAATATTTTTAGGTGATGTTCTTATTTAGGCGCTTTAGAAGAAAATGCTGCACTAGCACAATCTGTTAGGCACATACCTGAAGAATCAGCAGCTTTTCAAGATCAGCAATTAAGAAATTGTATAGAAACCCAACATTTGCAACACTTTATAGGCAAGGCGTCATTTATGTCCTAGCTGACTGTGGGCCAACTAAAAGAATTAGGATACGGCTGTGTAGTGGTTAAGAACCGTGCGGTCAATTAGCCTAATGACAACCGCAATGGATAGTCAGTGTTCATTGCTAATGGACACATGGCACCTTCAATACAGTGCAGCCATTAACAGGGCAGACCGGCTATACAATGCCTTCATTAGTTACACAAAAGGCGCTGCGGGACAATTGGCTGCAAGGTTCTTGACCACAGCACAGCCGCACCCATATAGAGATCCAAGATTATAATAGTTTGGGAAGGACATGCAGCTGCATTACTTTTTCTGGTTATTAAAAGGTGTATAACAGGTGGGCAACCTCTGGCACTCCAGCTGTTGTGAAACTACAACTCCCAGCATGCATACTTGCTCTACTCTAAGAACTGAATGAGCATGCTGGGAATTGTAGTTTCACAACAGCTGGAGTACTGAAGGTTGCTGGTCCCTGGTGTATAACATTACCAGAAAATTCTTCACAAATTGTGTCATGAGAATTTCATCAACTTGTTGCTTTTCCTTTTCAAGGAGCAGTCCAGCTTTGCATACAGTTAAACTCACTAGGTTAAAGAAGACCTGTCACTAGAGATGAGCGAATTTCAGGGTATGAAATTCATTCACTCTTCGTTTACTGGTAAAAGGTGAATTGCATAATGTGTTATTTATACATTTAAGTCTCTATTCTGGGTCAATCCCATGCAGAAGTATCAGCGATTGGGAGCTGTGGAAGCATACTGGGTATAAATACATTTTTACCAAAACTACATGCCAAACAGCTCAGCTCTGCCTGCATTTCATGGCGACATGTTCTCTAAGTTAATCAGGCAGGACTTCCGCCTTATAATGACTAGGTCAGGCTTTCGCCACCCACACCTTACAGAATACATGTGCTTTTTCTGCATAGATTCCCGTGCAGAAAACCCAGTGTATCACTGTGGTTTGCCTTTCCAGCTGTGGATTTCACCATTTTTCAATCTGCAACAAAAACAGCTGTTCGAAATAGCAGAAATGTAAAAATCCATGCAAATCTTAGGTGTAGTCACCTGCACTTATGTGCAGGTACCTTTAGGTTTCCAAAATGCAGTCGCAGATTCTCACAAATTCACAGCAAAATCAATGGCATTTGACAAGGATTGCGACTGTGCAGATTTCATCCTGTGCATTGCAAAAGGTGAAACTTGCAGTGAAAATCCACGGAAACAAAGTTTACATGCTGCAGATTTGAAATCCACACCATCTCCATGCTGATTTTTTTGTTTTATCTACTGTGCAGGTGAGATTTCTTAAAAGCTTATTTGCTTTCTTGCAATGCAAATTTTCAGCAATCACTGTGAGAAGACACTCTTGGGGGTCGATTGACCTGGATGGGAGCACCCAGGACAAGTCTGCTGTATGATCAGACTACTCTAGGGGGTTACAACAGTGCAGCATGGGAACAAGATGGCCAGTACCATCACTCATTACCATAAAGTTTGTCAGCACCACATCCTTGTGGTTTCTTTGCGGACAGATGCCCTTTAATGTGGCACCAGATTTGTGCCTATGAAACTGGCTGACCTGTTGCATGTGCACTTGGCAGCTCAACGCATCTGTGTTAATTCCTTGTTTATATGTGCCCGCATTGCCGAGAAAAATGTTTTAACATAAGCAACATAGCCCATAGGAGCAACTGGGGCGTTGCTGTTACACCTAGAAATTCTGCAACTGCCATCCTCTCTCGTCTTTGACAGGGCCAGGCAGACGTGAGGACGTGTTCACTGCCGGGCCCTGACAAAGTGCAGAGGTAGCAGAACCAATAGGTGTAAAAAAACTGCTTTCGCTCCTACATACTCATTAGCATATACGTGTATTAAAATATACATTTTCCCAGCTTTGCAGGCAAATATGAACATGGCACCAACACAGATGCCTTCAGTGGCCAAGTGCACATGACACAGGTCAGCCAGTGTCATAGGTACAAACCTGCTGACAGATGCCCTTTAGAGATGGAAGCGTCTGTCATGTGAGCTGCTGCATGGTTTACACAGGACAACTGTCTGGAAAAAGTATTGTTTGTTCCTGATCAGTCCCTGCAAAAACCTGACTAGAGAACCTAATTTGGGATAAGCTGACCAGATTCAGCTATTACTGCACAATGGCTGGACCACTCCCCTAAAGATAAAGCCAAGAAGTTGCTGTACAAGAATTTTTTTTTGAAAAAGACAACTAAATGTTGCCATTGCTTGAATGAATATGGGATCATCAAAAAGGGATTGAAATAAAACATCTTGCAATGGTGCAAGACAAAAATAATATCTTACCACTAGTGCTGATGGCCAATCCTGGTTCCTTCTGATCCAGCTTGACGCGCCAACACAAGAAGTGACGGCTGCAGCCATTCACTAGCTGTAGTGATAACATGTCAACACCAGTTACTCCTGGGGCAATCAATGGTTGCAGCAGTCACACGTTATGTTAACACCGCTGGGACTGGAAAAAAATTCAAGGATGTATCAGCACTGGAACTGTGCTAAAGCATTACTTTTATTGTTTTACACTATTGTAAGACTTAACTTTTTTCCCTTTTTTACATTGGACAGTCCCTTTATTGGACTGAGTATGCAGGAAAACCAATCCTCAGATTCAAACTTTACAAGACCACTCAATTTCTAATTAGCATCCATATAGATATATTTTTTTTTTTATAAGTCACTGGATCTCTTTACATAAGACCTGTTGTGTTCGTAATTCGGCATTCTGATATTTCTGTAGTGTTAAATATGTAATGCAAGATAAAAGTAGACCAGTATGCTAGAAAAAGTGTTTAAAGGGATTGTCAAAGTTATTTTTTTTAATTCTTTGTATGTTTCTAACTAAGCAAATGTTAAGGGTTTTCAATTCACTTCATCTACAGTGGCCATGTTCTCCTAGTTAGCCGAGTGTCACATGACCTAATGCCAGTGTCTTTCCCTTCTCTGACATGATTGAGCAGGCCTGAGTCTGTACACAGAAAGTCACTGTGAAGGCCGTGCTGGTTGGAGGCACAAGTCACGCTCCGTCAACTGCTCGCTAAGCCGTCTGCCTTGTGTCTGACAGACCAGATAAGTTGTCTCCTCCGGTCTCTAGTGCCATCTGCAGAGCACTGCACAAGAACAGGTAGGGGAAGATTCTGTGTATCAGCAGTTTCACTGTACAGCTGGAACTTTTAGTCCTACACATACAACATGAGTATTCCAGCAGTCAGACTGCATTGTAGGGAGAGGGGAAGGCATCCTTTGTTGACACCCTCAGATTGTTGTTACACACCCCCACAGCTCTGCAAAGGGGCCAGAACAGAACTAGGGAAATAAATCAATGTAATATTTTTGCATAAAACTTGCTAAGCTTATGTATATGTTCCTGACCATCAGATTACATTGCTTTATTATTTTTTTTTTTTTAAATAACTCAGACAACCCCTTTAAATAAAGCAGAGAAAAATCAGAGTTCCACCTACAGGTCTGTATTACACAACTATTAAGATTAGTAGGTGGGACTCTGAATCAAAACATCTGCCAATGTATAGCAATCTACACAAATAGAGTTTGAAATGTATTTTAATTGACATTAAAAAATAGCAAATTACTAGTCACAAAGAGGACATGCAGAGTTAGCAGTACTGATATTATACTCTACACGTTAGCAAGTCCACAAAACAAGTGTATTGTGGCACATTTGCTAACAGACATTACCGACATAAGTTACAAAAGGAAAGCAACCTTTGGTTGCCTGTACTGATCTTAACCTAATACAGCATAACTTCAATACTGCCATTTTCATCTCACAATAGCACTTGGAGTCATACCATGGCCTCCACATTTGATTTGATCCTCCTCAAGCATCCATTTGACAATCCTAAAATGATTGAAATGTCCTCCATTATGCTTTAATCCATCTCTTCAGATATGTCTACAGAAAGACACATGAAAAGGCAAGGTAAAATAAGGTTTCCCCACAAAGGATTTTTTTTTTTTTTTAACCATAGTCACCCAAATCCCAATGGTCAAACATTGCAGTCAACACACCAGTGCTGGTGCTTCTGAAGAGTGGCTAGCTTAACTGCAGTGTAGTTGTGCCTACAGTTGATAAAATGCACCTCTAGGCAAGACTCAATTGAAAAGGAATATGTAGGTATAAGGACTAACCTTACTATTCTACACAACAGGATTAACACTTTAATAAAACAGTAAAGTAAAAAAGTAAAGGACTTATACTGTGTATACAATGAAAGGGTCTACAAAAAAACAAAAAAAAAAAAACACTGTCAGCTATTTATGTACGTGAACGAGATCTGCTGTGGCGGGGAGAGTAGCGAGGGGATCCACGGCTTCTTCTTGGAGAGTAGCTGCGGCTGCGACTGTTGCTTCTACTACGGCTCCTGCTACGACTATGACTGCGAGAACGCGATCTTCCATAGCTTGGACTTCTTGGACCATCAACTTTTACCCGAATGTAGGCAGTTTCTCCCTATTAAACAGATAGAACCTGGGATTGAACAAGCCAAGCTTAACCAGCTTTGCAATTCAGGCAAGATGTAACGCTACGTTTGAATGTAGATGATGGAATCCATGTTCTGGTGAGCCCCCCTCTTACCTTCCGACAATAAAGTTAATAATTAATAGCCATGCAGCAAACAGGGATACAATGAAAAGTACCTACCTCATGTGACCTAAATTTAGTGTTATCCAGTTTCCGCACAGCATAGGTCATATCTTCTTTCCGCACAAATTCGACAACACCAGTACCATCCCGGTAAACATCGGCATAACATACATCACCTGCCTCACGCATGTGATCCTTCAAATCCTGCCAGCTTCCACTTGGAGGCAGTCCTGATTGAAAAAAAATTAATAAAAATAAAAAAGTACTTGAGTATCTGTTAAAACATGGGGCATTTACTACACAGACAAACCCTGCCAAAACACTTCCATCAAAGCAGGCAGGAACTTGGAGGGTCAGGAGAAATAGTCAGAAGAAATATGCCACATTTAAGCAACGCACTTCTTTGGTGTAAGCACATGAAGTTAACAGTGATGAGCAACAAATCCTCTTATGCCATTTTCTAATCCATATACCAAAATAACAGCTCTGCTCTCTGCACAACAGTCATTTCAGATCCTCTAGAATCCTCCCTAAGGCCTCTTCCACACTGCTGCGGAGTACCTACCATGGCAGCCAGGACTTCAGTAGTGTCCTGGCTGCCATGGTTATCTGAAAGCATATAGAAGACTGATCGGGATCCTGATCAATCTTCTAATGCTTTCAGGCGACTTGCGTTCTGACGGATCCGGTGGGACGGAAGTGTCGGCCGGATCCTCAGAACGCAAGTGTGAAAGCACCTTAAAAGCATTTTTGAACGAGTATTTTTTGAGTGTTTCTTATGTAAGATCTCTTTTCAGGATGAGATGACTGTTCAATTGGTACCAGTTTGGGTACATAAGGCTTTTTGAACGCTTGGTACTACACTTTGTGAGGCAAGGTGACAAAAAAAAATTGCTGTTCCGGCACTGTATTTTTATAGCGTTTACCTGATGGGATAGATCAAGCGATTTTTTTTTTTTTTTATAGAGCTGGTCGATACGGAAGTGGCCACACATGGTCTATTTTTTTCTGTATTTTTTTATAGTTTTACATAGCTTAAGGCCTCATGCACACGGCCGTTGTTCGGGTCCGCGTTCCGAGCCGCATATTTCACGGCTCGGCCGCGGACACATTCACTTCAATGGGGCAGCAAAAGATGCAGACAGCACTCCGTGTGCTGTCCGCATCCGTTGCTCCGTTCCGTGCCCCTGCAAAAAAAATAGAGCATGTCCTTTTCTTGTCCGTTATGCGGACAAGAATAGGCATCTCTAGAATGGGCCGCGTTCCGTAAATTGCGGAACGGAACGGGGAGCAGCTTCCATGTTTTGCGGATCCGCGGTTTGCGGACCGCAAAACACCAATGGCCGAGTGCATGAGGCCTAATTATGGGGAAAATGGTGCTTTTTTACATGGAACTTAGATTTTTTTTATTATATAACACTTTTTGTCCCACTGTGGGTCTTATGCCCTCTACAAAGCATTCCAATACAAGTGTATTGTAATGCTTTGGCTGTCGCAGTATTACCAGTGTAACACACTGACCGCCTTCTTGCCCTTGTGACCCAGGGGCTGGGCTGGGTCTCCCAAGGTTTCGTAGAAGGAAGCCACAATGCCTATAGATTGCATCGTGCGGCCATCAGGTCCCCATCACTGCATCCCAATGGGGACATGAAGGGAGCTCCCTCCCTCCACAAACTCTTTAGATGTCACGGTCAGCGCTGACTGCGGTGTTTTCACTGATGCCGGCATATACAGCAGGGGCTCGGCTGTCACTGACTGTCGGGCCCCTGCTGCTGATTGGGCAGGTGCAGTTGCTGCACCCGCCTGATCAGCATGCCATACCTGTATGGCAACCTGGCTTACACCATAAAGAACGGCGCCAGTCTGGAAGGGATTAATTTAGAGTGTAACAGTAGTATTACAACAGCAGTCATTCTGTTATACAGTCAGAAACTGTCCTAGGAACTGGTGCTTTATACCTGGGGGTGGGTGAAGTATTAACTTACCCCAGGGCTGACCAAGCAAACAAATTAATTTTTCGCAGCCATCTTTCAGTAAAATAAAACTTGGTCCTGAGCGGCGCATCAGCAACACGTACAGTCTGTTTAGTCCCTGCCACTCCTTACATTAAACCTGGTGCAGGAGACAGAAAATGTGCAGATCCTACACACGCAGCTCTGACATACTGCTCCAGATCAACACAGACTGAAGCTGAGCTCAGAGATAACTGCCGAGATGTGCAGACAATAGCATCTGCTGCATCAAGTCAGTTAGAGGGAGGGGGACATAATGAGTTACTATGGCAGTCGAGGTCTAACAGAGGCCCCCAGGACTGCAGAGTCTAACAGATACGATATACCAGTAATGTCCTTTGGTGACACTTAAAAGATTGTCAACGTTAAAAAAAAAAAAAAAAAAAAAAAAAAACACACGGGTTACTCCAGAGCCATCCTCAGCAGCTCAGGAGACTGATTGGCTGCAGAGGTGAGGCACCAAATCCTGGCATGTGCTTTACAGGTCATGACTGCTATAGTGTCTTCTAGACATTACATACAAACTGATATGTCACTTAAAGTAGAACTCCCACAAAAATTAGTCTCTGACCTGTTAGGAAGGTGCATGACGTAATCTGTAGTGAATGTAATCTTCCCATCAGTAACTGTATTTGTGTCATGTGACCAACTCTCTGATCTCCATAGGAATACATAGAGAATCTGACTTCCTGTCCACACACAAGACGCCGTGTTATTTAGAATCAGATTGCTGGTCACATGACACAGCTGAGAAGCAGAAGGGAGGGGATAGCTCACAAATACCGAAACTGGTAAAAAAATTACATACACTACAGATTACATCATGTACCTTCCTAGCAGGTCAGAATAAAACATTTTTGTGGGAGTTCTTCTTTAAAGGGGTTGGCCATTTTCTGGCTACAACTGAAAAATGTGCAGGAATAGGTATAGGAAAATAGGTATAGGAAATCAATACAATAATTCTGTGTCTTCGCCAAGTCCTTTGTGCTGTCGACAGGGAGGTCCTGTCCTTAGGATGGCTGCTGATGGAGGGCCAGTCACTCAGCACGGGACTCCGTACAGTGATACATCAGAAAGCAGCTGCAGAGTATCTGAATGAGGAGATTTCCCTGGTCACATGACCCTCCATCAGCAGCCATTTTATGACAGGACCTGTGTGTGGACAGCACAAAACACTTAAACAAGGGGGGCATAACTTCATTCAACAAAGACTACAATCATCTCACAAACACACTGGTCAATACCCAGAAAGTGGCCGACCCGTTTAATGTGGGATTGATACTTTTTTATTGCATGTTCCCACACTCTGTGCTGGCCTGACCAAATATTAATACCCACCCATGAGAAATAGTTTTTCCACATCAAAATTCTGCAACAGATATTGAGAAGGATCTTCTGGGTAGAAAAATCCACTGTGCACATACACTGAACTTAAAATATTTTTAAAGGGTCTTCTCCAAGAGTTAGACCTCCCATAGTGGCCCATGGTGGAGATCATACTTAGGCTACATTCACACGTCCGTGTGTGTTTTGCCGATCCACAAAACACGGACACCGGCAATGTGCGTTCCGCATTTTTCGGACCGCACATCGCCGGCACTCTCATAGAAAATGCCTTTTCTTGTCCGTTGTTATTTGCAGACAATAGGACATGTTCTATATTTTTTGGGAACGCGATTGCGGACCCGGAAGTGCGGACCCGGGCGGGACATCATCTGTCCCCAGTGAAATGAATGGGTCCGCAATTCCGTTCCGCTAAATGCGGAACAGAATTGCGGACGTGTGAATGGAGCCTTACTGTAATACTCCTGGCCCAGCTATTCCCTTTCTGCCGCACTGAGATAAACATCTGTTAGGGAGGGGGACTGCTCCAGACAGTAGTGAACTGCCCCCTTGCAACACAACGGGTCACATGACAAGAGCAGGTCACTGTTGCAGCCTGTGATTAGTTGCACATGACTCCCGCTAGTGCATGTTGACCTCAGCATGGCAGCGTCAGACACCAAACCCAGTGATGGGGACAAGGCGAGAATCTCCACGGTGGGTCCTGTCCAACTGGTTCTGGAATCTAACCAGAGACATCTGCATGGAGTTTGTATGTTCCTTCGTGTTTGCGCGGATTTCCCCCCACACTCCGAAGAAACCTTAGATTGTGAGCTCCACTAGGGAGCGCTGTGGAATATGGTAGCGCTATACAAGTGTGTAAAATAAACTCTTGGATAACCCCTATAACTAAAATGTATCACAAACATACCTGATACTACTACTCTGTACTCTGAGCGTCTGGATGGAGGGCCATATCTTCCACGTGGTGCTCCGCCACCTCCTCCTCCTCCACCGCCGCCTCCACCACCACCACCTCTTCCTCCTCCTCCTCCTCCACCTGCCCCTCGACCACTTCGTGGAAATTCAACACGTAGACGGTAACCATCGTAATCATACCCATCACGTCCGTAAACAGCATCTTCTGCATCCCTATATATAATAAAAGTTAGGTCTTAAATGTCGTAATAAACCACCCCTCGATCACCAGACCCCATTAACAGACACATAGCAAGTCCAATGCACATGAGCAGAAAAACATGAATTCATTACATCCCTGTAAATGGGGAGAGAAATGACAAGACGCAGCACCTGGTGTATTAGCATCAGCAGGTCCCATAACCAGCGTTACCGCACAGCTTCATGTAGAAACAAAGGGCAACCGCGGCGTGCAGGCTGCACTACTGACACAAAGAGCAGGCACGACGTGGACAATGGCGCCTCAGGTGGTGGTAAGCGAAGAGCGGAAACACGTGCTAATGGCTGCACGCCCAGCACCGAACACCACAGCACGCGGTACCGCAATTAGTCACCCCCCTCGTTAGAAAGCTTTAACTCATTTCGTACCGTAGGCCGCACTACCGTGGTGCAGCCGCGACATTTTCTACAGGGTACTACCAAGCGCAGGAGGGTGCATGCCACCTCCTTCACAAATAGCTACCTCGGATCTTCAAATTCCACAAAGGCGAACGGAGGACCTCCTCGTCTATTTTTCAGATCGATGTCCCGGATGGCGCCGTACTTGTAAAACACGTCCTCGATGTCCTTGGTCCGGATATCAGGGGGCAAGTTCCCCACGTAAATGCGGCAATCATTATTGCCCGCCGGCCCCCTGATCACGCCACCTCCTGACACCTCCAGCTTGAAGGCTGTAAGCGGGAACGATCTAAGAGAAACCGGGAACGTAGCAGAAGCGAAGGCTTCTCCCCGATGGTCAGCTATAGAATTAGCTGCACAAAATGGCGTCTTCTGTCTTTTCGGTTATGCTTGTGAACACCGCCTCGCGCAGTGATACCAATAGCTGAAATCACAGAACGTGCAGTAACCTTCCGCCAGGCGAACCGCAATGTGTATGAAGCGGGGAGGAGACAAGACGTTGCCCGCGAAAATAAGAAAAAGGTCGGAGTGGAAAAACTATATATAAAAGAAACCTGAGACCGCCTTTTTTTTTTTTCTAAATATTCACACCCGGTGGGCGGGGCGAGTAACAATTTGTGTGTGACGTAGAAACATCAGATAGCAAACCCGTTTTTTCTTTGGCGGGAAAGCTTATTGTTTCAGTTTTAAAGGAGGTAGAGATCCCGAAGTGCTTTGTGTCTATAGAAGCCATTATGCGTTTTATTACCTCACGTCTGCAGCCGAGGGGTGTGGTACTTCATATAAATAGTGCAGGAAGCATTTAGTGAGACATTCTACAGACCCTTTTTGGTTATAGTTTTTTTTTTTTGTTTTGTTTTTTTAATACTTTATCCCTAAAGCAAATAGTGCATATTTGGTCAATTGTTGAATGTCCTTAGGGAGGCTAGTCCCCACAGCGGCCTGCTATTGGCTGTGAGACGGGGGACATGTAGCAGTGGCCTCCCAGGGATCCGGAGTGACCTGGGTGCCTGGGAGCAGGTAAGTATAATGTATACAAGGGGCCTGGGCATTAGGTCTTTAGGCACCCATACAAATTATGATATTGTTGGCTACACCTGCAGTTTTTAGCAGGAACTGCCAGCAGCCTAAGGGCTCATGCACACAAATGTGTGCCAGCCGTGCCCGTATTGCCACCCGCAGACAGCTGAATGGGTACACAATCTGGAAGATGTGGAGAGGAAGGCAACTGAATCACTACGGAGTGTTTCTGTGGCATTTTGGTCCGTGCCTTCACTCCGTCAAAAAATAGAACATGTTCTATTTCTTTGTGGTGCGGACGATCCGCAGCACATCAGTCAGCGCCGGCCACACGGACAGTGCACGTGCGTTTGGTTTCCAATCCATTAACAATGAAGATTGGCTATACAGTGTGGTTGGTCTTCATTAGTTATATAAAAGGCAGCTGCTACCTAATTGGCCGTGAGTTTCTCGACTGCAGCTGGCCGCAAACCGAGTGGATCACGTCTACTCCATGTGGTCGTACCCTCACATGTATGGGGAATTCCCAACACACAATAGATAATTTGGGGGGGAAAGTAGCTTGCAACATTTTTACATTAGGGTGCAGGGCTTCATAGTTAATGACCTATGCAATGGCATTTGGAACACTTCGGACCCTTTCAGTTTTTTTTCACATTTTGTTACATTGTGGCCTTGTGCAAAAACATTAATGTTTTCCACTATCAGCCTGCATTCTACCTCATGATGAGAAAGTGAAAACTGAATTTTTGAATTGTTTGCCAATTTATTAAAAAGGTAAAACTAAAATCTTAAAAATGGACGGAAAGGGTCTCTCTGCCTAATAATTTTGGATGAGGTTCTCCGGTCTAAAATTGACTTGCCCTCGTCAATAAATGAAATGAATTGAGTTTGCAATAAAGAGTGACCCGGGGACACACTATGGAATCAATTATAAAAACGTAGTTCATTTATTACTCGTAAATCACATAAAAACATAAATCCAAGTACTTCACAATATTACCATTGTAATAAGGAAATAAAATAATTAAATAAAAAAATAAAATAAAAGGCATGAATTAATATATTCTTATCGTACTAGTAGTAGTAGTATGCATGACTCATGATGTATCTGGAGATCATGCAACGGGAGCCCATGCCCTCTATCTCATACTCACTGTAACACGGTAATCTACATTTAACCCATGGGGTTTCAATGTACCAAGGAGATGTATCCATTTTAATTCGCATTTCTTCAAAAGAGTAAGTCTATCCCCTTCTCTTTTCAAAACATTAACTCTTTCTAAAATCATGAATTTCAGGTCCTGTTCCTTATGTTGTTTCTCCGAAAAATGTTTAGCCACAGGAAGATCTTTCCTTTTATCTCCGATAGGCTGTTGATGGTTATTTAATCTCGCCTTGATATCACACGTGGTCTCCCCTACATAGAGCAAGTGACATGGGCACCAGAATACGTATACTACCCACGAAGAATCACAAGTAAAATATTCTTTAATATCAAATCGTTCCTCTGTCTGTGGGTGCGTGAATTCCCTACCCTTCTGTAGATACTTGCAATTCACACATCACAAACATGGGTAACAACCTGTCCTCTTAGTTTTAAATAGAGTCTGTTGGATTTGTTTTTTGTGACCCTCTACCTCTGTTCTAACAATCCTATCTTTGATATTTCTGGAACGTTTGTACGACATCAAAGGCGGTGCAGCGAAGGCCGAAATCGCAGGGAATCCGCTCCTCAATGCACCCCAATGTGAACGCACAATACGCTCCACTGCCAGACTTAGCTCATTAAATGTCGTTACATATGGTATCCTCTCCATATTTTGTTTCGTTCTAACTTTTAACAAAGTATCACGAGTTATTTGGACAGCTTTACTCCTATTCTTCTGGATAATCTTTTTAGGGTAACCTCTTTTTTTCAAATGAGTTTTCCAATTTTTTTAAAGCACCTTCCGCATATTCCTCATTGTCTACAATTCTTTTTACTCTCAACATTTGGCCGTAAGGTAGTGACCTAATTGTTTTTCGTGGATGTCCACTCGAAAAATGTAAAATCGTATTTTTATCCGTCGCTTTCATATTTAAATCTGTATGTAGGCTCCCTTTATCCACATATACCTGCGTGTCTAAGAATTACACCCGTTCACTAGAGGCTGTTAACGTAAATTTTATGTTGGTATCCATGTTATTTAAAAAATCGTGAAATACATGTAGCGAATCACTTGTACCCTTCCAAACAATGAACACGTCATCTATGTATCTCCACCACCCAAGCACATTGCTGAAGTGGGGAGAGACATATATGACGCGTTCCTCCAATGATCGCACAAAAATATTTGCATAAGTGGGTGCGACGTTAGACCCCATCGCCGTGCCCACCCTCTGCACGTAATACCTGTCTTGAAAAGCAAAATAATTATATCGTTATGTAATCTCCAACATATCCAGCATGAATCTCCTCGCTTGTTCCGTATATTGGGAATATTGTAACATATCACATACCGCTTCAAGTCCCTGTCCATGCCCTATTGATGTATACAGCGAGACAATATCGAAGGACGCCAATATCACATCTCCTGTAACTGAAATCTTTGAGATCTTCTGTAAAAAGTCTCCAGTGTTTTTGACATACGACCTTGCTTCCACCGCAAATTGCCTCAGTGCTCTGCCAAAAAAAATCGCAATATTAGACAAGATTGATCCCCTGCCCGAAATAATCGGGCGACCAGGGGGTTCAATCAGGCTCTTGTGGATTTTTGGAAGAACATATATCAGAGGAGTTACTGGAGACTTCACCACCAAAAACTGCGCCAATTGTGCATCTATTGTACCTTCATTTAAGTCCACATTGATTTTCTCCTCAATCATTTTCATAATCTCAAACTTAGGGTCCCTCGACACCGCCTCATACGTATCATTGGCAGACAATTGTCTATAGATCTCCTGGATGTATTTGGGGGTATCCATCACTATGATCGCACCCCCTTGTCAGCGGGTTTAATGGTGAGATCGTGGTTTCTGGACAACCTCTCCAATGCATCCATTTCAACTTTAGTGACATTCGGTCGCGTCAAATGTTGACCACATACATTATCTTTAAGTTGTGCAATATCCCTTTTAACTGACTCCATAAACGTCTCATAAGCATGAGAGTTTATCACAGGTGTAAAATCACTTTTTACAAATAAATCAAATTGCTTCAAAGTCAAATTTGACTGTGGGCTATTATCCACATCATGTAATCCCATGGGTCTGGAGTCACACCACACCCTCAGTTTCAGAGTTCTGAAGAGGTGGTGTAAGTCCAGATCCAACTGGAACCAGTCCATCTTTGCCTGTGGACAAAATGTTAAACCTTTGTTCAAAATTTTTAGTTCATGTTCATCAAGTATGTGTGAAGATATATTTACCACTATGTTATTCATTTCTTTTTCGAGACCTTGGACTTCGCGTTGCAGGAAGTCTTCTAGATCTTCCGTGTCGGCGCCCACGGCGCGTCTTGTATTTTTGACCTGGGGGGTAGCGCAGTAGCGTCGCCTAAAAAAGGCTGGTTGTTATCCACCTGATAAACCATAAAAGCGAGTGCTGCCGGAATTAGGATATATATATATATATATATATATATATAATAACAACAATAGTAAAGGAATAATGCTGGCAGCACTACCAAATGACGGGCGGGTGCTAAGCCTCAGGACTAGCGTGGGTCCCACATATACAAAAAGTAAAAGAGGCAGCACTTCCAAAAAATAAAACTGAAGATTTATTCAAACATATGCATCCGCGACGTTTCGGCTCGTACCACGAGCCTTTCTCACGAATGCACATGTTTGAATAAATCTTCAGTTTTATTTTTTGGAAGTGCTGCCTCTTTTCCTTTTTGTATATATAATAACAATATATGTATGAAACTCCAATACAATATACCATTAATTCTATACATTTGTTAAGCGGTACTTATATTGATATAGGTTACACAATGGTAATATTTTAATATATGGAAGGGACTTACTAGATATTGATAATATTCTAACCAATCCGGAGACTGAGATAATAAGGGAGGTTCTTAGCATAACTTAGGTTTATCCAACCAAGATCTCACCACGGCTATTATAAAAGAGAAGAATTTCTTGACATTTTATATAATTTTTTTTATATTTTTTAAGGATAGGAATATATAGGTAATGCTTTTATGTATAGAATGATGGTATCTGAGTAATTCTGCAATATTATTTAACATGGATGGATTGTAACATTGATATGCGGTAATGCCAGAACATATAAGGGGGACATTTGTTGCTGAATCATAAAAAGTATGCTAACCAATCTGGAGGAAGATAATGAGGGAGGATCCATCCCCACCCCAGATCCCACTCTGGATAGTATAGAGGATAATGGCTGACATGTTATAAAAAAGGCCAAACTCATTCTGGTATGCTGAACCACTGATGAATGAGCAAGTGTGAGCTCCAAAACATGTTTGGGGAATAGCATACCGGCTGCTGAATAATGAGGAATAACCAATATTAAAACTTCATAAGAGTGCTCCCGATACAGATTTAAACTTATATACATCTGAGCAAGCACCGTTATTCATCTACAACTGAGCAAATAATTATCATCCAGCGCTATCCCAGGTACACCAAGGAGGACCGGGGCGCGCTGATCTTCTACACTTAGGAACACGAGTGAGACACTGCTATTCGGCATTACATGTGGGACGCCGAGACACCGCACAGAGCTTACATTTCCAGGTACGGACCCGCTGATGCAACGGATGCGGGGTAAGTCTGTTGACCCAAGCCCTGTGGGACGCCACAGATTGGTGTGTAAGTACGCTATCCATATATCATACAGTGAAAGCCTTATAAGGTTATTATAAAAAAGACTTTCTTTATCCACCGTACTCGCTAATGAACTTTGCTTAATTAATATTTCTCAGTGGACTGTGCTTACGAAATATTGACGGGATATTACCCTATTTCCTATAAATGAACTACATGTTTTTACAATTGATTCCATAGTGTGTGCCTTGTCACTCTTTATTGCAAAACTAAAATCTTGCATGGACATAAGTTCAGGCCATTTGCTGTGACATTTAAAATTTATCTCTATGGGCCTTCAATTTCTCTGATCATCTTTGAGATGTTTCTACACATTTACTGGAGTCCTTCTGTGGTAAATTCAGTTGATTGGGCATGAGTTGGAAAGATAGCCCTTTTTTGTAAAATCTGACAGCTGACAATGCACAAGCCACAAGGAGGAAAGAGCTGCCTGTAGAGCCAGGGCCGGTGCAAGGATTTTTGCCACCCTAGGCAAAAGAAAAGTTTGCCACCCCCCCCATGTGACATCACAATGCCCCACCCATATGATCTACCATATTAAAGGGGTTCTGCAGTTTATTTAAACTGATCGGCAGGGGTCTGACACCCGGGACCCCCGCCAATTAGCTGTTTGAGAAGGCAGCGGCGCTGGCAGTAGCGCCTCAGCCTTCTCGCAGTGACGTCACGACTAGTATCATTAGCCTGGGCGCGGCTAAGCTTCATTCGAGTGAACAGAGCGTCACTGAACCTGCGGTAAACAGCAAGAAGGCTGAGGCGCTACTGCCAGTGCCGCTGCCTTCTCAAACAGCTGATCGGCGGGGGTCCCAGGCGTCGGACCCCTGCCGATCAGATGCTGAGCGCTTCCATCCTGTCAGCTCCTTTCCTCTTGGTGTGCCCGGGCGGTGCGCCCTCATGGATGCACCAGCCCAGTCAGTGCTGCAGCCACCAGAGGCTCAATTCAGAGCGCTCGGGCGGCTGCAGCATGAGGCGGGGCCGTCGCTCCTAGCAGCGCCCCTTCACGCGGCTGCCTATTCCGCGTATAGGACACGCCGGCCCTGTGTAGAGCTTAGAAATGTGTGGAGGCACAGATCTGGAGAAGGCTACTAAATATTTTGTGCTGCACTTAGTTCCTAACAACCAGGAATTTTCCTGGAGCTGGCCACCCCACCAAACTAAGTAATCAGAGGAGAAGAGCCTTGGTGGTAAGGGAGGTGACCAAGAACCCAATGGTCACTCTGGATGACCTCCACATTTCCTTTTACAGACTGGTTGTGGAACCACTATGCCCATTAACTAGTTTTACTTTGGGCTGTTCCTGAGGCCGTTGCTCTGGTGGTCTTTTGGTTTTCACCCTTCAAACCCTATGCAGGGATCTGGTCTTAAGCTGCATGGGAGCAACTAGGCTGCTACCTCTTGTAATAGTTCCAGGTAATACTGATCAGGTAACCCATATTCGTAGTCATTTAACAGGCAAAGTTCAGGGTAGGCATAATTTATGAGATTCTAAGAAACTAATCTGAGATCAGGGCAGGCAGCAAAGGGTCACGGTGGGCAGCGGAGTAACAGAGTTGGTTAATAGGCGGGTTCAGTACATGGGTGGATATCAGAATAGCACACCTTCACTGGTTAATTAAACTAGGAACCTAAGTTCAGGCGCCCTCCCACTGGGGAAGATCCGTAAATACCTAGAGGCCTCCAGCCATAGGCTGGAGAAGAATTAGGGAGTACGCACACTGGCCCTTTAAGAGCCAGGAAGTGTTTATGTGGCCCACGAAATGGGGGAAGAGACCAGACCGAGAAGTGCAGGCTCTGGTCTGCAGGAACAGAATGGGATCCCAGTGGTTAAGCCCACTGTGAGTGAGGAAGAGGAGGGGCAGCAGGTCTGGACCACCAGGCAGGACAAGGAAGGTTGAACTGCCCGGGGGATTGAGACAGTTGTAGGCACGGGCCATCAAGGTAACATCTGTGTGCAGATGGTAGAAACTTATACATGGTCAACCATCACTTTAGCACTTCACCAACTGTAGACAGTCTATGGTCGGCACCCTGGTAGATGTCGTGGTCAGTGGTAGGAAAAAAAATTGCAAAGAAGTAAAATTAGTGAAACCAAGGCACTCAAGGATTTTGATACAAACTAATTCATCTTTATTCAGAGCTCTATATACGTGTTTTGTTCTTGGTCACGTCCTATAATTCATACAAAAATATATGTACAGGTATATCAGTCATAGGAGCAAATATAGATATATCATAAGTGTATAAATAATAAATGGAATGCTGAAATAATGTATAAGTACATAAATATACACTACTCACAAAAAGTTAGGGATATTTGGCTTTCTAGTGAAATTTATGGAAAACGTAAAAGGTTCACCCTACAGTGATATTATATCATGAAAGCAGGGCATTTAAGTGGAAACATGCAATGGTGAGTTCATCATCTCAAACAATTTATTAAAACAAAAGCCAACAACGGTGATGGGTATACCCCCACAAAAAATGTCAGTGTCTCAATAACTTGTCATGTGGCCTTGAGCATTAATTACAGCTTGACAACAACGTCTCATGCTGTTTACAAGTCGACTTATTGTCTGCTGAGGAATGGCAACCCACTCTTCTTAAAGGGTGACCCTTAGGTCATTGAGGTTCTTGGGTACAGAGTTACGAGCCTCTACACGGCGACTCAGCTGATCCCATAGATTTACAACGGGATTCAGGTCTGGAGAAAGTGCAAGCCACTCCATTTGAGGCACCCCAGTCTCCAGCAGGTGACAACAGTGTAACAATGTACCCTTGCAGGTCGTCTAGTACACAGACCATGCAGATGTAAATGGTTTCTAATGGTCTAATGTGACAATTGGGTGCCTCTCACCTTCTTTAAATGTGCCTGGAGTTGTGTGGCATTCATCATACGTTCCGCAGGACATCGTTCACAATGAAGCAGTCATCAGTGTGCGTTGTGGACAAAGGACGTCCACTTCTATGCTTTTCTGTGACTCTTCCAGTCTTTCTGTATCTCTATTGGAATCTGCTGATGACACTCTAAGCTCAGTGGCCACTTCCCTCTGAGAACATCCTTCTTGAAGCCTCGCAATGGCGAGGTACTGTTGATCAATTGTTAGGTGTCGTCTTAGTCTCATGATGTTAAAATGTGAACAGCATGATAAGGAGGACTGTTTAAAGGGAATCTGTCACCACGTTTGAGCCCTGTCAGCTAAACATATGCTGACGTTCAGGGTCTCATTAGCATGCCTAATGTGGGCTCATCTATCCGATTAGTAGTGTTATTTTGTCAAAAAACAGGTTTTACTAACCTGTCAATCAAACATATAAGGTGCCCAAGGGGAGGTCCAGCGATGCAGGGTGCCCGGCCGCAGTCATCGCTGTACATGTCCAGCGCCGCCTCCTAATGCTCTGTGCCGCCTCTCCCTCCCTTCCTCCCCCTCCTCCTGCTGTAAGCGCTGGCTCGTGCACACAGGGCGCGTGCGCACTTCACTTGAAGAAGCCGATCCAAGAAGTCCGCGCGTGCGCACAGGCATGCGCCCGTGTACCATGTAGACTATCACAGGAATGCATCAGCCCATCCGTGACCCCAGATCCACAGTGGTCATTAAATCAGTATTTAAATCAAAGTTGACGGCAGCATATCCATTAGAAGATCTTTATTCATAATGGGTCCATAGAAAAATGTTCAAAAAAGCCAAAGAAAGTGCAACGTTAAGACTACCTTAAAAAAGACTACTGTGTAGTCGAAACATTGCACTTTCTTTGGCTTTTTTGTACATTTTTCTATGGACCCATTATGAATAAAGATCATTTTTTCAGTTGCTCAACTGCACGTTCGACCATTTGCCATTGCTACCTTGAAGTCAAGACCACTGGTTTAAAGATATTTTATTTATTTTTTTGTAAATCTGTTTTATTGAAGTTTCAACGACCAATACTTTGAAAACTGCAGGTCCGCACGCAGGCGGAGAAAAAACTGAAAGTAGTACAGAACAATTTTTAAAAGGGAATAGAAACAGATAATTACTTTCATATAATACCATTACTTCCATCTATGCGACTTTCCGCCCAATTGAGAGTCCTGATGGTATTGAGCTGACTAAGAACATAAGATATATACTAATATCCCTTAATTGAAATCTACTTCTAACTGCAAAGCAGATATAACCTGAAAATTAAGCGTGCTGGTAAGAAAAGAAAGTAAACATAAAAAGAAAGTGGTTTGAATTGATATACCGAACTGATAACACGAAAGGTTACTATCACTGGAACCCATGGAAAGCCAAAAGGTAACAAACACATACCCCCCCGGTGTACATATATCGCCTAAAACAGTCATTGGAGACGTAAATACGAGATCCTTATGACAAGAGATGCCAGGAAGAATCCTCTAAAAAGTAAAAACTGTGTAGAGAACTCATCATATATTAAATGTACTTACACTTGTAAGTATTGTTCATGTCTACGCTCCATCCAAGCAGTAAGTTCCTCCAGTTTATATATTTGATCAATCTTAATCAGCCATTCTGTGTGAGGTAGAGTGTGGGGGGTGGGGGGTGGGGGGTGGTTGAGTACAACCAGTGTAAAGATATTAATAGTTTAGCTGCAAGAATGAGAAAAGTGATCAGTGA
Organism: Bufotes viridis; assembly: GCA_033119425.1. Classification (NCBI taxonomy): domain Eukaryota; kingdom Metazoa; phylum Chordata; class Amphibia; order Anura; family Bufonidae; genus Bufotes; species Bufotes viridis. Next base: position 224,006,573 of record CM065591.1, on the reverse strand, counting down.
CTGCTTATTAGGACTGAAGGACGTAGTATCTTGCCAAAGTAATACAAGATTTACAGTCAAGGTGGAGAACACAGGGCAAACTTTCTTGATTGTCTCCTTCACCGCCTCCCAGAAAGACCGAAGGCTACTACAGAACCACCATATGTGCGAAATCGTCCCAAAACTATCATTACACTTCCAGCAAGCGTCCACATCAATGGCAACTCTTTCATATAAAAAGGCCGGAGTCCTAAACCACCTAGACAATGTTTTGTAAGCGTATTCTTGCAAACGGACACATGCGATCTAGATAAAATCTGATGGATGTCCGCTTCAGTAAACAAAACATGTAGTTCCTCCTCCCATTCCTTTAAGTACCCCAGAGAAGCCCTAGAATCATCAATGATATTTAGCTTGTATATTTTGGACAGCGCCTTTGGCCATGGACGTGCAGAAAACAGAATTTTCTCAAATTCCATGGGTTGTCTACCAAATGAGCTAAAAGCAGATACAGTCTGGCAGACTTCGTGAAAATGACGATATTGCAGTATATGTAATGATGGGCCTGCCAGTTCCCGTGGGAGAACTTCACATGATGGAATTTACCACCATGAAGGAGGGTGGATATAGGGCATGACTGTAACTGGCCCCAAAAGCCTTTGGCATGTGAAGGGACTGAAGTAATCCCAGTTGTGGTAGGAAGGTGGCGGGCGTATACGGAGATGGGAAAGGAGCTATTGCTGAGTGATTTCGGATCACTTAGTAAGGATATTAATATTATTATCGATGGGAGCTTAGTCCCATTTGTTCAATCCATCCTTTTCCAGTGAGGCAGACATGGAGCCTCCGGTATATTTGTTAATATCCAGCCACCTTTGTAACTGTATGGCGATGTAATACGACTTAATGTCTGGGAGGTCTATTCCGCCATTATGCTTTGGCAGGGACAGGAGTTTGTAGCTTAATCTAGGATGTGAACTTTTTCATAGGAATTTGGAAAATAATCGTCTGACTCTCTGGAAAAAGGAGGCAGGGAGATATATAGTGGCGACTTGCATAAGGTACAGGAATTTAGGAAGAATGTAAGCGGTTAGATAATTTCCTCCCTATCCAAGAGAGATATGGTATCCTGTCTCTAGTGAGTAACGAGTGAACCTGACTGAGTAGTGGGTGAAAGTTTGTCATATACCTGTGAGAGATCATTAGGAACCTTCATTCCAAGATACTTTAGTGAAATAGGTTGCCAGGCAAAAGGTGTGGTAACTTTCAAACTTTCCATTACATCATTCTCTAATGGGATATTTAGGACTTCGGATTTTTTAAAATTGGATAGTGTGCCAAATTCCTGGAAGAGGGATAATATATGTGGAAATGCCTTCTGAGGATTAGTGAGAAAAATCAGGAGGTCGTCCGCATATGCGGCTACAGTGTGAGTTCCTGATGGGGATTGTAGTCCAAAGATAAGTTAATCTTGCATCAATGCTTGTATTAATGTTTCCATGCATAAAACAAAAAGACTAAGCGATAGGGGGGACACCTGCCTCGTTCCGTTAGCAATAGTAAAAGTAGGGGATAACGTATTATTGATTTTAACTCTTGCTGACGGAGACGTATAAAGGGAGAAAATAGAGGTGACGAATGCTGGAGGGAACCCAAATTTAAGTGATGTTTCTTTCATGAATGTCCAATCTATCCTATTAAAGACCTTCTCGGCATCTGTGCCGAAAAGGACCAATGGGACATTATTGGTTTTTTGCATAGTGTATGGCATTGAGGACCCTATTTGCATTATCCTTGCCTTCCCTAGATGGTACAAAACCTGTATGTTCTTTGTTGATCAATCTGGGAAGCAGTCTCTGAATATGTCTAGCCAAAATTTTTGCCTACAGTTTGATATCACAATTTAATAATGATATAGGACAGTAGCTGCCACACAACTGTAAATTCTTGCCTTCTTTCAGAAGAATTGCGATGTGGGCTTCTAACGCCTTTTTTGGAAGTACTCCACCATTTGCTAATGTTTGACAAAGAGATTGAAAATGAGGGAGTAGAACATCCTGAAACTTCTTATAGTAGCCAGTTGGAAGGCCATCAGGGTCCAGACTTTTCCCCACAGGTGTAGAGGACAGGGCTTGTTTGATTTCTAACATAGATATTGATTTCAACAAAGAAGAGATGTCCTCTTGGGAAAGAGTAGGGAGCTTAAAAGCTTGGTGATGTCCTTAGTCCGCTCAGTCTTTTTCAACTGGGGCTCTGAAGTTTTGAGGTTATATAATTGCCCATAAAAAGTAGCAATCTGGGATGCAATATCCTCAGTTTGGTTCAGCAGTGTGTTAGTGGATGACCTTATAGAGGCAATATGGGAGCGTACAGAAGGACCTCTCAGGAAAGCAGACATAATTTTTCCTCCCCTATCCCCACGGGCATATATGTGTTGTTTGGAGTGCCTTCTGAGGAAGGCATTAGAGTTTTAACAAAGTTTAGGCCCAATAGTTCTTTTAGCTGATTTCTCAGACCACAGAGCTCAGTGAGTTGGGATACAGCTAGGGAGCGTTTGTGATCTCTCTCCAAGTCCGAGATTTTGCTTAGCAGAGAATCAACCTCAATCGACCGCCTCTTTTTCACTACTGTCCCCAAAGCGATCAATTCCCCTCTTATGTAAGCCTTGTGAGTCTCCCATATAATAGGAAAAGATACGTCAGATGTATTATTTGTGTGAAAAAACTAGGTAAGTTTCTCGCTCAGAGTTGAGATTGTATTATCATCACTTAGCTGAGTTTCATTTAGCTTCCAAGACCAGGCTTTTCGTGTTTGAGGGGACAGCTGCAAAGTGACATAAATAGGAGCGTGATCCGAAACAGAGATTTATTCTATGCCAGCTGACCTTACTCCTGCCAATTTTGATTGTGAAATAAAAAGGTAATCAATACGCTGGTATGAGTGATGTACACTTGTGTTCAAAATTATTCAACCCCCAATGCTGTAAAGGGTTTTAGGGAATTTAGTGTACATTTGTAATTGTGTTCAGAATGAAATCTTACAAGGACTTTTTAAAGAACCAAATGCAACTAAAATGACATCAATTGTTTTTGTAATACAGTATTAATTGTTTTTTTTTGTGATTTCTTCATTGACACAATTATTCAACCCCTTAAAGACTACCACTCTTAAGAACAGAGGTTCATTCAAGTGTTTTCGATCAGGTATTGAAAACACCTGTGGATGTCAAGGAGCAGCAATCAAGCATAATAAGCACCAATTAGGCAGATTTAAAATGACTGTGATACTCAGCTCCTTCTAGACATTTACTGGTGTGTTTACAAACATGGTGAAGTCAAGAGAATGGTCCAGGAAGACAAGAGAAGAGGTGATTTCTCTTCACAGGAAGGTCAATGGCTATAAGAAGATTGCAAAGATGTTAAACATACCAAGAGACACTATAGGAAGCATCATTCACAAATTCAAGGCAAAGGGCACTGTTGACACGCTACCTGGTCGTGGCAGAAAGAAGATGCTGACTTCGACTGCTGTGCGCTACCTGAAGCGCAAAGTGGAGAAAAGTCCCCGTGTGACTGCTGAGGAACTGAAAAAAGATTTGTCAGATGCGGGTACTGAAGTTTCAGCTCAGACAATAAGGCGCACACTACGTAATGAAGGCCTCCATGCCAGAACTCCCAGGCGCACCCCCTTGCTGTCTCCAAAGAATAAGAAGAGTCGACTGCAGTATGCCAAAAGTCATGTGGACAAACCACAAAAGTTTTGGGATAGTGTTCTGTCGACTGATAAAACAAAATTAGAACTGTTTGGGCCCATGGATCAACGCTATGTTTGGAGGAGGCCTATGAAGAAAAGAACATCTTGCCAACTGTGAAGCTTGCCTACATGCTTTGGGGCTGTTTTGCTTCTACAGGTACAGGGAAGCTTCAGCGTGTGCAAGGTACCATAAATTCTCTTCAGTACCAGGAGATATTGGATGAAAATGTGATGCAGTCCGCCACAAAGCTGAGGCTTGGGAGACGTTGGACCTTTCAACAGGACAATGATCCCAAGCATACCTCTAAGTCCACTAGAGCATGGTTGCAGATTAAAGGCTGGAACATTTTGAAGTGGTCATCACAGTCACCAGACTTAAATCCGATTGAGAACCTCTGGTGGGACTTAAAGAAAGCAGTTGCAGCGCGCAAGCCTAAGAATGTGACTGAACTGGAGGCTTTTGCCCATGAAGAATGGGCGAAGATACCCGTAGATCGCTGCAAGACACTTGTGTCAAGCTATGCTTCACGTTTAAAAGCTGTTATAACTGGAAAAGGATGTTGTACTAAGTACTAAGATTGAATGTCACTTGGGGGTTGAATAAAACTGATAATGATGTGAGCACAGAAAAGACATTTGTGGTTATTTTATTATAAATGTTACGTTATATTTGTCTGACTTACAAGTGCCTCTTTGATTTAATTGTAAACAAGATGACTGAAATGATCAAAATCAATGTCAAACTGGCCAAAACACTCAATTTCAGTGGGGGTTGAATAATTTTGAACACAACTGTACCTGTGAGAAAAAGGAATAATCCTTGACCTCTGGATGAAGTGTCCTCCAAGTATCTACTAAATGGAGATTTCTTCAAGTCTTCAAGCTCCGCAGACCTGTAAAGGAGATAGTGGAACAAGAAGAGGAGGAATCTAATAAAGGGTTCAGAGTGACGTTAAAATCCCCTCCTAATAAAATAATGCCTTCTGCAAACATAGCTGTCATTATAATGTTGTTTAGCCAGTTCACTTGACCCTGGTTTGGAACATATACATTCGCCAAAGTAATTGGGACATTGTCCAGCTTCCCTTTGATGAAAAGAAATCTACCTTCGGTGGCTACCTCTGATGGCTTTAGAACCATTACAACAATGAAACAATTGATCAAAGTCAGAATATTGCAATTTGGGGATATTGTGAGATTTGAAATGGGTTTCCTGCAATAAAAGTATGGACGGTAAGTTCTTGCATAATAAGCTAAATACCTGAAATCTCTTTTGAGGGGTATTGAACTGCTTCACATTGAAGGAGTTAATGGTATGACTTGTCATGTCATTAACCGGGTAAGAGCAAGTTTCCTAGAGGAAGCATATTCCCCACCTCTCTCCATGGGCTCCAGCGAACAAAGTAAAAAAAATAACTAAATGAAGATCAGTAACACAAACAGAAAAAAGGATAATATAATGATGGGTGCAAGTTGTAACATCACTAGGACCCAACAAAGGACCACCAGATCAGCCAACAACTCATCTGGAATGTACCCATCAGGCATAAAGGGCCAGGCGGGGGGAGTTGGTGCAACAGTGCCACCATAGCTAAAGCCTGCCCCACATAGGCTGCCAAATCCAGCCTGATGATTCGAATGGGGATATATCATATATGATGAAACTAGAGACAGAAGAGTGCTAAGCATCATGCAGTGTGAATGTGACCAACTAATGTCGCAACTGGTTTTATAACACTATAAAGCATTAACGCCTGATCATCATATAACAGGATAGATCTACTCAAAAAAGCATTATGATAGCAGGAGGGTGTTTACTATCAAAGAAGAGGGGAGAAGTCCCTGAAGGTGAAGCAATACTTGCAATGTCCCCGCCACTCAGGTTGCATAGGACTTCATACGAGAACGTCTCGATCTCTGCTGCAAACCCTTGTCCCCCGCTGTGGACCATGGGTCTTTTGGAGTAGGTAATGCCGGAAAGTCTAACTCCGTCGGCACCGGCATCCATGATGGAACTGAGACCGGAGGGATGTCCCGTTTGGACCAGGCAGTTTGTAAGTCTTTCGGGGTGTGAACCACTACTTGTTGTTCTTCAGAATTGTGATTCCAAAGGGATAGAGCCATGTGTAAGTTAGGCCATAAGCCCTAAGATGTTCTAGTAGGGGTCTCATGGTACGTCTTTTGGCCAGGGTGGTAGGTGATAGATCCTGGTAAAGGTGGATTCCAGCAATACCTCCCCTTTGTCTCGCGCTTGACGCAGGGTGGCAGACGTGTCTGCAAAGTTCAGGAGCTTACATATTACATCTCTTGGTGGTTCGTTTGGGCCCGGTTTAGGACGTAAGTCCCTGTGTATGCGCTCAATCTTTGAGGCCTTCTCCTGGCCTAGTAAAGTGAAAAAAATGGTTGCTGCCACTTGGGGAAGAGAATCCACGGCATATAGCTCTGGAATATCTTTGAAGCGCTAATTATTTTGGCGATTACAGTTCTCTAAATCTTCTAGTGGATTTAAAGCTGTATTGAGGTGGCGTTGTTGTGCCATTATTTTTTCTGCTGCCGACCCGCTAAAGGTGAGCAGGGTGTTGTGTTGCTCCTCTATAGTATCTACACGGTCTGCAAGATGGCGGAGATCTGCTCTGATGTCCCTCAGCTCCTTCATAAAAGGCATAGCCTGTGCTTAAGTAGGGCAGGCAAAATAGGCTCTGAGTCTCTCATACTACCCGCCACACTGTCAGCATTGGAATCCTCGACAGCCTCCGAGCCCAACACCTCAGCATCCGGCGCTATCTTGGATGATGCCGCACCAGCAGGGAGATCCCTCTTCTTTAAGTATTTATCCATGTCTGATTGCTGTTTTGGAGTGTCAGGGGCCTCCTTTTGAGCTGTTAACAGCTAGATGAATGCCAGATCGGGCGCCAAGTGGGAGAGGAGCTCCGGACTATGCTTCCTTCTCCATGCGCGTACAGGCTCCGCCCCCTCGGTTTGTAGATATTTTGACACTAGCCCTATAACAACCTGTAAAAAATATGTTTGCTGTTAGGATAATCCTAAACTGACAAAGAATGTGAAAAAGGGATGAGGCTTCAGAAGTGCTTTTCGATTCAAACAAGTAACTCTGGGGAAATTACATATAAAACTTCAAGGGTGTCTAAATAAAGAGAATGTTTTTCACCAAAAATCCAGTTAAGGGCCTTTTCTTTTGCCCACCATCTTGTGTCTCTCCAATTTTTTGTAACTTTAAAAGTTTTTCCTGTCCATGTCATCTATCCAGTTGGTCTTTCCAGATATTCATTCTTTAGTGGGAGTCTCCAATAAAGGTTGCCAAGCGATTTAGGAGACCCAAAAAATGTTTTGCTTCCAATACTTGACAGCAATCTGAGACACACAGGTTACAGATATGACTATAGCACCAAATCTAAACCGCATCTGGCACTACCTTCACAATCTGTGCACATAGTCCCACATATGTACTCCTCATATTTGCTGCACCATCTTTCTATCTTATGGCCACTTTTTTCATTCTGATCTAGATCACTGTGTCCCATATAGTCAGCTATCTAATATGTACCGGGCTTTAGCACATTTGTGCCAACTATATTCGGCTGATACACTACTGAAGGACTATCCAGCCTTATAATATTTACCGGGCTCTGTCTTAACTTGCTGATACATTATTGAAGGAACGACTTGGATCGGCCAGTCCCCCTCGAGCGCTTTGACGTATAAAGTCACACCTTAAAAATAGGCATCTGGCATGATAGCAGCGTCTATGCTTTTCAAGTGATTATTTTGATTCTGGTCTTGTGAATGTTTGTCCCCGATGAACCTGACTATAGCAAGGGTGAAACACGTCAGGACGTTGATGTCATTAACCTAGATGACGTCATTTTTGTGGTTGAGATAATGAGATAAGGGTTTGCTGTATTTGAATATTGGTGATTTGTATCTACAATTGGGATCAAGAGATGGATTTATCTACCATGTGATTTATCCTTTAGTATTATCTATTATTTTTTGGTGATTTGTTTTTTTTCTTCTTTATATCTTAGTTGCTAGTCACCATTAGCTGCCAGGTATATCCCGTTTCAGGGCCATGCTAGGACGGTCAGGAGGTTCCTGATACAGGATTGCCCCTATCGTGGCGGCCATTCCGTCTATAGGCAGGGCATAAATAGCGACAGGGTCAGCTTTAGGGCTAGCGCCCATAGCTAGATATTGGGCCCAGCATCTGCCTTCCTAAGCCCGATAAATGGAGCACTAGCTAACTGGCTATTTATCAATCTTTTTTTTCTATTGATTTTCATTTTCTCTATTTTTGGTTACTTTTGGTGGTCTTTTGGTTTTATGAGATGTAATAAAAGCTATGTTTTAGGAGTGGTAGTCTGTGAATTTTGATAATTGTGTTTTACCACCTGACAAATACGATACCCACAGACGGGTTATAGTCTGAACTATGAAATTCCTTTTTGAGTAGTGTCTCATCTTCAGAAGACATGCTGTAAGACTTGTAAATAAGTTGGCAAAACTTATTAATTCAGTTTTGAGAGAACACTCATTTACTTTGGCTAACTTAGAAATTTTCTCTAGTGCCCCTCCATATAGAACTTTGGGATCTGTCCTAATTTTCTGAAAAGTGCGAGGATCCAAGTAGTGGGAATCCATGACCAATTGCTTATTTTCTGAAAATCTCTTTGTCATGCTTTGCATGATTTGGTTCAGAATTGGTCTGAACACACTAGCTCAAAAACATTGCATTTCATCTTCAAGTTTTTTTCGTGCCATTTTTTGAACTGGAAGCATAGTCTTGACTTCCAAGGAGTTGAGAATGTCACTTTCATCCATTAACTCATTTGTTTTTATTGCAGAATGTTCAGCCTTTTGTTTAAGATTCTTAAAATAAATTTTTCGTTGCTCAACTGCACGTTAAACCATTTGCCATGCTACCTTAAAGTTAAGGCTACTGGTTTGTAGATATTTTGACAATGGCCCTATAACAACCTGTAAAAATATGTTTTCTGCTAGAATAATCCTAAACTGACAGATTGTGAAAAAGGGATGAGGCCTCAGAAAATGTTTTTCACCAAAAATCCAGTTAATGGCCTTTTCTTTTTCCCACCATCTTGTCTCTCCAATTTTTTGTAAAAGTTTTTCCTGTCCATGTATTCTATTCAGTTGGTTTTTCCAGATATTCATTCTTTTGTGGGAGTCTCCAATAAAAGTTGCCAAGCGATTTAGGAGACCAAAAAAATGTTTTGCTTCCAAAACTTGACAGCAATCTGAGACACACAGGTTAAGTTTATATACTTAACACCTATAGCATACTATAGCACCAAATATTGACCACATCTGGCACTACCTTTGCAATCTGTGCACGTAGTCCCATATACGCACTCCTCATATTTGCTGCACCATCAAATGATTCACAGGAAATCTAATCCAAGTACATCAAAACAGGACAATAAAAGTTCGTGAAATCCTTGTCCTGTAGGATGTTTAACAGGGAGAATCGCCACAAGCCGTTCTTTAATGGCATCATCTTGCACATATCTCTCAACTACTGTTGCTTGGCCTACAATTCCAACATCTTGTGTGGAGTCAACCTGTATACTGAATCGTTTGTCTTCGATTTCAGACACAATGAAGATTTTCATGCTTTGAACTATAGCTGCAAATACTTTCTTTTTTGTATTTTTGAGATCCACGTCCAGTTGAATGTTTCCTGATGTTTTTCTGTCTTTCAATCGCTGTTTTCTTTTCCACTCTCCTGAACAGATTTATCAAGGTGATTTTTAAGAGGATTATCATACTTTGATAGAAGTAGCACAATTCCAGAAAGTTCCCATGGTTTATTTCAATGTTATTTAAGTTGTACAGCGTTTCATTAGTGCCATGGGCAAGAAATGGCAATCCCTGTTTTCCGAGGAGTTTTACTAAATTAAATATACAGTTTAATACCTCAATATTTTGTAGTATATCTTTCTTTCTTCTGGAGACTTGAGCCTGATTTATTAATGTGTCAATGCTTCTATTCGTTTTCATGGTAAAATAAGCACTAACAGCATCACAATGACTTTTTGATGATTCGTGCTTATTTGCTGCCTGCCTGATAGCAATGTCGAAAATTAGAACAACCACTAGTGAACAAGGAAGAGGAATTAGAAAAGGCAATGCATATGCTGCAAATAAATGCTTCTAACTTTCGATCCTTTATCTTACAACTCAGCCATGAACGCTTAATACGATCCCCAGTGGACTTTTTGCAGTAATAAAAGTCTGCTTCTTGTAAAGGAAGATCTGCACATTCAGTCCTGGTTGGCTGAAAAGGGTGTTGTTTTTCAACAAAATACATTTTTTCTGCTAGGGAACATGCAGGAGGAAGACTAAAAGATATTTCTGGATCACTTATAACACTTTCTTACATGTCTTCAGGTGTGATACATTCTCATTCAGGAAGGTCTTCAAAAAAATCAGGGTCATTCATCTGCGCTTGCTCTCGCATTCTAACACCAGCTCCTCCTCAATCACCTGTTCTTCTGCTTGTGGGCTCACCTCATCTTCAACAGACACAACTGGCATGCTTGAAGCAGCACTTGGGCTGGCAGAAACCTCATCAACAGGAATTCTTGGATGTATACCACCAGCCTAAAACAAATTTTTTTTTGTCAACCTATGTGAATCTCCCCCAAAAAGTTCTAGATTAGTGATGTGGCGAACATAAAATTTTCCGTTGGCGAACTCGAACGTCCGCAAATGTTTGCAAATGGGCGAACCGCCATAGACTTCAATAGGCAGGCGAATTTTAAAACCCACAGGGACTCTTTCTGGCCACAATAGTGATGGAAAAGTTGTTTCAAGGGGACTAACACCTGGACTGTAGCATGCCGTAGGGGAATCCATGGCAAAACTACCATGGAAAATTACGTAGTGGACGCAGAGTCGGGTTTTAATCCATAAAGGGCATAAATCAACTAACATTCCTAAATTGTTTGGAATAACATGCTTTAAAACATCCAGTGTGTGTATACGATCAGGCATGATGTTGTATTGATCAGGTAGTGTAAGGGTTACGCCCGCTTCACAGACATTGACAGACCAAACTCCCCTTTTAATGCACCGCAAACAGTCAATTTGCACAACAGCAAACTCCCCATTTGCACAAGGTTGGATACCAAGCTAGCCATGTCCCGGTGAGGTCATTAAAGGTTTCTTCCTCCACCCAGCCACGTACAACACCAAGGGCCCCCGAAAGGTGAATTGAATTGATTTTTTGAACAGGGAGATGGTTAAAAAAACATTGGCTCCCTCCCCTTTGTGTTAATCCACGGTCACTGGGTCTGCGCCGTGCAATTTAACTAACGTCCCCAATCTGGGTTCCATTTATTGAATTGATTTTTCGAACGGGGAGATGGTTAAAAAAACGCTGGCTCCCTCCACTCTGTTTTAATCCACGGTCACTACGTCTGCGCCGTGCAATTTACTGTCACACCCCATATGATTGGTATTTTCTGTAGTACTATTCTCATCAGTTTAATCCCTGTTACGTCCCATATCAGGGATTGCCTTTTGTGAAAAAAATTTCGTCCGGGTACCTTCCACTGTGGTGTCCCAATAGCGACAAATTTTTTTAAGGCCTCAGACTCCACCAGCTGGTATGGTAAAAGCTGGCGGGCTAAGAGTTCCATCAAGCCAGCTGTCAGTCGCCGGGCAAAGGGGTGACTCTGTGACATTGGCTTCTTACGCTCAAACATTTCCTTAACAGACACCTGACTGTGGGCACATGAGCAGGAAATGCTGAAGGTGAGAGGCGGAGTGGCGGTTGGTTGAGAGGGGGCAGGGAGGATAGCAGTGGTTGACGTGGCTGAAGATGCTGGACCAGGAGGAGCATGGTGGCTTTGAGTTTGTGTGCTGCTTGTACTCATGTGTTGATCCCATAGGCGTTTGTGATGTGAGATCATGTGCCTTCGCAAAGCAGTTGTACCGAGGTGGATGTTGGACTTCCCACGACTCAGTTTCTTTTGGCACAGGTTGCAAATGGCATTGCTGTTATCAGAGGCAGACACACACAAAAAATGCCACACTGCTGAGCTTTGCAATGCCGTCATTCTGGTGGTGGCAACAGCATGCGTTGACTGGCGTGCTGTCTGGCTGACCCTGGGTGCCGATACATGCTGTCTGACTGTTCCACTAACTCCTTGCAACGACCTCCCCCTGCTTCCAACTCGTCTCCTCCTTCTCTCTGTCTCCCCTTCTGAACTTTCCCCCTCTTCTTCTCTTCGAGCAAGCACCCACGTGGCATCCGTGGACACATCGTCATCATCAACCGCTTCACTTGTATCTGACACCTCAGCAAAGGAAGCAGCAGCGGGTACAACAACATCATCATCATCATCGCACTGTACGTCCATGTGTGTAATCCTGCCTGACTGAGACATATCCTTGTAATCTACATCATCTGGCAATAATGGTTGCGCATCACTAATTGCATCCAACTGATGTGTAAATAACTCCTCTGACGTATCAAGTGAAGCGGCTGTGGTGGTAGTGGTGGTGGTGGCGGCGGGCAGGAGCATGGTAACTTGAGAGCAGGTGACCGAAGCTGAGCTGGAGGAGGATGGTGCGTCAAGGTTCTTAGCGAAAGGTGTTGAAGATTGGGTGTCCTGTCTAGGACAGTCAACTATGTCCTCAGAATTTTTCGGGTTCAGGGTACGTGGCCTCTGAACACTAGGCATTATTCCAGGGCCAGTGGAAATCACAGCACCACGACCACGATGGCCCCTACGGGTGGCCTGCCTCTGCCTGTCATTTTTTGATAAGTGGTACTACGCGTGCTAGGTACTGTGCCACCCGGTATGAGTGGTGGGCACTGGCAGTGGGCACACTACAGTCTGTAGAAGTCAGCCTGACACACACTGGCAGCAGGCAAGCAACTGAAATTAGACTAAAGTGTAAAAATTAAATGCCTTATTTATTGGAAAGCTACTGTGCCACCCGGTATGAGTGGTGGGCACTGGCAGTGGGCACACTACAGTCTGTAGAAGTCAGCCTGAAACACACTGGCAGCAGGCAAGCAACTGAAATTAGACTAATGTGTAAAAATTAAATGCCTTTTTTTTAATGCAAAGTCCTGTGCCACCCAGTATGAGTGGTGGGCACTGGCAGTGGGCACACTACAGTCAGTGAAAGTGGGCCTGGCACACACTGGCAGCAGGCAAGCAACTGAAATTACACTAAAGTGTAAAAATTAAATGCCTTTTTATTATGCAAATTCCTGTGCCACACGGGTTGAGTGGTGGGCACTGGCAGTGGGCACACTACAGTCTGTGGGCCTGCAGCTCCTCACACACGGGCAGGCCAGGCAACTGCAATATATATATGGAGAAAGGAGAAAAAAAAAAGCAGACTAATGCAGCAGCGCTAAAAAGGGCTTTTTGGGGTGCTGTCAGGAGGCTGTCCTTACAGCAGAGATCAGATGAGTCTTTCAGGACTGGAGTGGACACTGAATACACTAGCCTAGCTATTGATTTCCCAATTAAATCTGCATCCGCTACACTGTCCCTCCTCTCACTAAGACTGCAGCTTCCGAATGAATCTAAAATGGATACTGTTCAGGAGATGGGAGGGTCTGGGTGGGAGGGTATGCTGCTGATTGGCTGGAATGTGTCTGCTGACGGTGAGGTACAGGGTCAAAGTTTGCTCAATGATGATGTATAGGGGGCGGACCGAACATCGCGTGTGTTCGCCCACCGCGGCGAACGCGAACAAGCTATGTTCACCGGGAACTGTTCGCTGGCGGATAGTTCGGGCCATCTCTATTCTAGATATAACCAAGAAACTCCAGGAACTCCATGCATGGTAACAACAATAAAAAAAACAAAAACTCATACAAACAAAGGATATACAATTCATACTTACCATATATGTAAGATTTTATGAGATTTCAAATAAGTATATATATATCTTTAAAAAAGTTAAAAACTGATAACTATAGAAAGTCAAGTAACTCCTTGATAATCCATCATGAATCTTATCAAACGTAAAACTTCATCATGCACATACAAACAGACTACCGTATATACTCGAGAAATTTTAGTTGTAGACTTCATTTTAAACGCAGATCCATGGTTCCATGCTAGTTCAGATAAAATTTTGTTCACATTGCGGGACAAAATCAAGTTACCGGTAGTGCTAGTGTACTTAACTGTACGTTGACCCAGATACCAGGTACGCACACGGACAACAGCAGGCTGATTTAGAATACAGTGCAGCTATTGCTGATGACTGCCACCTATCGGTACCCCTTCCATGTCACTGTTGCAGCAGTGGCTGTAGTGAGCTACAAGCAGGACCACTAGCTGGCGAGATAACGCTAACCGAATGTGCCTTCCGCATTCAGGCATGGTCATCTAATAGCTTTGGAGCTGGGCTTGTGTACTGAGATGCAGAGAAGTAGGTACCGTGTTTGATTGTTCCAGGATCTTTGCCTAGGTAAAATCTGACAAAATAATAAAAATCACAGGATTTTATAGCCCCAAGTTTTACCCTTCACTTATCCACGAGTAATAGCATATTTCACAATTGTTGGTCCAAAAACTGCACTCGACATAGATTAGATCACATTATAGATGAGTATATACGGTAGATATATTTATTCTTGTTATCAAAGAGTGAATATACAGTTCTGTGACATACAATGTAAGAACCAGCCTTAACTTTCGAACTTTTAACATACCACCGAAAAAGATAGTTTCATTTGCTTAGGATCCCTTCCTGTTAACTCAAGTTCTTTGGGCCGTTTTTCTCGTATTTTTTGAGCACCACCTTTCTCTTTAAATGTTGTTTTACTCTCCATATTTCTCAATATAAAACCAACTGTAAAATGTATTGAACACCAAACTATGACAATGAGTTACATAAAACCAGCAAACATTTACTAATGTAGTTATTTAATTTTGGCATCCTGGATCCCGCCTTCCCACACCCTAGCATGCAATCATGCCCTCCACCACAACACAATGTGCAGTTTGTGAGTGTATTACAGATCATGCTTTTCCATAGGGAAGCATTGGTAGGCTGTTGCGCATGTGTGCCTTCATAGAGATGCTTTGATCAATGCATTTCTATGATGATTGTTTAGCGTGAATGCCATTGTTGCACGTTGTGCAACAATGGACTAGAAAGCACCTCTAGTGGCCATCTGATGAGTGGCCACTAGAGGTGTTCCTTGGCAGTAATGTAAATACTGCCTTTTTTTCCCTGAAAAGGCCCTAGTCTCTTTATCAGCCCCCAGCGCCTCTCATCAGCCTCCAGCAGCCTCTCCATCAGCCCCCAGTAGCTTCTCAGCCCCCAGCAGCCTCTCCATCAGCCCCCAGTGCCTCGCATCTATCTCCAGTGCCTCTCATGAGCCCCCAGCAGCCTCTCCATCAGTCCCCAGTAGCTTCTCAGCCCCCAGTGCCCTCACCACCCCCAGAAGTGTCCATCAGCCTCATAAATATATAAAAAAAAAAAACACTTACCCTTTCCTGCTCCTAGATGCCGCCGCTCCTCTCCTTCAATGCGATCTGCATCCTCCTGCTGTCGGCTGTGCTGTGAAGGCTGCGCACAGCGTGACGTCACAGAGCGCCTTACGCCTGTGCGCAGCCCTGAACAGCCTACAGCCGAGGACCAGGAAGCGGTAAGTACAAAGCCTTCACCGCTTCCTGGTCCTCCCGGACCTCTGGTGCTAATTTACGAGTGGCCAGCGGGGTTCAGTTGCTCCTGGGGGGCCCAAGGCAGCTGCCAATTGTCCTGCATTAAAGATGGCCCAGTGGCCGTTTTTAACATGCTTTAGGGCGGCCTGGGGGTCGATTGCCTCCCTGCCCCCCCGTCCCAGCCCGCCCTTGTATGTGAGAATCCAGGAACACTCATATAAAGTGATGACACACTGGTATAATACCCCTAAACAAATTTATCTATTAGGCTTGCAGTCATTGGAACTGTGCTGGAGATACAAGGACAGGGAGGGTACACTGAGTCACATCTTCTAATTCTGCCCTAAGATTTCAATTTATTGGGAAGAGTTAACGAGAGAGCTTAATATTAGCCAAGGTAATCATATTAACCTAACTCCAAAGTCAATCCTATTATGGCTCCCAAATAATACTTGGCACCCAGCTTAGAATGACCTAGCCACATATTTATTACAAGCTACCAGGCTATTGATTCCTCTCAAATGGCTTAGTAAATAACCCCCCACTTAAGAGCAGTGGGTCAAATATGTTGCTTTGAAGAACTGGCGGGGTGGGAAAACAGGGATGACCAGAGATATATGAAACTTTGGGGACCCTGGAAACAATACTGTGCATCAGGACCTAACAAAGTGCCATAGACACCCCATCCTTCTATCTGGGAAGCCCTATGTATGCAAGAATGTAGATAACACCCTGTCACTTATGGAATACTGAGGTAGTCAAAGAGGAGCAATAATCTGAGCTTGTACCTTGTTCTTGTCACAGATCCGTATGGATCTGTGGAGCTAGTGGAGAATAGCTGGCCACATGGACCCCTCCCCTCCCTCTCTTTTCCTATCTGATCCTTCCCTATTCCTCATCTTCTTTATCTCTTATTTATTTCAGTGTTTACACATCTTTTTGGTTTGTTTATATTCCGTTCTGCAAAACTAAAGCCAGCGATAGTAGTCTGACTTTCACTCTTTATATCAGAGAGAATGATAGCAACATCTTCTCAAATGCTGTCTGACGCTTTACCTTTATTTGCATTTGCGAACTTGAGATATTTGTGAATTACAATGTATGTTGTCAAATTCAACTGTACAATTCTGCTGTTTAATAAAAAGAATTTTGAAAGAAAAATGCTTCTAGTGTGTAAAACTTAACAAAAATAAAAAATAGACATATAAGGTATCGTTGCGTCCGTAACAACCTGCTCTATAAAAATATCACATGACATTCCCTGTCAGGTGAACACTGTAAAAATAAATAAATAAAAACTGCCAGTCATTTTTAGTCACCTCGCCTTACAAAATACCTAATGTCACGTGATCAAAAAATCATATATAGTCCCAAAATGGTACCAAATGAAAACATCGCCTCACCCCGCAAAAAATGAACGCCCACATAAGACAATTGCTGAAAAGATAAAAACCAATGGCACTCCTTCCCTTCTGAGTCCTGTCATGTGCCCTTACAGCAGTTTACCATCACATATGGGGTGTTGCCATACTCATGAAAAAATAGGTAACAAATTATGGGGTGCTTTTTCTCCTGTTAACCCTTGTGAAAATGAAAAATTTGGGGCTAAAGCAACATTTTATTGGAAGAAGTTAAACTTTTCATTTTCACAGCCAAATGTTTCTAAATTCCGTAAAAAGCTTATGGGGTCAAAGTTCTCAATACACCCCTTAATAAATTATTTGAGGACTATAGTTTCCACTTTTTGAGGGTTTCCACTGTAGGTGTACGTCAGGGTCTCTTCAAATACAAAATGGTGCCCAAAAACAATTCTAACCAAATCTGCCTCCAAAAACCACATGGCGCTCCTTTCCTTCTGACCACTGCCATGTGCCCCTACACCAGTTTACTACTACATATGGGGTATTTCTGTAAAATATAGAATTAGAGTATTCAGATTTATTACTAGATAAATTGATAAAAAAAACGCCTACAGCCAGGATCAAATAGGGCCACATGTATAATAAACCCAAACCTACAAAAAGCATGTGTATTGCCCACATTTAATAAACAATAATGTACGCAAATATCACAATTCTTTGATAGCAAAATGACTTTATTAATAATTTAATAATAAAAAACATACATTGGAGTCACCCATGAAACAATGGGCTAAAAATCACTAAAAGAGAGGTTCTAGGAAGGGGGCTAATAAAGTGCAATATATAACAAACACATTTCATGGTGCATGGTCATGTGTTGCCACAATCATTTAGATAGTATAGAACCAGACAAAAGAGCGACCAGAGTCTGTTTCATCAAAACAGTGGTCCTAGGCAGTCGATATTATAAATAATATAATAAAAAGACCCAAACTACAAGAGTACACACGGAGTGAATAGTATGAAGCCTAGAGTACAACATGCAGGCATACAAACACATGGCCAAACAATTAGAAAGCAATAAACCAATGAGTATATACTGCCCCCTTCCCAGTATCCCCTCACCTATCCAGAGCGTTTCGCCACAAGGCTTCGTCAGGGAGAGTCGGTGACTCCAATGTATGTTTTTTATTATTAAATTATTAATAAAGTCATTTTGCTATCAAGAATTGTGATATTTGCATACATTATTGTTTATTAAATGTGGGCAATACACATGCTTTTTGTAGGTTTAGATAAATTGATAGTCAGACTTTGAAAAAAAAATGGGCTGTGACATTAAGTCAAAGATAGGTTTTGTTCTTATAGGATATCCGTCACCAGCGACCTCCCTATCAAACTGTATGTATTGACACATAGCTGTACTTCACCTGATTAAAATACTATTTTTCTTTTGTTGATCTGAGGCTGCACTCCTGAGTTATGATACTTTTTCCTGATATGCAAATTAGGTATTTGGTGCACTGAGAGTGTCACCTTTTCTCTTGTTGCACCAAAACTCCACTGCTTTCTGTGGCCAGCCCTTCCCTCGCTGCTTTGCCACTGCCTGGCCCTGTCAATCAAAGCAGCCAGGTTGGGGCTAGCCACAAAAAGGAATGGAACTTTGGTGCAACATGAGCAATGGTGATGCCCTCATTGCACCAAATGCCTAATTTGCATATTAACAAAAAATATCATTACTCAGAAAGGGAGCATCAGATCAGCAAAAAAACAGCGTTTTAAGCTGGTGATGGATTCCCTTTAAGGGGTTAATGACCAGTTAAATTTTTTTTGTTTTGCCTATCTGCATTTTAATAACAAAACACTTGAACAACTACATAGCAATTACATAAATACCTTTATTGACATGCACAAAATGCTAACAAAATTAATAAAAATATACAATGTATAAAGCAACAGGTAAATGATACACAGGCTTCTTCCGGGGAAGATCCTTCACAGGCGAAACGGCGTTGGGCGGGACACGGCTGCAGGGTCGACATCACCTCACTTAGCATTTTTTTCCCTTTTATTTTTATGTTTCTTTACTTGTGGAGCGTTTTGCAGTCTTCTATGTTATTTGCACTATGGTGATTTTTCACTAGTGTTATTATTTTTGTAGAGTGATCACTCCCTTTATTTTTCTTGGTGGCTGTGCTAGTGGCTGACCCTGCAGACGCTCCCCGTGTTCTGTCCTCTCTCTCCCTGTGTATTTTTTACCTGCTGCTTTGTACATTGTATATTTTTACCAATCTTGTTAGCATTTTGTGCATGTCAATAAAGGTATTTATGTAATTGCTTTGAAGTTGTTCAAGTGTTTTGTTGTTCTGATTTAGTTCTCTTTTTCCTCCTAGCTTATATATATTTTGCTATTTAGCCTGAGTATTCCTTATTGGTTAGTTCTATCTGCATTTGAGCAACGTTAACATTTTTATTTTTTCATTGATATGGCTGTATGAGGTTTTTTTGCCATAGTTTGGGTGTACAAACAATTTTCAGTTTATTTTTATTTATTTTTTTGCAACATGAATATAGAAAAAATTATTTTGGCATAGTTTTTTTTATAATGTTCATGTTTCACACTAGATTATTTAATTTAACCCCTTTCTAACATTTGACACTCATATATATCATAAAGGCATAAGGAGCGTATTGGATTAATTCAAGAGTTGCGATCATTTGATTGCGTGTAGTATACATGGTGTAATAGGAGCAGTAACATTGGCAGGCCTGGGGGCCTTCAAAAGTCCCATAGTCCCACAACAACAGCTGATCATCCTGCAAATGCATCATGTGGTGGTAATCCCTCCCCCTCTAACCACAGGAATGCTGCAGTAGCTATGCTGTACAATGGAGTAGGTTACTGCAGGGAGTACTTCAGAATAAGAGACTTTGGGGCACTTGCAGGAGTGGTGTCCTATGGAATAAAAGATCCTCTTCACCCTTCCATTGCCTCTACCCAATGGCGTACATAGAGAAGTAAGGGCCCCATAGCAAGGATCAATGACCCTTGGCCATTTTTTCTACTGCCTCATTTGCTATAGATCTACTGCCTCAAGTTGTTTCTATAGAGGGTAGAGTCCTGACCTAGTTTTCACCCCCAGTAAAAGAGATGATCCCAACTTGACCCCTTCTTGGCCTGGGCCCCATAGCAGTCGCATGGTCTGCCGCTATGGTATTTACACCCCTGCCCCTACCTAAAGCAGTCTGCAGTTTTGCAGGATTAAAACTGCTTACAGACTCCCTTTAAAGACGTTCTGTTAGTATGATCAACCCTATATAGGGTACTTTCACACTAGCATTGTTCAGATCCGGCAGGCAGTTACGTATTCAAACTGAAAGCTGTTTTGCCAGATACGGATCCGTTAGACTTATTCATTGAAATACCGGATCCGTCTTTCCGGTATCATCCGGAAAAACAGATCCGGTATTTAAGTTCTTCAAAGCTAGAAAGAACAGTGCAGACTGGAAAACGCAATGCGCCAATTTCCGGAACACTTGGTACCGGATCCAGCATTAATACATTTTAATGGAAATTAATGCTGGATCCAACAAGTGTGGTAGTGTTCCGGAATTTTGTCCGGAAAGAATGCCGCAGATAGCTGTTGTATTTTGTCTGGTCAAATACCGTATAAGGGACGGAACGGAAGACATCCTGATGCATACTGAACAGATTGCTTTCCATTCAGAATGCATTGGGACAAAACGGGAGCATTTTTTCCGGCATTGAGACCCTTTACTGAATTTCAATATCGGAAAAAAATAACACTAGTGTGAAAGTACCCTAAACAAGTCATAATGCCTGATAGGGCTCATTGTGCTGATTAAAATGATACATTTGTTTTGTCTGTATACTAAACAGCTGCAGAGATATTTGTGTTTTGTCCATATGCAAATTAGCAAGTTGAATCACCAGAGGACAGGGCTGAATCGTTAGTGCACTACTATGTAACACCCCCTGTGCTCTTTACATTCCCCCCTCCCCTTGATTAACAGTGCTAGACATCACCATGCTAAGGGCAGAGCTGTGTTCTAGAGTTGTGATCTAACATGTACATATAATATACACTATGTACTATAGCTTTACCACATTGAGATATGCTCATAAAGCTAATATACATATTATTGGTTTATTTACAAGCACAATATATGACTATAAAGATACCAGTACTATGTATTAGCTTCTAAACCTAGTAAAAAACAATGTTTTTCTATGTGAAAAGGCTTTATCTTAGCCGTAAGTGTCACGGATCAGCGGGTGTTAACCCACTGTGCCACTGACTGGCTATACTCTGGAGGGGCGTGTCTAAGCAACTACCTGGTTTTCACTAGAGCCTCTGATGGTGAGGATAGACTTGAGCCGCTAGGGTAGTTGCCAGGGGCTACTCCAGAGCAATCCCTGAGTCAGTGGCAGCTGGTCCTGGCGGACCAGGAGGTACCTGAGTAGGCACCTGAAGTACAAGTGTCAGGGGCGGATTAAGTGCATGATAGGCCCGGGGCTGTCTACCCAACTTGCCCCCCTCCATTTTAAGTTGCATATTTTTTTTCTGTATGAAGAGGCTGCGGTGCTTTGCGAGAGTCACAGTCTCTTCCTAGACCATATGACATCACATTCATCGTTCACGTGGCCTAGTTGCAGCTCAGTCCCATCTAAATGATTAGGGCTGAGCTGCTGTACCAAGAGCAGTGCTATCAAATGGACAGCGCTGTGCTTGGTGAGGAGCAAAGAGGCAGCAGCGCTCACTGGAACATCGCGGTCTCCTCTAACAGCTGATTGGCGGGGCTGCCAGGAGTCTGACCCCCACCATCTCATAACTCTCTGAGTACAGATGTCATAGATGTTACCGGCAGTCCTATGTAACACCGCACATAACACAATGAATTATTGTGTTATCTGGGCTGTTACATAGGACCGCAGGTTACAAATTAAAATTTTAGTTGCCAAATTTAAAATACATATGATTATGATAAAGACTTGAAGGAGAAGATGAGACGGGACAACTAAGCCAGTTCTACTACTACAGTTTGATAAATTAAAACATCAGTGAATCAATGAATCAGTGAATGTATTATTTTAAAATATTATCTCATTTATTTTAAGAATACTTTTTTTAAAAATACTTTTTTAAAAAAACGTTTAAAAATATAATCGATCAAATGTATCAACTATATGATCACTTTTCTCCAGTGGTGGGTAAACCTGTATGTTCTAGGTTCCACCGCTGAGGAGAAAGAAGATCCGGGGTATCAAAATATAAATAATGCAGAAAAAACAATGCAAAAATAACAACAGAGATCTTGATTATAGTGGTTATCCTGTAAACTTAGAAAAATGATTCTTTGTTTAAAAGTTCATCAGTCCATCCAAAAAATTCATCAGAAGTTACCACAAAGTTAGAGTGCGACAACCAGGATATAAAACATATAATATCTGAATAGATGCAAACACTTGTTGCTGTGACTTTAATGTTCCAGATGTATTGTTTTTCCAATAGAAAAAAATAGAGAAAATAGAAAAAAATAGAAAAAAATATAGTCTGCAGTGCTGGTTGATATAATTAATTATTTTGAGTTTCTCTGCGGCATCTGCAGGAAGTTTTTGATCAGCAGGAAATGCCCAATATTTTTCTATTGGCTAATATATCGCATATTGTATTATTAATATCAATAGAACCTGCAGGAGGCTTGTAAAGTAACAGATGTGCCGCACTGGCTACTTTACCCGTCTGGGTGGTGCGTTCCCCTGTTGTATGCTGTGCTCCCGGCTGTGTCTCCGGCTGTCAGCGGTCTCACGTTCGGGGCTTGGGGTGCGCAGATTTGAGCTATGGCGTTGGCGGTGTAACAACTGTTATTTGTAAGTATGCCGCACTGGCTACTTTACCCGTCCGGCCGATGCGATCCCCTGTTGTATGCTGTGCTCCTGGCTGTGTCTCCGGCTATCAGCGGTCTCACGTTCGGGGCTTGTGATGCGCAGACTTGAGATATGGCGTTGGCGGTGTACACACGCGGCGTCCCACGTGGTTTTTACCGCTAGTAAAGTTCAAAGGTACTGAGCGCTCGGTAATTATATTACTTTTGAATTCATGTATGCTGGTAATTCCTCCACACCAGACGCGTTTCGGGACGCTACTGTCCCTTCCTCAGTGGTTTACCAGTCATACAAAATTGTCCTTTTTTATAGGGGAAAAGAAAAGAATTTTTTCTTGATAGTGATGTCTATAGTGATGTCACTAATGAGGCAATGTGTTTCTCATATGGATTAACACCTTCATTGCTAAAATCATAATATTCTGTAGTGCTTCACATCAAACATTTCGACAGAATTATGCATTAAGTATCCCATACAACAAAATATGAGTATAATATGAGTTGATAAATCTGGAGAATGAGATAAAATATGATAAAAATTAGTATAATGATAATTCATGTAGAAAGTTTATTTTTTAAATAAAAAATTATTTTATATATATAAAAAATGAAAAATAATACATTCCTGACAATAGGTAATGTGAAAATAGAAGGTGGATTCAAAATTTATATAGTTATTATTTTTTGTATTAGTTTTTTTGATATTATAGAGTAATATAGATGGATTGGTATCTATATATAGATATTTACAGTATAGTGATATATTGTTAGGAGTTGTATATTAATAAAAAATGAGAATTGTTAATAGGTGGAATGACGTATATTGATAGAAGAGAAAAGGGTGTAGGCCGACAGGGAAGGGGGGGTCGGCGCACTGGTAAACAGCCGGGCAGTCGACCCTCCATCACCCACCGGCCAGCAGCCCAACCATCGATTATAGAAAGCCGAAAAGTTCCATCTCCGCGTTTAATCCGCGGGGGATCATGGAATCAAATTCAAAGATCATTCTAGATTCTGTTCTCGACATATTAGCTACATGGTCTCCTCCCCGCCAGGGTCTTTTTACTTTCGTTAATGCTGCAAAGGTTAATGTGCTTGGGTCTTTATTGTGATAATGTTTGTAATGATATGACAATGAATGTGTCTCTACTCCCTTTCTGATGTTGTTCATATGTTCGGCAATCCGTGTTTTTAAAGTTCTCTTTGTACGTCCGATATATTGTTTGGAACATGGACATTGTATGATATAAATTACATCCATAGAGTTGCAGGACAAACTGTCTTTGATCTTGTATTTGAAGTTGTTACTTGTTGATTTAAATTCTACCGTTTTCTTTGGAAATTTAGTTATTTTACAGTTGCCGCAGGATCCACATCTGTGGAAACCTTTTGAAAAGAGCCAACTTTGATTTCTTCCTGTGGACCTGTTAATTTTTATAGATGGAGCTACTAAGAGTCCAAGATTGGGTGCTCTTGTGTATGCTATTTTAGGTCTAATTGGTAATATCGGACCAATAACTTTATCTTTTAAAAGGTGATGCCAGTGTTTATTTATGATTTTTTCTATATTCCTATATTGAGAATTGAAGGGTATTATTATACGTGGTTCTATATCCTGATTTTTCACATCTGGATTTTTTGAGGTGAAGAAATCCTCCCTCCTCATGTTTCTTACTTTCTCTAGTGATGATTCTAAGGCATTAAGTGGATAGTCTTTCACCTCAAAAAATTTCTTCAGTTCTAGGGCCTCCGTTTCAAATTCCTCATCATGGGTACAGTTCCTCTTAAGTCTTCTAAACTGGCTTGTTGGGACATTTAGTAGCCACCGTGGGAGGTGACAACTAGAATATAAGATATAGTTGTTTTTCATCACCGGCTTATGAAATGTACTGCAAATAATTCTTTGATCATTTATTGCAATTTTTAGATCCAGAAATTCCACACTTGTTTTACTGATATTGCTAGAGAATGTAAGATTTTTATCATTTATATTCAATTCTTTTATGAATTTGTGAGAGGATGGTCAGGAATGTATTATTTTTCATTTTTTATATATATAAAATAATTTTTTATTTAAAAAATAAACTTTCTACATGAATTATCATTATACTAATTTTTATCATATTTTATCTCATTCTCCAGATTTATCAACTCATATATTATACTCATATTTTGTTGTATGGGATACTTAATGCATAATTCTGTCGAAATGTTTGATGTGAAGCACTACAGAATATTATGATTTTAGCAATGAAGGTGTTAATCCATATGAGAAACACATTGCCTCATTAGTGACATCACTATAGACGTCACTATCAAGAAAAAATTCTTTTCTTTTCCCCTATAAAAAAGGACAATTTTGTATGACTGGTAAACCACTGAGGAAAAGACAGTAGCGTCCCGAAACGCGTCTGGTGTGGAGGAATTACCAGCATACATGAATTCAAAAGTAATATAATTACTGAGCGCTCAGTACCTTTGAACTTTACTAGCGGTAAAAACCACGTGGGACGCCGCGTGTGTACACCGCCAACGCCATATCTCAAGTCTGCGCATCACAAGCCCCGAACGTGAGACCGCTGATAGCCGGAGACACAGCCAGGAGCACAGCCAACAACAGGGGATCGCATCGGCCAGACGGGTAAAGTAGCCAGTGCGGCATACTTACAAATAACAGTTGTTACACCGCCAACGCCATAGCTCAAATCTGCGCACCCCAAGCCCCGAACGTGAGACCGCTGACAGCCGGAGACACAGTCGGGAGCACAGCATACAACAGGGGAACGCACCAGCCAGACGGGTAAAGTAGCCAGTGCGGCACATCTGTTACTTTACAAGCCTCCTGCAGGTTCTATTGATATTAATAATACAATATGCGATATATCAGCCAATAGAAAAATATTGGGCATTTCCTGCTGATCAAAAACTTCCTGCAGATGCCGCAGAGAAACTCAAAATAATTAATTCTATCAACCAGCACTGCAGACTATATTTTTTTCTATTTTCTCTATTTTTTTCTATTGGAAAATCAATACATCTGGAACATTAAAGTCACAGCAACAAGTGTTTGCATCTATTCAGATATTATATGTTTTATATCCTGGCTGTCGCACTCTAACTTTGTGGTAAGTTCTGATTAATTTTTTGGATGGACTGATGAACTTTTAAACAAAGAATCATTTTTCTAAGTTTACAGGATAACCACTATAATCAAGATCTCTGTTGTTATTTTTGCATTGTTTTTTCTGCATTATTTATATTTTGATACCCCGGATCTTCTTTCTCCTCAGCGGTGGAACCTAGAACATACAGGTTTACCCACCACTGGAGAAAAGTGATCATATAGTTGATACATTTGATCGATTATATTTTTAAACGTTTTTTTTTAAAAAGTATTTTTAAAAAAAGTATTCTTAAAATAAATGAGATAATATTTTAAAATAATACATTCACTGATTCATTGATTCACTGATGTTTTGACCCAGATAAAGGAGTGCCCTCCCCTTAAGCCATATTTTCTTACTCTGTATTTTACTGAGGCTGGGGTGTAGCCTTAAAGGGAGTGAGCACCCAATCCATAAAAACCTGAAGGGAGAGCCATTGAACACCCTCAAAACCACTTTTAGTTTGATAAATTACCCCAAAGATCTCTATAGTGTCTACAGTAGTTATAATGTACCCTAGAGTGCCCCCAGTAATAATAACACCCTATATTGTGCTCCAGGTAATAATCTCTGTATAGTGTCCCCAAAAATTATGTCCCCCAATAGCAATGTCCCCACACTGCCCCATATAGTAATTTCCTCTACACTGCCCATATAGTAATTTCCCCCACACTGCCCCATATAGTAATTTCCCCCACACTGCCCCATATAGTAATTTCCCCCACACTGCCCCCTTATAGTAATTTCCCTCACACTGCCCCATATAGTAATTTCCCACACACTGCTCAATATAGTAATTTCCCACAAACTGCCCCCATATAGTAATTTCCCACAAACTGCCCCCATACAGTAATTTCCCACACACTGCTCCATATAGTAATTTCCCCCACACTGCCCCCATATAGTAATTTCCCCCACACTGCCCCCATACAGTAATTTCCCCCACACTGCCCCCATACAGTAATTTCCCCCACACTGCCCCCATACAGTAATTTCCCCCACACTGCCCCCATATAGTAATTTCCCTTACACTGCCCCCATACAGTAATTTCCCTCACACTGCCCCCATACAGTAATTTCCCACACACTGCCCCTATATAGTAATTTCCCCCACACTGCCCCTATATAGTAATTTCCCCCACACTGCCCCAATATAGTAAATTCCCCCACACTGCCCCAATATAGAAAAATCCCCCACACTGCCCCAATATAGTAAATTCCCCACACTGCCCCAATATAGAAAATTCCCCCACACTGCCCCATACAGTAATTTCCCCCACACTGCCCCCATATAGTAATTTCCCCCACACTGTCCCATACCGTAATTTCCCCCACACTGCACCTATATAGTAATTTCCCCCACACTGCCCCATATAGTAATTCCCCCCCACACTGCCCCCATATAGTAATTTCGCTTACACTGCCCCATATAGTAATCTCCCCCCACACTGCCATCCATTAATTAATTTCCTCCCACACTGCCATCCATTAATCTCCCCCGACACTGCCATCCATTAATTTGCCCTGTTACTGCCATCCATTAATCTATTTGCCCTCACACTGCCATCCATTAATTTGCCCCCACAACTGCAATCCATTAATTTTACCCCATACTGCCATCCATTAATTCATTTGCCCTCACACTGCCATCCATTAATTTGCCCCCACAACTTCCATCCATTAATTAATTTGCCCCCATGGAAACATGCCCCACTGTCCCTTAATATCTTCCCCCCCCCCCCCCCAAGTTACCACACACACACAAAAAAAAAAAAAGCTAATACCTACATGTATGCTGAATGGTGTGGCAGGCACGTGTACATCAGAAGCGCAGACGTCATCACGCACGCTGGGCTTCTACCACCACATAGGCCTGAGGCCTACTACACCTGAAGCCTATGGCGGTGATGGGCAGCGGGGCAGGGAGTGGGCATTCGGGTCGGTGCTGGGGCCCCCAGAGATGCCGGGCCCGGGGCGACCGACTCAAACGCTCCAATTATAATCTGGCACTGACAAGTGTAGTCAGGCGGCGAGACGTTACCAGGAGCAATGGTGCAGGACCAAAGGATGAGGCAGAGATGTGGTCAGACAGACAATAGGCCAGGGCAGGTCAGGCAATTCCGATCGGCAACAGGAGAGTCAAAGCATGCAGGCAGGGATCAGATGATAAGCAGAGTCCAGGAACGAAGTATAGATCACGAGCACACGTGAGTATCAGGAACCAGAAAACACAAGGACCTTAACACGGTTTTAGGTTTCTGATCTCAAAACCCCCCCACTATTCTCAATATAGTAATACCTTTCATTCTTATAATATAGTATATGCTTAGAAGCCAACACACATTACTGGTTTTATTATAATCATATTGTACCTATGAATAAAGCTAGAATATGAATATTGGCTTTCTGAGCAGATCTCAAAGTGGTAATGCTACAGTAAGTAGTGTATATGATATGTAGATGCTAGGACACATCTCTGCCCTCAGCATTCTGATGCCTAGCACTGTTTATCAAGGGGAGAGCAATTTGTGTGAAGGAAGAAAAATGGACCCTTTTACGGCGCTGTCATCAGTAATCCACAGGAGAGCTCGCTGAGTTTAACTTTTTTATTGATTAAAACATACATTTGCTTGTCTACGTGTTTCTAGGACGGACTGTCCCCTTCATCAGGACAATGTACAATGTGCAAATTGCAAAAAAGAGAGGTTTATTGGATTTACCAACTCAACACCATTACCCCTTATGGTCTAAATGAGCTCACTGAGACCATTCTTTAATGTGCATAGTTGTATGCACGCGCATATGTATGGGTGCATATATATGTGCGCGCATATAGATGTGTGTGTATATATATATAGCTTCCGCTATGAAATCTATATCTTTATATTTTTAGATATAATTTTTAGATATAATTATTTATTTTATCTACTCATCCACACCAACCTACATTTAATGTAGTATTTGATTTTATTATACTAAATTTCTTGTACTCACAATAATGTTTTATTTTAATTCCACTATTATTATTATTATTATTATTATTATTATTATTATTTTTATGTCACAATTTATTTATTATTTTTTTAACTTTAATTATTTTTTATTTATTTTTTTTTATGTCAATTTTATCGTAAATCCCACCTGCCTATTCTCTAACTCTTTTATCTATCATCACTACGATTAGGCTTATAATTACTATTTTAACTTAACTGAGTGAAACGATCACTCCAAACCCCTATGACATATTCCCTTAC
Source organism: Bufotes viridis (assembly GCA_033119425.1). Taxonomy (NCBI): domain Eukaryota; kingdom Metazoa; phylum Chordata; class Amphibia; order Anura; family Bufonidae; genus Bufotes; species Bufotes viridis. The sequence continues at coordinate 223,977,471 of CM065591.1, read as the reverse complement.
GTCCTACCAGCAGCACAGATGGGGGTTAACCACCCCCCGTGGACTGGCAGGACCGGCGGAATGTTTAATGAGCCCAAGACTAATAACTCAATTTAACAATTAAGTGTCTCCTTAAAAGGAGGAAGTCAACCCCCAGCCCACTGTGTTTTTTTCTGTCCTCCTGGACAGGTGGACTAGGCGGTTTGTTCCCCCCTTTCTTATGGAAAGTGCGGGGAGCCTTCTTTTCGTTTGGGTAACGGCGTTGCCCTTTTTTCCTAGGTACCTTGTCAGTTTGGCCGGCAGCTTGTTTGCTGCCGGCCCCGCGCAGTGCGCCTGGCTGGGGTATTTTGGCGGCGTCCTTGGTCCGGGATCCCGGTCCCTGTGCGCCGCCATCTTCCGGAGGTAACACGGGGACTCTCCTTTTGCATCACCTCCGGGTAATCCGGCCGTGATTTTTTCACGGGCGCGATTTTTTTATGCGTCTTCCTGTGGAGGATTTACTGGGGGAAGGGTGGATTGGCTATCCCTCCCCTTCCCCTATTTTTGGAGGCTGTGTGCTAGACATCCTCTGGACGTCTCGAGATGTCTCCGGATCTATGTGGATAGATCAAGGAGTTCAGGAAAGATGAGAATCTGCTAATCCTGTTGCCGGTAAGTTTAAAGGCTGTAAGGCATCCAAACCTTCCATCAGTCGGTGGATTGAGGAGGCTATTAAGGAATCCCTTGTTTCCACAATCTCTGGACCCTCCGGGATTCGTGAAGGCCCACTCTACTAGAGTTGTGGCTACTTCTTTTGCCGAGAGGAGTCTTCTGCCTCTCAACATGATTTGCAAAGCTGCCTCCTGGAGCTCTGAATCGACATTCATCTCCCATTATAGACTAGATGCCAGTCTAGCTGAGTTTTCGGCCTTTGGGCAGACTTTTCTTAGTTCTGCCAGGCAGGAAGGCCCTCCCTAGGGGTTTCTTCTTGCTATCTCCCCATCTGTGCTGCTGGTAGGACGTAAGGGAATCGTTAATTTCTAACGATAATTTGTTTTCCCTTAGTCCTAACAGCAGCACACAAATTTCCCACCCTAGTAAGTCTAGTTTTCTTCTTACTATAAACACAGTGGGCTGGGGGTTGACTTCCTCCTTTTAAGGAGACACTTAATTGTTAAATTGAGTTATTAGTCTTGGGCTCATTAAACATTCTGCCGGTCCTGCCAGTCCACGGGGGGTGGTTAACCCCCATCTGTGCTGCTGTTAGGACTAAGGGAAAACAAATTATCGTTAGAAATTAACGATTAACATCAAATCTCTAAATACATCCAAAAAGTGATACAACTAACTTTTTTTACACACTCCTGGAAAAAATAAGTGTATCACTTCACATATTATAATAATTACTGCTGCGATTTATGCCTCCCTCCTGCAGCCAGACACGCTTTGCCACACTGACATCGGTGCAGCAAACAACAGCGCAAAAGAAAAAACTCTAGGGCCGCAGACGTCACTACAGGGAGGCGCGGCCGAGTCATGTGATCGGAACTTGGTCACATGATCGGGACTCGCGTGTCCCGCTCCTTTCAAAAGATAAATAAGCCCATTATGCCCCAAAACAGTGCGATTCGCCCTGCATAAGATGGTGGCACAGCAGGGTGAATTGAATTGCCTGAAAGAAAGGAGAAAAGAGAAAAAAGAAAAAGAAAAACTGGGGATAACACAAAAAACCTAAATAGGATGATGATGGTTAAGGAAAAAAAAAAAAAAAATGTACATAAACCACGCCCCCTTTAGGGTGGTTTAGGCGCCAAAAAACACCCTTTAAAAGAAAATTAATGCACTTCCTCTGTAAATTGCACATTGTCCTGATGAAGGGCACAGTCCGTCCCAGAAACACGTAGACAAGCAAATATATGTTTTAACCAATAAAAAAATAAAACTCAGCGAGCTCTCCTGTGGATTACTGATGACTCCGGCATCACCGTAAAAGGGTCCATTTTTCTTCCTTCACACAAATTGATCTACCGAACCTGGGAACTTGTGGAACAAGAGACGGGCCAGGACCTGGCAGCAGAACGGCACCCCCTACATCTGGTGAGGGAAAACACCAGTAAGGCTCAACAAGTGGTTGTGACTGAGCACAACCAAATCTGGTAAGCGCAACTTGCACTTATTTTAGTATTTAATCACTGGATGTTCTGCACATGAGGTGCTGTGTTTTTTCTTTTTCTCTATTTACTCAAGGGGAGAGGGGAGTGTGCAAAGCACAGAGGGTATAACAAAGCAGTGATCAAAGGATTCAGCCCCTCCCCCTGGTGTGCCAACACAGATATCTCTGCAGCTGTTTAGCATACAGACAAAAGAAAGGTATTGATTTAACCCCTTGGTGAACAGCCTGTTTTGGGCTTTACTGACCAAGTGTTTTTCTTCCTTTTTTCATCAAAGCGTTCAAAGAGCTATAACTTTTTTATTTTTCCATCTGTATAGCTTTATAAGGGCTTGTTTTTTGCGGGACAAGTTTTTTTTTTAATGGCATCATTTTGGGGTACACATGACTTTCTGGCTAACTTTTATTAACTCTTTCTGGGAGGGAGATGGGAAAAACAGCAATACTGCCACTCCGTTTTTACGTTATAAATTTTGCAGCGTTCAATTTTCTGTATAAATGACATAATATCTTTATTTTCTGGGTCGGTACGATTACAGTGATACCAAATACATATATTTTTTTACGTTTTACTACTTTTTTTGCAATAAACTCCTTTTTTTTTTTCAAAATAAAAAAATGTTTTTGAATTGCCGCTTTTCAAGACCCATAACTTTTTTTATTTGTCTTTCTATGGAGTTGTGTGAGGGCTTGATTTTTGTGGGACGACTTGTATTTTTCATTTGGTATCATTTTGGAGTAAATGGCGCTTTTTGATCGCTTGTCATTACGTTTTTTCGGTAGCCTGCTGGAAATTACTGAAGGCTGGTCTGGGGCCTACATCAGACCCCTTCCAGCCTTCACACACATCGGGAAACCGGCACCCCACAATCATATTTGCGGGGTGCCGATGGGAGACAGAGGGAGTCCGCTCCCTCTGTCAGCACTTTATATGTGGCGGGGGCCATTGGGACCCGTGCAGTGCTTAGACTGGGTCTCCGTAAAAAAGCAGCGGCCCAGCCTAAGGCCCCTTAGTAACTACCGTGAAAACACGTATGGGTGGTTACTAAGGGTTTAATCAGCTTGTTAATCCCTACCAGGCAGTATGGTTTAATAGCATTGATCATGCTGACAGAGCCTCTTTAACCACTTGAAGACCACAGGTTTATACCCCCCTAGTGACCAGGCCCTTTTTTACAAATCCGCACTACACTACTTTCACCGTTTATTGCTCGGTCATACAACTTACCACCCAAATGAATTTTACCTCCTTTTCTTCTCACTAATAGAGCTTTCATTTGGTGGTATTTCATTCTTGCTGACATTTTTACTTTTTTTGCTATTAATAAAAATGTAACGACATTTTTGCAAAAAAATGACATTTTTCACTTTCTGTTGTAAATTTTTTTAAAAACTACATTTCTATATAAATTTTCACAAAATTTATTGTTCTACATGTCTTTGATAAAAAAATCCAATAAGTGTATATTTATTGGTTTGGGTAAAAGTTATAGCGTTTACAAACTATGGTGCAAAAAGTGAATTTCGGCATTTTGAAGCAGCTCTGACTTTCTGAGCACCTGTCATGTTTCTTCAGGTGCTAGAATGCCAGGAAAGTATAAATACCCCCCAAATGACACCATTTTAGATAGAAGACACCCCAAAGTATTCACGGAGGGGCATGGTGAGTTCATGTATCATTTCATTTTTTTTCACAAGTTAGCGGAAAATGACACTTTCTGAGGACAAAATAATAATAATAAAGTTTCCATTTCTGCTAACTTCTGGCAAAAAAATATAAAATCTCAGACGGACTCACTATGCCCCTCAGTGAATACCTCGGGGTGTCTACTTTCCGAAATGGGGCCATTTGTGGGGTGTGTTTACTGCTCTGGCATTTTGGGCGGGGCTAAATTGTGAGCAGCCCTGTAAAACCTAAAGGTACTCGTTGAATTTGGGCCCCTTTGCACTCAGGCAGCAAAAAGTGTCACACACGTGGTATCGCCGTACTCAGGAGAAGTAGGGCAATATGTTTTGGGGTGTATTTTTACATATACCCATGCTGGGTGAGAGAAATATCTCTGTAAATTGTCAACTTTGTATAAAAAATTAAAAAGTTGTCGTTTACAGAGATATTTCTCACACCCAGCATGGGTATATATAAAATACACCCCAAAACTCATTGCCCTACTTCTCCTGAGTACGGCGATACCACATGAGTGACACTTTTTGCAGCCTGGGTGCGCAAAGGCCCTAAACCAATGAGTACCTTTAGGATTTCACAGGACATTTTTACGCATTTGGATTCCAGACTTCTTCTCAGGCTTTAGAGACCCCTAAAATGCCAGGGCAGTATAAATACCCCACAAGTGACCCCATTTTGGAAAGAAGACACCCCAAGGTATTCCGTGAGGGGTATGGTGAGTTCATGTAAAATTTTATTTTTGTCACAAGTTAGTGGAATATGAGACTTTGTAAAAACTAAAAAAAATAAAAAATATCAATTTCCGCTAACTTGTGCCAAAAAAAAAACATTCTGTGAACTCGCCATGACCCTCACGGAATACCTTGGGGTGTCTTCTTTCCAAAATGGGGTCACTTGTGGGGTATTTATACTCACCTGGCATTTTAGGGGCTCTAAAGTGTGATAATCCAAATGCGTAAAAATGCCCTGTGAAATCCTAAAGGTACTCATTGGTTTTAGGGCCTTTGCGCATCCAGGCTGCAAAAGTGTCACACATGTGGTATCGCCGTACTCAGGAGAAGTAGGGCAACGTGTTTTGGGGTGTATTTTATATATACCCATACTTTGTGTGAGAAATATCTCTGTAAATGACAATTTTTTAAAAAAAATTATACAAAGTTGTCAATTTACAGAGATATTTCTCTCACCCAGCATTGGTATATGTAAAAATATACCCCAAAACACATTGCCCTACTTCTCCTGAGTACGGCGATACCACATGAGTGACACTTTTTTGCAGCCAAGATGCGCAAAGGGGCCCTAAAACCAATGAGTACCTTTTAGGAGGGCATTTTTACACATTTTTCTTCTCACGCTTTAGGGCCCCTAAAATGCCAGGGCAGTATAAATACCCCACATGTGACCCCATTTTGGAAAGAAGACAGCCCAAGGTATTCCATGAGGGGCATGGCGAGTTGATAGAAATTTTTTTTTTTTGGCACAAGTTAGTGGAAATTGATTTTTATTGTTTTTCTCACAAAGTCTCCCTTTCCGCTAACTTTTGACAAAAGTTTAATTTTTCATGGACTCACTATGCCCTCAGCGAATACCTTGGGGTGTCTTCTTTCCAAAATGGGGTCACATGTGGGGTATTTATACTGCCCTAGCATTTTAGGGGCCCTAAAGCGTGAGAAGAAAATGCGTAAAATGCCCTCCTAAAAGTTACTCATTGGTTTAGGGCCCTTTGCGCATCTTGGCTGCAAAAAGTGGCACACATGTGGTATCGCCGCACTCAGGAGAAGTAGGGCAATGTGTTTTGGGTGTATTTTACATATACCCATGCTGGGTGAGAAATATCTCTGTAAATTGACAACTTTGAATAAAAAATTTAAAAAGTTGTCATTTACAGAGATATTTCTCACACACAGTATGGGTATATATAAAATACACCCCAAAACACATTGCCCTACTTCTCCTGAGTTCGGCGATACCACATGAGTGACACTTTTTGCAGCCAAGATGCGCAAAGGGGCCCAAATTCCAATGAGTACCTTTAGGATTTCACAGGGCATTTTTACGCATTTGGATTCTCACGCTTTAGGACTCCTAAATGCCAGGGCAGTATAAATACCCACAAGTGACCCCATTGTGAAAGAAGACACCCTAAGGTATTCCGTGAGGGCATGGCGAGTTCACAGAAAAAAATTTTTGGCACAAGTTAGCGGAAATTGATTTTTATTTTTATTTTTTACAAAGTCTCATATTCCACTAACTTGTGACAAAAATAAAATTTTACATGAACTCACCATACCCCTCACGGAATACCTGGGGTGTCTTCTTTCTAAAATGGGGTCACATGTGAGGTGTTTGTACTGCCCTGGCATTTGAGGGTCTCCGCAATCATTACACGTATGGCCAGCATTAGGAGTTTCTGCGATTCTCCGTATATTGAGCATACGGTAATGAGATTTTTTTCCGTTCAGCCTCTGGGCTGAAAAAAAAATATAACGGCACAGATTTTTTCATTCGCATCAATCAATGTGGATGAAAAAATCTCTGCCAAAATCAGTGACTGCGGTGCGGTGGGCTGGGCGCTAGCTACCTAACAAGTAGCTAACTAACTGGTGGTGATAAGGGACCCTTATGCCTCATTCTCACGTCCGCAATTCTGTTTGCGGAACGGAATTGTGGACCCATTCATTTTTATGGGGGACAGACTTTGTCCCGCTCGGATCCGGAATTACGGATCCGCGCTCCGGGTCTGCACTTCCGCTCCGCAAAAATATAGAACATGTCCTATTCTTGTCCGCAATTGCGACAAGAAAAGCATTTTCTATATAGTTCTGTGCGGATCTGCAAAATGCGGAAAGCACATTGCCGGTGTCCGTATTTTGCGGATCCGCAGATCCATGGATCCGCAGATCCATGGATCCGCAAAACACATTCGGACGTCTGAATGAGCCTGTAGGGGGTTAGTAGACAGGGGGGTGACAGGGGTGATCAGGGGGTGACATGGGTGATCAGGGGTTAATCAGTGATGGGGGTGGGGGTGTGTGTAGTGATTGGTGCACTTTTCCTATGTTTCCTCTGGTGGTCCCAAACAAAGGGACCACCAGACGAGCAGACAGCAGGCATATCAGACGCTGTTTAAAAAACAGCGTCTGATATGCGATTTAAATGCGGTTTTTTCCGCATCTACAGCCTGCCAGCGCATGATCAGCGCTGGCAGGCTGTAGTTTCAGTTGTCCCGGCTCCGATCACATGTGAAATCTCAGGTCTCACGAGATGACGCCGATAGGCGTGACTGAGACCTGAGAGAGCCGCCGCGCTGACGCCCATCGGCGTTAGCGTGGCGGCAAGTGGTTAACCTCTTACGGACATAGGACGTACCGGTACGCCCTGATGTCCTGGTACTTAAGGACACAGGACGTACTGGTACATCCTGAGTATTTACGATCACCGCCTGGCAGTGCGGGGTGATCGGAATAGAGTGCCTGCCGAAATCATTCGGCAGGCACTCTGTGACAATGCTGAGGGGGGGTCCTGTGACCCCCGTATCGGCGATCGCAGCAAACCGCAGATCAATTCAGACCTGTGGCTTGCTGCTTTTCCAGGTTATTCGGGTCTCTGGTGACCCGGAATAGGATGGTGATCGGTGGTGTGATAATACACCACCAATCACCATCCTTATATCCTGTAAGGTGATGGTGACATCCACATCACCTCACATGATCGATTCTGATTGGCTGCACGGGAGGGCGGGGGTTAACTCCCCCTGCTCTCCTCTCCTCCTCCATACTTCGTCCAGGAGCCGTGGAGAGAGGAGCAGCCTGTTGTCGGCCATCTTCTGAACCCAGCTTCCTAGACTTCACTCAACACTCCCTTGTGACCCTCTAAAGTGCCATCTGGCACTAGCAGGTAGGTTAGGGACAGGTTAGGGAAAGATTTAGGTCAGGGAGGGAGACTTAGAGTTAAGTTTTTTTTTTCAACTGTTGCATCACCCTGATCGGGTGTCTGAGGTCCACATCACAGCTGTGTGACCCTAGACCCCCCAGGGGTGTTGCAGCTTGCCCCACCACACACATTTTTTTGGGTGCAACCGTTTTTATTTTATTTTTACGTGCACTGACAGTGGCCGGCACTCTTTAGCGTCCGGCCACTGTTAGCGCATCGCCCACCCCACCGCTGATCAGCTTCAGACGGCTGATCAGCGAGTTTGAATTTTTTTTTCTTTTTCACTTTTTTTGGCTCTTTTTTTTTTAGTTAGTTTTTTTTATTTTCTGTTAGGTTTAGGGAAAAGTCTGGGAACACCCATGCCCCCCACACACACACTAAATAAAGTTTTTCATGCGCGCGCGTGCACACACACACACACACACACACGCACACACACGCACACACACTCTCCTATGACCCGCCGGACGTTCTCGGCCGAGGAGGCATACGCCCTGCTTGCCTCCGAATCCAAGAGCCCCAGTGAGGACAAGGATGACCCCACTTTCCTTTTGTCATCCGTGTCCTCCTCATCTAGCGATGATGATGAGCCCCCAAGGTGGCGGAGGCGCCACCAGGCGGAGCAAGTGGACCGCCATGCTAGGGACCCTGTGGCCCACCCTAGTACGAGCAGCTCTGGGGCTCGTACTAGTTTTCTCTGCCCACCAGATAAATTAACCTGAGCCCCCTACTGGTGAACTTGCATGGTGTACCCCAGAGAATTTTCAGTCATGATTCCTGATTTTGTTGGTCAACCAGGATTCCAGATTCCCACAGTGGGCTTCACTGAATACGACTATTTTAGTCTTTTTTTCAGTGACCACTTTGTGAATCTGATGGTGGACTAAACAAATATGTACGTCCAACAGTTCATTGCTCAACACCTGGGCTCTTTTTTTGGCTAGGTCCGGTGGCTGGATGCTGGTCAGTGCAGCCGAGATGAGGAGGTTTTGGGGCCTCGTGCTGCACATGGGCCTAGTCAAAAAACCCAGTGTCAGGCATTACTGGAGTGGGAACGTCCTCTACCAGACCCCACTTTACAGTATGGGCATGACACGCTCCCGGTTTGAGGCCATCCGGAAATGCCTGTATTATGCAGATAATGCAGCATGTCCCCCCGAGGTAATCCTGACTATGACCGCCTATACAAAATCAGGCCGGTCATCGATCACTTCGGGCCCAATTTTTGGAGGCCTATGTACCTGGAAGGGAGGTCTCGGTTGATAAGTCTCTCATTACTTTTTTCCACCAGTATGTTCCCTCAAAGCGGGCGAGGTATGGCGTGAAGCTGTACAAACTTTGTGAGAGTACCGCAGGGTACACTTACAAGTTTCGTGTGCACGAGGGGCGAGATTCCTGTATTGAACCCCCAGAATGTCCCCCCACTCTGGGTTTTAGCGGGAAACTTGTGTGGGACCTTATGCACCCACTGCTAGATAAGGGTTACCACCTGTACGTGGATAACTTTTATATTAGTATCCCCTTGTTCCAGTCCCTCGCCGCCAGATCCACGTCCGCTTGTGGGACTGTGCGGAAAAATCAACGCGGCCTCCCTACCTATCCCCTCCAGGTACCTATCCCCAGGGGTGAGACCTGTGCCCTTACCAGTGGAAACCTGTTGCTGGTCAGATATAAGAACAAGAGGGATGTCCTTATGCTGTCCACAATTCACGGTAACAGCATCACCCGTGTCCCTGTGCGTGGTACCGTAGCAACGGTCCTCAAGCCCGATTGTATCGTCGACTACAATCTGTATATGGGAGGAGTTGATCTCTCTGATTAAGTCCTCAAGCCATATAATGCCATACGCAAAACCCGGGCATAGTACAAAAAAGTTGCGGTCTACTTGGTACAGGTTGCCTTGTACAACTCTTTTGTGCTGTCCCGGAACGCTGGCAATACAGAGAAATTCCTTCAGTTCTATGACCGGGAAAGAGCAGGCCGGAGTACCTTGAATACTGGAGGCGCCCGGATCATCCCTGGCCAAAACTTTCCAGGTGTGGTCCCCCATACTGGAAAGAAGGGACGGACCCAAAAAAAGTGCAGATCATCCGGGCCTCTACATGATTGGTTGCTTCAGGGAGTACCACACCTCAATGGAGTACTAAATGTATAATCCCCTTCCCCAATTTTAATTCCATTTAGCCACTGACAATCGATAAAAACTATGGTTCTCAGACTTGAGACATGAATAAAAACTATGGTTCTCAGACTTGAGACACCCAAAAAAAAAAAAAATTAAAAAATGATAGTTTGTAAAACTAAAATAATTTATAAAGTAGACAAATTAGGTATCGCCACGTCCGTAATAATATACTCTATAAAAATACCCCATGACCTAACCCCTTCGATTAACACGGTAAAAAAAAGGATTTCTTTGTCACCTTACATCACAAAAAGTGTAATAGCAAGCGATCAAAAAGTCATATGCCCCCCAAAATGTGCCAATAAAACCATCCTCTCATCCCACAAAAAAGACAATCGGATAAAAAAAACTGACTTTTAGGCTACATGCACACGACAGTTGTTTTTCTCGGCTTCCATTTCAGTTTTTTTTGCGGATAGGGTAGGAACCCATTCATTTCAATGGGTCAGCGAAAAAATGCTGACAGTTCATCCATTTGTGTTCCTTGTCCGTTGTCCGAGTTTCCCTTCAGCGAAAAAAGTTGTGCATGTCCTACTTTTTTCTCATTTGCGGAAGAGGATAGGCATTTAGGCTACATGCATACGACAGTTGTTTTTCTCGGCTTCCGTTTCAGTTTTTTTTGCGGTTAGGACAGGAACCCATTCATTTCAATGAGTCAGCAAAAAAATGCTGACAGTTCATCCGTTTGTGTTCCGCGTCCGTTGTCCGTGTTTCCCTTCAGCAAAGAAAGTAGTGCATGTCCTACTTTTTTCTCATTTGCGGACGAGGATAGGCATTTATTACAAGGGATCTGTGAAAACAAAGGAATCCTCCAAAAAAAACTGATGGGCCATCAGTTTTTTTGCAGATCCCGATTTGTGGACAGCAAAAAACAACTGTTGTGTGCATGTAGCCTTATTACAAGGGATCTGTGAAAACAAAGGAATCCTCAAAAATAAACTGATGAACCATCAGTTTTTTTTGCGGATCCCGATTTGCGGACAGCAAAAAACAACTGTCGTGTGCATGTAGCCTTAGACTGTGTAGATACAAAAAATGTTTTATTTTGTTTCAAATAGGATAATATAGTGTTAAACCTAAATACATTTTAAAAAAGTAGACAAATTAGGTATCATCGCGTCCGTTATAATCTGTTCTATAAAAATGACCTAATCCCTCAGATTAACGCAGTCAAAAAAATAAAAACGGTGCCAAAACAGCAAATTTATGGCAAATTTTCAATTTTAATCCATTTTTTCCAGTAGCAAAGCAAGGGTTAACAGCCAAATAAAACTTAAAATGTATTGCCCTAATTCTGCAGTTTACAGAAACACCCCATATGTGGTGGTAAACTACTGTACAGGCACATGGCAGGGCGCAGAAGGAAAGCAGATTTTGATGGCCTTTTTTTTTTTACACCATGTTCCATTTGAAGAACCCCTGATGTACCCCTAGAGTATAAACTCCATAAAAGTGACCCCACCTAATAAACTGCACCTCTCAAGGTATTCAAAACTTATTTTACAAACTTTGTTAACCCTTTAGGTCTTCCTCAAGAGTTTATGGCAAATGGAGATTAAATTTCAGAATTTCTATTTTTGGTAACCTTGCGTCACAAAAATGTAATATAGAGCAACCAAAAGTCATATGTACCCTAAAAATAGTCCCAAGAAAACTGGCTCCTTATCCCGTAGTTTCCAAAATGGGGTCACTTTTATGGAGTTTCTACCCCAGGGGGGCATCATGGTGTACATAAACCAGTCCAGCAAAATCTGCCTTCCAAAAACTACACGGCGCTCCTTTCCCTCTACGCCCTGGCACATGGCCATACAGTAGTTTAAGACCACATATGGGGTGTTTCTCAAACACAACAATAGCTGATCTCAGGGAGACCAGCTACAAAAAACACCGTGGAGCCTCACTTAAGAGTCTCAACACAGCACTCCGAAGTGCAAAGCTCCCTGGGGTGTTTCTGCAAACTACAGAATCAGGGCAATAAATATTGGGTTTTGTTTGGCTGGTAACCCTTGCTTAGTTACTGGAAAAAATAGATTAAAATGGAAAATTTGCCAAAAAAATTGCAATTCTGAAACTTTATCTCCATTTGCCAATAACTCTTGTGAAACACCTAAAGGGTTACCGGCGTTTGTAAAATCAGTTTTGAATATCTTGAGAGGTGTAGTTTCTTAGATAGGGGTCACTTTTATGAAGTTTCTACCCCAGGGGGGCATCAGGGGGGCTTCAAATGGGACATGGTGTAGATAAAGCAGTCCAGTAAAATCTGCCTTCCAAAAAACACACAGCGCTCCTTTCCCTCTACGCCGCGTGGCCATACGGTAGTTTACGACCACATATGGGGTGTTTCTGCAAACTACAGAATCAGGGTAATAAATATAGAGTTTTGTTTGGCTGTTAACCCTTGCTTAGTTACTGGAAAAAATTGATTAAAATGGAAAATTTGCGGGGCGTGGCCTGACCGGGCTTGATGGCGGCTGCTTGAAAGCAGAGCTCCCGCTTCTAGACCCTGCAATAGCCTTCTTCACAGCACTACCCGACTGAAGAGATGAAGATTCAGCCTAAAGATACGCTGAAAAGCACTCCTGACCCGAAGGGAGACCCACCACAACGCTCCGATATGGAGAAATTCCTCCACAAGACGACTTCCCAGCACTCGATGCACACAAGCAAGATGGCGCCCAAACGGCATGGGGAAGAGAAAGCGCCTGAGGACGCGGTTTGTGGAGCAGCATGCGATGGGCTCAGGGAGGTGAGTGGATCGCAATCCTGTGAAGCCCCAGCGGCCCTCACCCGTGAATTCTTAGAAGGAGCATTACAAAAAGCTCTGGCCCCCTTAGCTGAGGACCTAACATCCATAAAAGCGGACATTCGCCACATCGGCAATAGAGTTGAATCCCTGGAGCAAGTGCAGGATACCATACTCACCTTCAACACCGCTGTTCAAAGCACGCTTGGTTCTCACACTAGAGCCATGAATAACCTGCTGTTACAGATGGAAGACCAGGAAAACAGGAACCGGAGAAGAAACATACGAATTCGAGGCCTACCAGAGGCTGAAGACAAAGAGGACTTATTTCATGTTATGGAGACCCTCTTCACCACTCTGCTAGGCCCAGACAGGGCGGAAACAATTACAGTGGAGAGAGTACACCGGGCCCTCAGACCTAAGTCAAGTAACACCGAAAACCCAAGAGATGTCATATGTGGCTTGCTGAGCTATAGAGACACTGAGGAAATTTTGCAGAAAGCGAGAGATAAAGGAGAGGTGAAACTACAAGGAGTCCGTATTCAGCTCTTCCAAGATTTGGCAACCTCTACCCTACAGAAAAGGAGGTCACTAAAACCTCTAACAGACCTGCTGCACACTTCAAAGATCCCCTACAGATGGCTGTTCCCTTTTGGCATACTTATCACCGCAGGGAATCGCCGCATCACCATGAGAACACCCACAGATCTCCCTCTCCTTTGGGCCACGCTGAACCTACCTCCAGTAGAGATTCCCTCATGGCTCCCTATTCCAGCCGAGGAAGAATTACCTGCGCTTCCAGCGGCATCACAGTGGATGAAGCCAAGGCCTCAGCGGACAGGACGGAACAGAAAAACTGCTCATACAGAGTCCGACACCTGAATACCCATATGACGGTATACCAGCTTAGCTCACAGTATGACCTACTATGAACAACCACCACTTGGGTACTGTATACGGTATCACTGGCCCTCTAAGGGCGTTTTTCACCCTCATTATATGACTCTATCCTTATCTTCCAGTTTATACCAGGTCTAACCACCTTTCTTATTATGTTTCCAGCTTACTGTTTTTTCATATGTTATAGGATGTGTGTTTAAATTCTCTATGGGTAGTTAATTCCTTATGTGTAGTTTAACTGCATTAGGCTAGCAGACAGGGCTCTAGGCTGATCGGGGTACACTTATAGTGTGTATTTACCACCCACCCCCACGCGAAAAGTTCCAATTGGAACTCAGTTCTACCTTTGCAGCTCACATTGCTATACTATGTTTGACTTCACTGTTTGGTTCTATTATCTGTTAAGCACTCCATTCCCAGGTCACACACCCGCCTTATTCATCAAAAACTATATGATACATAAATGGCTCCACTGATACTTAAGGTGGCAACCTTTAACGTGCATGGATGCAATGGCCCAGTCAAAAGAAGTCGTGTCTTTCAAATAATTAGAAAAGCAGCGACCGATATATTACTGCCACAAGAAACGCATTTTAGAGCCCTTCACGTGCCTAACCTGCACAATACAGCATTTTCTACTTGGTATCACTCGTGTTATGACAACTCAGCCACTAGGGGGGTTAGTATTGGGATTAAAAAGGGTGTGCCCTTCACCCTTTACTCTCATTTAACAGACCCAGAAGGGAGATATCTCCTTGTAAAGGGTGTCCTCGGCCATACGGAGGTCACTTTGTGTAACCTTTATGCCCCAAATATCAGGACGGTCCACTGGCTGAGGGACACTATTGATAAGATTGATGCCTTTACCTCTGGCACGCTTATAATAGGTGGAGATTTCAACCTAACTTTAAATCCACTACTAGATTCCTCAACTCAGAAGTCAGCTATCGCATATAAAGCGCTTAAATCACTACAGACACATCTGAGGGATCTACATGTCAGTGATATATGGAGATCGGTACATGGAGATAGGAGGGATTATACATTTTACTCAAACCCACATAAGTCATATCAGAGACTGGACTATCTTTTTGTGTCTGACAGATGTTTACCTTCCATTCTATCTTCCGGCATTGACAGTATCTCAGTATCGGACCATGCTCTGGTGTCCTGTGCCATCCAATTCCCAGACCTGAAGGGGAGGGAGTGGACGTGGAGACTAAATCACACATTACTGGATACACCTGCACATGTTGACGCTATCTCTGATAAAATAAAAGAATATTTTGCCCTCAATAATAACTCTGAAATGTCTCCTGCTATAATATGGGAGGCGCATAAAGCAGTAGTGCGCGGGGAGTTTATAGCGTTAGGTTCACATCTTAAAAAAGAGCGCACTAAGCGCCTAACAGACCTACTGTCACGCATCTCCCAGCTAGAAAAGTCCCATAAAAAGTCACATGCCTTGAAAGATTATGAGGAATTAGTGTCTCTTAGACAAGAACTTCAGGCGTTACTTAACATTAAAGCGGCAAAGGCATACCTACGAGTGAAGCACAAACACTATATGCACGGAAATAGGGGCAGCAAAATTATGTCAGCTCTTATAAAAAAACGAGCAGAACAATCCTATATTAAACAAATGAGAACACAAGAAGGGGCCCTGACCACAGACACTGATACCATCTCTAGAGTCTTTACCACATTTTACCATGATCTGTACACAGGGGCGTAGCTAGAAATGACTGGGCCCCACAGCAAATTTTGTTATGGGCCCCCCCCCGGCCATATAACACCCCCCCATAATGTGCCAGACTGCCAGTAGCCAATGCATCCTCCCCCCCCCCATAATGTGCCAGTAGCCACCCAGCCATATAACCCCCCCCCCCATAATGTGCCAGTAGCCACCCAGCCATATAACACCCCCCCATAATGTGCCAGACTGCCAGTAGCCAATGCATCCCCCAATAGTCCATTAGTCTGAATCATTGATTTCCTCCCAATCCCCCCGGTGCCAGTAGCTAATGCACATTCAAATTATTAATCCGATTCCCCCAGGCAGCCCAACCAAAAATAATGTGGTCACAGACTCACAGACACAGACTCACACTCACTGTGACTGTGCTCTTACACCGACCCCACGGTCCACCACGTCCGCTGTTCTGATGGCTTGTGCAGCTCAGCGGCGCAATGACGTCATCGCGCCGCCAGTCTCTCTGATAGGCTGCAGCAGGCCGTTCAACAGTACCGCCTCCTGTGACAGCCCGGGCCAAACTGTGAAAGGGAGGGAGGGGGAACTGTGAAAGGGGGGGGGCCCGGGCCAAACTGTACTGAAAGGGGGGGGCGGGGGGCCCCGCTGGCACAGTCACAGTGGACAGTCTAACGGAGCGCAGGCGCAGCGCACAGTCTCGGCAGATAGCCTGCTGCTGCGCAGCGCCCAAACAGCTGATTACCGGGGGCAGGGAAGCAGAGGAGAGTGGACACGTGCTATCGGGCGCCGGGCCCCTTGTCAGCCCGGGCCCCGAAGCAGCCGCTTCCCCTGCTTCCCCGGTAGTTACGCCCCTGTCTGTACAATATAAGGAAAGGCGAGTCCAGTGAGGATCTGGAAGCCAGGCGGGGACAGACTTCCCCCTTCCTGCAAAAACTAAACCTACCGGAAGCATCTGAAACAGAAAAATCGACATTATTAGCGCCCATATCATTAGATGAAGTTAAAAAAGCCTTAAAATCAACTCCCAAAGGCAAAAGCCCAGGTCCCGACGGCCTGACAGTAGCTTATTATAAACGCTTTCTACCCAGTTTAGGTCCACATTTAGTAGCCCTCTTTAATGCACTATTGAAAGGAACGCCTCTTGTCCGACAATCACTTGAAGCGCACATTACCGTAATACCTAAACCAGGTAAAGACCCTCATCTTCCTGCTAGTTACAGACCGATATCGCTTCTAAATGCCGATGTCAAACTATGGGCAAAGATCCTAGCTTTCAGAATTGCGCCCTTAATGGGTAGACTAGTATCCCCGGAACAGTCCGGTTTTGTTGGAGGCAGGGAGTGCAGGGACAGCACATTCCGAGTCATGCAAATACAACAATATGCCTTAACCCACGGCCTGAAACTCACGTTTCTCAGTACCGACGCCGAGAAGGCATTCAATAGAGTGGACTGGCGGTTTATGGAGGCCACTCTTCACAAATTCGGTTTTCCAACCCAGTTTGTTAAGGCTGTGCTGTCGTTGTACTCCTGCCCCACGGCAAAAGTGCGAGTTAATGGTATCCTCTCTCCTCCCTTTGAAATTGGGAATGGGACACGACAGGGTTGCCCGCTGTCACCCACCCTCTTTTTCCTTTGCCTTGAAACTCTTCTTCAAGCCATAAGGCAAAACCCGGAGATACAGGGGATAAGTATAGGCCCACACACCCACACTGTAGCCGCTTTCGCGGATGATATGCTATTGCTACTCTCTGACCCGACCACGGCATTCCCAGCGCTTCTACGACAACTGTATAAGTTTGGGAACCTATCCAATTTTAAAATAAATCTGGCCAAGTGTGTAGCACTGGGAATTAATACCCCCCGATCAGTCATCGCACTGCTCAAAAGGGATTATCCCTTTCAATGGAGTGATAATAGCATTAGTTATTTAGGAATTCAAGTAACCAAAGATCCCACGCAACAATATTCCCAGAATTATCTTCCGCTCCTAGCTGACATCAAACGACAACTCAAAGAATTGAAAATACCCTATTTAACATGGCTAGGGAGAAAAAACGTATTGAAGACATATATCCTTCCCAAACTACTGTATACCATGCAGACACTACCAATATTCTTGCCACTTTCCTACCTCACACAGTTGCGTAGAGTCTTCTCCTCATTTGTCTGGAATAACTTTAAACCCAGACTGGCCTATAAAAGGTTAGTATTATCCAGAGGTAAAGGAGGATTTGGACTACCAGATATATCCGGATATTACAGAGCAATACAGTTGAGATTACACTCGGAGCTCATTAACCATGAGGTGGACAAATTGGGCTGCCAAATAGCGAGGAAAGTGCTTGGGGCTAGAAATTTATTGATGCTGTGGGACCACCACACGAGACCCCAATGTAAATTAGATATCCCTAGCTCGCTGAAGGGGGTTCTGGATACTTGGTATAGGTTTTCTGGATCCATTAATGCCTCTCGGTGTCCCTCACCTCTGACTCCTGTATGCCACCTACCTTACATACTCACAGCAGATTTTAAGGACGATTTAGGACTTTGGTCAGCCTTGGGCAGCATTGCTATAGGGGATTTACTAGAACATCGCACAATACCCACACCATCGTCCCTAAAAGAACGATTTCCACAAATACCTTGGTCCATAATTCACCTCACTCAACTAAAAAAGATATGTACCCAGTATTTGACAATGACTCCCAGCACTTACACCCCGACGTGGTATGATGCCTTATGGAATCAGACAACTAGCAAAAAGGGAACTATTTCCTTTCTATATAATAAACTATTAGTCACAGACACATCTCCTAGATCACCTTTTATTAACCAATGGGAAAAGGAATTAGGCTCCCCCATTGACGATGAGATGATGAGCAAAATACTTGTAAATTCACATGGATACTCGAGGTGCATAAAAATTCAAGAAAATGCCTATAAATTAGTCACCGGGTGGTACAGGACGCCTGACAAACTCCATGCAATGAATCCCTCGCACCCAATACATTGTTGGAGATGTGAGGGTAGAACAGGCACCCTGTACCATATATGGTGGACTTGCCCATCTATTGTCAAATATTGGGACATGATTTCCATAAAAGTGCAAGAAATATGCACAATAACCTCTCCTATTACCCCATATGTTGCGCTACTCAACCTGCCAGATGCTAGCTACAAGTTGAAGAATCACTCCTTGATAGCCCAACTTATTGCAGCGGCCAAATTGTTAATACCTAAATATTGGCTATCAAAAGAAACCCCGAGTATCCAGGAATGGGTAAATAAAGTTCAAGATATCTGCCAATTGGAAGAGCTAACAAGCTGGGAATCACTATCACATGATAGATACTTGAAGACATGGAAGCCATGGCAAGACTGGTATAAAAAATTCCGCAGCTAATAGCATTTGTAATGTTTTTTCTACCCCATTTAGCTTTATATCTTCACCTAGACATTTACATGCGGCTCTTGCCTCTAGGCACATGAGCATAGGTATGCTCCCCCACCTAGACGCAAAAACTAGGAAGGAGAGGAGAGGAGCGGAGTTAGGATTTTGGTCAATAGGTTGCGCTGAGACTGCCCATGAATGGAAGGCAGGGTATCCATCAATGAACAGGACACAAGTATTTGGTAGGATTACCAAACAGTACTTTATTACACGGTAAAGGAGCCACATCTATGTATCTATGTATCTCTGTGTTAATATGTTTATATCATCGCTTCTAAATGAGGATAATACGCAAATGTGACCTGGAATGTGTTTGGAGTCGGTTATGTGTTATATGTTATTCTCTATGCATGGCATTGCCATTATCTGTAAGAATTTCATTATAATGAAAATAAAAATAAAGATTTGAGAAAAAAAAAATGGAAAATTTGCCCAAAAAAAAATTCTGTAATGTTATCTCCATTTGCCTGTAATGGGACCCAGCAGGGATCCGGAATGGTTTCCAGCATGAGTGCCAGGATTCAGCTGGACAAAGGCTATTGCAAACACCGTTTTTTGTCTGGCCAAATTCTGGCACCAGTGCTGGAAACAAGTTGGATCCCATTATAGTTAATCAGGTCTGGTGGTGCTTCGGCCTTATCCGGCTATGTACCACTGCCAGAACAGCCTTTCGGATAGTTTAAATGCATATGTGAAAGTAGCCTTATGTGGTCAGTCTAGAATACTGATTGAATGCTACCTCTCTATGCACACTCATACAGGGTAAGTTTAAGCATTATAAGGTGCGGTCCGCAAAATGAGGAACGCATATGGCCGGTTCCGTGTTTTGCGGATCCGCAATTTGCAGACCCCAGAACACTTGCGGACATGTGAATGGACCCTTAGCAGGCTCCTTTACTGCTCTCTCCTCCCGTTCTCTAAATGTGAGTTCCCTGCTTAGGGTACTTTCACATTAGCGGCAGGGGAGTCCATCAGGTGAAGAGCCTGTTGGATCCGTCCTGCCGCTAGTTCACATGTGCTGCAGGACTGCCACTTCGTCCCCATTGACTATAATGGGGGTGGGGCGGGGGCGGAGTTCTGGCGGAAGCACGGGAGAGGCCGCTGGACTAAAAGTATGACATGCAGTACTTTTAGTCCGGCTGCCTCTCGCCATGTGCTTCCGCCGAGACTGCGCCCCCGCCCCCATTATAGTCAATAGTGACGGAGCGGCAGTCCGTGGCACACGTGAACTAGCGGCAGGACGGATCCGACAGGCTGTTCCTTTGTCGGAACAGCCTGGCGGACTCCCCTGCCGCTAGTGTGAAAATAGCCTTAGATGAGTTTCAGTAAAGGCTGACTACCTGCTCCTTTAAGGATCAGATTACATCGAAGTCTATGTCAAGAGGAGGGAAAAAGGAAACAGAGAAAGGAGCTGCTGCAGACAGGCTCAAACAGAAAGGATGAGGAGACTTGTACACATGTGGACAAAATTATTGGTACCCTTCCATTAAAGAAAGAGAAAACTACAAAAGTCACTGAAATTTGAAACTGACAAAAGTAATAATAAATAAAGATTTACTGAAAATCAGCTAATTTAAATCAGACATTGCTTTTGAATTGTGTTTCAAAAAAGTGATCAAGAAAAAAAAATAATGAAACTGGCCTGGACAAAAATGATTGTACTCCTAGAAAGGATTGAAAATAATTGTAAAACATGTTAAACCAAGGTGTGTCCTGTATTTAGCATCACAGGTCTCTTCAGACTTGTAATCAGTCAGTCTGCCGATTTGAAGGGTGAAAAGTAGTCACTGTGCTGTTTGGTATCATGATGGGTACCACACTGAACATGGACCAATGAAATCTAAGGAGAGAGTTGTCTCTGGATATTAGAAAGAAAATTATATACAAACATGTTAAAGGCGTTTTTAGGGGTTTTCAAAGACTTTAATACTGATGACCTATCCTCTGACCTATCCGATAGGTCATCTGATCGGTGGGGGTATGACAACCAGGAACCCCGCCGATCGGCTGTTTGAGAAGGCAGTGGTGCTTGCAGTAGCGCAGCGGCTTTCTCCAACTTTTCTTGGGCGGTGTGACAACAAGTTCATCGGTCACATGGCCTAAGCCTAGCTCAGCCCCATAGATGTGTTTGGAGCTGAGCTGCGATACCAAGCACAGCAGCCATACAATATACAGCGCTGTACTTGGTGAGCAATGAGAAGGCTGTGGCTCTCACAGGAGCACTGGTGCCTTCTCAAACAGCTGATTAACGGGGGTTCTGATCAGCTAGGCTCCACCAACACCTCTTAAAAAGTTGGAGAATTACAGACAGATTGCAGGGGAATTACTTAGAATAGCAAATTTAAGTTATATAATGGCTAGAAAGTGTTATATCTCATGTATACACACTTGACAGCTTATTCTGCGACATTACCTGAAACAACAGCTACACTTTAAATTGAAATAATCTATGCAGGGTCTTTTTTCCTACAAAGAAAAACAGCACTCACCAGTGAAACAGATGGCCAAATATGACCCTTACAAAGTCAATCCTTGATGTAATCTTTAAAGGGGTATTCCAGTAAGTAAAAATTATCCACTTTCCACCTCATAAAATACATCTGTAAAATTTTGAATGCATTAAGGCTGTGACGGTGTGTAGGATGAGATGATAGAGATAGACAAGGATATACAAGTAGTGTTGAGCGAACTTGGGTTTTAAGTTCTGCGCCCAAAGTTCGGGTTCGGGTTATCGAAGAATCCCGTTATTGATTCCGCTACCACGGACCATAACAGAATTTGGAAACCATGACTGTATTCTTCAATAAACCGAACCCAAACTTTGGATGCTGAACTTAAAAAACAAGTTTGCTAAATACTACTTAGAAGATTTAACACACTTGGAGCTCCATTTGAACAGGTCCCTCTTTTTTTCAGTCAATGACTGGATTGTTGGAATGTAACCAAACTAACCTCAAAATGAGTTCTGCAGGGATATTATCAAGAACAAAAAAGAAATAAACTTAGGATGCATAGAACCTATGACTATAGCCACTGAGAATAGGGAGTATCATCCATTGCAGTCACACTGACTGGACACGCAACTTTTAAATTTGGAACAAGTCTATTTAAAAAATCTAATTTGGAGCAGCTTTCTTCAATGAGGTGACTTCTTTCAGCCATAGCAATGCAATCCGGTTCATTGTATAAAAGGCCTAAGGCCAAATAAAATGCCAGCCGTCCCCTTCCCGACCAACACCACGCCCACAATTTTAGACGCAGCATGAGCAGGGAAAAGTCACATCTGTACCTGAAATACACCGGATATAGGCGTATTTCAATATAATAAATGACCCTCATAGATGGCAAGTCTCCTGAAAGGTCACAAAGGATTTTCGAGCATCAGAAAATCTATCTGCAAGATTTACCTTGGGTTCCACTGGGACAAGTTAATAGGAGGGAAGCTCCTTGAGCAAGTGCAGCCTCTTGATTATGAACCCTCTCTGCAAGATCTTTGACAACTGTGAAAAGCCCTGCATTAGATCAACAACATTTCAGATGTGCTCAATATTTTATAGGGCATGTGATTAGGTAATGTTAAAGGGGGTTAAGGATGACCTGTGCTCAGGATAGGTCATCAGTATCACATAGGTCGTGGTCCTGGCACCCCCACCGATCAGTTCTTTCAGGGAGCCACTGTGCTCACCAGCT
Organism: Bufotes viridis; assembly: GCA_033119425.1. Classification (NCBI taxonomy): domain Eukaryota; kingdom Metazoa; phylum Chordata; class Amphibia; order Anura; family Bufonidae; genus Bufotes; species Bufotes viridis. The sequence continues at coordinate 223,955,044 of CM065591.1, read as the reverse complement.
CTAGTGAGCACGGTAGGCTCTTGGCAGCTTACCAATCACAGTTCCGTACATTGTATAGCAGCTGTGCTTTTTACTACAGCTCAGCCCCATGGACTTGAATGGGGCTGAGCTGCAACTAGGCCATGTAACCAATATACGGTGACTTCACATGTCCTAGGAAGAGGCCACAACGCTCATGGAGAGTCGGTTCCTTCTAACAGCTGTTCCCTGAGTCAGATCCCCGCAGATCTGCTATAGATGACCTATCCTGGGGATAGATCATTAATGTAAGGCCTCTTGCACACGACCGTATGGCTTTTTCAGTATTTTGTGTTCCGTTTTAAACTGATCCGTTTTTTTGTTTCCGTTGTGTTTCCGTTTTTCAGTTCCGTTTTTTCGTATGGCATATACAGTATACAGTAACTGCATAATTAAAATTGGGCTGGTCTTTAAATTTTCAATAGATTGTTCAGCAAACGGATACGGAAGACATACGGATGCCTTTCCGGATGCCTTTCCGGATGCTTTCCGTTTTTTTTTTGCGGACCCATTGACTTGAATAGAGCCACTGAACGTGATTTGCGGACAAGAATAGGACATGTTCTATATTTAGGCCTAATTCACACGCCTGCAAAATAGATCAGCATCCCATCCGCAATTTTGCGGAAGGGTTGCAGACCCATTCATTTCAAAGGGGCAGGAATGGATATGGACAGCACACTATGTGATGTCCGCATCCGCATTTCCACATCCGCGTTTCCGCATCCGCGTTTCCGTTTCCGCAAAAAAACAGAACATATCCCATTCTTGTCCGCAATTGGGGACAAGAAGAGACATTCTCTATATAGTGCCAGCAATGTGCGGTCCGCAAAATGCGGAATACACATTGCAGCCGTCCGTGTTTTGCGGATCCGTGTTTCCGCAAAACAAACTACGGAGGTGTAAATTAGGCCTTAAAACGGAACGGAAAAACGGAAACGGAAGGCATACGGAGACACTTCAGTATTTTTTGCAGACCCATTGAAGTGAATGGTTCAGTATACTGTCAGTATACTGAACTGAAAAAACTGCCAGTATACGGTCCGCAAAATACTGTTGTGTACAAGAGGCCTAAGGCCCTATTCACACATCCGCAATGTAGTCCGCATGTATTCCGCAATTTTGCGGAATACATGCGGACCCATTGACTGTGAATGGGGCCGGGAAAGATGCGGAGAGCACACACTGTGCTCTCCGCATCCGATTTTGCGGAGCGCGCCGCCGATTTTCCGGTCCGCGGCTCCGCAAAAAAAATAGAGCATGTCCTATTCTTGTCCGCAATTGCGGACAAGAAGAGGCATTTTCTATGGAGTCCGGGCAATGTGCGGTCCGCAAAAATGCGGAATGCACATTGCCGGTGTGTCCGTGTTTTGCGGATCCGCGGCTCCGTGGATCCGCAAAACACTTGCGGATGTGTGAATAAGGCCTAACTGATCAGGATAACCTCTTTACTACAGAGATCCCTGACTAGAATTGCTACCAACAAATTCAGAAATGGCTACTTGTCATGGTATTCCAATCTGGTTAATAATCTAAGGTAACTCCTAGGTACTAACCAGAGCAACAACGTAAGTTGGTATGCTAGATATGCAGGTTACGTCTGCGAAGTTAGGTAACAGAAAACAGGTGGAAGTTTGCAGGAGCAAACAAAACCAGATGACCAAAGGAAAGCAGATAGGATAATCAAACTAACCAAAGTCAAACCAGGAGGTAACAGATATAGCCAAATGAGCAGACAAGAGGTTAATCTGTAGAGCAAGGCTCTTCTGATGGCTTGATTCATTTTTCCATTGCATTATACACCATGGCGCATTTCCAGGGTTTACGGCGACTGCAATAGATATGAGGTGGCGGGGTCGGGAGCTGCTGCATATGCGTACCTACGTGCTCTCCCACTGTCCCAGCCACCAGAGAGGCCAATGCTTTTTTCTACAGTGGCCATAATAATAATATTTATTTATTTGTATAGTGCCACCATGTTCCGCAGCACTTTTCACACATCGGTTTTTGTCCGGCCAACTCTCGGCATATTTTCCATGCTATGGCCGGATCATAATAAATGGGGCCGGGCGGACCTGCTGAAAAAGATAAACACCAGTATGAGACTGGCCTTAAAAGCAGAGAAATTCAAATTTAGAAAATTGCTATTTTTTTCCAACATTTTTTATACATAAAAGGTAAAACATATCAACTGAAATTCACCACTAACATGAAGTACAATATGTCAAGAGAAAAAAGTCTTAGAATCGCTTGGATAAGTAAAAGAATTCCAAAGTCATTACCAGATAAAGTGACACAGATTTCACAGATTTGAAAAATGGTTAACCCCTTAGTGACCAAGCCTGTTTGGACCTTAATAACTAAGCCAAATTTTAGAAATCTGATGTGTCACTTTAGCAGAAAATGATTTTGTAAAGGTTTTGCACATCAAAGTAATTCTGACATTGTTTTCTCGTCACATATTGTACTTTACTTAGGTGGTAAAATTCTACTGATAAAATATGCGTGTCTTTATTAAAAACTTGAAAATCTATGAAAATTTATTTTCCTATTTTAAACTGCAATATTTCACATACATACATACATATATACTATTCAATATTTTTATCAGAAATATATTTCCACATCTTTACATTATTTTGGCTGCACTTACAAAAAATGTAAAATTTTTTGAAGTACATATTTTTTCCTGCAACAAGCCAAGTTTTCAGAGGCTTATAAGTGTCAGAATAATAGAACCCCCCAAAAAGTGAACCCATTTTAAAAACTAGACCCCTTAACGTATTCATCTATGGGTGTAATGAGTTTTTTGACCCCCTAGTTTTTTAAAGAAATTAATGCTAAGGAGCTGAAAAAAATAAAATTTTCATTTTTTACACAAAAGTGTAAATTTAAAGACAGATTTTTTTTCTACAGAGCACATGAAAAAGAAGATGTACACCCCAATATGTTTCACCCTGTTTCTCCTGTCTTCAGAAATACCCCCATTGTGGCCCTAATCTTATGTCTTGACAAACAGCAGGGCCCAAACATAAAGCAGCACCCAGTGGCTTTCAGAACACAAAATTTGCTTGAAAATGTTTAGGCCCCATTGCACACTTGTAATGGCGCTGAGCTGCCAAAACAATAGAAAACCCCCATAATGGACCCCATTTTAAAAACAAGACCCCCTAAGGTATTCATTTAGGGTGTAGTGAGCTTTTAGACCCCCTCGTTTTTTGTAGAAATGAATGCTAAGCAGGCGGAAATAAAATATTTTTAATTTTTTACATAAATTTTCTTCTACAGAGCACATGAAAATTAAGAAGTACACCCCAAAACGTATCACCCTATTTCTCCTGTTTTCATAAATACCCCCACTGTGGCCCTAATCTTATGTCTTGTCACACGGCAGGGCCCAAACATAAAGGAGCACCTGGGGCCTTCCAGATAATAAACTGAAAATGGTTCAGGCCCCATTGCACACATTTAATGGTGTTGAGCTGCAAAATGATAGAAAACCCTTATAAATGACCCCATTTGAAAAACTAGATCCCTTACAGATGAGAAGTGAAGCTTTGCACTTATAAGGGAGGCATTTGCAGGTACATATGACTAAGTCTCGCCAAACTGAAAAAAAAGAAAAAAACTGAACTGTAGTGAAAGTCAACAAGTCCAAAAAAACTGAGAAAAATGTCTCTAGCTATGTTGCAAATTCCAGTTTGTTCACAAGATACACCAATAGGGCTGTAATGACAAGCTGGCACTCAAGGATGGTTACTGGTCGTACAACGTCTCTTTAGCCCCATCAATCCCTATATAAGAGACGAACATGCTAAGTGACGCGGTGCACCATAACAGGCCCCTGCCTGGCAAGGTAGAAACCGCTATGCACACAATCAACCAGTCACATACAGAGTGTATAAAGGGACAGTGTCCAGAACCGTCTGTAGGAACAGTAATGGATCACTAATTCCGAAAATTATGTTATTATTTCACATTACTGTATCATGATATTGGCATGATAAAAAAATATGATACAGTAATGTGAATGGAAACAACAGCTTTGGACATAGACATAAGGAATGAAAATTAGGAAAATTAAGGAAACAAATCAGAAAAGGTAAAATTTGTTCCACTTCCTGAAAAGCCCCCCACCCCCCATCCTTTTTGGTATTAAATAAAATTAATAATGAGCAACCGTATGGTATGTCTTGGTTGTGATGGGCAACTGGGGCAGTAAATTCGGGTGTCCCTCCTCCTACCGTGTTTCCTACACACCCGGCATCGTTTCTGAGGATATGTCTTGCTGGTAGTGGCAGGGACGGAGTGAGGGAAGTGCCGTTCTGAAAGCCTCAGAACATCCTCAGATTCAAAGGCTTGCCTAGGTACGGAGGACTCAAACAGGAGACTCTCAAACCACCTTCTCCTGGAACTCAAGGAAGTTGAGGGTTCCCTGGGACTTTTTAAATAAAACAAAACTATTGTAAGTAGCAATCTGGATGAGGTAGATTGCTACCTTTTTTATACCAGGCCCTTTTTTTTTCGCTTCACCAGGTTGGGTTGAAACGCTTGGTCGGAGAGGTCTACACCTCCCATAAACTTATTGTAATCTGTCACACAGACTGGTTTGTATTTGTCCGCAGTAGCCCCCCTCTCCCTAACTGCTACTGTGGTGTCTGTATGCACGGTGGTCAGCATGTAGACATCCTTCCAGTCTTTCCACTTTACTGCAAGCAGCTGGTCACTTGCAAGGGCGAAGGATGTTCCTTTCTCCAAACGTTTAGACCCGGTGTTTGTAGCATGGAGGAATTTATAAAGGGGTATACTGGTGTAAAAATTATCTGTGTACACATGATACCCTTTGTGTAGGAATGGCGCCAATAGATCCCACACAATTTTGCCTGATGTCCCAATATTTTCGGGGCAGCCTGGGGGGTTAAGTTGGGAGTCTCTGCCTCATATACAGACAGACCGCAGGTGTAGCCAGTTGTGCTCTCGCACACCTTATACAATTTTACCCCATATCTGGCATGCTTGGAAGGAATATACTGACGGAAGAAAAGGCGTCCTTTAAAACTAAAAAGGGATTCATTGATGGAGAGATTTTTTTTAGGGGTATATCATTTCAAGACTAAAACTGTAAGGAGGGAAATAAGGGGTCTCAATTTATTTAGGCGGTCGTAGGCTGGGTCAGTTCAGGGGGGGGGACATGGGAATTGTCCACAAAATGCATAAACCGCATTAGGACTTCATGGCAGTTACGGGACATAACTGCTGCAAACACAGGGGTTGAGAGGACAGTACTCGCAGCCCAATATGATCGGACAGAGGGCTTTTTTACAGATGGATAAAAATTGGGGTACTTGGGGGGAAAATGAAGTGGCAGGAACCCACTTTATAACCACCAAGCTGTATGCTCAATGGAGAGTGTAACTGCCAATTTGGGTGCCATTTTTTAACCATTATGCCTGTTGCCCCACTTGGAGTAAAGTTCTGTCACTTTAAACTCTACTGTGTGTGCCTGAATTGCTGTGACATACACAATTGGATAACAGGTCTAAGTCAGAGTCAAAAATAGGGCCGGCCTTAGGTTACAAGACGCATGTGTTGTGGTGCTCCGACCACCCACACACACACCCCTCCGCAAGCATCATAGAGAATAAAAGGGAACCTGTCATCAACGTTATGCTGCCCATACTAACAGCAGAATAAGGTAGCGACACGTGAGTTGATTTCAGCGGTCTGTCATTTATAAGTTAAAAATAAGTGGTTGGCGAGAACCAACATCAAAATCATTGCAGACTGGGCCTGGAAAAGGGTCACAGCCACCAGAGAAGAGTCATGGTTATTCAGAAATTCCTGCTCTCCCTGCCGATCTGCTGATGACTGACAGTCTTCTACCTAGTTTTCTCCATTTCTCTCTAGGAGAGAACTGCCAATCATCAACAGATGGGTGAGAGAGCAGCAGATTATGAATAACCATGACTCTTCTCAGGTGGATTTGACTCTTTTCATGGCATATGCTGCAATGATTATGATGCTGGTTCTTAGCAATCACTTACTTTTAGCTTATGAGTGACACACCGCTGAAATCAGCATTTCTGTCACTATTTTATGTTGCCCTCAGTTTATGACAGGTTCCCTTTAAATACAGTAAATTAGTGGCATCAAATTTAACATGTAACTTAAAGTTATGGAGAAAAGAATGCATAACTAATGCTTAAAGGGTTATTCCCATCTGGGACATTTATGACATATCAGAAATATAAGAAATGCCATAACTGTCTGACAGGTGCAGGTTCCATCTCTGAGGGACCCTTGTCTATCTCAAGAAGGGGGCGGGGCGGGCGCGCAAAGTGAATGGAGAATGTACAAATGCAACCATTCCTGCCTACTTCGATATGTGACTTCTGAAAATAGCTAAGGGCTGGCTAAGCCCCACAATAGTAAATGTAGAGGACACAGTGCATATGCAGTGCACTATTTAAGATACAGTAGTAAAGGTGCCATACCAAGCTTATTACATACATAAAGAACCAGAACTGAGCATGTTACATAAATACAACACCAAAACCAAGCCCATTACATAAATACGAAACCAGAACCAAGCATGTTGCATAAATGCAGCACCAGAACCAAGCCCATTACAAAAATACAGCACCAGAACCAAGTCCTTTACATAAACACAGCATTAGAAAAAGCTCATTACATATACACAACACCAGAACCAAGCCCATTACATAAATACAAAACCAAGCCCTACATACATACAGAAACAGAATCAAGCCCATTACATAAATACAGTAGTAGAACCAAGCTCATAACTTTAATACAGCACCAGAACCAAGCTCATTACATAAACACTAGAACGATGCTCATTACATAAATACAACACCAGAATGAAGCTCATTATATAAATACAGCACCAGAACAAGCCCATTATATACACACACAACACCAGAACCAAGCCCATTACATAAACATAACACCAGAGCCGAGCATTTTACATAAATACTATAAATACAGCACCAGAACGAAGCTCATTACATAATAACAACATCAGAACCAAGCTCATAATATGAATACAGTACCAGTTCAAAAACAGCTCAGTACAAATGCCATCTTATGTAGTCAGTTTGTCCTTGCCATATAAGTTTGTACAGTGTAAACCTACAGCTTCTAGTATATCCTGGACAGTTGTAAAGGTATGCTGGGAGTTGTTGTTTCACAAGAGAAAATGCTCTACCACCCATCATTGTTCTGTAGACTATACAAGAGGCTACAAAACTGATCAGACACAGTTAGTGGCAAAATAAACATTTAAATTTAGTGACTTACTGGTGATGTCTCCTCCAGAGTTATTCACTGTTTGGTTCAGACCACCATGATGACTCGCTGCAGGGTTTGCAGGCCATATGTATTCAGCTTCTTGCTTTACCAACACATCTGCACCCTACATACTAACACAAACACCTCCTAGTGCCACATGCTGTGCCCTGAACATAACAGCAACATACATTGTGCACCTGAATACAAGCATGTCACATACCAAACCCCCTGAAAATAAAATGCCACAAACAGTACCCCAGTGGTAGTACCCCTATAGATAGTGTCTCATGCTCTGTGCCTCCTGTAGATATTTCCTCACGTTCTGTGTCCCCTATATACTGTATAGTGCCATGTTCTGTGCCGCTTTATATAGCATCACTTGCTCTGTGCCTCATGCTCTTTGCCCCCATACTGTGCCTCATGCTCTGTGCCCCCATACTGTGCCTCCACACTGTACACCCATATTATGCCCATGTATGCAGTGAATACTTACTTGCTCCCAGTCCCCCGACATCCTCAGTGATGTATGGTAGATAAAGACCGGCACTCACTTGTTCTTCTTGTCAATAGATGCTTTATTAGTAATTACTAATAAAGCATCTATTGACAAGAAGAACAAGTGAGTGCCAGTATTTATCTACCATATACGTTGAAATAGTTGTCTCTGACACGTGCACCACGCCTTTAGAACGGAGTGGCGGCTGATCACTGTTTGATCCTCAGTGATGTAGTCCTGGCCAGGCCAGCATCTGCAGAACGTCGCAGACACGCAAAGATGTTATCACACAGCTTGCATCATAACAAAGGGCCTCTTCTGGCCAGGTTGGCATCTGTGGAATGTGGCAGCTGGCGCAATGACATCATTGCCAGCACGTTCCCTTGACCTGCCAGTGCTTGAGGCAAAAGCTTAATTATCACTGCTTCCTTCGGTGAATGCAGGGGCACTTGAACACCAAAGAAGATTGTCTGCAGGGGTGCACCTAGCCTTTCTGCTGCCCTAGGTGAAAACTGAAACGCCCCCCCCCCCCCATGGCAATTTCTTAACCTATCCCCTTAACTCCAGCCCTACTGTTGAAGACATTCTTGGAAAACATTATGTGTGGAATTATCTAGCCAGCCATGATCTAATTCCAGCCATTTGCTGTTAGAGGGCGTGAACCGCATGGGTCCTGGCTTCAAGCAGGCCACATGTGTACAAACTCACACCTCACTTAGCCAGCACAGAGGCCAACTCATCCTACAGGAAAACCCCCCTGTAGGGTGTCTCAGCCATTACCCAGAATCAATCAAATCCATCAGACATCATGGAATCGAAAATTCATAAGGAATTAAGGCCAAGACGGATATGCCCCTGGTCGTAGTTTGGGTGTCAGGTGTCGGGAAAAGGAGAAACAGAGATCTCCCCGCCGCAACCTAATAACGGCGCCATGTTTGGTCTCAACCTGTAGCCCGAACCCAGACGGACCCATTGGTCCCAGAATCATCTCCCTGTGACCTTCCGGTCGGGGGCTATGGTCCCTAATGGATTTTGTGGGTCTTGCTACCAGGACCAGAAAGAAGGAGTGGACTTCTCCCAGAGGCAGGGACCCCAGAACTCATCGTAACCCAAAGGACTACTCATCCATCTGGTAACTGACCATTGCTCTGTTCAATTCTGTAGTATCATACCACCTGTATTTGCACATCTGACCACTGTATATATTCTCTGTGTATATCATGTATTGTCTAGTGTGCCCTTAAGACAATAAAATATATAATTTAATCATGTGCTGTCCTTGTATCTCGATCACGAATCCCCTCGTCCGTGTTTCGGCATAGTTATACGCTACTGCGGGTTGGTTTCTCACCCTATATCATGCTGTTAGCGGTCGGGCTTATATCAAATGAGGAACTGGTGGCAGTCTACCGGGCTAAGAAAGCTCTGTTTCACTGGGGCAGTGAAAAGGCTCTCTCAGCTTGTCAGGGTTGTGAGCGAGTGTGGAGTTACGCTGGAGGCTGCGTAGACCACCGTCCCTCACCCCCCCTGCCTCTCTTTACCCGCATGGACAGGAGGCAACTTTGTAAACTGTATCAAGCTGACCTTACATGCTCGCAGGGAAGGCGTAACTTCACGTCTTGGAAACCAGTGACTAAACCGTATCTGGTGGGCTCGATGTATGTGAGGTCAGGCGGGGCCGCGAGGTGCAGTATTCATCACACATTACATACAGAGCTACAAAACATACAGGGTAATACAGTGCCACATACTTCTTACATCCAGTGATGTGTACTTTGATGTAGATGTTCTCTTTATTTATCTTCTCCATTCAAACCAGACCTCCATGATGATTTCTTTCAGCCATCTTCTGTCTCTGCAGAATTTGCCAACTACCTTTCCATCCTCCTCCCCACCTTCTGAACACCCCATCCTGCCACCTCTAATACTGTGCCCACTGTGATTCCCAATACTATACTACAGAAACAGATAATCCCCCTAAAAAAATTACTAATTTTGCCCCAAGAATAATAATGCCACCATAGTGCCCCCAGTAGTAATAATTCCCCCTATAATGTGTGCCTGCAAAAACCCTTATAATGTTTGTCAGTTAAATAATTCCCCCTTGTAATGTGGGCCAGTTCAAAAATGCTCCCTTATAATGTGGGCCAGTTCAAAAATGCTCCCTTATAACGTATGTCAGTACAAAAAAAGACCCCCTTTTAGTGCCCCAAGTAGAACGAATGTCCTCATAGTGGCCCCCTTATAATGTGTGTCAGTACTAAAATTATCCTTTTTCCAGATGCAATGCCCCCCTGAGCTCTTTGCAGCCCGATAATGATGACACCGGCCTCTGATAAACTACAGGAACTAGGACTATAGCCTATTAGAGAAAACAGTGGACCAGGGAGACATCGCTCCCATGCCCTGTCTCAGCATTCAACTGTATTGCTGTCCTGAGTACAGCTATGCAGTTGAATATGTAGAGATGAGCAATGACATTTCTACAATGGCCCTTTATTGCGCATGGCCCTTCTGTTGACCCCCTCTTGCCCATACCTGGTGCTGCCTGAGGCAATCACCTCACCTCACCTCATTGGTGGTGCACCCCTGACTGTCTGGTTCCCCCTTCAGAAGTGAAGGCTACTGCGCTCTGTGCAGTCGTACACCCCTAAGGCCGGCTTCACCTTACCTTGGCAAAATCAACCAGACAAATATTGAATATCTGGTCAACACATCAACTATCATATTTCAAAAACATGTTAGGGCTTGTTCACACCTGCGTTGGAGGTTTAGTTTGATGCGTCTGTTGCAGATTCCGCAAAAAAAACAAAAACAACAACAACTGACAGTACAGAAACAGAATCCTGAATGTAGTCAATGGAGTCTGTTCAGCTCAGTTCGTTTCAGTTACTGCATGTACCAAATCTGGCACTTTCAGGCTGGGAACACACCTAAGCGTTTCTGAATCGCGCGTATGACGCGCATTTTACGCGCGTTTTTGGAGGCGCGTTTTTGTAACTAAGAAACGCGCATCATACTCGCGATTCAGTGATTCTCCCCTATTTCAGCATGGTCCATAGGCGCGTTAAAACGCCCAAAAGAAGCTCATGCTGAAGCGACAGCGTTTGGCGTTTTTCAGCGCATTCAAACGCGCTGTAAAACGCCCAAATGTGAACCATGCCCATAGGGAAGCATGGCTTTCCACATGTTGTGCATTTTACAGCGCGTTTGAACGCGCTGAAAAACGCTTAGGTGTGTACCTAGGGTCAGAAATAAATAGCAGTGGTGTGAACTCATCCTTATTTTACAGAACTTGCAATACATTGTTATAGAAATAAGAAAAATAACTACAAAATGGTATCATTGTAAGCTGTATATTAGATTTTAGCAGATAATTTATCTCATAATAATCTTGTATTTCAACTACCCATTTCTGTTATTTGCTTTTATTGTTAAATTAGTACATAAATTAATATTCAAAATGATCTAAAGCATTATTTTTTTAACTGTATTGAGCACAGCAACATCTCACCATTTTTTACCTGCTGACCTTATCTTTTCATGCTTTAGTTGCTAAGAGACATGGCAAAACCTGTTATGCACCATTACTTAGGATCAATGGTTGTCATGTTCATGTGTGGAATACAGATTTGTAGCAACAGCAAGTCACGCTATTATACAGTACATTATACTTGTTTCCAAATATGAATGTTTGAAGGTCGAACTAGCAAATAAATCCTCATAATTAAAACAAATGTTAAAAAATTCATTTGACATACAGTACTGTGCAGTAGTTTTAGGCAGATACAGAATAAAAATTCTGCAAAGTAGTGTGCTTTCAAAAAATTGAAATGTTAATAGTTTATTTTTTTTTAATCAGCTCAAGCTTCTCTCACATTGCTGGCAACTGCCGACAGGCTGTTTCGGCAGAAAACAGCCTTCCGGATCTTTCTGGAGCTGGCATTGCCGGACAGTACCAGAATGCCCGTCAGCCATTCTGTTTGCCTGCTGCCTGCGTCGACTACTGGACCTGTCTAACCCTGAGCCTGTCTGATCCTCTGTACTACGCTACTATCTGATACCGGCTTCTGATCTCTGGCTTGTCTCTAACCACGCTTCAGCTTCTGCCTCTGACAATCATCACCATCAGCTGCTGCCTTTACTCCAGTCTTCTCTGCGATACCAATTTTCACCACTGTGTCTGCTATTGGACTAACTGCGGTTCTTACTGCAACCTGAGATACTGGAGCGTTACCTGTTGTCTAACTCTGTGAGTCATCTGTCAACCATATTAGCTAATTCTGTAGGTAGTGGTTCAGTTTCTCTTTTGCTGCTTTCGGTGCTGTCTCCTGTTAAAGTGCTGAATAACACCCCAGGGCTGTGATGGCTAACCTCCGGCACTCCAGCTGTGGTAAAACTACGACTCCCAAGATACACATTTGCTCGACTGTTCTCAAAACTCCATAGAAATCAATGGAGAATTCTGGGAGTTGTAGTTTCACCACAGCTGGAGTGCCAGAGGTTAGCCATCACTGCGGGGCTTGATAAAGACCATACGGTCGAAACGTTGCTATGTCTGTCTGGTGGAAATAAAGCATTAAAGATATTATCACTGGAGTGCCGCAATATTCTTTGTTTATCTATGCCCTAGGGGTTAGTGGTTGCCATCCCTTGGTTGACACAGAGAATCCACACTCTTTGGTTTGACCAGTGAGTACCACCTGCTGGTCGTAACAATAAGTAGCTGCCTGTATTTCTCAGCTCTGAAGACACTATTATCTCTTAACAAATCCCCAACTCCATTTACTGATAACCTTGTGTAGAAGATGAAACACACATCATGCAGGCGTTTGGTTCTGAATTTAGTCTGCAACAAGACAACCACCCCAAATGTACAGCCCATGTAATCAAGAACTATTTTCACTGTAAAAAAGGAGTCCTGAAAGTGATAATATGGCCCACACAGAGCCGTGATCTCACATTAAGTCTGTCTGGGATTACATGAAGAGACAGAAGGAATTGAGCAAGCCTACATCCAAAGAAGATCTGTGGTTAGTTCAAGATGTTTGGAACAGCCTTCCTGTTGAGTTCCTTTAGAAACCTTGTTTAAGTGTACCTAGAAGAATTGATGATGTTTTGAAGACAAAGACTGGTCACGACTCACACCTAATATTGATTTCATTTAGATTTGTTACAGGAAAACAATACATTTTTTAATTATATACTTCTATTTTTGAAAAGCATTGTTACTTTGCAGCATTTTCCCCCCCATACCTGCCTAAGTACTGTAAATCAATAGAAATGCTGATTGGTGCATACCTGGGGGTCAATTCAAAGAAATCTGTCTATATAAATATTTAGCATACTTGTAACAAGACCACAGATTTGGACTTAACCTATAGCAGTCAACTTTCCCAAATACTAACTACTAGGGCTACAGCTGCTATGGCTGACATCAGTGCTGGCACTGATGTCGGAAGTTTAACCCCATCCATTCCACGGTCTATAGGGACTGCTGTATGGAAGGGGTTAACATGGAGGGAGCTCCCTCCCATTCCATCGGGCCGCTGCGCTGCTGTGGCAGCATCCCGATGGTTTGAAGGGTTGACAAATGGAGGGAGCTCCCTCCCCCATTGGGTCGTTGTGCTGCAGTGACAGCTTCCGGTTGGTTACCATGGCAACCGGAAGCCTTACACAGGCATCCAGGCTTGCCATGGTATCTAAGCCTGACAGGATCCTTCCAGAGGCAGTAGCCTGATCAGGCTTAGTAAATCACAATACACTGCAATACACTATCCACTATCAAACTGTCACCTCTTCCTGCAAAAAATAAGCCCCTACAGGAGACAATTGCCCAAAAAATAAAATAAATATGACTTTCAGAAAATCCTTTTATTGTGTAAAACCAAAATGCATTAAAAAATATAGACATATTAGGTATTGTTGCGACTGTAATGACCTGCTCTTTAAAAATATTACATTATTTACCCCCTAAGGTAAATGCCGTAAAACAATAAAACAAAAACTGTGCCATTTTTTTGTCACCTTACATCACAAAAAGTGTAATACCAAGCGATCAAAAAGTCCAATGTAGACCAAAATAGTACCAATCCAAACACCACTTAATCCTGCAAAAAAAGAGCCCCTACATGAGACAATTGCCCAAACATAGTAACATATAACATAGTTTATAAGGCCGAAAAAAGACATCTGTCCATCCAGTTCGGCCTGTTATCCTTCAAGCCTGTTGATCCAGAGGAAGGCAAAACCTGTGAGGTAGAAGCCAATTTTCCCCACTTAAGGGGAAAAGAATTCCTTTCCGACTCCAATCAGGCAATCAGAATAACTCCCTGGATCAACGACCCATCTCTAGTAGCTATAGCCTGTAATATTACACTCCAGAAATACATCCAGGCCCCTCTTGAACTCTTTTAGTGAACTCACTATCACCATCTACTCAGGCAGAGAGTTCCATAGTCTCACTGCTCTTACCGTAAAGAATCCTCTTCTATGTTTTCGTACAAACCTTCTTTGCTCCAGATGCAGAGGATGTCCCCTCGTCACAGTCACAGTCCTGGGGATAAATAGATGATGAGAGAGATCTCTGTACTGACCCCTGATATATTTATACATAGTTATTAGATCTCCCCTCAGTCGTCTTTTTTCTAAAGTGAATAACCCTAATTTTGACAATCTTTCAGGGTATTGTAGTTCCCTCATTCCAGTTATTACTTTAGTTGCCCTCCTCTGAACCCTCTCCAGCTCTGCTATGTCTGCCTTGTTCACAGGAGCCCAGAACTGTACACAGTACTCCATGTGTGGTCTGACTAGCGATTTGTAAAGTGGTAGGACTATGTTTTCTTCACGGGCATCTATGTCCCTTTTGATGCAACCCAATATCTTATTGGCCTTGGCAGTAGCTGCCTAAAGCTGGTTTCTACATCTTAGTTTGCTGTTCACTAAAATTCATTGGTCCTTTTCCATGTCAGTGTTACCCAGTGTATTACCATTTAGTATGCACAGGTGACTTGCATTATTCCTTCCCATGTGCATAACTTTACATTTGTCAGTGTTAAACCTCATCTGCCATTTCTCTGCCCAAGCCCCCAATCTATCCAGATCCCTCTGTAGCAGAAAACTGTCCACTTCCATGTTAATTACTTTACACAGTTTAATGTCATCAGCAAAAATAGATATTTTACTGTGCAAGCCTTCTACAAGATCATTAATAAATATATATTCTGTCACCAGGATTACACATTATAAGCTGTCTGACATTAGCTATGCCAGATCAGCTTGATAATGTGCTTTATATGTATTTCTGATGTATATTTAAGCTAAAAAACATCTTTTTATAATATGTAAATTAGCCTCTAGGAGCAGGGGCGTTGTCCCTGCTCCTAGAGGCTCTGGCCCCAACCTGCTGCCACGCCCCTTCTTTCTTTGATTGACAGTGCCGGGCAGCGATCCTCTCCTGCCTCCGGCACTGTCTCCCTGCTAAATCCTAAGCCTGCGCGCTGGCTCTGTATTCGGCGCAGGCGCGGTGAGCTGAGGACAGCAGGCACCAGCGTCCTCAGCTCACCGCGCCTGTGCCGAATACAGAGCGGCGGCGCACGCGCAGGATTTAGCAGGGAGACAGTGCCGGAGGCAGGAGAGGATCGCTGCCCGGCACTGTCAATCAAAGAAAGAAGGGGCGTGGACAGGCAGGACTTTTAGTCCGGCGATCTCCGGTCGTGCAGTGCCGTGCTGCGCCGTAGCTCCGCCCCCACCCTATTATAGTCAATGGGGACGGAACGGCAGCACGGCAGTGCACGGCCACTTGCGGCAGGACGGATCCAGCAGGCTGAATAGCCTGCTGGATCCGTCCTGCCGTAAGTGTAAAAGTACCCTAAGGCCTCTTGTACATGACTGTATGGTTTTGCTGTCCATTTTAAACGGATCGTTTTTTCCGTTTCAGTAGTGTTTCCGCTTCATTTTGCCGTTCCATTTTTTTGTGGATCGCAAACGGAAACGGAAGCATGTCATATACAGTATACAGTAATTACATTGAAAAATTGGGCTGGACATAACATTTTCAATAGAAGTTTCTGCAAAAAGGGAACGGATACGGAAGACATATGGATGCGTTCCGTATCCATTTTGTTTTTTTACAGCCCCTTTGACTTGAATGGAGCCACGGAATGTGATTTGCGGGCAATAATAGGACAAGTTCTATCTTTAAGCGGAACGGAAATACGGAAAAACGGAAACAGAATACATACAGAATACATTCCGTTTTTTTGCAGACCCATTGAAATGAATGGTTCCGCATACGGACAGTATACGGAACGCAAAAAACGGCCCATAAACGGGAAAAAAAAACGTTTGTGTGCAAGAGGCCTTAAAGGCAGAGAAATTCAAATTTTGAAAATTAAAATTTTTCCAAATTTTCTGTAAATTTAGGAAATAAAGGTGGTTTATACTGACTCAAATTTACCACTAACATGAAGTACAATGTGTCACAAGAAAACAATCTCAAGAATGGCTTGGATAAGTGTCCTATTTTTTTCACGTTTGCGGACAAGGATAGGCATTATTACAATGGATCTTCCAAAAAAACGGATCCGTCAAAAAAAACGGTCCGTCATCTGTTTTTTTTTGTGACGAACGCAAAATTTGCGGACGGAGCGGACGCGGGGCAGGCAACGGTCGTGTGCATGTAGCCTTAGGCTACATGCACACGACCGTTGGTGTTTTGCGGTTCGCAAACCGCGGATCCGCAAAACACGGAAGCTGCTCCGCGTTCCGTTCCGCAATTTGCAGAACGGAACACGGCCCATTATAGAAATGCTTACTCTTGTCCGCAAAATGGACAAGAATAGGACATGCTCTATTTTTTTTGCGGGGGCACGGAACGGAGCAACAGATGCGGACTTCTTTATTAAAGCGAATGGGTCGCGGCCGAGCCGCAAAATATGCGGCTCGGACGCGGACCAGAACAACGGCCGTGTGCATGAGGCCTTATACTGTAGAATAGATACTGTATTGTAGATAACTCATACTCAAAGCTCTTATGAGGAAGACCTCTTGTTTTAATTATTGATTAGTTTGTTAGGACTCTTTCACATATTAGTGAATCACGGACCTGTGCCATCCGTGGTCTCCATAGACAGCACATGTGCATGTTAATGTGTGTACCCACGCATCAGTGGTTTTCCATCGGCTGTTGGTCTATAGTGACACCACGGACACACGCCCTATTTCTACCCTCACACACATTATAGTCTATGTGTCCGTGAAAACCACAATGCCACCTGTGTTTGGTCCGTGGTTTTCATGGATCGTTGCTAGGAGATGCTCTGTAAACCAATTTTCAGCCGAGTAGTGAATGTGGAATATGGATGACACACGGAGGGCAAAAAGCAGGCATATGGATCAAACACGGATTCTTCATGGGTGAATCACTGACCATCTTTTCACAAATGTCAACACAGACATGGACGTGTGAAATATCTGATTTTGCTTGTACGTGTATGTACGTGTATGTATGTACGTAAGTACGTACGTGCTTTTTGATTCATATACTGGCTCTATATAAATAAAGATTATTATTATAGCATCCATGTGCTCTCTGATTTTCTCACACACCTATAGTCTTGCAGGAAAATCAAAGCTAAATGGTACATGCTGCGATTTTAAGGATATCCTATGTGGAAAATCGAATGTGTGAATTGCCTCATGGACTTTAATGGGTCAGTGTTTAGTCCACGCTGCTATTCATTCTACACTCAGATGATAAAAATTGTTTGTCTGAATGAGCACTTAATGGCCGTTCACGTGTCTATAAGGGCTCATTCACACGGCCGTTGCCGTATTGCAGCCCGCATGCGGCGGGTCCACAATACACGGGGCACCGGCTGTGTGCATCCCGCATCGCAGATGCGGACCAATTCACTTGAATGGGTCTGCAAATCCAGAGATGCGGTCCGGAGTTCTTTCTGGGGTTCTGTTCCGTGCCTTCGCACCGCAAAAAGATAGAACTTGCTCTATCTTTTTGCGGAACAGACGGTTCGCGGACCCCATTCAAGTGAATGGGTCCCCGATCCGCATGCGGCTTGCCCATGGTCGGTGCCCGTGCATTGAGGACCACAGTTTGCGGTCCACAGCACGGGCACAGAGGCCTTACGTTTGTGTGAACAAGCCCTAAGTCTGTTTTCTCTGAGGGTATCTGCACACATTGCGGATTACGCTGAAAAATAACAGCGTAATACTGTACCAGCAAAGTGTATGAGAATAGAAAATTCTCATGTACACTTTGTGGAGTTTCTATTTGTGGAAATTGACCTGCCAATTATATTTGTGATCTAAGGGCTCTTTCACACTAGCGTTTTCAGGATCCGGAATCGAGTTCCGTCGTCGGGGCTCTATGTTGGATGAATACTGATCAGGATTATCCCCATGCAATCTGAATGGTGAGAAATCCATTCAGTATGCATCAGGATGTCTTCCGTTCAGTCACTGAACGGTTTTTGGACGGAGAAAATACCGCAGCATTCTGCAGTATTCTTTCCGTCCTGGGATGCGGAGCAAAACTCTGGCACAATCTGCCACAATTCCGTCCTCCACTTTCAATAGAGTTCATGACGGATCCGTCTTGGCAATGTTAAAAAATAGTTAAAGTTAATACAAGCGGATCCGTTCAAACGGATGCATGCAGTTGTATTATCTGTAACTGAAGTGTTTCTTTCCGGCATAGAGCCCCGACGACGGAACTCCATCAAATCTGTAAAAACTGCAATTAGAAATTGAGGTTTTTAGTGTGGTTCGGGTGCAGAAACGCACAGAAATCCTCATATCCTCTGCATGCTTACCCGCACCTGTGTTCTGCTTTTCAGTTAAAGCCCAAAGTGGATCCAGCAGGAAGGAGAAATACATTTACAATTCCATTCACATCCACATCTGGCTTTGGCTGAAAAATCTGCCACAAATCCTCCTCCAAAAACTCAGTGTCAACCTTCTCTTAGGATATGTTCAGACGGAGGATTATGGGTGCGGGTTTCAGTGCAGATCCTGTGCTGAAAACCGTGCCGAATCTCTGAAATCGCCTCCCATTGTTTTCAAAGGGAGGTCACACTGTAGTTCATGTGGCAAAGGATTTTTAGGCCTCTTGCACACGACAGTTGTTTTTAGCAGTCCGCAAAATGGGGTTCCGTTGTTCCGTCATCCGTGTCCATTTTTGGTTCCGTTGTGTTTCCGTGTGTCTTCCGTTTTTTTGGCGGACCGTCAGAAAACAAGGAAGGGGAAACAAAGTGTCATTTTAAGATCTCTACTGGTATATATGCAGGTCAAAAGATAGAAATAAAACGGACTTGGATGTGGACGCAGATGACAATCGGATGTGCCTCCGCATTTTTTCGCGGTCCCATTGAATTGAATGGGTCCGCGAACCGTTTTCGCAGACAAGAATAGGACAAGTTATATTTTTGGGACGGACTGGAATCACAGACCACGGATGCGGAGCACAAACGGTGCCTTTGCCGAGTTTTCCACGGACCCATTGAAAACCAATGGGTCTGCAGAAAATCACGAAAAATGGCGCAACGGACACGGAATAAAACAGCGGTCGTGTGCATGAGGCCTTACTGCGTAGTTTTCAAGACTGTGCTGAGACTGTGTACAGGTCCATTCTTGGTGCAGCTACTGTGCGGACCCCTCACAAAGCCTTGGAGGGAGCCTGCTCACGGTTTACCTGCATTTAATGGAGCTTAACCTAGAGCGGGTTGCCATAAAAACCCAAGGCAGAAACAGCAGCACTGTGTAGCGGTTTCTGTGGTGAGATATGTGGCGGGTTTTGTTGTGGACAAAATCTTCTATCTGATCACACCCCAAGGGTAAGGCCACATGGTCAGTTTTTGAAGCCAAAATCAGGGGTGGATCATAAAAGGAGTGAAAGTGTTAGGCCTCATGCACACGACCGTGTGTGTTTTGCGGATCCGCAAAACACGGAAGCCACCCCGTGTGCCTTCTGCAATTTGCGGAACGGAACGGAAGGCCCATTATAGAGATGCCTATTCTTGTCCGCAAAATGGACATAAGACATGCTCTATTTTTTTTTGCGGGGGCACGGAACGGAGCAACAGATGCAGACAGCACACGGAGTGCTGTCCGCATCTTTTGCAGCCCAATTGAAGTGGATGGGTCTGCGCCCGAGCCGCACGCGGACCAAACATACGGTCGTGTGAATGAGGCCTTAAGGGCAAATATAACATGACAAAACACCTTTTCTTGAATTCACTCCTGGTTTTGGCTTCCAAAACTACATGCAGCAACCTGACTGGCACAACCCGTTTGGCTGCGCTCTAAAAAGTGGTGCAAGCTGGCACAAAGAGGTTCTCTCTTATTTTTTTCAGACTGACTCGAGAAAGGGGTGGCTTATAAGGGATGGAGGTAAAATGCTGCAAAATGTGACACAATTCTATCGAAAAAGACTGCCATGAACTAGGCCAGCTAATTGTGTAAATGTATGTGGTCAGATTTATCATACAACCTGGCCAATGTTTATCCTCTCTTATAGTAAATCTAGGCCAATGCCAATATCTTCATTTTCTGATCTATTGGCTTCTATTAGTTAGCATTTTTGTGATTCATTTGGGTTTTTCACTTTAGTTGTAAAAACCGAGAGGGTTTTGGCAAGCTCGAAGCAGGAAGTGCGGGTCATCCGTAACTGGACCTGATGGCCCGGTATAATGTGGGCACACTTTATACTCCTGTTAAGGGGCTAGGCAATTCAATTTTGCCTTTCAAGAATTCCTAAAAACACATGATCATAGAAACACTACACATACTGGGGAGATTTATCAAAACTGGTGTAAAGGAATACTGGCTTATTTACCCATAGCAACCAATCAGATTTTACCTTACATTTTTCAGAGCTCCTTTGGAAAATGAAAGATGGAATCTGATTGGTTGCTAGTAGGGATAAGTGAATTGACTTCGGATGAAACATCCAAAGTCGATTCGTATGAAACTTCATTCTAATCCTGTATGGAGCAGGAGCTCCGTACAGTATTAGAATGTATTGGCTCTGATGAGCTGAAGTTAGAGAGACTAAGCACAATAACTTCATAAATTAATTTGTACTGTAAAAAAACATTTCCCGAACTCGGATGTTTCATCCAAAGTCGATTCGCTCATCGCTAGTTGCTAGGTGCAACTGAGCCAGTTTTCCTTTACACCATTTTAAAAAGTCTCCCCCACTGTGCCATGTTTTACATAACTTTCAGTCAAGGGGGGAGATTTATCAAAACAGGTGTGAAGGAAAACTGTCTGTTGCCCACAGCAACCAATCAGATGCTACTTTTCATTTTCCAGAGCTCCTTTGGAAAATGAAAGCTGGGATGTGATTGGTTGCTATGGGCAACTAAGCCAGTTTTCCTTCACACGCTTTGATAAATGTCGCCCACCAGTATGTTTATTTGCGGCTATCTATAGGGTGCATGTGTACTGTATCTATACACGTTATTTCTAGTACATGCACGCACATACACCTATAGAAAATGAGTGTTGGGCGTCGGGAGCCCTGCAATTTTCTCACAGCATTGTGGGATGAAACAAGATGTAGGCAGAGAAGAGCGGGAGGAAAATGCCCGCAGTGCTGGGGGAGGCGCGGCCTCCACCAATAGCCGGAGCGGTTGGCTGAGCCACTGCAGGGGGAGGCGCCGCTATTTCAGAGGGGCTGCGAGAGTCAGAGCGCTAGTCAAGTCTAGAGAGACGTACAGCTTGCGGAGAGGGCTGTTCTACACTGTGACAGGCGAGGTAAGGGCGCTCGCCGCGGCTTCTCCACACAAATCCCGGGAAACGGTTGGGCGGTAACTTGTATGGCGTGGGTGGAGGTGCTGGTGGGCTCCGCAGGAGGGTGGGCGTCCTCCCTGAGCCCTGCTGCTCACTATTATATTGGCGCGATGAGGCCTGTGCCCGCTCTTGTGGTCAGACGTGTGCCTCCTGCATTGCTGACGGGCCATGTCGCTGCCTCAGCTAGATGCGCCCACACAGCTGCTGTGTAGTGTGGCCCTGTTATGTAATTGCCTGAGCAGCAGGGGCCCTGATATGGCGGGTGTATTGTGACCTGTTGTTGGGGTGGGTCCCCTCCGTGTAGCTGCATCATCTAGCATGGTAGCTCAGGGCCTGCTGTGTCCTGTTACTGAGGGCTTTTTCAGGCGCATCCTGGAGACCTGCTGATAAAGGTCCGTGAGGAAGAGCATGGTCCTATGAACTCCAGGGCATGGTCCCTGCCTAGCTGCCCAGTCTATAGGATGGCCGTGTTTTCTGAAGAATGCCATAACAGTTGGATAAGTGAGAACCCACTGACTAAAAAACCAGCATCTAGGCCGGTGCGCAGCGTGGTTACGGTAATGTAGTGCCAGAGGCCATGTGCCTGAGTGCCCTGCTGCATTTATGTGACCCACATCCCATTGTGCTGCACTCTCCTCTTACCATCAAATGGATTAGGCCGCCAGCAGCTTTTTAGAAAGTTGTGGCTTTTTTTTAATTTTTTTTTTTTCAGCAAAACTGTAGGTTGAGTCTCTTCTCTCCCCCCCCCCCCTTCCACAAATATAAAACTGATGCGTGACCTGAAGGCTCTGATGAAACGCGTAGTAAATGGAGCAAAAGCTATTGTTTCCTTCAAGCAGGTGTTTCATATCTGGGTGGAAAAAACTGAAGTTGTCCAGTAGGTTACATGCAGGAAGTTCATAAGGGGTTCATAAGTTTAGCTTTTTGTTTTTTTTTGTTTTTTTTTCCAAATTTCCACGTCTAATGTAAATGTCTAAAATTCTGCAATTTTCACAGTATCCACTAGGCCTAATGGGTCATGATTTCCTGTTCTGTTCAGGTAGGCTACGGTAGTAACGGCCTGCTGGCCTTCACCGGCTTGGACATTGTCGCATACTGCCAGACCCTATACCAGTGACGACTAACCTCCGGCACTCCAGCTGTGGTGAAACTACGACTCCCAGCATGCTCCATTTATTCCTATGGAGTTCTGCGAACAACCAAGCAGGTGCTCATCTTGGGAGTCATAGTTTTACCACAGCCGGAGGTTTGCCATCACAGGAGTAGACTATAATGGGATCTTTCTGGAATGGGGGCCAGGTGAAAAATGATCCCATTAGGGTAGGTCTGGCAGCAAATGGCAATGCCTGATCTGGTGAGCAAGTTGTGTTCTGCCGGATCAGGTTACCGCAAATGTGAACTTAAAGAGGACCTTTCATGGGTCCGAATATTGTAAGATAACTATCTGGACATGGAGGGCGGCGTCCAGGGATCTCACTGCACTTACTATTACCCCTGGGCGCCGCTCCGTTCTTCCGCTGTGCAGTGAGATCCCTGGGCGCCGCTCTACATGTCCAGATAGTTATCTTACAATGTTCGGACCCATGAAAGGTCCTCTTTGACTTCTCAGTAGCCATTCACCACAGGCAGCGTTGACGGACAAGTAAAACTCCCACAATTCACAATAGGTCACACAGCAGGCCTAGAAATCTCCCACAGAAGTCCCCTCCTGGCCAATGTGTCTATGGACCACATGGCTGCCTTTAAAGCACAGGAAGTCTTAACATATTTTAGGCCTAGTGGCCTTTGAAAAAACTGGATGAATTTAGGTTTTTTTTTTTTTTATCTTCCATGTCACTAGTTAAAAAACAATTAAAATAGGCCATTTTCAGATGCGGTTTAAATTCGTTTCACATGTTGCATACTGGTGGTAACATGTCATGATTTGCTTGGCATGGGGTGAAATCCTTGTAAGATGATCATGCTGGAAATGTAAAGCGTGCCCTGAGACGCTTCCAGCTACATGTCGGGAGTCTTGATGTCCTTTATATCTATGGTACTTGATGTCTTGTGCACCAGGACCCAGCGCACAGAACATGTTGGGCTACACTCACATGACCGTATGAACGAGTCTGCATCTGATCCATGTGTGCTGTCCGTATCCGTAGTCCTGCAAAAAATAGCTTGTCCGTAGTACAAGAATAGGCATTTTCTATGGTAGCGGAGGCCGGGTGTGGTCCAAAAATTTCAGCACCCACACGGGCCGGTAAAACACTACGGTCATGTGAATGTAGCCTTAGAAACGTGTTTCTGGGGGTTTCGGGCTGCTGTAAGCCTGTAACTGAGAATGGTTATGGCTGCCAGAATGTGTTCCACTTCAGGAACAGGGATATGGAATCTGTCAGGGGTAGTTTTGAATGCAAGTTTAATCATTCATTTTTATTGTCTTGAGTTTTCAGTTTTTCTGCATGGATATGGTCAGTTTTTGATGCATTTTTCCCATGTAATGAAAATGGCAATTGTGTAAAAAAAACAAACAAAGCACTGCATCTGGGTGACTTCATTTTTCGCGCAAATCCATTTGTTTTCAGCTGCCAGGGCTGCAAATGAGACCTGCTGCTCATGTGCACAGACCCATCGAGAGGAATGGGTCAGGATTCGTCAGATGTGGTCCATTCACAACATGCATTGCGCCTGGCCTGAAAACTGGCTTGTGTGAAGGAGAGCTCGTTAAGGTCCCATTCACACGTCCGCAATTCTGAGGGACCGGGTGTGGACTCATTCACTCTCAATGGAGCAGGACTTGACACAATGTGCTCTCCGCTTCTGCATTTGCAGAGCGCAGCTGCAAACTTCCGGCCTTTGGCCCCCAAACTTCCGGTTTGCGGCTCCGCAAAAGATAGAATGGGCATTTCTATGCGGGGTGCCGGCCGGGTGTTTTGCAGACGTGTAAATGGACCCTTAATGTCCTCCTATAATATTCCCAAGTGCATTGAGGTCTTAGGACTTTATTTCTGGAAGCCATGAGAACTTACCAGTACTTGTCTCATAGGTGCATCATGTCTGACAGAAAGGCTGTGATAAAGAACGCTGACATGTCTGAGGACATGCAGCAGGATGCCGTGGACTGTGCCACACAAGCCATGGAGAAGTATAACATTGAGAAGGACATCGCGGCTTACATAAAGAAGGTACGTTGACCATGGTCACCGATGATGAATATGGGCGTGAGTACTTTTGTGCATAAGCTGAATCTCGACAACCAAGATCTGGTCGTCTAAATACTAAAATCTCTCCTCTTTAAATTGCAGGAATTTGACAAGAAGTACAACCCGACTTGGCACTGCATTGTCGGCAGAAACTTTGGCAGCTATGTAACACATGAGACAAAGCATTTCATCTATTTTTACTTGGGCCAGGTTGCAATTCTCCTCTTTAAGTCGGGCTAGAAAGATGGAAAATCATGGACTGTAATGCACTGATGGCTGGAGCCAGGATCCCCTCTAACATGGCTGTGCAGCTGCATGGACTGTATACTATATTTTATGTGTATATGTTGCAGTAAAATGACTTTTTTGTTTAGTTGCCTGGAGACAAGGCGGCTTTATTTTGTTACTGCTTTTTCTTTTTTTTCCCCTTTTTGTTGTATTGCACTTGGGGAAACTGTAAATGCTTTTCAATGGCCTTTAAACAGGAAGAAAATAAACTATTGTACATCAAACACTATGCCGGTGACGCATATTTTTCCCATCACAATAACGTTAGTCGGTTGCATTTGGCTGGTATGATGGCCTGAAGTGTCAATATGTATGGGCCTTTCTTTCATGGCAGGCATTGGGACTTGACACGATGTTGGAAGTCAGAGCTGAGTAAATTGCTGTGAATTGTCCAAGTGTTGACTCGCACATGACCATCTTATCAGCTCCATGAGGTTTTGTGTAAAATCGCCAATGTTTTCTGTTAAGAGAACTGCCTGGCTTGGTAAGGTGTATAGCCACATTGTTATCTCCATCCTCGAAGTCAAACTGCACAGTAACAACACTAAAAAGCTATTGTATTAGGCCTGTATTGTTGTGAAGGTTTAGAGGTGACGCGGTCCTGTGTCCTCATAGCAGATTTGTTGCCACCTTCACTACAATACAGGGGACAAAGTTAAAATGTGACAGCATAAGCACCTTGATATACAATTGCTGCTTAAGGGATGTGGCCTGAAGGGAATTGCTTCCACATAGTATAGAAGCTTCCCCTCCCATTCACTTGAATGGGCGAGGAAGATGTAATTACTGTGCAGTCTCTAAAATTCAGATGCTATTCAGGTAAATGCTGAAGAGGACTCGGCACCTGCATGAATGTCACAGCATCTTCAAACAACCAATTGGTGGGGATGTCAAGAGTTGGACCCCTGCCAATGTGGTGACCTGTCCTGAGGATGGGTGATCAATATGTCACTGCACAACCCCTTTAAGGCCTTGTGTTTGAAAGAAACTGCACTCAGGTTACCAGTGCGGCTGATTTCAGGAGGGCCATACTTGCCGCTTGTAGTCCACTGGACAACTGCAGGACTCTGGGGAATATTGGGCACAGAAAAGTCAGGGTTGTTGGATTATGTGTAACGTCTACATGCTGAAATTCAGAACGGCACATGTGTTGGAAACACGAGGTGTAAATTACAATAAGCCTGAAAATAGGGTGGTTCTGTCGTAACTTTAACTGAACAACGCCTATTTTCAGGTCCATTCCAGGTTCAAAGGCCCATCTGAGGGGAGCCGAGTCAAAGTCAGAGGTCCATGAACAACCGTGTGGATTGACCACTTTAATAGTGCTGTCAAGATGCCTTTAATTCTCAGTGGCAACCTAGTATTGTTGTGGCCAGTTAATTGAATAAGTTGTCTTGTGTGGCTTTTTTAAACATAATTTTTTTTTTTTTTTTTTTACAGTTGTATGCATTGGGGATATCACAAATGTTCACCCATAATCTAAGGTTCAGTTTTGTCTGTAGCCCAGATTAACGGTACAGATTCAAAGGATGGTAGGTGTTCACTATATGGCTTTAAGATCTAAAATGGTTGCACGCTGTCATGGTGAGGTCTATGGTGTTCAGGGATTTTTTTATTTTTCAGTCTGCTGCCCTGCAATCAGCAGGGTTTGAGGCCACCATTGGACAGGTTAATGCTCGTGGCATCAACATTTTCTAACAGAATGGAAATGGTGATAGTGAGGACTTGGGGGACACGAGAAGCCTACCAATGCATAGGGAACTGGATTGCAAAAATCAACCTGGCTACTCTTAGCGTATGAATGGATGCTACAGACAGCTGCCCATATGGTTGTAGGGTAAAACTGCTTTCAAGATTGTTGGAGGGGTATCTGCTCTGTGTGGCATCCAGACTATCTGTTCTACATGGCCTATGGGGGAGAGCCTGCAGTGTGTAAAGGGGTAGTCTTTTAGCAGGAAGAGTATGTACTTTGTGGGGGTTTTGGTGGTAAAACTGCTAGCTCCAAATGTCGGCTTATCTATGGGACATAGATGGCAGGCTTTATTTTTTGTCCCAGGCATTTGACATCCACTCTTGCAAAAGAAGCGCTGTTTGATAAATGCATGCAGTATGGGGGGGAAAACTAGTGTGTTCTATGGCTTATTTTGTTCTGTAGAGGTCAAACACCAGAGCAGACTAGTATGTAGAGGCCCTTGAACAACAAACAGCATTTTTATTTCTCCCATCATTCGGGCCTAAACTGTTCAGTGCTTCTGGTCTTCTCATGAAATTCCAGTGTGTTGTGGGAACACCAGCACCAAGATGTTGGGCTGAAATGGAGAATTGGCTGGCTGTTTTAAAGAACAACTAGCAGCATTTTAAAAGCCTACCTCTTTACATTTCTATAGGCGATTGAAGCATGGGGAGAAGAAGCTGTTTCACAATGACTCTTCATGTCCATTTGGGGTTGGCGATGAAATTTTGTGATAAGATTTGAGGTAAAGCACATTGTGTCCTTAATTATAGAAGGGAGAAACGGTTTATAGTAACCAGTCGGAGCTCCGCTTTCATTTCGTAAACTGCACTGGATAAATGATGTGCTGAGGCCAACATTGGCCAGTTTGTTTTTATTTAGAGGTTTTTGATGGCTAAAGCCTATCGTTTAATGAGAACATTGGTAAATTCTGGGACAGCGCACAGGCCTGTAAACCAGGCTCCACCTGGGATCGGAGGTGTCCTAATCGAAGTCTCTGCAGCTGAATGTTTAGAAGCAGGATTTGCTTTCCTCTGTATATACTTACTTATTCAGAGCTTCATTATGCTAAGCTGTGGGAGTCCTTCCTCGTCTAATGAGGGAACTGTAAGGTGCATGCTTTTCACTTTCTTTCCCCTTTTTCTTTCCAGTTGAGTTTTATAAAATGGATCCACTGTTCTATTATTTTGAAAAGGCTTAACTTGTGCACCTTACATACCATTAGTACCTGCAGTGTATGTTATCCGACAGGTGTTGGTATACTGTTCGTATTTTGTTTGGCAAAATGTTCCCCTGTCCATATTTGCCACAAAGTTGTGCTTTATATTTTGAGAATAAATTGTATTTCATTGTGAAAACTATTTTATTGTTGTGACTTTTTATTTCCATGAATAGGCTAAATAAAGTGTGCATTATGAGCTTATGCTCAAAATAAAAGCAGTGGTTTGACTCTTTTGTGTAGGCTCATTACTGTACATTTGGCTGCGCCCTTTCTATTGCTAAATGACGGGGACTGATCTGCAGTTAAAGGGGTTGTCTAAAACAGGCAGATTTTTTTGCAGGATAAGTGTGTATGTATATATATATATATATATATATATATATATATATATATATATATATAATTTAATTTACCATGTTTTGTATTGGAAAACAAGTTCTTCATGGTTAAATTGGAAAAAACACACTTCTGACAAGTTTTTTTGAGATGCATTAACTATATGCAAAAATGACCTCCTTATTCTGCGGCTTAATACGATTACAGCAATACCAAACTTGTATAGTTTTTTTTGCCATTTTGCTGTGCTGTGTGTTTTTTTTTTTTTTTTTTTTTTTTTTTGTGGAAGGGAGATAAGGTGATTAAATAATGGCAAATAACTTTTTTATGGTGTACACTGCACAGGAAAAATATTTTAATAGCTGTGACCTTTTTAGACACGGAGATACAGGTTATGTCAATTTTTTTTTTTTATATGTAAAATTGGGAAAGGGGTGTGACTAAACTTGGTGTTTTTTTTTTTTTTTTTTTTTTACTTGGTAGGAAGCTTACAGTGACAGGCCTTGGGAAGCATCATTAGCTCCCAGGCTTACATAGTAACTGATCGGAGCCTTGCTGCATCCCTCTGCCTAACCTCAGTCAGTGCATATACTGTACGTATTGCATTCTTGGGATCAAATGGCTTACAATTCCTTACCTTTCATGGAGTTCGAGCATGGCTAGAACTATATAATGACACAGGTTGCAATGTTGTCACTTACTGTTAAAAGTATTGTGCGTCAAATTAATCTGCAGCAGGTGAAAAGGTGCAGTGTATTCTTGTTTCAGTCGTTTATGGCATGTCCCCAACATTTTTGACAGCCACTTTGAAATACAACAAATGGTGTGGAACCACACTGATTATTAAAAGGCAAAAGGTCTATTAAAGAGAACCTATTGCCGCAATGCAATCTGCAGGCACCATGATATAGAGCAGGAGGAGCTGAGCAGATTAATATATAGTTTTGTGGGAAAAGATTCAGTAAAATTTGTAAGTTATACATTTTGGTTCTGCCTTTTCTAACTTCATTGTTCATGAAGCAGATGTTATCCGTGATGGTGAAAGGGATTTTTAACCTTGCTATCAGATGTATATTAGACATAGAAATATAATATATCAGGGACTGTCCCCTGTATGGATTATACATGGTTTAGAGACAATACAGTTCATTTCCTCTGAAGACAAATGTTCCAGAGGGCTCTTAATTAAAGTATGCAAGCCCATCCCACCAGGCATTGAAATACAACGGACAACAGGAACCTCACATACATGACAGCAAGCTGTAACGAGTCCCACTTGTTAGCATCTAGATTAACCTTGGCCAATATGTAAAATAACCCTTTCATGTATTGTGTATGGCAGATACCAGTATTGTTTACCGAATTCCCAATATTAACATGTCACCCACTGCAGTAATTTTGGTGTTCCGACCCCCAATGTCCTATAAATACACGTACTATTGAATAAAGACTTCAGATCTTAACTATTCCAGTTTGGGTTCTGGATGGCTAATTTCTCCCAGTGGGAGGAGAGAGTATTCACTGAAAGGGATAATTCACCGGTGGA
This sequence comes from Bufotes viridis, assembly GCA_033119425.1. NCBI lineage: Eukaryota > Metazoa > Chordata > Amphibia > Anura > Bufonidae > Bufotes > Bufotes viridis. The sequence continues at coordinate 223,925,095 of CM065591.1, read as the reverse complement.
GGTCTGATGCTTCAATGTATAACCACCTCTGATTGGAAAGAACTATCAGATGGCATTCTCTGGGTAAGGACTCCATATCACCACTATGATAACATACATATGAAGATTGACCCCCTGACTTCTGTAGGGGCAGGAACAGAGGTTAAACTGTCCCCTGCCACCACCATTCCCACAGTGTTTCCTATCCCTGCAGAGAAAGGTCTCCCTTCAAGTCAGGGAGTGTAAGATTTATTTTTTTTTTTTCTTTATCTTGATTTAAACTGAATTGGGGACAGTAGTCTCCTTGGCATTTGTCTGCTTCCTAGTAGGATCCCCTGCTCGCCAGTTGTCCCTGACTTGGTTAAGCTGGATTAGCACGGCTGGTGTTGTGATACACTGACGTCCCTTCCGGTAACAGTGACAATCGCGTGTACCTGGAAGTACGCAGGCATGAGGTGATGTATGGTATCAAGTCTTTCTGGTAAAGAAAACGGTGGGTTCCTACTGCATGATAATAAACACGAAATATCTAAACAAATGTATAACCTAAGTTCAGAATGGAGTTGCTATATTCCATAATTTCTCTGATAAACAAGAATTTGTTAATGTGTGCAGCTGACTTAAGACGCGTATTACCATGTTCCTATTCACCAAAGCTCTCAAAAATTCTTAAGATGAACCCTTAGAGATCCTATGGGAAAAATATTTTATTTCCAGTGTTTGGTGTTCCCAGGGTTTTCACCAAACTAGTTGTAGAGATGGTGGCATATCTGAGAAAGGAAGGGTTAATAATAGTTCCCAACTTTCTAATCATAGGCAATACATGAAATCAGAGAACAGACAACTTGAACATATTCTTGGCCCTGAAAGTCAGATCTAGGTTGAGTGGTGAATCTGGAAAAGTCTTGTCTTCAGCCGTCAACTACAGTTGCGAACTTGTATTTTAAGTTCGGAGTCCAAAGTTCGGGTTGGGGTTAGCGAAGAATCCCGTTTTGGATTCTGCTACCACAGACCATAACTGCATTTGGAATCCAGAAGGGGATTCTTCAATGAACCCGAACCTTGGACAACACTAAGGACCTGGGGTGACATCACCGTCATGTGATCAGTGCAAGGGGCGTGGCTTAGTACTGGATTGGATAAGAGGTGGTAGGCTACTGAGCCACACCCCCTGCACTGATCACATGACTGTGACGTCACCCCAGGTCCTTAGTGTTGTCCAAGGTTTGGGTATATTGAAGAATCCACTTATGGATTCCAAATTCCGTTATAGTCCATGGTAGCAGAATCCATAACGGGATGCTTCGATAACCCGAACCCGAGCTTTGGACGCCGAACTTAAAATACAAGTTCGCTCAACACTACCGTCAACAAGAGCGAGATTCTTTGGGATAGTTTTGGACAAAGACAGACCACCTTCCTACCCCAGGACAAGATATAATCACTCAGACAAAAGATCTGGATATTTCAAAGAAGGGGGAAGTGTTCCATCAGTGGAGCTATGAGCCTTTTGGGTCTTCTAACCTCATGCATACCCTCGGTAACCTGGAGTCAGTTGCACTTCCGCACCCTCTAGTTATGGATCCTAAAGAAATGGGACAGACATAAAAAAAATCCTTAGATTTAAAGGTATCCAGTCCCGGGCTAGTAAAAACATTCTTCTCTTGGGGGACAAATTCAAAAAACCTGTCCAAGGGGGTAGTATGGAAGAAATCTCTGTCCATACAGATACAGAGGGATGCAAGCAAGTCGGGTTGGGGAGCCAGAATTGGAGACAGGCTATACCAGGGCAGTTAGTCCTCTGTTGTAAGCGGCCAATCCTCAAATTACCAAGAATTAACAGTAGTTTGGGAAACCCGAAAAACAGCCTCAGGAATCCTAGAGAGTCAGTATATAAAGATCTTACGTTAACTACTCAAGTGTGCATCGCTAAAATATAACCTTTACTGAATTACTTAAAAAGGGGGATGGTTCAAGTTCAATATACAAAATGGACAAACCCTAGGATCTCATTCGTCCCAAGGGTGAATACTTTTCATACACTTATAGACAGGATCCTGGGTATTGTATGCAGATCGGGGGCAAAACATTTCTATCAGTGGACGTGTGAGGCTGTCACTTTTAATCCACCTACATTCTGTCTCACTGGTAGTATTAGGGTACAGATCAATAGAGTAGGTGGGTAGAAAATGACAGCCTTACACATCACACGCCCCCTGATCTGCATACAATACCCCGGATCCTGTCTATAAGTGTATGACAAGTATTCACACTTAGGACGAATGAGATCCTAGGGTTTGTCTATTTTGTATATTGAACTTGAACCATCAACCTTTTTAAGTAATTCAATAAAGGTTATATTTTAGCGACGCACACTTGAGTAGTTAACAGTTTAGTCTTTATCCATCGCCTGTCCATTATAGTTTATTTAAGTGAACCTCAGCATATAAAGATCTTAACAGATAACATGATGACAGTGGCATATCTCAGACATCAAGGGGGAACAAGGTCAGAGAAGCTACTAGGTCAGGGATCAGTAACCTTTGGCACTCCAGCTGCTGTGAAACTACAACTCCCAGCATGCAAACATGCTTGACTGTTCTTCTAACTACCACCGAAGTGAATGAAGCATTATCGGGGAAAATCTCCTGGGTGGAAAAGAAAGTAACATACATACATAGTAACATAGTTTATAAGGCTTAAAAAAGACATCTGTCCATCCATTTCAGCCTGTTATCCTGCAAATTGAAGTGAAGTCAATATTAGCAGTTCACCTCAAAGGTTAAATCAGGTAGCGGACTATCTCAGAGATTGGATCAGACAGAATGGTCTCTGAATCCAGAAATATTCAGGGCAAATGGGGCTCTCCTTCTGTGGATCTGTTTGCTTCAAGGGAAAATGCAAAAGTTGAAATGTTCTGCTCCTTAAACCCCAGGGACAATCCTTGGGCAATAGACATTAGGGATTGACCGATTATCGGATTTACCGATATTATTGGCCGATATTCAGGATTTTCAAAGTTATCGGTATCGACATCTACCTTGCCGTTATACCGATAACGAATCGCGAACATGGATTGCGCTGCTGTCAGTGTGATCCATGTTCGCTCAGCAGCACAGAGGAGAAGGAAGCAGTGTCTCCCTCCCCCCTTTGCTGCTTCTGCCACCAATGAGGAGAGAAGAGGAGGGGCTCAGGCCACTGTGCCACCAATGATGTTAAAGAGGACCTTTCACTGGTCCAACGATTGTTAGATAATGATATGTATGGGTAGAGCGGCGCCCAGGGATCTTCCTGCACTTACTATTATCACTGGGCGCCGCTCCATTCGCCCGCTGTGGCCCCAATTACCGGCGCCTGCGCCGTATGCTACTTACAGCTATTCTTGCACCTGGGAGGAGACATCCTCTTCTGCCCTGGGGATCTCTTTCTCCCGCGCTGTGAGCTGAGCGCTGTGATTGGCCAGCGCAACGGCCTGGGAGAAGGAAATCTCCCCCAAAATCTCGCGCAGGCACAGTGCCGGCGATTGCCTGCGCTATCATACGGCAACTGAGGGCAGCAGCCTCAACAGAGTCACTGGACATACGCCGAGCCAAGTGACGTTTTCCAGATTGCTATTGCCTCAGTGAGCCAGAAGCGTGCAAGCAATCTCCGGCACTGCGCCTGCGTGAGATTTCGGGCTGTCGGCGAGAGGAAGATCTGGGATGTTTTAGGGCAGAGACCAGAGGTGGCCGGGGCAGAGCCGTTAGCCTTGCCTTTGAGATGCTGGAGACGTTCTTCTGATTCAAACTTAGGCGGGCTGGGCACATCCGGGGGGCATTCCTGGGCACCTTGGAGAGAAAAAACGCCCCTCTGGGCTCCTTGGAGCCTAATTTGCATAATGGATAAAGCGTTTTTTTTTGAGAAAAGACAAGAGACACAACTAAAAGAAGAACACATATGGATATAAGGTACTTTATTAAGTATAAATATTTAATCTAATCTATATATCTAACATTAAATCTATATATATCACTGGACACTAATGGAGAATAAATACTTTGAAGGGGGCGCAACTACTACTACCTGCCTATGCAAATGATAAATTAGCAAAAAAATTATAAATCTGTATTTGTGGCGTTTCGAAATGTCTGCCTTATACAATCACGCATTTGTGAGGTGACTTGTTGAATCAGACATTCTCCACTTACAGTTTATGCATCAGACACCCAGGAGTTAATCAAGTAGTCTTTAATCCGGAGATTGTATTACAAGATATGCAGGTAATCCAGATGGTAAAAGAATTATGCCACTAATATTCTCCTTGATAAGAAGATGAGATACTACTAAGATTCTCCTCAGAATTACAGCACACACAAACAGCAATGCATGACAGGGAAAACAGGAAGTGGCTAGACTGAACCACTAGAAGCTGAAACAGAGGGGGGAGGAAAAGACAGGAGCATACCAATAAACAATGCAAGATACTGAAACAGAACACTCCCCGTCTGGTATCGGTAGATACCACTATGTATATGCATACAATGGAATTGTATAAATAACAATGAATAATGTCCATAAAGCTGATTGATAGACAGATGAATAATGTCCATAAACCTGAAAAGGAAACATGCAATGAACATTTATTAAAACCAAAAAAGGATATGTCTTCAGTTCAGACCATAGAGCAGGTACTGGAAACAGTCCTAGAAGATGATGAGCATGTCTGGTAGAAGGAATCTCAACATGGAAGTTCTTTCCATCCGAACTGGAAACGACTTTAGTAATAAGTCCAGTAGGCCAGTCAAGACGATTAACTTGTTTATCTCTTAACAGAACAAAATCTCCTTCCTTTAAATTAGGCCTTGGTTCTTGCCACCTTCTGCATTCTTGCAAGAGGCAGAAGTACTTTTTTCTCCACCTTTCCCAGAACTGACTGGCTAGATGTTTTACCTGCTTCCACCGAAACTTTTAAAGGTTGTGCTCTTTGAAAACGCCAGATGGCACAGGAATATTTCCTATATTTTTTGGTTTATTCTTGAGTGATCTTTTATGCACCCCAGATGTGGATTTCTTCTTTTTTACTGCAGGAGGTTGTCTGTTGCTTTCATTAGAAGCTGAGCAAGACTTGGTTCTCCTTGATCTTACTAAAGATTTCGAATGTGACTTCTCTGTCTGTGTCACCAATTTAGAGCGAGAGTGCTTATTTTGTGAGGCTGATTTACATGTAGATTGCTTTCTGTCTATGAATCATGAATGCAAATGCTCATATCTGCTTTTCACTTCTGAAATGGGATCTGTCTTTGTACGTACGGATTCGGGTTGTTGACATGCAGTATTTGTCATTGACATTGGCGGTGAACTTTTTCCTGTGGTTTTCAGAAAAGGCTGAGCAATATGAAGGTGCTCATCCGTTGAAGACTGGGAAGAACTGTGATCCTCTTGAGTGCAATCAACAACTGCAGATGGAACTGAAGGTTCTTGCAAAGTATCTGAAATGAACTCTTCCTCTGTTGAACGAACCTCCTTTATAGAACATTCAGAAAATATTTCTTTTACAGAATTAAACTCATTGTCAAACAGTAGACTGGAAGGCTCACGTTTCTGCTGTATCTCATCAGAACTACATGAATCAGAAGGCTTGTTGTCAGTGATGATATAGGATTCATTATGATAAACTGTGTGAGCACTGCAAAACTGGGAAGGGCTTGAAGAGGGCTCCAATTGAAATCCTGAAGGCCTTTCTACCAGCTGCCCTTTTGTCCAGGAACATTCTTCTGCAGCTGACTCCTTGGGATTTAAGCTGCTTTCTGATGTTTTTAGAATATTTGGGCAAGGCATATCCTGCACATAGTAGTGGTTAGGACACTGTCTGAAGTAAGAAGTTCGCCCTGCTATTAATACGTCAGTTCTGAAGGAGTGTACTTGGCAGGATCTGCGGGTTCTGTCCAGACATATACATCCCCCATGATGATCCAACCCACTGTAAGTTTCTGGGCATATGGAGCATTGAAAGGGCCATTGCGAAGTTCAAGGACCTTATGAGCCTCAAGAATATCTCTACCTAGCAAGAGTAAGATCTTGGCATGGTTATCAAGGGGAGGAATCTCTCTGGCTATGTTCCTGAGATGAGGGTGATGCTGTGCGGCTTCAGGTGTGGGAATCTCATCCCTTGTGTCTGGCAATTTGTCACACTCAATAAGGGTTGGAAGAGAGAGTTTCTTATCTCCTTTGATGGGCTTTAGGCCTGCACAATATATCGCGAAAGCAATCGTAATCGCAATTAATCGCCATATCGCAATCGCAATTTGCTGACCCAAAAATGCTGCAATTATATTACCATATTTTTCGCTTTATAAGACACACTTTTTCCCCCCCAAAAGTGTGGGGGGAATGGCAGTGCGTCTTATAAAGCGATGCTTGACTTTCTACGTGACACTGACACTGTATCTCCGGCCGCTATGCTGCACAGCGCGGCCAGCGATACATCAGTTACAGTGCGGGAGGGAGGAGGGGCTGCTGGAAAGTCGTTATTTTAAAGAGGACCTTTCACTGGTGCACAGTTTATTAGGTAAAGCTATGTACATGGAGAGCGGCACCCAGGGATGACCCTGCACTTACTATTATCCCTGGGTGCCGCTCCGTTCGCCTGCTGTAGCCCCGGTACCGGCGCTCCTGCTTCTCCAATTTTGCCTGGGGCAGAGACTTCTTCTTTGCCCTGGCGTCTCCTTCTCCCAGGGCTCATATTCAGGATATGATACTGGGGGCTACAGAGGACGAACGGAGCGGCACCCAGGGATACAAGTGCAGGGATATCCCTGGGTGCCGCTCTCCATGTACATAGCTTTGCCTAATAAACTGTGGACCAGTGAAAGGTTCTCTTTAATGAACACATGTTCTTCTATCTATTTTATTTATCTATCTGTTCTGTGCAGCGCTATTAAGAAAATAGCAAGTTTTGTATTTTGTACTTTTGCAGTAATGCAAATATGTATTTTATTTTTCAGTTCTTGAGCTCAGCATAACTACATTTCACATTATCAGTCATCCGTTGTGTGCTTTTACCTTGAAAATTCAAGCAGATAGACCTCTAGCACAATTCCCCTAAAATATCGCATCGCATATCATTATCGCAATTTTTAGGGCCCTAATCGCAATCGCACAAAATTCCCATATCGTGCAGCCCTAATGGGCTTCAAGGTGAAACCATTAGCTCTTCTTCCTGAGGTTGTCACAAGACCAGAGCATGTTCCTAGGGAGTAGGGTGTAGTCTCTCCCTCTATCCTGAACAGATCAAAGAACTTAGGGCTAGCTAGGGAATGATTACTTTGGTCATCTAGAATAGCATACATTCTTATGGTCTTCTCTGGTTGTGCAGTAGGAAACACATCCATGAGGCAAATCTTAGAACAAGACTTACCGCACACAAGTCCTTCTCCACATACCTTTGTGCATCTGGGCGTGACGGTTGTGGTTGGTTGGTCGGCACTCTCCCCGCCTTGATCAGAATGGGGCTTGTGCCAGTTAACTGGTTCTAGGTTCCGCCTGATTGGTCCCGGGTAAACAGTGGACATGTGTAGATCACTATTACATTCAGAACACTTGACTGGAACCTTACAGTCTCTGGCGAAGTGCTCAGTGGATGCACAGCATCTGAAGCAGATATTATGACTCCTTAGGAACTCCTTATGTTCCTCAAAGGGCTTTGCTATGAAGACACAGCATTTCCTTAAAGGATGTGGTTTATCATGGATAGGGCAATAATGATTGGGTTCCTTGGGGCTTTTATTTCCACTGTTAGTAGTGGGCACAACCCCTGTCTTTTTTACTGAAATTAGACCTTTAGGGTTCCTCTGTCTGGGAGTGAAAGTCTTGTGTCTCTGTTTAGTAGAGCCAAAGTTGTTGGTTCCCAAGGTGTTAAAGCTTGGATTGTTTTTAGCTCTAGCTAAATCCTTGATGAACTTACAGAAGAATGAAAATGGTGGAAAGGGAACACGGTGTTGCTCCTTGTATCTTGAACCTGTTGTTGCCCATTGGTCTTGAATATTGAGGGGTAATTTCTCTATGATCAGGCCCACACCATGGGAGGTATCAAGAAAGCTGAGACCTGGTAGCTGTGGGTCTACCTTGACGATTTCAAACGCAAGAAGAAGGTCGCTTAATTCCTGCAACCCTTGGCGGTCTGTATTGGACAATCCAGGAAAGTCGTATAGTCGTTTAAATAAGGCACGTTCAACTACTTTCGAGCTGCCGTATGTCTTCTCTAATCTTTCCCATGCGAGACAAATGCCTTTGACTGGTTCGTAGATATGAATAGTTTTGAGTCTCTTAACACAGTTTGACGACCATGGACCTAGCCATCTAATTAGTAAATCAAGTTCTTGCAAAGGCGGTACACCAAGGGTTTGAACTGTTGTCTTGAAGGTGGCCCTCCAACTTCTATAGTTCTCTGGGCGATTATCAAAGTTCGTAAGGCTAGTACTGATAAGGTCCCTGAGAGTGAGGTACTTAGCGATTTCTGATGCGTCATTTCTTTCCTGCATCATGGCGATGGGAACTGCTCCCTCACTGGTGTTGTTGGCACCATATGATACCCTATGTTTGGGGGTTGGAAGATGGAATGGAGTGGCAGCTGGGTTGAGTATAAGTGAAGGCTTCACATCTGATAATGTTGGTGCCAGCGTCTTGGTTGCTATGTAACTAGTCTCAGGAGGTCTTAATGTGATTTGATGAGCTTGAAGTGGCTTGGTCTCTAATGGCGCCTGAAATACTGTGTAAGGCGCCAGGGGTTTGAAAGAAAGAGAAATGTCCACTGGACTGGGGTCAACTGTATAGTTATCAGCTGCCTCTTTTTCTACTCGCATGAGTTCAGCAGGCTGGCGTGCACATCCCAAATCTTCTGGTGCAAATTAACGGTACACACTCAGATTGGGTCACGGTCACTAGTGGGGTACCTCAGGGTTCAGTATTGGGCCCTATTCTCTTCAATATATTTATTAATGATCTTGTAGAAGGCTTGCACAGTAATATATCAATTTTTGCAGATGAAACTAAACTGTGTAAAGTAATTAACACTAAAGAGGACAGTTTTCTGCTACAGAGGGATCTGGATAGATTGGGGGCTTGGGCAGAGAAATGGCAGATGAGGTTTAACACTGACAAATGTAAAGTTATGCACATGGGAAGGAATAATGCAAGTCACCCGTACATACTAAATGGTAAAACACTCAGTAACACTGACATGGAAAAGGATCTAGGAATTTTAATAAATAACAAACTAAGCTGTAAAAACCAGTGTCAGGCAGCTGCTGCTAAGGCCAATAAGATAATGGGTTGCATCAAAAGGGCATAGATGCCCGTGATGAAAATATAGTCTTACCACTTTATAAATCACTAGTCAGACCACACATGGAGTACTGTGTACAGTTCTGGGCTCCCGTGAACAAGGCAGACATAGCAGAGCTAGAGAGGGTTCAGAGGAGGGCAACTAAAGTAATAACTGGAATGGGGCAACTACAGTACCCCGAAAGGGTATCAAAATTAGGGTTATTCACTCTAGAAAAAAGACGACTGAGGGAGATCTAATAACTATGTATAAATATATCAGGGTCAGTACAAAGATCTCTCCCATCATCTATTTATCCCCAGGACTGTGACTGTGACGAGGGGACATCCTCTGCGTCTGGAGGAAAGAAGGTTTGTACACAAAAATAGAAAAGGGTTCTTCACGGTAAGAGCAGTAAGACTATGGAACTCTCTGCCTGAGGAGGTGGTGATGGTGAGTACAATAAAGGAATTCAAGAGGGGCCTGGATGTATTTCTGGAGCGTAATAATATTTCAGGCTATAGCTACTAAAGATGGGTCGTTGATCCAGGGAGTTATTCTGATTGCCTGATTGGAGTCGGGAAGGAATTTTTTCCCCTTAAGTGGGGAAAATTGGCTCTACCTCACAGGGGTTTTTTGCCTTCCTCTGGATCAACTTGCAGGAAACAGGTCGAACTGGATGGACAAATGTCTTTTTTCGGCCTTATATACTATGTTACTATGTTACTATGTTACTATGTTAAATGCATTGACTTTTCTTTGGTCTAGGACGAATTGCAGAGTACACCCTTCTGAGTCATTAGATATCTTGGACATCGGATGATAAGCTTCTTCTTCAGCAGCTTCTTCGAAAACTCTGACTTCAGCCATGGCTGCTGCTTCTTCCCTTTCCTTCTGAAGGACCTCCAACTCAGCTTCAGCCTTGGCTTTGGATTGGGCTTGTGTCTCTGTGACTTGTGCCTTAATGGCTGCTTCCTTTCTAATGCATTGAGCTTGTACCTTCACTGCTTCCGCTTTTGCGCGTGCCAACACCAATGACGTACTCAGCGAAGAGTGCTGTGAGGGAGACCTTAGCGATGAGGACTGAGCAATAGATTTCAAGGAACGGGATGAATCCTTGAAGTGCCTTGAAAGGTTAGAATAGCGGGATGCAGTTTCATATTGTTGTGATATCTTGTCCTCTAGCATTGACTTGACTGCCATAAATCTGCTATATCTTTCATCATTATGTGCAGTGTGGGTCTTTAATTCTAGGATGAATTCCTCTGAGTTGAGACTTGATAACAGATAAGAATATTTTTCAGACAGTCTCTTATAACTATCATAGCTTTTATTCAATTTTGTACACATGGCCTTTAATTGATCTTCGTTATAGCCTGATCCATGTGCTGCATCCATACATTGTTCAGTCTTTTCCCACAAAATAGTTAAATTATTGTATATTTAAATTTTGTTAGTTAGGAGCACCTCCTTCATTTTTAATGAGGGCTTAGAAATCCTTCTAGCTGTGTTCTGCATTTCTATCTGTAACACAACAACGACCTCTAGTGGTGGTTAAGTCTTTTAATACCTTACAGCAGGCAGACGATATTTACCTAGAAGCTTCTGCGATCCTAGTGAATGCAGTACTGGGCAGTATAAGATATTACCCTCCACTTTAGCATAACAGGTGACAAATGATGATGGCTATTACTTGGAGGAGGAGAATATTCTTTTCTTAGCGGGAGAAGGAGAGTACTAATACAATTCTTTTACTGTGGCGTTTCGAAATGTCAGCCTTATACAATCACGCATCTGTAAGGTGACTTGATGAATCAGACATTCTCCACTTACAGTTTACGCATCAGACACCCAGGAGTTAATCAAGTAGTCTTTAATCCGGAGATTGTATTACAAGATGTGCAGGGAATCCAGATAATAAAAGAATTATGCCACTAATATTCTCCTTGATAAGAAGATGAGATACTACTAAGATTCTCCTCAGAATTACAGCACACACAAACAGCAATGCATGACAGGGAAAACAGGAAGTGGCTAGACTGAACCAACTAGAAGCTGAAACAGCGGGGGGAGGAAAAGAGAGGAGCATACCAATACACAATGCAAGATACTGAAACAGAACAGTATTGAGTTGCTTTTGAGCTGTATATATGTACCATGCTTGCTTCTGGTGCTGTATTTATATAATTAAGTTGGTTCTTGTGTATTTATGTAATGAGCTTGGATCTGGTGTTGTACAGTATATATGTGCTATGTTTGGTTCTGGTGCTGAATTTATGTACTGAGCTTGGTTCTGGTGCTGTATTTATGTAATGTGCTTGGTGCTGGAGTTATGTAATGAGCTGGGTTCTGGTGCTATATTTATGTACCGTGTTTGGTTCTTGTGCTGTATTTATGTAATGAGCTTATTCTGGTGCTGTATTTATGTACTGTCTATGGTTCCTGTGCTGTATTTATGTAATGAGCTTGGTTCTTGTGCTGTATTTATGTAATGAGCTTGGTTTTGGTGCTGTATTTATGTAATGAGCTTGTTCTCGTGCTGTATTTATGTAATGGGCTTGGTTCTGGTGCTGTATTTATGTAATGAGCTTGTTCTGGTGCTGTATTTATGTAATGAGCTTAGTTCTAGTGCTGGATTTATGTAATGACCTTGGCTTTGGTGCTGTATTTATGTAATAAGCTTGTTCTCGTGCTGTATTTATGTAACGAGCTTGGTTCTGGTGCTGTATTTATGTAATGGGCTTGGTTCTGGTGCTGGATTTCTGTAAATAGTTTGTTCTGGTGCCTTATATATACCATGCTTGGTTCTGGTGCTGTATTTATGTAATGTGCCTGGTTTGGTGCTGTATATATGTAATGAGCTTGGTTCTGGTGCTGTATTTATGTAATGAGCTTGTTCTGGTGCTGTATTTATGTAATGAGCTTGTTCTGGTGCTGTAATTATGTACCATCTTTGGTTCTTGTGCTGGATTTATGTAATGAGCTTGGTTTTGGTGCTGTATTTATGTAATGAGTTTGTTCTGGTGCTGTATTTATGTAATGAGCTTGTTCTGGTGCTGTATTTTTGTACCGTCTTTGGTTCTTGTGCTGTATTTATGTAATGAGCTTGGTTTTGGTGCTGTATTTATGTAATGAGCTTGTTCTGGTGCTGTATTTATGTAATGAGCTTGGTTCTGGTGCTGGATTTATGTAACAAGCTTGGTTTTGGTGCTGTATTTATGTAATGAGCTTGTTCTGGTGCTCTATTTATGTAATAAGCTTGGTTCTGGTGCTGGATTTATGTGATGATCTTGGCTCTGGTGCTGTATTTATGTGATGAGCTTGGCTCTGGTGCTGTATTTATATAATGAGCTTGGTTCTGGTGCTGTATTTATGTAATAGACTTGGTTCTGGTGCTGCATTTATGTAACGAGCTTAGTTCTGGTGCTGGATTTACGTGATGAGCTTGGCTCTGGTGCTGTATTTATGTGATGAGCTTGGCTCTGTTGCTGTATTTATGTAATGGGCTTGGTTCTGGTGCTGGATTTATGTTATGAGCTTGGCTCTGTTGCTGTATTTATGTAATGGGCTTGGTTCTGGTGCTGGATTTATGTTATGAGCTTGGCTCTGGTGCTGGATTTATGTAATGGGCTTGGTTCTGGATTTATGTGATGAGCTTGGCTCTGGTGCTGGATTTATGTGATGAGCTTGGCTCTGTTGCTGTATTTATGTAATGGGCTTGGTTCTGGTGCTGGATTTATGTGATGAGCTTGGCTCTGGTGCTGTATTTATGTAATGGGCTTTCTTCTGGTGTTGTATTTATGTAACGTGCTTGGTTCTGGTTCTGGATTTATGTGATGAGCTTGGTTCTGGTGCTGTATTTATGTGATGAGCTTGGCTCTGGTGCTGTATTTATATAATGAGCTTGTTCTGGTGCTATATTTATGTACCATGCTTGGTTCTTGTGCTGGAATTATGTAATGAGCTTGGCTCTGGTGCTGTATTTATGTAATGGGCTTTCTTCTGGTGTTGTATTTATGTAACGTGCTTGGTTCTGGTTCTGGATTTATGTGATGAGCTTGGTTCTGGTGCTGTATTTATGTGATGAGCTTGGCTCTGGTGCTGTATTTATGTGATGAGCTTGGTATGTTACCACTACTTCTGTTCATATACGGCTCCTCTCCATTCACTGCTTTGGGACTTCTGAAAATAGCCAAGCCAGCTATTTTTAGAAGTCTCATGGAGGTGACTGGAGGCCACGCATGTATGGCTTGCTCTCTATTCACTTTGGGTCCCTGTTCTTGAGATAAGAACGAGTCCCAGAGGTGGGACTTGTACCATTGGACATTTATGGCATATCTATTGATATGCCATAAATTTATCCGATGAGACAACTGCTTTAACCTCTTTCTGACATCTGCTGTACATGTACAGCAAATGTTGGGTCTTTAAAGATGGCACACCCTCTTGGGCGGAGTGAGTGTCTGATTCACGTTTTTTCGGCCATTTACTTCCCCGAAAAAGTTTAATAAAGTTATCAAAAAGTGAGAAAAACCTCAAAATGGTATTAACAAAAACTACAGGTTGTCCCGCAAAAAATGAGTCCGCACATCTCTGTAGAAATAACTATAAAAAAAGTTATGGGGGGTCAGAATATAGCGATGAAAAGAAACATTTTTTTTCAGTATTAAAACGCAAGAAAACCTATACATATGTGTGATGATAGTGGTGTATTTATATGGTAAACAATATAGCACAGCGCCGTGATGTTTCACTGACACACACACAGCAATTTTAATTCAGCTTCATTTCAGGGACATGACATAGTCACTTGACCCTTGGGAGTTTTAAACCGTTTCTGATCTGCTAATTTTCTGTTAGAAATAACTGAAATGGAACCAGACTGGCAGCCATTTCAGTAAGGTCCCTTTCACACGGCCGTCACATTTGACGCCCGGATAAGAGGCGGGTGCGTTGCTGGAAAATGCGCGATTTTTCCACGCGAGTGCAAAGCATTTTAATGCGTTTTGCACACGCGTGGGAAAAATCAGCATGTTTGGTACCCAGATCCGAACCCGGACTTCATCACTGAAGTCCGGTTTCGGGTTGAGTATTCTGTAGATTTTATTATTTTCCCTTATAACACGGTTCTCAATACAGAATGCTTAGTAAAATGTGGATGGAGGGGTAAAAATAAAACAATTAACTCACCATATCCACTTGATCGCGTAGTTGGGATCTCTTCTTCATTCATTAGCTGTCGGCTAAAGGACCTGTGATGAGGTCACTGAGCTCATCACATGGTCCAATCACATGGTCCATCACAGCATCACCTTTAGACGGCAGCTAATGCTTGAAGAAAAGAGAAGAGATCGGCAACTACGCGATCAAATGACTAAGGTGAGTTTATTTTTTTTATTTTTAACCCCTTAATCCACATTTTACTAAGCATTCTGTAGTGAGAATGCTATTATTTTCCCTTATAACCATGTTATAAGGGAAGATAATAAAGATCGGGTCCCGTCTCTTAGCAACCTTGCGGGAAAATCTCAATTCATCCGCACTTGACTGCGGATGCTTGCGATTTTCCCGCAGCCCTATTCACTTCTATGGGGCCTGCGTTGCGTGAAAAACGCATAATATAGAGCATGCTGCGATTTTCACGCAACACAGAAGTGATGTGTGAAAATCACCGCTCATGTGCATAGCCCCATAGAAATGAATGGGTCAGGATTCAGTGCGGGTGCAATGCGTACACCTCACGCATTGCACCCGCGCGGAAATCATGCCCGTGTGAAAGGGGCCTTAGAGTTGTTGGCTTCCACCTGTCAGAGTCTATATAAACTGGATGCAGGACTCCATTTTGGTGGTAGTGAGTTCAGAGAGAGAAGCAGAATAGAGAGCTGCGTTGTCATGGCAATGACAGCGATACCAAATGTGTGCAGGACTCTAGACAGAACCTAAGATATAGAGCCTAGATAATACTCATTTAGGAACGGTATTTTTTCAATGTTAACCCCTTAAGGCAGTGTTTCTCAAATAGTGGGGCGCGAGGCTCCGTAAAGGGGGGCTCCAGGTCACAGGAGATGAACGCTTCCACTGTGGAAGCGTTCATCTCCATAGTGATCTGTATCGCCGTCCTCTGGACAGCGATACAGATCGCTGTGCGGCAGTGGAGGGAGAGGCGTCTCCCTCCCCTGCTCCTCTGATAGGCTGCGGGCCTTGTGCCGGCAGCCTATCAGAGCAGTTCAGGCGGCGCGATGACGTCATCGCGCCGCCTGAGCAGAGTGCAGAGCGGGACACAGGCCGGCATCCAGCGCTTCCAGGGAGGTAAGTATTGGGGGGGTTTATTGTAGCCTGCACATGATTGGGGAGGGGGTTAATGTAGCCTGCACATGATTGGGGAGGGGGTTAATGTAGCCTGCACATGATTGGGGAGGGGGTTAATGTAGCCTGCACATGATTGGGGAGGGGATTTAATGTAGCCTGCACATGATTGGGGAGGGGATTTAATGTAGCCTGCACATGATTGGGGAGGGATTTAATGTAGCCTGCACATGATTGGGGGAGGGGGTTAATGAAGCCTGCACATGATTGGGGGAGGGGGTTAATGTAGCCTGCACATGATTGGGGGAGGGGGTTAATGTAGCCTGCACATGATTTGGGGAGGGGGTTAATGTAGCCTGCACATGATTGGGGAGGGGGTTAATGGAGCCTGCACATGATTTGGGGAGGGGGTTAATGGAGCCTGCACATGATTTGGGGGAGGGGTTAATGTAGCCTGCACATGATTTGGGGAGGGGGTTAATGGAGCCTGCACATGATTTGGGAGGGGGGTTAATGGAGCCTGCACATGATTTGGGGAGGGGGGTTAATGGAGCCTGCACATGATTGGGGGGGGGGGGGTTAATGGAGCATGCACTTGATTTTGGGGGGGGGGGGGGGAGAGCCTGCACATGATTTGGGGGGAGGGGGGAAGCCTGGACCCTGCACATGATTTGGGAGGGGGGTTAATGGAGCCTGCACATGATATTGGGGGGATGGTGTTGGTTAATGGCCCTCGCCTGTGGGGAGATTGGTGTACTTATAACAATTTAATAGACAAATGATACTATTTACAGTCAAGGGGGGCGCAAAATGTTTTCTTCTTCCTAGGGGGGGCATGACAGAAAATAATTGAGAAGCACTGCCTTAACCCCTTAAGGACTCAGCCCTATTTCACTATAAGGACTTGGCCATTTTTTGCAAATCTAACCAGTGTCACTTTATGTGGTGATAAATTTAAAACGCTTTTACTTACACAGGCCGTTCTGAGATATTTTTTTCGTCACATATTGTACTTCATGACACTGCTAAAATGGGGTCAAAAAAGCTAATTTTTTTGCATAAAAAAATACCAAATTTACCCAAAAATTTAAAAAATTTGCATATTTCAAAGTTTCAGTTTCTCTACTTTTATAATACATAGTAATACCCCCAAAAATTGTGATGACTTTACATTCCGTATATGTCTACCTAATGTTTGGATCATTTTGGGGGATGTTACATAGCTTAGAAGTTTAGAAGCAAATCCCACTTTTTATGGACCAGTCCAGGTCTGAAGTCACTTTGTGAGGCTTACGTAATAGAAACCACCCATAAATGACCCCATTCTAGAAACTACACCCCTCAAGGTATTCAAAACTGATTTTACAAACTTTTTAACCCCTTAGGTGTTCCACAAGAGTGAATGGCAGATGGAGAAACATTTTTAGAATTTCGATTTTTTTGGAAAATTTTACATTATAATCAGAAACCCCCCATATGTGGTCTTAAACTACTGTTTGGCCAAACGGTAGGACATAGAAGGAGGGGAACGCCATATGAGTTTTAGAAGGCAGATTTTGCGGGACTGTTTTTATTTATACTATGTCCAATTTCAATCTCCCCTTTGCACCCCTAGAATAGAAATTCCAAAAAAGTGACTCCATCTAAGAAAGTACACCCCTCAAGGTATTCAAAACTGGGTTTACAAACTTTGTTAACCCTTTAGGTGTTCCACAAGAGTGAATGGCAGATGGAGAAAGAATTTCGATTTTTTTTGGAAAATTTTCCATTATAATCCATTTTTTCCTGGAACAAAGCAAGGGTTAACTGCCAAACAAAACTCAATATGGGTTTCCCTGATTCTCTAGTTTGCAGAAACACCCCATATGTGGTCCCAAACTACTGTTTAGCCAAACGGCAGGGCGCAGAAGGAGGGGAACGCCATATGGGTTTTGGAAGGCAGATTTTGCTGGACTGGTTTATTTACACCATGTACCCTTTCAAACCCCCTGATGCACCCCTACAGTAGAAACTCCATAAAAGTGACCCCATCTTGGAAACTACAGGATGAGGTGGTAGTGTTTTTGGTACTATTTTAGGGTAAATATGATTTTTGGTTGCTCTATATTACACATTTTTGAGGCAAGTTAACAAAAAATTTAAATTCTAAAATTGTTTCTAAATTTGCCATTAAGTTTTGTGGAACACCTAAAGGGTTAACAAAGTTTGTAAAGTAGTTTTTGAATACCTTGAGGGGCGTAGTTTCTTAGATGGGGTCACTTTTTTGGAGTTTCTAGTCTAGGCTACATCAAGGGGGCTTCAAATGGGACATGGTGTAAATAAACCAGTCCATCAAAATCTGCCTTCCAGAAACCATATGGCGTTCCCTTCGTTCTATGCCCTGCCGTGTGGCTATATAGCCATTTACGACCACATATGGGGTGTTTCTGCAAACTACAGAATCAGGGCAATAAATGTTTAGTTTTGTTTGGCTGTTAACCCTTGCTTTATTACCGTAAAAAATGGATTCAAATGGAAATTTAGCCAAAAAATGTTATTTTTATAGGGCAGATTGTTACGGACGCAGTGATACCAAATATGTCTACTTTATAAAATTTGTTTAGATTTTACACTATATTATCATTTTTAGGAACAAAAATTAAATAATTTTAGTATCTCCATAGCCTGGGAGCTACAGTTTTTTTTCTGTTGGGTGACTTTCTAATGTAGGGGCTCATTTTTTGCGGGATGAGATGGCGGTTTTATTGGCACTATTTTGGGGGGCATATGACTTTTTGATCGCTCGCTATTAAACTTTTTATGATCTAAGGTGACAAAAAATGTCTTTTTTACATCTTTTTTATTATTATTTCTTTACGGCATTTATCTGAGGGGTTAGGTCAAATGTTATTTTTATAGAGCACATTGTTACGGATGTAGAAAATACCTAATATGACTACTTTTAATAATATGTTGGTTTCAGCTTGACATCATAAACCAACTTTGAAAAAAAAAAGGTTTTGTGCCTTCACATTCTGGAAGCCATAGTTTTGGGGTTTTTTTTTTTTTGGGGGCGACTGTCCTATGTAGGGGCTCTTTTTTTGCGGGATGAGATGTCGGTTTGATTGGCACTATTTTAGGGGGCATTTGATTTTTTGATGAGATGCTATTACAGTTTTTGGGATCTAAGGTGACAAAAAATTTTTTTTTTAACTTATTTCTAAATTCCCGAGGTACTCCGACCTGCTCTTTCCCGGTCAGAAAAGATAAGGGCCTTGAGGACTGCCTCATAGAATTGGAGGAAAGTCTCTGTGCTGCCAGCACATCGGCATAGTACAAAAGCGTTGTACAAGGCAACCTGTACCAAGTAGACTGCAACTTTTTTGTACTATGCCCGGGTTTTGCGCATGGTATTATATGGTGTGAGGACTTCATCAGATAGATCAACTCCCATATACCGATTGTAGTCGACGATACAATCGGGCTTGAGGACCGTTGCCGTGGTACCTCGCACAGAGACAGGGGTGACGCCATGGATTGTGGTCAGTACAAGGACATCCCTCTTGTCCTTATATCTGACCAGCAACAGGTTGTCACTGGTAAGGGCACGTGTCTGACCCCTGGGGATAGGTACCTGGAGGGGGTGGGCAGGGAGGCCATGTTGATTTTTCCGCACGGTCCCACAGACGAACGTGGATCTGGCGGAGAGGGCCTGAAACAAGGGAATACTGGTATAAAAGTTATCCACGTACAGGTGGTAACCCTTATCCAGTAGTGGGTGCAAAAGGTCCCACACGAGTTTCCCGCTAACACCCAGAGTGGGGGGACATTCTGGGGGTTCAATACGGGAATCTCGTCCCTCGTACACACGAAATTAGTAAGTGTACCCTGAGGTACATTTTCACGCCATACCTTGCACGCTTAGAGGGAATGTACTGGCGGAAAATGAGTCTCCCCTTGAAAGCAACGAGAGACTCATCAACCGCGACCTCCCTTCCAGGTACATAGGCCTCCACAAATTTGGCCCCAAAGTGATCGATGACCGGCCTTATCTTATACAGCCGGTCATAGGCAGGATCACCTTGTGGGGGAACTTCCTGCATTATCTGCATAATGCAGGCATTTCCGGATGGCCTTAAATCTGGGAAGTGTCATGCCCATACTGTAAAGTGGGGTCTGGTAGAGGATGTCCCCACTCCAGTAATGCCTGACACTTGGTTTTTTGACCAGGCCCATGTGCAGCACGAGGCCCCAAAACATCCTCATCTCGGCTGCACTGACCGGGGTCCAGCCACCGGGCCTGTTAAAAAAAAAGCCTGGGTGCTGAGCATCGAACTGTTGGGCATACAGATTTGTCTGCTCCACCATCAGATTCACAAGTGGGTTACTGAAAAAAAAAAAAAAAAAAAAGTCAATTTCAGTAAATCCCACTGTGGGAATCTGGATTCCTGGATTGCCAACAAATTCAGGAATCACAGGCTCGTATTCCCCTGGGGTGCACCAGACTCGTTCACCTGTAGGGTGCTCAGGTGCACTTGGCTGATGGGCCGGAAAACTAGTACGAGCCCCAGGGTCCCTAGCATGGGGTTCCTCTGGCTCCGCCGCCTTGGGGGCTCATAGTAATCAGATGATGATGAGGAGGATGCGGATGACAGGAGGAACGTGGGGTCATCCTCATCCTCACTTGCGCTCTCGTTGTGGGAGAGCATCTAGGCATATGCCTCCTCCACCGAGAACATCCTGTGGGCCATGGGAGTGTGTGTTGTGCGAGTGTGTGTGCGTGCGTGTAAAATAAACTTTATTGAAGTGTGCGTGTGTGTGGGGCTGGGTGTTCGCGCACTAAAATACCTAAACAAAACAATAAAGAGGGGGCATGACCCCCAGGACATTGTGTAATTACAAGTAGACAAAAATAACAACAATTACCATTGTTAACTAAGGGGTGGGGGGGGGGGTAATATTTGTGTGCCACTGTTAGGACTAAGGGAAAACAAATTATCGTTAAAAATTAATGACTCCCTTATGTCCTAACCAGTGGCACAGATGGGGATTTAGCAAGTAGAAACCCCCATGGGAGGGTCCTCATGCCTGGCGGAGGATAACACTGTCCGGCCAAATGAGGAATAACTATGTATTCTAGCATCCACTCTATAGTGTGAGATAAAAGTGGAGTGAGAACTCCAAGAAGCTGACTTACAGATCATGTCCATTGGGATCGAGCTTCTCTCTGCAAAAGAAGTGGCCACTGCTTGAGTATAGTGGGCCCTTACAAATTCACGGGGCATCAAGCCCTGAGACATATAAGACTCCCGAATTGCCCCTTTAATCCAATGACTGATGGAGGGCTTAGAGGCTTTCCTCCCCTTATGGGTACCGGAAAAGAGGATAAGGAGGTTTTCATCCTTTCTAAATACCTTGTAACGTTCCAGTTAAATCTGCAGACATCTCGAAACATCGAGGGTATGGGGCCCTCTTTCCTCAGAGGAGGGGGGTGGAGCCAAAGTCGGCAGGGAAATCACCTGGTTGACATTGTCAAAGGAAGGAACCTTTGGAATGAAAGTAGGTGAAAATCTGAGAAGTACCCGATCTTGCAGGAACTTTGTATAAGGCTCAAAGGCAGAAAAAGCTTGGAGCTCCCCAACTCGCTTTGCAGAGGTAACAGCCAACAAGGTGATTTTCCAGGTCAGGAACTTGAATCCCGCCTCCTCTAGGGGCTTAAAGGGGGGAGATGCTAACCCCCTGAGCACTACCAATAAATCCCAAACAGGGATAGGTCTGATTACTGTAGGCTTTAATCTTGAGGCTCCCTTCAGGAATCTCTTAATAAGGGGGTCTTGAGAAACAGCTCTGTTGAGACAAGCAGAGATTGCTGAAACCTGCACTTTAAGGGTAGCGGGTGATAACCCTTTGTCCAGACCATCTTGTAGAAATTGGAGAATTACCAGGATGGAAGCTTCAGCGGATGTCTGCTGCTGCCTAGTACACCAGGATGAAAAAATCTTCCAGATTCTGGAGTAGGCTTTATTGGTAGCTTCTGATCTGGAGTGCTCTAAGGTTCTCAAGACAGACCCTGATAGCCCTTCTATCCTTGGAAGGGACTGATCAACCTCCAGGCCGTCAGGTTGAACATTTAAAGATTTGAGGAGATCTGGGTGTCCCCCGACACCAGTACTCTCGCTGGGGGAAGCCTCAGAAATTGACCCTGGCTCATCTGTAAGAGTTGGGTAAACCAAGCTCTTTTCGGCCAGTATGGGATAATGGCGATGACTGACGCTTGGTCCTGCCTGATTTTCATCAAGACCCTTGGTATCAAGGAAATTGAAGGGAAGATGTAGGCCAGCCTGAACCTCCATGGGATTGACAGAGCATCTATAGCCACCGGGTTGTCCTCCCTGTAAAGGGAGCAATACCTCTCCACTTTGATGTTGAACCTTGTTGCCATGAGATAGATCTCTGGCATGCCCCACCTGAGCGTTATCTCCTTGAAGACCTCTGGATGAAGTGACCATTCTCCGGTTGGAAGACCTCGGCTCAGGCGGTCCGCGATCACATTGTGAACACGAATGTGAACGGCTGACAAGTGGGTGAGGTTCATTTCTGCCCAATCCAGTATCACCCCTATCTCTCTCAGGAGACTTTTTGACCTTGTGCCTCCCTGCTTGTTGATATATAGTACAGCGGTCATGCTGTCTGACTGTATCTTAATGGCCTTCCCTCGAATGGAGGGAGCAAAATGAAAAAGAGCTAATCTGATCGCTCTGATCTCCAGGAGATTCGATGACAATAACCTCTCCTGAGGTGTCCAAGTTCCTTGGACTGTCTTGTCCAGAAGATGAGCACCCCAGCCTACTAGGGATGTGTCTGAAGTATGATCCAAGAGGGCTGGATCAGGGACTTGCCGTCCTCGAGGTGGGACCACCACCTTAGAGAGAGTCGGACTTTGTAAGGCAGGAAGAGCATGGAATTGAGTCCTACCGGACTGTGATTCCACTTGGCTAGTACTTCCGACTGGAGCGGACATAGATGCCATAATGCCCAAGGTACCACTTCTGTGGTTGAAGACATTAGTCCCAACATCTTCATCCATGTTCGAATTGTTACCTGTTTCGGTACAGAGAGAGAACGGGCTGTTCGTTGAACGGATTGCCTTCTTTCGGGAGTGAGATGAATAGTCATCCTGACTAAATCCACCACGAACCCCAGGAACCTTAACGAGGTGGCTGGTTGAAGTTGGGATTTGTCCCAATTGATTATTCATCCCAACTGATGAATCCGCAATCCGCCTTCCGATCCATTGGATCCTACAAACTTGACCCGTCGTCTGATGGGATTAGGGTCCTTCTTGATAATTTTGATACAGCCGTGTCCACTTTTGGGACAGGCCCCCAGGAAGATACTTGATCCTCTTTGACCGGAAATACTGCCTTGATTCCTTTTCGTCCTAACCAGCAGCACAAGTGGGGTATTTGCCCCTGTGAAGCTGGTAAGGACAGGCGGAATTTTATTGAACAAAAAAAATTCTGCCTAAGTATCCTTAATTAATAATTAAGCAATTAAGCCCCTTCCCCATATAACCCATCCCCTAACTGGATGGGGTTGCTTTTTTATTGTCCTGTGGACTCCAGGACAGGCTAGACTCCTTACTGGAGTCTCCCTTTTGGGATATTTATATATGTATATATTTTATAATGTTTCTAATTCTGCCTTTCTTTTTTCTTTAGGTATCCATACGATTTCCTGCATCCTCCTGCAAATTGGCGTATGCCTGCAGGGTAAAGTGTGGGGATGTGCGAGGCCGTGAGCGTGCCTTTCCTGTGGACAAACTTGTTCTGGGGGCCCCCTCTACTTATCTGGGGCCTCGGCAACATCTTTTTCATTATTCCACGGAGAATCTTTCTCTCTCTCCGCTGAGCAGGAGTTCCCTGCCACGCTCCTCCGTCTTCTCACGAGAACCGGAAGTGCGTCATTGACGTCACTTCCGGTCTCCGGCTCCCTCCTCTTGCGCTATGTTTCTGCTCTTATTTTGTCAAAATGCCCTATTCTGCTTACCCTTAAGTAAGGCAGGTCATCTAGGTGGGAGTCAGTAGTAGTTATATTTATATTAAAGTGCGTTTAATGTAGAGCAGTGTTTCCCAACCAGTGTGCCTCCAGCTGTTGCAAAACTACAACTCCCAGCATGCCCAGACAGACTTTGGCTGTGCAGGCATGCTGGGAGTTGTAGTTTTGAAACAGGTGGAGGCACACTGGTTGGGAAACACTGATGTAGAGGACAGTTATAAGTATCTGGGCTCCACCTCCAGGGCGGGGAGTGGTGTTAACTCCTCCCTTTCGCCCTATTTAAGGCACCTGTGGGCGGCATGTCAGTGTTGCACTCAGTTTCTGAGTACAGCTGACATCCTTTACTTGCTACTCCTGCGCTCAGGTAGTTCTCTGAAGACATCACGCTTTTTTCAAAATGACATCGCCACCTCACGGTAAGGTACTACTTACTCTTTAGAGCCTTTTTTCTGGATCCAAGTTCTTATGCCTGTTGTCTGTGTCTTAGGCAAATATGCTCACAAGCAGAGACATCTTGCTTGCTCCAGCTGCAGCACCCCTTTGCCGGACTCGTACGAATTCCACCGATGCCAAGGCTGCCGACCCAGACCTACGGATCCAGAACCAATGGTGGTGGAGATGTTTTCCTGGATGAAGCAATTCATGGACACCTCCATTGCCGAAATTAAAGGAGCAGTCTCTAACAAGAGACCTAGGCAGGCCTCTCCTGGCCCGGTCCCTATGTCGGAAGACGTAATCTGCGTTGAAGATAATTCTTCCTCCGAGGAAGAGAGTTCGGCCTTTCGCTTTCCGGCCGAAAAGACTCAAAGACTGTTGCGCTCCATCAGGTCAAGGGACCAGGATGTTGAGCAAGGGGAAACTCCACAGTCCACCTCTAAGGGGCCAAGGGCCTTTAAAGTGGACGAGTCTCTAAAGAAATTAATGGTTACCGAGTGGAAACACCGGGAAAAGGGTCCAGTTTTAACCAAAAGGTTTAAATTAATGTTCCCTCTACAGAATTCAGATTCATTGGAGTGGGTTCCACCGCCAAAGGTGGATATGGCAATATCAAAACTATCTAAAAGAACTCTAGTTCCCTCCGATGACGGCAGTAATTTAAAGGACCCCTTAGACCAGGCATGCCCAACCTGCGGCCCTCCAGATGTTGAAAAACTACAACTCCCTACATTCCTGGACAGCCTACTGCTATTAGCCTACAGCAGGGCATTGTGGGAGTTGTAGTTTTACAACAGCTGGAGGGCCGCAGGTTGAGAATCCCTGCCTTAGACAGATGAGCAGAATGTACACTTAGGCGCAATTACTCTGCTGCCTCCGCCTCTGCCTCAGTAGCCATTGCCTGCTCTGAGGTTTCAAAATTCATCCGTGCCCGTGCACTTAGGATTCAGTCTGATTTGGATTCTGGGGTTGCCAGGGACGACATCCTAGATCAGTTCAAAACTCTCTTACTGGGAATAGAGTTCCCCTTAGATTCCTCCCAGCAGCAATTAAAATTAGCTGCCAAATCTATGGCACTTTCTTCAGCCAGTAGACGCCCGCTTTGGTTAAAGCCTTGGGCGGCGGACAACACGTCCAAATTTAACCTTTGTTCCCTTCCCTATGAACCAGGTAGACTGTTTGGTTCAGAATTGGACCATCTAATGGAGAACCTGGCGGACAAGAAAGGTAAATCCCTCCCCCAGCAGTCCTTTCGGGGTCGAGGAAGAGGTAGAGGAAGGTTTCAGGGGAGAGATAGAACCCAGAGGCGTTCTGAAGGCAGTAAGAGAGGTAGGGGTTGCGGTCGTGGAAACCGCCGGGCTGAACCATGACTCTCTACAACCCGTGTTAAACATCCTGAACCCTGGAGATATGATGGTAACCATAGGCCTGAAGGATGCTTACCTTCATGTTCCCATCTACCCAGCACACAGAAGGTATCTCAGAGTTGCTGTGGCCTTACAAGGGGTAGTGAAGCACTACCAATTTGCTGTATTGCCCTTCTGTATATCTTCAGCTCCGCACACCTTCACAAAGGTGGTGGCTCCTGTGGTTGCTCATTTAAGACTTCTAGGGTTAGAAGTCGTACCCTACTTAGACGACTGGCTCCTAAAGGCCGCAGACGCAGGCGTCCTACAGAGTCAGCTTCATCAATCTCTCCAGATCCTTCAGGATTTGGGTTGGTTAATAAATTGGGACAAGTCACACTTGATCCCATCAACCACGAGAACATTCCTGGGGTTTGTGATCAATTCTCAACAGATGACCCTGTACCTGTCCCCACAGAGAAAGGACAGAGTAATAAAAGCAGCAGAGTCGCTTATACCACCCAAGAGAGTCTCCATAAGGGTTCTCATGAGGATGTTAGGCCACATGTCAGCATCTGCAGAGGCAGTTCCTTGGGCCTTATGGCATCTACGCCCACTTCAGGAGGAGGTCTTAGCAGCTTGGAGTCGCAAGCCCAAAGACCTAGACAGAATGCACTCCCTGTCTGTAAAAGTCCGTTCTTCACTCAGATGGTAGAAGAACCTAACAGATGGCAGGTCTCTGGTTCAACCTCGTTGGGTCACGTTGACCACGGACGCCTCACTGCTGGGTTGGGGTGCCCATCTGGAGGACAATCCAGTACAGGGTACGTGGAGTCCTCAAGAGAGACTCCTCTCATCCAATTTGAGAGAGTTGAGAGCAGTCAAACTAGCCATCCATCATTTTGCTCCTCTCATCCGCGCTCGGGCGGTGAGAGTCCGGACCGACAACACAACAGTGGTCGCTTACCTGAACAGACAGGGGGGGGACGAAGTCCCAAACTCTCCTGAGGGAGGTGGGATCTATTCTCTCTTGGGCAGAGATCAACCTATCCCACCTAATTGCAGTCCATATCAAGGGAGATCTCAATATTGTGGCAGATCGCCTGAGTCGCGGCCTTCCGGTCCCAGGAGAGTGGTCACTGAACGAGAACATCTTCTCCATGATAGGCCATCGTTGGGGGTACTCCGGAGGTCGACCTGATGGCAACTTGCTTGAATGCCAAGGTAAGCAGGTTCTGCTCCCTTTACAGGGAGGACAACCCTGTAGCAATAGATGCTCTGTCCATAACTTGGAGTTTAAGGGTTGGCTTATATTTTCCCTCCAATTTCTATGATACCGAGGGTATTGATGAAGATCAAGCAAGACCAGACCTCGGTGATAGCCATCATGCCATTCTGGCCGAAGAGGTCTTGGTTCACCCAACTCATGCATATGAGTCAGGGCACTTATTGGAGACTTCCCCTAATACAGGACCTAGTGTATCAGGACACAGGTCCCTGTCTAGATCTGAGGAAGCTCAGTCTAACAGCCTGGAGATTGACAGGTCCCTTCTAGAAGCTAGAGGGTTATCTGTGGAGGTCTTGAGAACAATATCTCACTCCAGAGCGGAATCCACAAATAAGAATTATTCCAGAATCTACGGGATATTCCTTCGTTGGTGTAGGGACAGAGAGGTAGTTGCCTCAGATCCTCCTCTCTCTACCATTCTACAGTTCCTCCACGATGGTCTAGACAAGGGTCTAAGTCCATCTACGCTCAGAGCTCATGTCTCTGCCTTATCAGCATGCCTCGGCAGGCCGATTTCTCAAGACCACCTAATCAAGAGGTTCCTGAAGGGAGCCGAAAGACTTAAACCCAGAATCTTGAGACCAATCCCTGAGTGGGATTTAACTGTGGTTCTGAAAGGGTTATGTGTCCCCCCTTTTGAGCCTTTGGAAGAGGTGGATCTAAGATTCCTATCTCTAAAGGTCACCTTCCTATTAGCTATCAGCTAAAAGAGTGGGGAACTTCAGGCTCTGGGGGCATCCGAGCCATACTTAAATTTCTTTCAGGACAAGGTCCTGTTAAGATTTCTACCAACCTTCGTTCCAAAGGTCCCATCATTTTGAAATACTAACCAGATTAGAAATCTACCCACTTTCTCACAGGCTGCAACTTCTCCTGAGGAAGAAAGGCTCCTTAACTTAGACATCTCAAAAGATCTAAGGGTATATTTGGACAGAACAAGGGAATTTAGGAGATCAGAAAACCTCCTTTTAGCCTACTCTGGGAAAAATAAGGGTCTTAAGTCCTCCAAACACACCCTAAGCAGTTGGATTAAAGAAGCAATCCCTTTGGCCTCTCTGTCCTAACACCTGACGCCTCCTTCCTTCGTCTCTGCCCATTCCACCAGGGCTGTATCTACATCTTATGCCGAAAATAAGCTAATTCCTCTGAACCAGATCTGTGCAGCCGCTTCTTGGAGTTCCCAGAACACTTTCATCTCGCATTATCGTCTAGAGACAAGACAAGCGGAGGGAATGGCCTTTGGAAACTCAGTTTTAAGTGCCGCCCTCTCAAAAAAAAAAAAAAAGAGGGTACCCTCCCAATTTGTGGGAGCTCCTTGCTACTTCCCCACTTGTGCTGGTGGTTAGGACGAAAGGGAAGCGGCAATTTTGACGTAAATTTGTTTTCCCTTAGTCCTAACAGCAGCACACAAATTTCCCACCCTTTGAGTGTTTTGTTATCAGTTACTTGTTATAAAGCAACCCCATCCAGTTAGGGGATGGGTTATATGGGGTAGGAGCTTAATTGCTTAATTATTAATTAAGGATACTTAGTCAGAAATTTTTTTGTTCAATAAAATTCCGCCTGTCCTGACCAGCTTCACAGGGGCAAATACCCCACTTGTGCTGCTGTTAGGACTAAGGGAAAACAAATTTATGTCAAAATTGACACATCTCTTGGTCAACACTGGACCTTTTTCTGGCTTTTTCCATTCCGTCTTCATCAGAGACAGGAGGTAATTATCCGCTTTAAAGGCCCTAGGCCCCTTAGAGGCAGAAGATGAGGCTTCCCCTGAATCAACGTCCTGGTCCCCCGACCGGATGGATCTTAGCAGCCGTTGGGCTTTTTCCGGCGGAAAAAAATATGAAAAACAGTCGTCCTCCTCAGAGGAGGAGGAGGCCGAACCGTCTCTCAGATCCTGAACCCCCGATACTTCCATCGCCGGATGGGGAGAGGAAGGACGTCGGCGCTTGGAAACAAGGGCATGCTTCAACTCTTCTATGGAAGCGTTCACTTGATTCATGTTGGTCTCCATGTAGCCCTTTACCCAATCGACGTCGTCGTGGACCGTCGACTCCTGCTGGGGGAGTGTCTTGGCCCTACAGGGTGGGCACTGGGAAAAGGCGTAGCTGTCCTCCAGCACTATCTGGCAGTCATGGCACTGCAGGTGGCGTCACTTGCCAGTGGTCTTCCTGCTGGGCTCTCGCTCACCGTCCCCGGTAGAAGACATGGCTGAAAATAGAAGAGATATGAATTAAGCATAAAATGCAAAGAAAAGAGACCATTAACAGCAAGCTTCAGGATCTTTACCCAGAAGATCCTAGCAAGGTCAGAAAAGCTTAATAGCAACAAACAGTGGATTTGCAAGAAAGCAGACTTGCAATCCAAAACACACAGACAATCTCAAGGTTGAAAGAAAATCTGCTCTCCAGGAGACTGAACCTGGAGCCTCTCCACCTTTACCCTGGGAACACACTTTGCGTGTTCCCAGGGCACGCATATGACGCGCGCTTCTGCCGCGAAGTGGCTGTTTTATGGAAGCGCGCGTCATATGTGCGCTCCCATAATAGAATATGGGTTGGATCACGCGTGCTGCCGCGCGATAGTCACGGCAGCCGACGCGATCGCTTAGGGCGTTTTACAGCGCGGTCGTCCGCGCTGTAAAACGCCGACATGTGAACCATGCACATAGGGATGCATGGCTTTTCACATGTTGAGCGTTTTTCAGCGCGTATGAACGCGCTGAAAAACGCTCAGGTGTGTTCCCAGGGTTAAATAGTGTGTTTGGGCGCAAAGGGGGCAGGATAAAACTTAAGGCTTAAATTCTTTAAATTTAAATAAATTATTATTTTAAATTCAAGAGAGGGCCCCTCTTCCCTGCTAAGGGCACCAAGCCCTCCTACAAGAAGAAAAAACCTCCTCGGCCGAAGCAGACTGCAAACGTCCGGCGAAGACCGGACGTGACGTCACCCGACGTCATTTCCGCAAGATGGCGGCGCCCAGCCGAACATGCGGGACGCCGTCACCGCCGCTACTCCCCTCAGAACGAGGTAACCCCCAACACTCCGGATGCATGAACAGGAGCATTAAGACTTTAGGCGGCGTAGTAGGAGAGAAGAAAAGCGCTCCAAAAAGGAAAAAAAATGACACTCTCTCCACCGTAGGGATGAAGGAGTGGAACCACCCGTCCTGTCTCGTCCACAGGACAGAAAAAAAACACAATGTCCTGGGGGTCACGCCCCCTCTTTATTGGGGGCAGGGAGGGCGTGTATGTGTTTTTAGTTCATTAAAACTTCCACCTGTCCTAACCAGTCCACAGGGGCAGAATACCCCATCTGTGCCACTGGTTAGGACGTAAGGGAATTAAATTTTGAGCCTGCAGTCAGTGTAGTTCTAATGGTTGCAGAGGGGTGCGTGTGTTGGGGAGGATGGGACGCCAAAAAAGACTTCTGGCACAGGGTGCAATGTAACAGAAGGCCAGTCCCGTTTTTTATTGTGACGCCAGAGTTGGAGTTCTGTACATTTTTTACCAGCTCTTACAGAGCCCTGGTGTCTGTCCTGTAGGGGTCCCACCTCTAGGGCCCCTTCAATCACAGGGTCCTGTGCCCCTCTTTGAATGGAGCAGAGGTGGAGCATGGGCACAGTTGCCCCAAGTACAGCTCAGCCACCTCCAGCCGTCCACAGGCTCCTCCTCCTTGGGGTCGTTCCCAGCAGAGGCCTTTGGTATGACGTCACCTCCCATGTGACGGTTTCCACACCCCGTCCGCTGACTGCGCACAGTGATGACGCTATTGACTCTGACCCCGGCGATGTCGGAAGTGACTGTTGGTTGCCATAGCAAACTGCCGACTGTCGGGAAACATGGCGTCCCACGAAGGTGTTGGGCACTTGGTAGGGATGCCGCATGGCAGACGGGCACTTGGTGTTTCACACCCGTTACCCATGAGCGGGTTGGATTCCTACGCTCCACCGGATCCTGTGCAAGATTTCCACCGGCATCTGAACAAACTGTCCGGGCTGCAGCCATCTGACTGTGAGAGCTTCCGCACTGAGCTTAACCTGCTGCTGGACCAGCTGATCTCCCAGGAGTACACCGCGGGAGGCCCGGGCATCAGGGAGGAGGTGGGGCACACGAATCCCCGTTGGTGGCAGTCCCAGTCCCAGTCCTACCTTTGATCTCACATAATGACATAACAATAAGCCACCAATTTTAGACTTTGAAAAAAGGGACACTTTTTGACCCGTTCGCTTAAGGGATTCTGCCTGGAACAGTAAAAGTGCTAAAATAGCAAGTAATATTCTTCCTCCTGTTCCCCTGTCTTGTCCTTCCCTCTGGCTGCAGCAGGGACCTCTGCTGCAGCCAATCACTGGCCTCAGTCATGTGCCTTACACTGCTGAGGTCAGAGATGTCACTGCTGCAGCCGGGAAGATGACACCGGCTCCGCAGATTCGGGGTGCATTGATGGAAGCAGCAGGGAAGATAAATGATATGGATTCTTTTTTAGCACATCTACTGTTGCTGGGGTTTTAATTTAACTTGGACATAATAGATGCCAGTGAGTATGTAACCATAGAGATGTGCTTGTCTCCTGACGGGTGACATGGACAATCGGATTACTATGGCTCCTGTTAAGGGGAAGGATAGATTAGGCAGCAATGGACAGTCTGTTCTTAAAGGGATGTCTCACGTAACCAAATGGCATTTATCATGTAAAGTAAGGCACTTCCTAATGTATTGTGCTTGTCCATATTGCTTCCTTTGCTGGCTGGATTCATTTTTCCATCACATTATACACTGCTTCCCTGCAGTCCAGCAGTGGTGGTCATGCATGCACACTGTAGATAAAAGCGCTGGCCTCTCTGGTGGCCGGGACTATGGATGTGCGCCTAGGCCTGCATGCGCAGCAGTTCCTGTCCTGCCTACCTCATATCTGCGCCGTAAGCCCTGGATATGAGCAGTGTATAATGTGATGGAAAAATGTATCCAGCCAGCAAAGGAGGCAATATGAACAATCGCAATACATTAGTAGTAAGTGCCTTGTGTTCGTTTTCTCTACATGATAAATGCCATTTGCCAAAGTGAGACATCCAATTTAATATGTGGAGAAAAAGTCAAATGGCACCTCTTTTCCCATTGTCAGAATATCCTTTTGGAAGAGCTTTAAGGCAGCCCTGGAGGTCACCCTGATGGCGTCCAGATTGTGTGGTGCAGCGGTATAGCGGGGAGGATGAAGAGAGGTGTAGATTCACCGCCTCAGGAAGGTTTTCTGGGGCGCTGGCTCCTGGCAGCCTTTATGTATGCGCCATATAGGACCAGTCATAAACTAGTGAGCACTTGTATGAGAACTGTAAGTGATAACGTGTTCTTACCTCTCTATTGATGCAGACATTTGCTAAACCGGAATACCCATTTCAAAAAATACATGCATGTGTTGGAGTAAGCGGTAGCTAAAAACAGGTCATTTTTGGTGGCAGATTTGTAATTTGGAGGAGGTGTTAGAGGAGTTTTTCCAAGAGTATTAGGAGAGTATTGGGTTGAGGGTTCTCTACCATTGACCTCTATGATAAAGACAATTAAATCTGCTTAAAAAAAGTAACATGTCACTTCTGAAACGTCTTTTAAATCAGCAACTGAAAAATCTCTTACGTTAAAGAGGACCTTTCACCGCTCCTGACAGGCCCGTTTTAATAGCTATGTGCATTCCCCATGTAATAGCAATTCTGGAGCCTCTATTCTTATGACTCTATGTGCCATTCCTTTATTATTTCTACCAGAAGTTCTGAATGAGTTGCTAGCAGTCTGCAGGAGGGGAAAGAGGGGAGGTAACAATTTGGGGGTGATTAGTTACTTAATGATCTGTCCAACCTACAAGAAAGAGATGCGGGTCCCTACGTAACTAGGCAAATGACCTGGAAATGGTGGCAGTCCTTCAGATTTCCTGGACAAATACATTGCTGAACTGAATTTTTAACATATGAAGGGGTCCGAAACCATATCGGCGGGGTGCCTGGTGTTGGACCCTGCTTATCTGATATTGATGATGCTATCCTGAGGAATATTACAGTATTACTCCAGTGCACGATAACTTTAATATTGATGGCCTATCTTTAGGCTATTCATGTCTGATTGGCGAGGGTCCAATACCTTACACCTCAGCTGTTGTAGTCTGGTGTCAGAACTACGTATCTCCGCTCCATTGTGTAGGGCGCAGAGCACTCGTTGCTCCTGTTGAAGTGAATGGGAGCAGCAGTCCCAGAAGACAGAAGTTAGGCCGCTTTCACACAGTCAGTGTTTGACCTGTGATCGTCATAAGTGATTGTGATCCAAAACTAGAAGTGGCTCCAAGATACAAATCTTTCCATTATAACTTATCTCTGCGTAGCCTCCACTCCTGGTTTTTGCTCACAAACACTGACGTGTGAAAGCAGGGTCCCTTTACACTGCCCGATGTTCGGGTAGACTATCGCAGTGTTTATAGTAATAATCTGCCGATTACCCTAAGATCATACTGTGTAAACACGCTCTGCTGACGGCAAACATGAATTCTGCATGGCGACGAGCGATGGTATTAGTGATGTTTCTTCCCCATACTGTGGAGGAGATCACTGCATGTAATAGCAGCGGTCTCCTCCTCTGACAAGCAGGTGATTGTCGGGAAGGAACGCTTCTTTCCCGACAATCGTCTACTCCATTGAGCAGGGTGAAGGGGCCTTCAGACTGAAAGCTGCACCAATTTCACAGACGTGACATTTCATTAATGTTGTGCAAATTGCAGCACCGCAGACTTCTGCAGAACTCTACAGAAATCCCCCCTACACCACACTGGGTACCTCATTTAGATTCACACACATCTCGCAATAATTGTTTGAAGGATATAATCCTGCTTATATCATCCTGAAACCACCGAGAATTCATAATATAACAGCATTACGGGAAGATCACAGTATCAGATTTCCAAAATGTGATTGTCTCTTATTTTTCCTTACATCTCTAGGAGGTCTGTTCCTTACTCGTTCAAGCTTGTCGTCTTGTCCAACTGAACCAAGAACACCTTGTCAGTAAAGTTTGTCAGCTTATACATTATTTGCTCAACAGACTTCAGGTAAGACGCTTATCTTACGTACATGTACTTATTGCACCTTTTCACGATAAGCTGCCCGTTTTCAGATGCCTCATTCCATTCTGGTTGTCAGATCATTGACTGCTCAGGGCTCCTGTACACTGCTGTATACGGCTGTGTTTCTGATCCATCTGCAGTATTTCCGTATACCTCCGATACCATACGGAAGCCTAGAGCCTTTTTACTGTTGAGTTGTGTATTAAATACATTGAATTCTAGTATGTGCCATTGTACACCGTTCCTAGGAAGGTATTCTTCTCGACAAGTGCTGACAAGTTTGACGGAGCCTCTAAGGCAATGCATGGAGGCTGTGTGGCGCAGTTCTGTCATACAAACGCTGTTGCCTTTGTGCACAAACCCTTATTTCTTTCATCTGAGTTCTCCCAATGCACTGCTCTGACACCCAACCAGGAGGGTTAGGGATTTGACTTTGCATGCAAGCGGAGGAAAAGACACGTAAAAAGTTAAGACTACTTTCACACTTGCGGCAGCAGGGTCCGGCAGGCTTTTCTGGCGGGGGAATAGCCTGCCGGATCCGTGTTAACGCTAGCCCACCGTGCCGCCGGAAGTCTGCTCCAGCCCCATTCTGTATAATGGACCTTCGGCCTGCCCGCAGCATAGCAAACAAGCCGAGAGGCGGACGGACCAAAACCGCACCATGCTGTAGTTTTTGTCTGGCCGCCTCTCGGCATATTTGCCGTATTATGGTGAATGGGGCCGGAGCGGACGTCCGGCGGCATGGTGGGCTAGCGTTATCACAGATCCAGCAGGCTGTTCCTCTGGCGGACCCTGCTGCCGCAAGTGTGAAAGTAGCCTAAGATGCTGCACATTGTAAATACATTTCAATTGTGAAAGTGTTAATTTAGCATTTTTCCGTGCATTACTTTATTATAAGCATGGGCAATAAAAAAGGTAAGAGGTTCCCATTGGAGTTTCCATAACATTTAACAGCAAGTATACCGTAGCGTGTCAAAATGACTGAACCGAAGGAACCCCATTAAAAGTCAGGGATTATCTGGTGGTGTAAATGTACTGCCGATTACCGGATGAACGAGCGAAAAACATGTAAATGCTGCGGTCTCCTCCAGCAGCCAGTAGTATATTATCAGGAAGGAACGCTTCCTTCCTGATAATCTGCTGCTCTGACATCCCGTGTAAAGGGACCTTAAGCCATCAAAGTAAATTTCTGGAAAACCGTTTTTTGCAGCTTCTCTTGATGGTTTTTTTCCAGAAAAAAAAGTTCACTATAAGTCAATAGAGAATTAGGAAACGCACAACAGAAAGTTATTTTGTGGCGCTTTTTCCACTTTTTTTCAAAATGCAGCTTGCACTCGTTAGGTTACTGGATCCGGCAGGGTTCAGCAAAAACGCCTCCGTTACTGATAATACAACCATCTGCATCCGTTATGAACGGATTGGTTGTGTTAGCTTTAACATTGCCAACACGGATCCGTCATGAACTCCATTGAAAGTCAATGGAGCGAAGGATCCGTTTTCTATTTTAGCAGATTGTGTCTGAGAAAATGGATCCGTCCCCATTGACTTGCATTGGGGTAATGCCAGATCCGTTTTGCAACCGCATCCCAGGGCGGAAAGCAAAATACAACATGGTGCGGTTTGCTCTCCGGAATGGGAACACAACTAAACTGAACAGAATGCATTTTGGAGCATTCCATTCCGTTCAGTTAAGTTTTGTCCCCATTGACAATGAATGGGGACAAAACTGAAGCATTTTTTCCCGGTATTGAGCCCCTATGACAGATCTGAATACCGGAAAACGTAAACGCTAGTGTGACGGAACTCAATACTGGAAAACTTAAACGCTAGTGTGACGGAACTCAATACCGAAAAACAACTCACAAACGAATGGCAAAAATGTTTGAAACCCCCCCCCCACCACATACAGAGTGTGTGTGAAGAAGCAGATTTTCCTGCAAGTTTTTTTGAGTCAAAACCACAGCTGATTCAAAAGGGATGGGAAATGTAAAGGAATATACTATTGCACTTCTCCTTCCTGCCGTATACACTTCCTGTTTTGGCTCAAGCATGTGATTGGACCATGTGACCCAGTGACGTTACGGAAGGTCCTTTAGCCCCCCCAGCTGAAGACAGAACAGGAGACCGGCAGCTACGCGCTCAATTTAGGCCGGTGAGTTACTTTTTTTTTTTTTTTTTTTTTTTTTTATAAACCCTCAATCACCCATTTTACTTTTCATTCTGTATTTAGAATGCTATTATTTTCCTTTATAACCATGTTATAAGGCAAAATAATAAAATATACAGAATACTCAACCCGAAACCGGACTTCAGTGATGAAGTTCGGGTCTGGGTACCAAACATGCCGATTTTTCAACGTAATCTGAGACAGAATATCTGGCAAAAAGCGCTGAGACCGGCGCGCTCATGTTCTGTGATAGCACAGCTATCGGTATATCGGCCTGGTTAGGGGCCGATATCGATAACTGTGCAAATCGTGAATATCGGCCGATAATATCGGCCAAACCGATAATCGGTCGACCCCTACCAGAGAATATGCTTGAGGGTCTCCACCCCTCCACATTCCCTCCAGCATTTGTCGTTATGCTCAGGGTAAAAATCGTGACTTTTTTTGGAGTACAGTAGCACCTGGAGTACATCTTATATGCTTGTTCTCTGTGGTTGATACAAGATGTTACTTTACGTATTGTATTGTACGCCTTATCCTATTCGATTGGAAGTATTTTTTCCCATGTTTCCCATTTTGAATGTTTAAGTTGTTAAATTATGTGTCTTTGTTATATATTTCGTAGATTTCTTTTGTTGTAATTTTCTTATCTGTGTTGGGAGAAGATATTATATCTGAGAGTTTAGTTGGCCAACTCCTTTCCTGTGTGTTATTTTTTGGAGAGAATCTTGATAATAGTGTAGGCATTTTTGTCTGCTTCTGTTAAACCGTAATGGGATTTACGATTATTGAAGCTTTTTATTCCTTTGTCGTCTATTATATCCCCTATGTATATTAATCCCTGTTTTATCCAATTATCAAGTGAGATATTTCTTGTAATCGTCTTTAGCGTCACAAGGGGAATTTTGTGAGTGTTTTCTTGTCCTGGGTCTACCTGTGAAATTTTGTTTGATTTCCACATCTCCAGAGCTATTTTGGTAGTTGGTGAGACCAATTGGGTATATTTATTAGATCTGTCACTATTTAATATTAAGTGAGTCCAATCTGTTGTTTCGTTTATTTCTGATTCCATTTTTACCCATTGTTTTTGTTTTTCTATGGGTTTGAACCATTCTAGTCATTGTTTCAAAATGTTTGCTTTGTAATATGCGGTGAAATTCCCCCGTTAGCATTTCTTTTTTGCAGGATGTGGGCAGCTATTCTAGGTTTTGTTTTGTTCCAAATAAATTTTGTCATCTGGGAGTGGAACTTGAGCATTTGAGCTTTTGGTATAGAGAGCAGTAATAAGCAATAGGATAGTTTTGGGAGCAGGAGCATTTTATAGATAGTCAGTCTACCAAACAGCTCCATTTATGTTTTGAAAAATTATCAATTTCCTTCTCTTGTCTTGTACAATTTGGGGAAATTTTCAGTGATGGTTGTTTTGGTGTCCCTTGCCAATTCCACCCCCAGATAAGTAATGAAGTGTGAGCTCCATGAGTATGGGAAATTTTATTTTAAGTTATTTTTTTAGTTTTCTGAGATAAAAATAATGCCATAAATGTTTGATTTTGTTGGGTTGGCTTTATAATAGGATACTTGGCTGAATTTTTCAATTTCATATTGAATGTTAATTAGGGATGATTCTGGTTCTGTAGTTATCATTAAGACGTCGTCTGCGAACAAGTTGATTTTATTATCTTGTTTTGATGAAAATATGCCTTTGATACACTCATTCTTTCTAATGTGTTCCGCGAAAGGTTCTATAATAAGCACAAACAGGAAGGGTGATAAAGGGCAACCCTGCCTGGTGCCGTTGGATATTTCAAATTGGTCAGAGAAGACGTCTGTGCACAGGACTTTAGCAGAAGGGTCTGAGTACATTGAAAATGTTGCTTCATTAAATGGCTCCAGAATCTCAAATTTGCGAAGTGTTTCTTTCATATACTGCCAATTAACCCTATCAAATGCTTTCTCTGCATCTAAGGAAAGAAGCAGAGGCATCTTTGTTTTATTAGCTTTTGTGATCAGGTTTAGCACTTTTCTGGTACCGTCCTGCGCCCGTCTCCCCATTGTAAATCCCACCTGATCTTGATTTATCAAATCTGGTATAACATTTTTTAACCTTGTCGCTAATAATTTGGCAAAGATTTTTATATCTTCATTCATAAAGGATATAGGGCGAAGGTTTTCTGGGCAATCTGGCATTTTTCCCGCTTTTGGTAAAGTGATCACGTCGGCACATTGCTGAGCCTCAAATTTCTATTGCAGATGATTTTTTTTCTTGAACAGTTGTGGGTCTGCACGTGGATTGGCACTGTTCAGGATGTGAACTTTTACTTTTTGACGCAGGTCTGCTAAAAAAAAAAAAAATCTGTGTCCATAGGAATGTCAAGGCATGTTCCCACTGATTACTATTGAACACAGATTTCACTCTGATTTTAACACAGAATACTTTGTGTGCATACCCTAAAGAAGGTTTCACCCTGGGTTCAGACCGTTTTTGTCGCGCGTATTTCAGCGCGTTTTTGCAAATAGGAAACGCGCGTTCGTACGCGCGTTCTTGTGATTGACTACTGTGGTGTCAATCACAAAACGCGCTACAAACGCCCCAAAAAAAGCTCAAGTACTTGTTTATGCGTCGGGCGTTTTACAGCGCGTTCAAACGTGCTGTAAAACGCTCAAGTGAGAACCAGGGCCATAGGAAAGCATTGGTTTTCATGTGCTGAGTTTGAACGCGCTGTAAAACGCTCAGGTGTGAACCCAGGGTTAGCCATGATGTCTCTTTGTATGGCACAGTGTATTTCTATAGATATGGTGACCAGGACAATAATATCAATAACAAAGCCAGAAGGGGATCCAGCCCACAACCCTATGTGTGAGCTGTTGTCTTTTTTTTTGTATTCGGATTAAAAAAAAATAATCTAAAAATAAAACAAATAAAGTTTTAAAGTAATTATGTTTCAAAGATTTATTAGTGAGCTGCAATTAACATTAAAGGGGTTGTCTCATCATGGACAATGGGGGCATATCGCTAGGATATGCCCCCATTGTCTTATAGGTGCGGGTCCCACCGCTGGGACCCGCACCTCTATCGAGAACAGAGCCTGGCAAGGTGGTGGCTGGAAGACTCCGTTCCGGCCACCACCAAGCTGGCTCCCCACAAGTGAATGGGAGCATACCGCACATGCGCGGCCCCCGCTCCCATTAATTTCTATGAGGCCGACGGAAAAAGCTGAGCCAGCTTGGCTATTTTCGGCGGCCCCATAGAAAATGAATTGAGGGCCGCTGCGCATGCTCAGTCAGCCCTCCTTCACTTTTGGGGCTCCGTTCTCGACCCGCACCTATAAGACAATGGGGGCATATCCTAGCGTTATGCCCCCATTGTCTATGATGAGACAACCCCTTTAACTGGTGGATCGAGAAGCAACTCATCCAGTAGAATACTGTTTTAATCTTTACCTGTCACACAAGATATTAGGCTATATTCACTTTTATCAGTGAAGTTTTGGCTATCTCTTGGAGAAAAGCTCATTAGGCTGACACGCTATATCACTTGACACCCCCCCCATACATTTTCACACATGGCTGTGCATAGTGTAGTGACACGGGACCAGACCTTTTTCTTTTAGTGTAATGACAGACACACTGATTTAAATAGTCTGTCACTTTGGAGGTAGCATTACTTCGTTTTTCAGAACTCACAAGTTAAAGGGGTTATCCAGGTATACATTTTTCCCTTTCCCTGTGCTTCCCCTGCCAGGCCTTGCAACTTACTAATGTACTTTCACTCCTTTTTCTGTCTCGCTCCAGTGATTGGGATAGTGGCCATGTGCGGAGATTGTATTTCCCCTGATGTCACGATCAGGCCTCCCATGATGCCCTTTGTCAGAATTCCCACTCGAATGGTCACACCCACGTTGTCTTGATCCACAAGCAGGGTAGCCAGAATCCAAGGCTTTGTGGGAGGAAACATTACGAGGAGGTAGCAAAAGGATGATACAGTGTAGTGGGCGGAGTTCCTGGCCCAGCCAAGGTTGTAGTGGGCGGAGTTCCTGGCCCAGCCAAGGTTGTAGTGGGCGTTTACAATTTTGCCTAGTCTTGCAGAGCACAGCATTATGGGAAGTGTTGTGGCTGCAGCTCATCTACACCCACAACCCGGAAGTCCAGGTTGTAAACAATGGCGTACAACGGCAGCATGGTGATTGAAGTGAAAGAAAAGTTGACAGGTACACTATTATGCTGTGTAGGTTACTAGCTGAGGTTTACACAATTAAATGACATTTTTTCGGATCCTGCACAACCCCTTTAAAGTTCACAGGCTGCAGTGAGACTGGATGGATGCGGGCGGGGGGTAAGGGCAAAGGAGCATGAACCCAGCAATGGGGAGCAGGTAAGTATGCTCAGACCTCTGAAATCAGCCACTTTATTCTTTCCAGACATTTCAGACAGAAGGAACATAATAGCAGACTCTTTTCCCCAGCAGTCCAGAGTATATATCTCCGCCCCTATATCAAATGTATTGTGTGTGACAATCTGGAAATGGAAGCTATAAATAAGCAATAAGTGCCCCCCTTTTTTTTTTCAAAGCATCAACCCTGTAGTTTACTTATGATGGATCCTTAAACTGTTTTCATAAAATGTATCTATTGACTCCTTTACTTGTTAATCCTCATTGCATTCGCAGTTGTAGCCTGGGTAATACTTCATACATTACGGTATATACACACAGAAATCCTCTGTACTGATATTACTAGACGCAACATCGTCGTCCCAGAGCTGCAGGTTCACTTAATCTAAGAAGCATTCATTTCTAGTCCTTTCAAGAATGGTGCCCCCAGGAATAATTATGCTCCTTATAAAAGATTGATCATCTAGCAGAAGGTAATCCCAAGGCACTTGAGTTAAACGTAGAGCACGTCCTGTACAACGGGCTTTTTACGGATGCTCACGATGAGCAGTTAAGCACAGCTTTAGCTATTCACCATTTACAATACAAGGTGTGTTTTTCTTGAATTATGAGAATTCCTGAAGATACTTGAGTGCACCTGATATAGCCCAGTTACTGCATCATGCATCCTGAATGACCTGTTAAGATACAGAGTAAGACTGGTGTCAGGTGGTTACAGTGCAGACGCATTTTAGAATTCATATTACAGCTGCAATACCTGGATCTCCCACATTCCTTTTCACCTAAATTTTGATCACTACTAGAACCCTATGGTGACGTAACTTTGAATACAGAGGCTAAAGTATGACTGTCTTAAAGGGGTTGTACCACAAAAAATATTCTGCAGTTTTCAAACCAGCACCTGGATCTGAATACTTTTGTAATTGCATGTAATTAAAAATTTAGCATAGCCACTGAGTTATTCAATATAATGTACCTGTATAGCGCCACCTGCTGTTTTTTTTCTTCTTAATTCTCTGCCAGCTGACTGAGATGGCTGCACATGCTCAGTTTCATCCTTCACCTGCCTCCTGAGCTGTGATAGGCAGAGCATGGACACGCCCCTTTAGCTGCAGCAGAAAAGACACTCCCCTGAGCTGCCAGCTTGATATAAATCTATCA
This sequence comes from Bufotes viridis, assembly GCA_033119425.1. Lineage (NCBI taxonomy): Eukaryota > Metazoa > Chordata > Amphibia > Anura > Bufonidae > Bufotes > Bufotes viridis. Next base: position 223,883,588 of record CM065591.1, on the reverse strand, counting down.
GAGCAATGAATGTGGAGATCTCTGGATCCATGTGAGGTACAGGGCTGGTTCTAGCTTTATTAGAAAGAGATTGTCATGTACTTTGTGTTGTCTGATTTTAATTTTTACATAAGGCATGGGATAGCCCCCTTAAGGCAGGCTGAAGCTAGTTTTAGCTCAGTATTTTAGTTTAAGCTCAGTCGTTTTTGTTTTTATCTGTTTAGTTATCAGCATGTTGCCCATGTTGAAGATACAAATAGGTATACTATACACTTGTAAAATGGGGACCCACACTGCGGATATGTACTTTTCTCCACTGAGAAAGTTAGGACCATCATGTATCATCCGATGAAGCATGCTGCATAGTTAATTGTACTGAATGTGTACAGATGTCTAGATCCAATGGACTATGTATGTAGGATCTGCTCCGTATGGACAGAATATCTGGACAAATAGGCAGGCGTGAATGAGACCCTAACCAGATTTACTAGTTGCTTAGGTGAACAATATATCTGGATTATTAGATGAAGAGATATTGCATGCCTTAATCTGTCTTTTTTGGGTCAACGTATTTATCATTTTGTGAAACCCTGTTATGTAGAACATGCCTAATAAATAAAAGATGGTAAGAAGATGGCACTCTGCAGCGTGAATAATTTACTCCTTGACTATTTTATGAGATGTATAATTATATGTCTTCTTTTCATCAGGATCTGTTTGATCCACAGTAAATTTTGATGATTTCTGCCTTTGGTGACAGGTGATTGTCGATGAAAAGAATTTGGATTTTCTCCTCGGGTTTTCTATTTCTGCTTTGAAACAATGTAGCTCATGGACACATGTGGAGATTCTGCATGCATTGGCGGCATTAGTGTACACCAACGGGCACAAATGCCAGAAGGTAAGCATTGTAGATTGGATATAACTTATTGGGCTCATTAATAACATAGCATTATTTCATAGCTAAAAATAAGATAAATATATGTAAATCCAGTGTTGATATATATAATATTGATGGTTTGCATATTTGTAGCTAATGTTTAATTTGTAATCCTTCTTAACTATATTTAGATGTAGGAGTTAAAGAGGACCTGCCACCGCTCCTGACTTGTCTGTTTTAATAGCTCCATGCATTCCTCGTGTAATAGCAGTTCTGGAGCCTCTACTCTTATAGCTCTATGTTGTGCCATTCCTGTATTATTTCTACCAGAAGCTATGAATGAATTGCTAGCAGTCTGCAGTAAGGGTACAGAGGGGTGGGAACCAGATGGGGGTGTGTCCCTGCACAGACTCACTCTGTCCAATCAGTGCTGCCATGTTCAGACTGTGCAGGGACACACCCCCAACTTGTTACCTCCCCTCTGTACCCTTACTGCAGACTGCTAGCAATTCATTCATAACTTTTAGTAGAAATAATACAGGAATGGCACAACATAGAGCCATAAGAATAGAGGCTCCAGAATTGCTATTACATGGGGAATGCATGTCAGGAGCGGTGAAAGGTCCTCTTTAATTATGGAGTAGATTTATCAAAACTAATGTAAAGGAAAACTGACTTAGTTGTCCATAATCCCTTTGTGTTTGGGATGGAGAATCAACTGCAGGTGAGTGTCAACCCCGAGGCAGCAGTCTGTGTACTCAAATGCCTGCAGCTTTACTTGAAGGGAGGAGGGTTACTATGTGGCCCATTCGCTCAAACTTTCTTTATAGCTGCTTATGAGGACATTTTTAGAGTTCAAATTTGAGTTCACTAAATGAGTAACAACCTCCAAAGTTTCTTTAACTTGCTTAATTTAGTGGCCTCTTAAAGTGCATCGTATACTTAGGGTCCATTCACACGTCCGTGTGTGTTTTGCGGATCCGCAATACACGGACATCGGCAATGTGCGTTCCGCAATTTGCGGACCGCACATCGTCGGCACTCTCATAGAAAATGCCTTTTCTTGTCCGCAATTGCGGACAAGAATAGGACATGTTTTATTTTTTGCGGGAACGCGATTGCGGACCGGGAAGTGCGGATCCGCAATTGTGGACCCGGCCGGGACATCATCTGTCCCCATTGAAATTAATGAGTCCGCAATTCCGTTCCGCAAATGCGGAACAGAATTGCGGATGTGTGAATGGACCCTTAATGTCATTTTGGGACATGTGGTTCCCAGGTGACATGTTGTAATATGATTAAATGTTGAATACGAAAAGGAATCATTTGGCCCTATCAGTAAAAAGCCTTCTTTCTCTGGCACATGATTTAATGGTATTATGAGTAAAAAGAATTTATCAGAAAATCGCCTTTTGTGTAAATAAAGTCTTTTATTTTTTATTTTTTTACTTATCAGCATCCATTTATAAAAAAAAAAAAAAATCCTGAAATCTTGCAGTTTTTGCAGTGGCCTCATAATAGGCTTATACTTATTGTCCTGTAAAGATAATTTCTCAGCAGTCATCACATTATGAGAAAAGTCAGGCTTATAATGTCGGGTAACACTCATAACTGTAGGTGATAATCACAGCTCAATTCCTCCCCCTCCCTGCACAAGGACTTCTCCATAGATCACAGAGCACACCCACAGCACTTTCTCATAGAATTCAATGTAGTCAATCCTGTGGTCCATGTGGCAACTTTAAAGCATATCTCTAAATGGTGTTAAAGGATCACTGTGTTATTATAAAACTTTTAATATGTGTAATATATCAGTTTTGATCGGTTCTCTCATTTGCACGTGTCTGATTTGTCCATTGGCCATTCCACCTGCTTCCATCTTGGTACATCTCTACATCCCTATATGTATATTCATTCATATGGTTAATTTGTTTGCATTGTTTGACTTTCCTCCCTTCTACAGCGAGGATAGTGTGATATGCACACACTTCTCCTTCCTCATTCTAAGGGCTCATTCAGACAGGCGTATGCTGTCCGCAAAAATGCGGATCCGTTTTTCTTTTGCGGACAGTTCACCATGTCCGCAAAAAAAGATTGCATTCCGTTTTTTTGCTGATCCATATACTTCAATAGGGCCATGTCCTGATTTTCACTGACAAGTATAGGACATGTTTCATTTTTTTGCTGAGCCGTGCAATGGAAGAAAAGCGCCCAATAGAAGTGAATTTGACAGCATCTAATCCGCAAAAAAACAGATCCGCATTTTTGCGAACAGCATACGGCCGTCTGAATAAGCCCTAACAATCGTGGGAGGAGTCTCAGCACTCATACCCCTACTGATCAAAACTTTTGATAGGTCTCTGTGACATATCAAAAGTTTTATGAACACTCAGTGAGCCTTTAACAGCCCATCAGACAAGATTGCTGACCCCATAACTGTACATAAAATGTAATAAAGAAAAACATGCCATCAGAAAATAAAAAAATGACAGTAAAAAAAATAATTTTCGTCATTTGGTTTAGGCCTCATTCACACGATCGTTGTCGTGGTCCGCATCCGAGCTACATATTTTGCGGTACGGGCGCGGACCTATTCACTTCAATGGGGCCGCAAAAGATGCGGACAGCACTCCGTGTGCTGTCCGTGTCCTTTGCTCCGTTCCGTGGCCCCGCAAAAAAAATATAGCATGTCCTATTCTTGTCCGTTTTGCGGACGAGAATAGGCATTTCTACAATGGGCCACGTTCCGTAAATTGCAGAACGGAGCGCAGAGCAAGCAGCTTCCGTGTTTTGCGGATCCGCGTTTTGTGGACCGCAAAACAACGACGGAAAAAAAGTAAGTATTTACTGCTGTGTATTAAAGTGTTTACAATGTCAGCTTTGCGATACTGTGTATATTTCGTTAATATTATAGCTTTACAGAAATATTTAGTATTTTTGTTAAATCAGTATCTTCCAGATTTACTGGGGCCATCTGGAATCCTGGTACAATTAAGCGATCCTGTCAAGTCAGATCCTGAGTTATTGAGAGCTGCTGTTCATAGCATGGCCAACATATGTCTCTGGTGAGTCAGATTACTTACTGGAAAATAAAGATAGAAAATAAATTTTTTTTTTTTTTTTTTTTTGTTTTTTTAATAGAACTGTCAAATTGTTGCGGTTTTTTCAATGTGTAATGTGTCAATAATTAAGAGAAACATCACCAGTACAATCAATGTACACTTCTAGTTCTTTAGTTTTTATATATTGAATTAATTAAATTACAATATTTTTTTTCATACCTTAGAAAAGATAATAAAGTATTCAAAAATGTATTTTTTTTTTAATTAATGGCATTTGTACACAGAGTTGGGCTGGTTTTCTGTGTTCAGGTTTTTTTTATGCAGTTTTTGAAGCCTAAGCTATCTTCTCTTTTTGAATCATTTCATGGCTTTGGCCAGGAAAAAACTGCATCAAAAATTTTGAACATGGTAACTCAGTCTTAAACTCTCAGACTGAGTCTTTTTTTTTTTTCCTGTAGTGTTCCTGGAGAAGCTTACTTGGAAGAACCATACCGACAGACCTGTTTTAAAATTTTTCTTGCCATCCTTCAAGCCCCAAAATTGAACATAGTGGATGAAATTTCAATATGCACTGTAAGTTAAAGAGCAGCTTAATTAATCATACTAGCAAAATGGAGATGCTGAATGACAAAGGCAGGGAACCAGCATATTAGTGTATACAGGACTTGTGATTTCAGTACATTAGTTTACCATATATACCTGTTAGGATTAGACTGGAAAAGTAAAATAAATTAAGCAATTATGAAAATAGCCAGGTCTATTAACCAGCAGTCACGCACTGCAGTGAATCATGTGGTCACTGCAGGCGAGCTAATAGAAATACTAACCAAGCCTGAATGGAACGTAAAAGAGGAAACAAAAATGATATTTATTGGTAAGTATAATAAAACTGGGGCCGTAGCCCAAACGTACAGCTACTAATTAGGCTGCAGGGTGTTTCAGTCAAACGTGGGAGGTCTATATGAATTGTTAGAAGAGAAATCCCAGCAACAGTTGCTTCTGAAGAGTGTAGGTTTATTTCATCAAAGGAAATAATGCAATATTCATAGGACGCGTTTCGGCTCGACCAGCCTTTCTCAACCACCACTCATCGTGGTTGAGAAAGGCTGGACGAGCCGAAACGCGTCCTATGAATATTGCATTATTTCCTTTTATGAAATAAACCTACACTCTTCAGAAGCAACTGTTGCTGGAATTTCTCTTCTCTTCTCTTCTGATACATGGGGATAGCCCCTTCCCGTGCAGCTCACTAAAGAATCGTGGGCTGTCTTTTTTGGATTTCTACTATATGAATTGTTAGACCTATAAACACCTCTGGGAATAAAGTGGTTGTGGGGGGTGATGTAGTACTCAAAAATCACCAGATAACCCCATATATTCACAACACCCTGTTGAAAAACAATCACTGCCAGAGTGTAGTATTCCCCAAAATTGTGTAAGAGGATACAGTTGACACTCATATGCAGTGATATATGCCAATAATGAGTGAGCCGGCATAGGGTTCAGATACCAGGAATTTGTGGGTGAACTAACCGTAATGACCTCGGAATGTTTTTCACCTCTGAGATAAATACCACCCATATTGCCTTCCTAGACCGGTCAATTACCATATGTCAGTCGGGAAAAATTGTCACTAACGTCTATAGGAAAAGCACAGCAACAAACAGCCTGCTAAGGTGGGATAGCGGGCATCCCAAGGCCTTGAAAAAAGGGTATTCCCAAGGGGCAGTACCTCAGAGCACGAAGATATTGCTCTGAAATAACAGATTTCAAAATGCCTGCCCAGGAACTACATGACCGATTCACGAATCGAGGATATCCAAAACATGTAAAGAAACAGGCATATCATCAAGACCTAAGTCACAATCGGGAACAACTACTATGTCCCAAAAATAGGGACGAACAGGACAACACGATTAGGATCATTGGGACCTTTGACAAGGCCCACCATAAGGTACAAAAGATCCTTGCAGAAAATTGGTGTATACTACAATCCGATCCCGACATTGGTGACTCAGTGACACACCAGCCCCTGATCACATACCGATGCAACTGGAACATACGTAACTGCCTGATGCATAGCTTTTATGAAGATCCAAAAAATCATAGTTACGGCGCACCATCCCAGGTACTTTTAAATGGGACTCGTGTATTTTTTGCAAGTACATCTCTAAGGGGAAATACTATATTAGTACAGTCACTATGAAGTTGTACTGGGTGTGGTATACCTTCTCACATGTTTGTGGGAAACAATACGTTGGAAAGACCAAACGTGAATTCGGAAAAAGAATGGTTGAACATTTGTCTGATATAAGAAATCTTTCGGAAACACCCATTTCACGACACGTAAATGACCACCATAGAGGGAATATTGGGGTCATTCGCTTTCAAGGCATTGAACATGTCAAACATTCCCAACGTGGGGGAAATGTAGATTTGATCCTACTCTGCAAGGAGGCCCAGTGGACATTCGAGCTAAATACAGTCAAACCAATGGGCCTCAATGACGCAATATCTTACACTTGCTTCATGTAAATTCTGGATGGAGCCCCCTATATACCATCTACATCAGTTTTAGACCCTATCAGTAATTTATTCGCTACAGTGGTCAGGATCTTGAGCCACTATCCTTGTGACAGCTGTTGCAGACCATACCAGGGCATTTAGTCAATGACCACTGTAATGACCCCATAGTGTTTCCAGGTTTTTCATACCAGCAAGTTTTTAGGTTGTTGTAAGACTGGCCGTATGTTCTACAGCCATGCAGAGATAGTTATTACCGGTTATCACGGTTAGGATCTGGCTATACCCCTGATGCCCTAATCGAAACTGAATAAACACGACTCCACCTTTAAGTGTTTCCTAAAAGCATTGGGGGTTTCGGGGAGTATATTCCTCTCTTTTGTCTTGCACTATTCCTTTAATATTTCTGTGGGCTCTATCCTTATGTTTACACTTTATTACTTTAATGTAAATATACTTGCCATCAACTGGCATTAAGATCACCCTGATATTTACTACTGAACATTAGGCACTTCAGGGATACCTCAAAGAAATATCCACATGTCCCCAATGTTTTTCTTCATTAAGGCCGCGTTATAGCATTACCTTGATACCTGTCAGTGCTTCAACTCTCCCCCAGAGACGCACACGCGGTAACCTGTCTTTGTGTATGGCACACCATTTGCATTCTGCACTAGGCAAATGGAGTGCCATTGGGGTTTCCCTCCTATTTTCTAAAAATAGTGGTGCTCCTGATGAAAGGTGGCGTGAGCGCACACTGAGGAGGGTCACAGTACAGGGACCTCGACACAGGAGGTCTCTGTAACTTACAGGCTTCTACTGTGCCTGTGCAGGGCTTTACCAGCGTATGGACACTTACCCTAGGTAGCTACTTAGGAAGTTAGAACCCTATGCCGGCTCATTCATTATTGGTATACATCACTGCATATGAGTGTTAACTGGATCCCCTTACAATTTTGGGAAATACTACACTCTGGCAGTGATTGTTTTTCAACAGGGTGTTATGAATATATGGGGTTATCTGGTGATTTTTGAGTACTACATCACCCCCCCACAACCACTATATTCACAGAGGTGTTGATAGGTTTAATAATTCATATAGACCTCCCACGTTTGACTGAAACACCCTGCAGCCTGATTAGTAGTTGCACGTTTGTGCTACGGACCCAGTTTTATTATGCTTACCAATAAATATCTTTTTTGTTTTCTTTTTTACCGTTCCACTTAGGTTTGGTTAGTAAATTCAAACAGGGACGTCTACCTATATCTATTATATTTTTATTTACAGCTAATAGAAATAGCTTTCTTTTTTTATGTTTACTGCAAAAAGCAATTTATTTTAGTTGTTCTGAAGTAAGCAGAGGTTTACTATGCAAACACCTGGTTATGGTGACAGTTAGAGCACATGCGTGTCCACTAGCTCTCATTTCAGTAGATTAACTTTTTTTTTCTTGTTTAATAGAGGGGAAAGCTCCGATAAAACTGATGCAACGCTTTCAATTACAATTAGGCATAAAGTCAATTGAAAGTGATGGGAGGATCAGTAATAGCATCCGTTTGTTTGGCTAATGAGCAGCAGTGCCTGTCTGCACTCTGCTACTTTACCACACCCCTCACCAGTCCGTCCTCTCTGCTCTTTCACTTCATTCCTACACCCAGAGCTGAAGATGTTATCAGCTATGTGTAGGAACGTAATTCAGGAAAGGCAGAGCATTGAGGAGATCTGAGACAGCTCACTAGCTTGCTGCTCTGAAGTAACCTATCCTGCTGTTAGATTAGGATGGGTTTTGTATGTGCTAATAAGACAGTGGCCATTTTCTTTCCCCTGATGATTGCCCCTAAAGGAAATGAGCCATTATAAATAATAAATGTTATTTGAGTGTGTTTATAATAATGTAATACTTAGGTACTTTCAGTAATTTTATTTTAATAATTCCTGGAGAGCTCCTTTAATGATCCAATGAATGTGACATTTAATGGTGGGGCCTCCCCTGTAAGTAAAGACAGTTTTCCTCTCTAGTAAGGTAAAGTGCTTATTATCTTCATTATTATTATTTTAGCCAAGCAGCACCTGGAACAGCATTAGAGGCTCTGTGTGACAGGATCCTACATTAACCAAAGGCCACTTTCCTTCATTACAAAGTGCATAATAAACGCATAAAAAATAAGAAAGACAAACACCATAAATCACTTACGTTGTGTGGATCCGGCGTGCACTTCCGTCCCGCCGGATCCGTCACAACGCATGACAACTGAAAGCATTTGTAGACGGATCTGCATTGCGGATCCGTCTACAAATGCATTGCAAGTGCAGATCCGTCTCTCCGTTTCCCATGCGGAGAGACGTATCCGTCTTGTATTTTTTTCACTGTTTTAAAGGTCTGCGCATGCGCACACCTGAAGGACTGATCCGTCCTTTAGTCTTTTTTTAATGCCGGATCCGGCCCCAATGTAAGTCAATGGGACTTAAGGTCTGATCAGGCGTTCAGTCATGTGTTCAGGCTTTTCAGGACGGAGATAAAACCGCAGCATGCTGCGGTTTTATCTCCGTCCTGAAAAGTCAAAAAGACTGAACGGAAGACATCCTGATGCATCCTGAACGGATTTCTCTCCATTCAGGATGCATTAGGATTATCCTGATCAGTATCTTTCCGTCCTAGAGCCCCGAGGACGGAACTCTAGGACGGAAAGGAAAAACGCTAGTGTGAAAGCACCCTAACAAATGACAATATAGATCCTGGACAATATAAGAGGAGCGATACGCTCAATAGCTCATACAGCGGAGAAAACTAGAAAAATACTGAGGAGGTATATGGGCTGATTTAGGTTAGTTTTACATTAGCAGCAAGGGACTCAAGCAGGCTGTTCCGGTGGGTGAACAGCCTGTCTGATCCATGTTGCCGCTAGTGCACATGTGCCGCCGGACTACCGCTCCGGCCCCATTGACTATAATGGGGGCGGGGCGGAGTTCTGGCGGCAGTGCATGCCGAGAGGCCGCCGGAATAAAAGTACAACATCTTACCATGTTTCACACAGTGCGGGGCAGTATACTTAGGTTTGGGGTTAGACGTTGTTGACAGCGCTCTCTAAAGGGGTTCTCAAGGAAAGATAAAAATGAAAATACTGGAAAAACATGTTCTTATAAATAAACTCTTAAATGTTTTTAATTATTTATAATGGCTCATTTAGTCTAAGGAACAATCAGTCAAGTAGCTAAAATGGCGGCTCTTGGATTTATAATCAGAAAAATCCGTCCTTCCCGTGACACTGCAGGATGGCTGGTGTGAGAAAGCAGAGTACAGAGCCCTATGTAAAGTCTGCCAGTCTCAGCACTGTGAAGCTGTATATTATGTGCAGATGACAGCCGGGATAACTGCTCCGCTGTGTCCCTGTGCTTCAGAAAGGAGTTTACATCATCCCGTACTCGGAGACTGAAGTGTAGGAATGAGGACCAGACACACTGCTGTGGGGGAGGAGCATCATTAGAAAACACTTCGGCCGGCGAGTACGGGATGAGATAACTCCTTTCTGAAGCACAGGGACACAGCGGAGCAGTTATCTATTACAGATTCGCAGTTCTGAGACCGGAAGACTTTACATAGAGCTCAGTGCTCTGCTTTCTCCCACCGGCCGTCCTGCAATGTTCTCGGGAAGGACGGATTTTATGATCATAAATCTAAGAGCTGCCATTTTGGCTCCTCCACTGATTGTTCCCTAGACTAAATGAGCCTTTATAAATAAAGACGTTTAAGAGTTTATTTATAAGAACATGTTTTTTCTGTATTTTCATTATTAATCTTTCCTGGAGAACCCCTTTAAGTAGCAGCTACTTGATATATGATTGTTGTGCACTTACAGTGAAACATTTCTTGGTATCTTTTCCAGTTGTTACAAAATGCTTTGAAAGGCATCCAGTCTATTTTGAATGGTAGCAAAATGATTTTAATGGAAACAGATCAACTTGGATCGCTGCTTGCCGTGTTAAAGGTATTACATTTTTTATGGTCAAATATTATAACTATATATAGTGTGTTTTATGTGCTTCCTCTCGCTCTTGTGCTATAAGGTCTTATGGGCATTTTCATCCCCAGATAATGCACACAAGCCAAGCCTGCTGATTTATAAGAAATGTCACTTAACCCGATAACTACCAGACAAAGGGTACACCTTCTTGCTGTGTATAAATCAGCTGCACATATCGCTTACCTATCCTGGATAATGGGTGTACTTGGTCTTGACCAGCCCTCTCCCTGCCAGCTTTGCTGATGGTACTTATGAATTTGTGCCACCAGCCCTTCTCCTCAAGTGACAACACTGTATGTCAATAAGCAAGTCACCTGTGTCTTCAGTTACATATTGAGTCCTTTTTTAAGAATCAGCATGGGTATAAAAAATATAAAATAGAGTCTTGAAAGATTACCTAATAAAAAAACCCTTTTATGTACTTGAGTTCCCTTACATCTTACTTGAATTATTGTTTTTAATCTGTATGCTCACTATTTTCTTCACCTTGCATGCTGCCTCTCTGTAAATATTCCCATACCTCCTGTGGGCAGTAGAAAAAGAACACCAAAGTAAGGGTAGACATGACAGTTACTTAAAAGGGATGGCCTACAAACATCATTTACCACCCATCCATGGGACGAGGATAAATGTATAATAGCTGGGGTTCGACCAATAACAAGAATAGGAGTCTGCCGGAGGAGTCCTGTGTGAATGAATGGAGCAGTCGTCCGCATTTATGACCATTGATCCAGTCACTGACAATAGAACTGCTGAGTACAGTGCTCAGCTAACTTCGGCAGTCCCATAGAAGTGAATAAGCAGTGGTCGGACCACCCTCCTGTAGGTGTTAAACCATTCTGTTCGATAGGGCTGCCTTGCGTTTAGTAGTAGGGTGGACTTTTGGTTGCATAGCCCTTGTCAAGTTAGAGGTAACTTTAATTGGTAATTTATTATAGAAATACATCTTTCATGGACTTCCTGGACTCAATATAGAAATGCCTTCAGTTCTGTATCCATCACCATTGCCTCAGTATGATGGAAGATCGCCTTCAAAACCAGACCAAAGTGAATCAACTTCAGTTCGGCCAACTTGGGTAAGAAATTCTTTCTGAGGACTTTATCCTATATACCTTGAAAAAAAAATGGTTTGTTGACAGACGTCTTCCTTTGATTATGTAATATGCTGATCTGAGTAGAACACAATTCTGTCTGAGGCCATATTAAGGATGCATACATTATAACAGTCGTATTGAGGATAATGGTGCATAGCTTTCAAATAATCAGAAAAGTATCTATGCGTGTCCGAGAACTGCACACATTAGGATATCTTAGACAGCAAGTGAACAGTCAGTTGTTGGAGTTGATGTGTTAGAAGCTAGAAAAAATGGATAAGGAACTGAGTGACCGAATTGTTATAGGTACATAACTTAACGTTTCCAAAATGGCCGGTGTTGTGGGATGTTCCGGGCATGCAGTGGTTAGTCATTATTAAATGTGGTCCAATCTTCAGTGAACTGAAGATTGGGTTCTGGGTGCCTAAGGCTCATTAATGCATGTAAGAGTAAAGGCTAGACTGTCTGGTCCAGTCACACAGAAGACTTACTGTAGCCCAAACTGTTGAAACGGTTAATGTTGACTATGATAGAAAAGTTTCACAACATATAGTGCATCATAGCTTGCTGCGTATGGCCCTACATAGCCACAGACTAATCAGAGTGCCCATGCTTTGGAAAACCCGGCACTTCTTGTAATGATGCTAAACATGGAAAATGTATTGACGGCCAGGGGCAGACTGGGAACTTAATGTGGCCCTGGAAATAAAACTTAAAGTGGCCCAAAGTTGTAGGTGGGTCTAGATTGACAGAAGAGGGAGCAGGTAGGCAATAACAACACCTCTCTTTCCCGATAAAAAAATAAAAAGATGATGGGTATTGCTGTCCTAAAAAAGGCTGTTCCACAAAAAAAATTAGTCCTACACCGCTCCGTAGACGTAACTATAAAAAAGTTATGGTCAGAATATGGCGATGCAAAGAACAAAATCAATTTTTTCAAAATTTTTATGTATTAAAACATAAGAAAACGATATAAATGTGATATTGCAGTAATTGTACTGACCTGAAGAATGAAGGTAACAGGTCATCTGTGAAAACGAAACCTGTAAAATTTCAATTTTTTTCCAATTTTACCACATTTTGATTTTTTTCCAGCTTCCCTTTAAATCATATGCAATATTAAAAAATTGCAAATTGTTCTGCAAAAAAAAGCCCTCATACGTCTATGTCAGTGGTGGGCAAACTTATCAGTCAACTGAGCCGAATATCAACAAAACAGCGATTTAATTCTTTCAGAGAGCCAAATTTTTTAAAGGTAAACTATATGGGAAGGTACATTGTTATTAACTTAATAAGGGTATTCCTAACCATTACAACATACCTTTCTCAATCCTCGACACTACATCTTTCACTCCACAACGTTTAACCCTATAAGACGCACCTAGGTTTTAGAGGAGGACAATATGAAAAAAAATATTTTTCATTACACCTCAGGTCAAACCACTAATCAGACCCCCAATGTTAATAAGACTTCCCTCAGATCAGACGTCAGCTCAGACCCCAAAGTAAATGTAAATGACCCCCAATCAGACCTCAGATAAGAGCCCCATGCCTCTCATCATCCCCATTATCTTCAATGATGCCTCTCATCATCCATGATGCCTCTCATATCCCCCATTATCTTCAATGATGCCTCTCATCATCCATGATGCCTCTCATATCCCCATTATCATCAATGATGCCTCTCATCATCCATAATGCCTCTCATATCCCCCATTATGATTCTCATCACCCCATTTCCTCAGATCAGCCCCAAGTTTCATAAAATAAAAAAGCACTTACCTCTCCTGCTCCTGGATGCCGCTGCTCCTCACCACCCTCGCTCTGTGTTCCTCCTGCTGTCGGCTGTGCTGTGAACTGGCGTGCACAGTGTGACGTCACAGAGCGCCTCACACTGTGCTCAGCCCTGCACAGCCTACAGCCGAGGACCAGGAAGCCATGAGTACAGAGCCTTCACCGTTTCCTGGTCCTCTCCCTCCTGCCGATTTTTGCCACGGACAACGAAAATGCAATCGCACTGTACATGTGAGCCCGCACCTGGAAGAGCCGATATCAAGGGGCTAAAGAGCCACATGTGGCTCTAGAGCCGCAGTTTGCTGACCACTGGTCTATGTGAATGGAAATTTTAAAAAGTTATGGCTCCAGGAAGGCAAGGTCCTGAAGGGGTTAACAGAGAAATAATCTGGTTGTGATCTGGTTAACATTTTTTGTTTGTTCTTAATGCAGAATAGAAAGAAGAAATCTAGAGGTAAACAGAAGAAAAGTCAGCAGGGAGAAGAAAAGAAGGATGAAATGGAGAATGAATTGGCAGATAGTCTCACACCTGCCCTGGACAAACTAACAGTGGGTGCTCGAGAGGCAAATTCAAGTGTCTACCTGGGTCCCCAAAAGTCACCGATAAAAACTACCGGCAAAGATCCTGCTGCTTCACCTTCTTCAAGATTTAAGAAACTGTACAGTAGTGACTCTGAATATTCAGATGCAGAAGGAGGTCTGCAAAGTAAAATAAGGTCAGGAGTTTTTATTTTTATTTTAATAGCTATGGTATAATTAGATATGCTTATTGTCATACATTGGGGGTCATAAATGAAGATTTTTATGCCAGATTTTGCCCATAATGCGACTTTTTTAACGCTCATGTAACAATATTTAGTTGTATAGGCGTTTTTGTGCAATCTTCATCACTTGGGTCTGGTGGGGACATTGGTAAGACCAGAACTTGAGCCCCGACAAATTTACTAACGTTTACGCCTGCCTGGAAACATGCGTACAAGAGGAGTGAACGCTACTCCAGGCACATGGACTGCCGGAGGTGATCCTGATTAATGCCTCATAAATTAAGTGAATCCTCTGGCAGCGCAGAGAGTAAACAAAGACCGGTGTAGGTCTTTGTAGATGACCCCCATTGACTTCATTGAAAACAAATGAGATATAGTAAGGTCTTTTGTGAATAAAAGCAATAGCTAGGCTAATGATTCCTGCTGCTGCAGAAATGATCCTTGGTCATTAGGATATTCTTCCTGCAGGGATGAAAGTGAGCACCATGTAGTAGGAGATAGATCAGTCCATCAGCACCCCTAATCCGATATCATCCTCAGTTTATTTAAATATATAGTATACAAATTCACATGTATATATGGAACTAAGGCTACTTTCACACTAGCGTTTTAGTTTTCCGGTATTGACATCCGTCATAGGGACTCAATACCGGAAAAAAACTAAACTAAACTAAAACTAAAAAGAACGGAGTGCTCCAAAATGCATTGTGTTCAGTTTAGTTGTGTTCCCATACCGGAGAGCAAACCACAACATGTAGTTTGCTTTCCGTCCTGGGATGCGGAGCAAGACGGATACGGCATGACCCCCAATGCAAGTCAATGAGGATGGATCAGTTTTCTCTGACCCAATAGAAAACGGATCCATCCTCCATTGACTTTCAATAACGGATGCAGACGGTTGTATTATCAGTAACGGAAGCGTTTTTGCTGAGCCCTGCCGGATCCAGTAAAAACGCTAATGTGACAGTATCCACACAGTTTCTCATGTGTACCCTGCTCACTCTGTTCTGTGAATGTGTAGCCCTGACATCAAGTTGCTTACGTGGCTCGCTGATCCTCACTGTAGAAAAATAAATCGTGTGGTAAATGTTACTTTAGCTAGATCCCCCCTCCTCCTGTATTTAAAAGTGTAGTCAGCATGAAAGGTATGCCAGGGCTCTTTTGGCATATATTGGGCACATTATCAGCTATGGACAAATTTTTGTATAAATCAGTAGATTGTGATGTGAGCATAACCATACTTGAAGAGTTGGCGTTTGTCAGTGCATCGATTTAAAGCTTATCATTAGTTTATACCGATATATTTTAAACAGTATTACAATCCATACATTTTCATCATTCTTAAAGGGTTGTCTCACTTCAGCAAATGACATTTATCATGTAGAGAAAGTTAATACAAGGCACTTACTAATGTATTGTGATTGTCCATATTGTATCCTCTGCTGGCTTGGTTAATTTTTCCATCGCGTTATATGCTTCTCGTTTCCGTGGTTCAACCACCCTGTAATCTAGCTGCGGTACCCGTGCTTGCACACTATAGAAAAAAAGCCTCTCTGGTGGCCGGGACTGTGGGAGTACGCATAGGCTGACACCTTTTCTATAGTGTGCAAGCACGGCCGCCATACATTAGTAAGTACCATGTATTAACTTTTTCTACATGACAAATGCCATTTTCTAAAGTGAGACAACCCCTTTAAATGGGTTGGTCATGATATGTGCGTCACACATTTGCTGGCAACAGCACGTAAAAGCAGCTAGTGAAATGCTGATATTAAACCATTGATGCTGATGTCCAGCTATTATCTATCATGCCTGCCTGTCGCCATGAAAACGCAATGTGAGCTATAGGCAGCATGTCATAGAGCAGGAGGAGCTGAGCAAATTGATATATAGTTTCACAGCACCCCTTCCACTTAAGGCCTCATGCACACGACCGTTTTTTTATGCTGTCCGCAAAAAGGGGTTCCGTTGTTCAGTGATCCGTGTCCGTTTTTGCCTTCCGTTGTGTTTCCGTGTATCTTCCGTTTTTTTAGCGGACATGACCCAAAAGATTTTACCAAAAGACAGGCTGACAATGTTTCCCAAGTGCCTGCCAAGGGATCCGCAAAAAAAACGGACACGGAACACGGATGACACACGGATGGCCATCCGCATTTTTCACGGACCCATTGACTTGAATGGGTCCGTGAACCGTTTTTCACGGACAAGAATAGGACAGGTTATATTTTTTTGACGGCCTGGAATCACGGACCACGGACGCGGAGGACAAACGGTGCATTTGCCGAGGTTTCCACGGACCCATTGAAAACCAATGAGTCCGCAGAAAATCATGAAAAACGGAGCAACGGACACGGAATCAAACAACGGTCGTGTGCATGAGGCCTAAAAGTGACCTTCCCTTTAACGGTAACCTCCACAGCACCCCACTCCTTAACTGTGACCTCCACAGAGCCCCACCCCCTTAACAGTAAACTTCACAGCACCACACCCCCTTAACAGTGGCCTCCACAACACCCCACCCCCTTAACAGTGACCTCCACAGCACCACGCCCCCTTAAGTGACCCCCGCAGCACCCCACTCCCTTAACAGTGACCTCCGCAGCACCCCACTCCCTTAACAGTGACCTCCATAGCACCTCGCCCCATAACAGTGACCTCAACAGTGCATGCCCCTTAACAGTAACCTCAACAGCATCATGCCCACTTAACTGTGACCTTCACAATGCAGCGTACCCTTAAGTGAATTCCACAGCTCCCTGCCCCCTTAAATGTGACCTCCACAGCAACACACCACCTTAACAGTGACCTCCACAGTCTCCTGCCTCCTTAACAGCAACCTCCACAACACCCTACCCCCTTAACAGTGATCTCCACAGCATCTTGCCCCATTAACTGTGACCTTCACAGCGGCCCACCCTCTTAACAGTCACCTCCACAGCACCATGCCCCCTTAGCAGTGACCTCCACAGCGCTCTGCCCCCTTAGCAGTGACCTCCACAGTGCCTCACCCCATAACAGTAATCTCCACAGCGCCTCGCCCCAGTAACAGTGACCTCCACAGCGCCTCGCCCCCGTAATAATGACCTCCACAGCGCCTCGCCCCCGTAACAGTGACCTCCACATCACCTCGGCCCTGTAACAGTGACCTCCACAGCGCCTCGCCCCCGTAACAGTGACCTCCACAGCGCCTCGCCCCCGTAACAGTGACCTCCACAGCGCCTCACCCCCATAACAGCGACCTCCACAGCGCCTCGCCCCCGTAACGGTGACCTCCACAGCGCTCGCCCCCGTAACGGTGACCTCCACAGCGCCTCGCCCCCTTAACGGTGACCTCCACAGCGCCTCGTCCCTGTATCAGTGACCTCCACAGCGCCTCGGCCCCGTAACAATGACCTCAATAGTGCCCTGCCCCCTTAACTGTGACCTTCACAGTGCCCCGTACCATTAAGTGACCTCCACAGCTCCCTGCCCCCTTAACTTTGACATCTACAGCGCCCACCCCCTTAGCAGTGACCTCCACAGCACCACACCCTCTTAACAGTTACCTCCACAGCGTCCTGCCCCCTTAATAGTGACCTCCACAGCACCAAACCCCCTTAACATTTACCTACCCCTCTTAACGGTGACCTCCACAGCACCCCGCTCCCTTAAAGGCTCATTTACACATCCTAAGGTCGCTGGCCACATGAATCCTCTAATACGGTGCGGACCCACTTAGTGCAGCCAATAGCAGGCCGCGACGGTGACAAGCCTATTGGCTAAACCCCACAATGCCGGATGTTTTGATCCGTGCGACGAGGAGATGCAGTGGCAGCCGTGCAGGGTTTCAGAGTGATTCGGGTGCCGGGGATTTGGGGGTATTTATGATCTATAGGAGCGGCCTGGGCATTGTGGGGCCATTTTTAGAATTGCATAACCTCTTTAAGCTTGTATGTTGATATTGTGGGCTTTTTGACCATGGAAACCCATTTCATTAAGCTCTGCTGCTCGTCCATGCCTGATGTCCCTTCCAGAGGCTATTTACAACTGTAGTGAATGATGAAACAGAGGATAGGCTACAAGTATACACCACTTCCTTCTTATGCCAAGACACTTCTACTTCACAGTAATAGGACTTGCATTTGATTGGGGTGAGATCCTATGATCGTGCCATGTTTAAACTTTGCGTTCTTCATGCTACTACCACTGCCTCGTCCTCATTTCCGTTTTTCACTGACGTGTGCCATGAACAACAGACGTACCCATTTATTCCAATATGTCTGTTCACACATCAGTATTATATTACTGACCATGGGTCAGTGAAAAAAAAAATCTCGGGACATGCACTAGTTCGGTCCGTGATGTGGACCAAAAACGTCCACTGAAGTCTATAGGTCAGTGAAAATCATGGACACAGATGACATACATGTTGTGTCTGTTTTCCCCCCGAAAATAAGACCTAGCCCTATTTTGCAGGGTTTTTGGAGTAGGGTTTAAATATAAGCCCTACTCCAAAAATAAGCCCTAGATACATTTTATATTTAGGGAAGGGTGGGGGATGCAGCAGCTCAGGAGCGCTCACTAATGGCTCCTGAGCTGCCAGGGCGGGCGGGCAGGACCTTGGCCCCGGAAATCTCCGCTCTCCCAGCTGATCGGAGGCGGGCAGGTGTTACAGCAGCGCAGGCTGGCAGCACTTGGCATACATTGCGGCTGGTGACCTCACTAAATGCAAAATTATGCCGGCAGCCGTGCTTCCATCTACAGTACATCATTGGGCGGGCTGGAAGGCTTCTCTTCCCTGTACTGCAGTGAGCCCGCACGTTCTAACTTACCGTTAGATGTAAGAGGGAGCAGGAGAATCTCCTTCTCTCTGCTGCCTGGAGCTGGAGGAGCTGATTGGTGGTGAGCGCGTCCTGCTCCCTCCCCTGCCGCTACCAATCAGCTCCCTATCATCTATCGCGCCATATCTCCCTGGTTCCGTACACATTGCTGCCTAGGTCCCTTGAGTAAGGACAGCTCAGGGGCAGTATACAGTACCAGAAAGATGTGTGGCATTGCCTGCCAGAGTACTGTATCAGAGTTCTGTGCCACCCACTGACACTACATGTTGTTCACGGAGCCAAAATAAGCCCTACCCCGATAATAAGGTCTAACCCTTTTTTCTGAGAAAATATACCCTGTCTTATTTTTGGAGAAACGCGGTAGGAAATGCTGTAAATTAATTTTCAGCTGAGCAGCATTAATCGAATACTAATGACACACGAAGGGTAAAAACAGACACACGGAGCAAACATGGATGCTTCATGGACATCTTCACAGATGTAATACGGAAATGTGAATGAGGCCTTAGTCTATGTGGCTGCCTGCTTGATCTTGTAAACCTGATTGCGATGGGAATGGCTAAAGCTATTGAAGTCAAGAATTAGGAGGGATGTCCACATACTTTTGTCCATAATATATGTTAAAATCCTATAAATAAGTCCTGTATACCCTATAATAAGTATTTCCAAAATAAGTGCATAACCGTGTGTGATCTTTTCTGGATTATCTATATGTTTTTTTTTTTGTTTTGTTTTTTTAGGTCTTTCCAAGCCAAAGTTCGACAAGGAGCATTATCCTGCTTTCTGTCTACAATAAAGTCCATTGAAAAGAAAGTTCTTTATGGCTACTGGTCAGCGTTTGTTCCAGATATGCCTGGAATAGGTAGTCCCCAATCTGTATCTTTGATGACGGTTGTGCTTAAAGATTATTCTCCCAAGGTATAGATCATTTTGTATCTGGAGCAGTTTTATGGAAAGCGAAAACAGCGGCTCTTGGTTGTCTGTGATATTGTTTATTTTCTATCTCAAATTTCTTTTAGACCCGTGCATGTGCTCTTCAAGTGCTGTCTGCTATACTCGATGGTTCAAAACAATTCCTTTCGGTTGCTGATGATGCAGATGATCATAAAAGAGCCTTCACTGCCTTTTCCGTTATGCTTGCTTCAAGTATACGGGAGCTGCACAGATGCCTGCTGCTAGCAGTGGTTGCCGAGTCCTCTGCACAGACATTAACACAAATAATTAAGGTATGAATATAGGCTTAAATAAGTGTTTTTGAACTATTACTAATTTAGAGATAAGGCTTATTAGATGACAGGCGCAAAGTGAAAGGATGATTCTCACAGCTATGCAGAAGTTAAGCCTTTATGACAAAGCTGCAGAATATTTTTAATAAAGACCAATTGAAAAAACAATTTTAAGGACAGAATGAGTAAAATGCAATCCTAAAAAAAAAACTAAAAACTGATCCCGAAGTTGTACATGGCTTTTAAAGGGAACCTGTCATCAAAAAATACCATTTAAATGCATTAACAGTACCTCCTAGTGCCCGCAAACTGTGTCCACATGGACCTTTTCCTCCTTATTTCAGTGCTAGCGTCATAGAGAAAATGCACTTTTATTCTGCCGCTGCCCCGTGCTTCAAGTCAGGCTTGAAGTCATGGGGACAGTGGCCTCGGCGTCTTTCACGGTCCTCTCCCCGCCCCCTGCCTCCTTGACTGACAGCCGTGATCGCATTGCCGGGACCGCGCTCTAAGGCCGCATGCGCAGTAAAGGACGGCTGGAGCGCGGTCCCGGCTGCCGCACGTACTAAGCGCCGTCTTACTTTCGCCGCACAGCGCATGCACCTTGCCTCTGCGGCGTGCGTGCCGGAGATCACGTCGGCTGCGCATAGATGCCAGGCGCGGGCGCGTTTACTACAGGCTGTCGGGCGCATGCGCTGTGCGGCGAAAGCAAGACGGCGCTTAGTACGTGCGGCAGCCGGGACCGCGCTCCAGCCGCCCTTTACTGCGCATGCGGCCTTAGAGCGCGGTCCCGGCAATGCGATCACGGCTGTCAGTCAAGGAGGCAGGGGGCGGGGAGAGGACCGTGAAAGACGCCGAGGCCGCTGCCCCCATGACTTCAAGCCTGACTTGAAGCACGGGGCAGCGGCAGAATAAAAGTGCATTTTCTCTATGACGCTAGCACTGAAATAAAGAAGAAAAGGTCCATGTGGACACAGTTTGCGGGCACTAGGAGGTACTGTTAATGCATTTAAATGGTATTTTTTGATGACAGGTTCCCTTTAAGGATTTGCCACAGGACATGCACTCGTTTACAGAGGTATGTCCTTAGAAGAGGGAACATGTCTTCTGCCCCAAAAAAAGAATCAAACAACAACACTTTTTTGATAGAACAGGAATGTTATGACATTTTGAAAAAAATATCACTTTAACCCTTTCAGGACCCGGCTATTTACCTTTTTTGCATTTTCGTTTTTTTACTCCCAGCCTTCCTGGAGCCATAACTTTAGTTTTCCATTCACATAGTCATTTAAGTGCTTGTATTTTGCGGGACAAGGTGAACTTTCTAATAGCACCATTTAATATTGCGCTGGAAAAAAACACAATTCTGCCTCTAATTTCATGGGTTTTGTTTTTACGGTGTTCCCTATGCGGTAAAACTAATCTGTGCTGATCATTCTATGGGTCAGCACGATTATAGCATTACTACATTTGTATAGCTTTTCTTGTGTTTCAATACTTCAAAAGATTTGAAAAAACTGATTTTGCTTCGCCATATTCTGACCCCTATCCCAGCAGATTGCTATAACATGTCCCCAATGTCTGAAAGGTGCGGGTCCCTCTTCTGGAATGGAGCCCGCAAAGTGCCGGAGGGCGCAGCGCACATGCGCAGCCTCCCTACCTTCATTTCTATGCGACTGCTGAAAATAGTCAAGTGTTGGCTCAGCTATTTCCGCAAGCCACGCATGCGCAGTGTGCCCTCCAGCACTTTGCAGCTCTGTTTTAAGTATAGGTGCGATACTCTCCCAGTGTCCAAGATGTCCAAGATCCTTTAAGTAATTGAATGAATGGCATAGAGAATTGCTCTGTTAGAAGAGGGAACCTCAGACCGCCTTTATCAGGGTGAGCACTTGAGTTCCTATACATTGTGCTCTATATGCTTATTTGCTTGTACAATTAGACTGGACATGTGACAGTCTAATACTGTATGTATAACTAGCATGTAATGTTTAACCATCACTCTTCATGTCGTTTGCAGTGCCTTGCAATTTTGGTGTCCAATGCACCATATCATCGGTTGAAACCTGGCTTACTCACCAGAGTTTGGAACCATATTAAGCCTTACATTCGTAATAAAGGTTTGTGCATCTTAAAACTTTAACTAAAACCATATTGTAAGCAAATATAAGAAACTTTGTAATGTATCCTATGTAATAGGATATATTCGATTAACCACTTCTCTACTACCTTGTCGGTATACACAGCAGACGCCTGTCGACAATGCTGATCACAGACAATTAACCTCTGGGATGCTGTGGTAAATCTGAGGAGGCTTTCCCCGGGAGCGCTGTGCAGAGATCAGTCAAGATGTCTTTTTCTCTGTAATCTCCTTGGTCTCTCTGAAGAATCCGAGACTATTACAGATTTAGTTCTTATGTGTGGCAGGGGTCCATAGAAACATACCGAATTTCCTATACACTGCAATGATAATAACGCCATAATAACTGAACCCCCAAAAATGTAGAGCAATAGCACTTATTTTTTTTTAAAAATTCCAGCTTCTCAATACATTATTTGCAATAATAAATGGTGCAAGCCATTATGCAGCTATGTGAAGGGAAAAAAAACAAAACCTTATGGCTCCAAAAAAAGCAGGCTGAAAATTGAAAATACAAAAGCTGCTGAAAATTGCTCGGCAATGAAGCGGTTAAAATGCCTTTCCCTTCTGAACTGATGTTTTGCCCTTAATTACAATTAAACATGTCTTGATAGACCAGACAGACTATTAGCTCACTGTGTGATCAGGTTGCATGCTGCCTGTAAAGGTTTATGGAGGTGAGGGGGAGGATGAAGCAGTTGCAGGGTGAGAGAAGCACTCATGATGCTGGCCAGTAAGTGTTTTAACTTGTCACCCCAGCGTTAGAGTGACAGAAATACTGCACTGTACTACTGTATAATGTCCTCCAATCTGCTGCTTTGGGGTGTGCTACAGAGGGATAGAGGAGCAGGATCTCCTCTTCTTTTTGTGTGGTGTGTATGAGAGACATCATAGTAGCTAGTCTCCACCCACTTTGTGGCTGAGAACTGGTGAAAAATGGTGTTTAATCTAATGAGCATTCAAAAGTGTCATATTTTATTTTATAGATGTGAATGTTCGTGTCTCAAGTCTTACGTTACTGGGTTCTATTGTATCTGCTCAGACACCTTTACCTGAAGTACAACTTCTTTTACAACAACCTGTTGTTTCACTGCTGCCAAATGCTGGCCCTACAACCATTAGTCCGCTCAGTGATCCAGACTGGTGGAGGAAAGAGACAGTTCTGGAACCAGAAGGGAAAACAAGCCTTCCTTCTGTCCAGACACATTCTGAGTCCTGCTGGCTAATCCGGTTGTGCATCTCCTTGGTAGCTAATCCCAGAGAAGACTCCTATTCTGATAGTGATGTGAGTTCTGCAGCAATTCTTCAGTATGAACCTTCTCCTGTCCGACTTGAAGCACTGCAGGTATGAATTGATAGAATTGATGTATTTTGTAAACCAGTTTCTTCTATTGCTAATAAACGCCAATAAATGCAGTACCAGATAGAGCAACACCTCCTGCAACTTGTAGTTCCACACTTGGTGAGCAACGAACGATACACGCTTGAATGTTACTCCACTACTACCCAACCTAGTGAGGTCTATGTTGGCTTCTGAATTTTATTCACACTGCATGTTATGGTGCATTATGTCGTACATGAGATTAAGACTTGCTTACAAAATGTCATTTATTCACTATATAGGTACTGGCCCGTCTTGTTAAAGGATACTTTATTATGGCACAGAGTTATCTCATGGAGCTGGGGGAGGTGGCCTGCAAGTGTATGCAAGAAACAGATGCTTCGATACAGTTACATGGTGCTAAGGTGAAACTGGAGTTTATCTTTTTTTTTCAAATTCTATTTTGTTACTACACTTATATGAACTTCTGCTGATATGACTAGCACATCATGCACAACAAATTCCAGGTTGCATGTTCATTTCTCAGAAATGGTGTCAGTCTGACCGATGTTAGTGATATGCCATCACTTTTATGAGATAGCAAATTCCCATTAAAAAAGTTTTCCAGTGATATTTTTTTTTTTTTTTATCAAGTGCCTGCAGCCTGCCCCCTGAAACAGAAGATTCCCACTTGTCTGCCCCATGCCACTCCGGTCCACCGTTGTCTCCATCTTCTGGTCCCTGAACTGTTCATATCTGGCTAACCATGAGCATGGTCACATGAACAACTCTAGCCAATGACTGGCATAAACGGTGACGTTCTGCTTGTGGCCATATCACCACTGAAGCCAGTCGTTGGCTGCAGTTGAACATGTGACCATACCCTGCTGGATGTAAACAGTGCAGGGACTGGAAGATGTAGACAGTGGGGGGCATACAGGGGACCGGAGCAGGTAAGAATAAATCTTCTATTTCAGAGGGCAGGCTATGGGCACTTAAAAAAAAAAAAAAATATTACCGGAAAACTGCTTCAAGGCAAACTTTTTCAAAAATTCATATTCAAACTGTGTACTTAGAAACCTTTGCAAATTGTAAGTGTAAATTATGTCTAGTAGCACTAAAGAATACTGTAAAAAAAAAAGGCTTTGTGGAATAGGGGTCGACCGATTATCGGTATGGCCGATATTATCGGGCCGATATTCATGATTTGCACAGTTATCGGTATCGGCCCCTAACCAGGCCGATATACCGATAACTGTGCTATCACAGAACATGAGCGCGCCGGTCTCAGGGCGGCCATGTTCCCTCAGCAGCACAGGGGAGAAGGAGGCAGTGTCTCTCCCTCCCCCTATGCCGCACTGCCAAAAGAACGCGGGTTCTGCCAAAAGAGCCCAGGTTCTACCCCTAAGGGGGGAAATAGTAATAAAATAAAAAGTAAAAAATTAAAAATAGTAAAAAAAAAAACACCTAAATATTAAGTATAAATTAACCCTTTTCCAATTTTACATATAAAATATATAAACAATAAATAAAAAAACATATCGCCGTGCCCAAAAAGTCCAAACTATATATTTTTTTTTTTTAAAAAGTGTTGAACGCTGTAACAAAAAAATAAAATTCCAAAAATTAAAATGCGCAGAATATCGGTATAAAATATCGGCTATCGGCCTGAAAGTTCACAGAATATCAGTATCGGCTCTAAAAAATCAATATCGGTCGATCCCTATTGTGGAAAACCAACCATTAAATATATTCAGATAGTCAGCAATGAATGAGAGCAAATATAGGCAATTTTTTTCTTTTGATTATCTGTTAGACGTAGTTGACGTATGCGTCTTAAATGAGAACACATTAACCCTTTCAGGCCTGGAGGTTTGTGGGGGGGGTTTTGCGTTTTCGTTTTGCGCTCCCTGCCTTCCCAGAGCCATAATTATTATTAATTTTATTTTATTTGTCTGTTCACTGTTTTTTGCGGAACAAGTTGTACTCTCCAACGCCACCATTTAATATTGCATATGATGTAGTGGGAAGTGGGGAAAAAAATTCCAAATGGGGTGAAATTGCAAAAAAAAAAGCTATTCCACCACAGTTTTACAGGTTTTTTTATTAACGGCGTTCGATGTGCCATAAAACTGACCAGTTAATTTTATTCTACAGGTCAGTATGAATCCGGCAATACCTTATATGTATAGTTTTTCTTGCGTTTTGATAGTGATAAAAAAATTAAAAAGTGTGAGAAAAATCAGTTTTATTCTTTTGTCGCTATATTTTGACCCCTATAACCTTTTTGTAATTATGTGTATGGGGCTGTATGGGGGCTCATTTTTTGCGGGGTGATCTGAACTTTTCATTGATACCATTCTGGGGTGTGTATGTCTTTTTAAAACGTTTTATTTAATTTTTTGTAGAAAATGAAGCGACCAAAAACGGTGAATCGGCCATTTGGACGCTTTTTTCCGTTTTGCTGTTTGCCGTTCGGGGAATATATTTTAATATTTTTATACTATGGGTGTTTTCGCACATCGCGACACCTATGATGTGTATTTTTTTTTTTTTTTTTTTTTTAGTTCTTTTCATTTTATTTTGGGAAAAGGGGGGTGATTAGAATTGTTTTTTAAAAATTATTTTTATTTTTTTTTTACACTTTTTTTTATAGTTCCCATAGGGGAGCAAGGGCTTCATAGGAAATACTATGCAGCAGCCTCCTGTCATTCATAAAGACCAGGGCTGCTGCATACATGCTCCGGCTCCTCCAATCGCCAGACGGGGGAGCCGGAGCACAACGAAAGCAAAAGCTTTCGGTTTTCAGCGCTCTCAGATGAGGGTTTATATTTTCACGATCGGCATTACTGCCGATTGTGGACATTAGCCGCAAGTGTCTGCTATAAGAAGTAGGCGGCCACCCACTACTACGCATTTGCCCCAGTGGGCAAATGCGGGCGCCATCTTTAAACACGCCCAATGGCATACATGTACGTCATCGAGTGTGAAGGGGTTAACAGGAGAGGGTATCATTTAGAAAGCTGTAATATGACCCCATATTAAGGTCTGTGCGACACTCGGATCCTTTATGGTTCTACAGGCTAGACCTGGGATCAGCAACCTTCAGCACTTTAGCTGCTGTGAAACTACAACTCCCAGCTTGCAAACTTACTTGGCTGTTCTTGTAACTCCCACAGAAGTGAAAGGATGATTCTGGGAGTTGTAGTTTCAGAACAGCTGGAGAGTTGAAGATTGCTGGTCCCTGGGCTAGACCCTAGATCAATATAAAATACTGGTTCAATTTTGTAGAAAGGGGACCTGTCCATGATATGAATACTTAAAGGATTTCTGTCACCAGATTTAACCCTATGAAGCTAGCTGACATTAGTGATGTGCTAATGTCAGCTAAACCTAACTAGCCTTTTCTTACTTTTCTCAGTGCCCCCGTTACGCCAAAATCTAACTTTTATAATATGCTAATGAGGCTCTAGGAGCAGGGGGGGCGTTGTTCCTGCTCCTAGAGCCTCCGTTGTCCCACCTTGGTCTCCTCCCTCCATGTCCTGATTGACAGGGCCAGGCAGCGCTTGCGTCTGTCTGCCAGTCCTGTGCTCGGAAGAAATCTCGCGCCGTTCTGAACTCAGCGCAGGCAAGGTAAGGAAGCTGGCAGCCGGCAAGCGTCTTTCCCTCACCACGCCGTCGCTGAATTCAGAACGGCGCGAGATTTCATCCGAGCACAGGGCTGGCAGACGGACGCAAGCGCTGCCTGGCCCTGTCAATCACGACATGAAGGGAGGAGACCAAGGTGGGAGAAAGGAAAAAAAACTGCATTTGTTGCCCATAGCAACCAGTCATAGCGCGTTTCAAGAGCAGGATACAAGATAAAACCTGCGTGGGGATTTGTTGCTGAATATATACTTGATATTTGATGCAGAATAAATGTTTGAATGAAATCAGAGACACTTCTCAGCTGTGATATAGAGTTGAAGGCAGAAAAGTTATGCAATGGTTATATAAACATTTCTTCTTCTGTTCTTTTGTGTTTGGAATGTAGATGAGCAATTGTTTTTTTATTTTTTTATTTATGAATTTTGTCTCATCAGAAACAACCCCTTTCAAAATGCATACCTTTCTGGCACCCCTGGCAAACAGCTGATTTTGCCAGGGGAAGCCACAACCAGCCAGGCATTTACCCTACGGTCTAATGTACTGGTAGATGGCAGCCATTCAGATGTAACCCTCTGTTTCTTCACCACAGTTGTTAGAAGAATTGGGAACAGGAATAGTCCAACAGCAGAAACCAGAGTCTTCAGTTCCTGTTTCTCAGATGGTGACTGTTGTGCAGGTATGTTCATAATCTGGATTTTGATTAGGTAGGTATGTGAAAGTTAGAGAACATTGTACTTGTTTAACCAGATCTGGCAGGTGTGAGACCCTGGAACTTTTCTGAGGGTCAAGCGTCAATCGCACATCTGTGTACATGCTTAAATCCGTGAAAAAGCGGTAAGTGATTCCTCAGTGAAGATGTCCGTGATGGATCCTTGTTGGGTAATTTTGAAAGCATCTCTTCCTAATGATCCGTGAAACACGGATGGCATCCGTGGTTTTCACAGACCCATAGACTATAATGGGTGTGATGGATTAGTGAACATGGACAAAATAGAGCTTGCTCCCGTGCTACAATCATGGACCATGGTAAAAAACTGATGTGTGGGTACACACATTAAGATGAATGGGGTCCGTGGAGAACACGTACAGCACACATACGTGGAACACTATGAATGAACCTTACTATATATATTTGATCAGTCCTACCACAACATTTTAATCTCATAATAATCCCACCACAGCTTCAGTTTGCTTAATTCATTTGCAAACCTGTGACTGTTCTTCTTAACCAGTTTAAAGACCAGGCCGTTTACCCCCTTCCTGACCAGATGCATTTTCTGCTTTTTAACCCCTTAAGGACGCATGACGTACCTGTACGTCATGGTTTCCGAGTCCTTAAGGACCCATGACGTACCGGTACGTCATGAGTAGTTCCGATCGCTGCTGCGCAGTGATCGGAACAAGGTACCTGCTCAAATCATTCAGCAGGTACCTTGTTAATATGCCCAGGGGGGTCCTGTGACCCCCCCCTTATCGGCGATCGCTGCAAACCGCAGGTCAATTCAGACCTGCGGTTTGCAGCGCTTTGTGCGATCTCTGATCCCTGCGGTCTGTGACTGCGGGGATCAGAGAGTTAATGCCCCCAAAGTGTGAATTTTTAACCCCCCCCCTGCAGCCCCCAATCATATTTTGGCTGCGGGGGTGCAGGGGGGATGGTTGCGGGAGGTGGGCGGTGCGGCAGGCGGAATTGCGATTGCTATCCCCCGCCCGCCTCCTCTGTAATATTCCCTGGTGTCTAGTGGATCTATCAGAGTGTCAGCACATTGCTGACACTCTGATAGAAACAGCTGGCATCTGTGCTTGATCAGATGCCAGCCGTTTAACCCCTTCCATACCGTGGTCCATACGGACCGCGGTATGGAAGGGTTAACAGGGAGGGAGCTCCTTCCCTCTCCCTTCAGGGGGCTGCTGTGCCTTTGCAGCCCCCCAACAGGATGGGATCGCAGAGGGAGGGAGCGCCCCTCCCTCCCCACCCATCACCCGCTGCTCTCTTATGGCAGCGGGTGATGGTTGCCATGGGAGCAGGACGCTTTGAGAAGCGTCCTGCTCTCCATGGTGCTGAAAGTCTGAATAGACCTGCTAAAGGTCTATTCAGACTTTGTAAAGTAAAAAATACAGCACAGTGCACTATATAGTGTACTGTACTATACAGACACCAGATCCACTGGATCTTTCAGAACCAAGTGGGTCTGGGTAAAAAAAAAACACATATCACTGAATAAAAAAAAAAAAAAAAAAAATACACTACAAATATTAGGTATCACCGTGTCCGTAAAACCCTGCTCTATAAAAATATCACAAGACTGAACGCCTCAGGTGAACGCCATTAAAAAAAAAAACCCACAAAAATGATGTAAATAAGCCATTTTTTGGCACCTTACATCACTAAAAGTGTAATACAAAGCGATCAAAAAGGCGTATGCCTCCCAAAATAGTACCAATCAAACCGCCATCTCACCCGCAAAAAATGAGCCCCTACTTAAAACAATTGGCCAAAAAATAAAAAAACTATGCCTCTCAGACTAAAACATGATTTTTTTTGTTTCAAAAATGCTTTGTAGTGTTAAATGTAAAAAAAAAACTAAAAAGTAGACATATTGGGTATCTCCATGTCCGTAAGAATCTGCTCTATAAAAATATCACATGACCTAACCCCTCAAGTAAACACTGTAAAAAAAATTAAATAAAAACTTTGTCAAAAAGCCATTTTTTTGTCACCTTACATCACAAAAAGTGTAATAGCAAGCGATCAAAAAGTCATATGATCCCCCAAATAGTGCCAATCTAACCGTCACCTCATCCCGCAAAAAATGAGCCCCTACATAGGACAATTGCCAAAAAAAAAAAAAATCTGGCTCTCAAACTATGGAGACACTAAAACATGATTTATTTATTTATTTTTTTAAATATTATTGTGTAAAACCTCCGTCACAACCTGCTCTATAAAAATAACACATGACCTAACCCCTCAGCTGAACACAGCAAAAAAATAAATAAATTACGGTGTCAAAAGCCATTTTTGTCACCTTACATCACAAAAAGTGTAATAGCAAGCGACCAAAATGTCATATGCACCCCAAGATAGTGCCAATCAAACCGCCATCTCATCCCGCAAAAAATGATCCCCTACATAAGACAGTCGCCCAAAAAATAAAAAATAAACTATGGCTTTCAGAATGTGGAAACACTAAAAAATAATTTTTTTCAAAAATACTTTATTATGTAAAACTGAAACAAAACCCCCCAAAAAGTAGTCATATTTGGTATTGTCGCGTCCGTAACAACCTGCTCTATAGAAATAGCACACAATCTAACCTGTCAGTTCAACGACGTAAATAACAAAAAATAAAAACTGTCCCAAAACAGCTATTTTTTTGCAAATTTTCCATTTTAATCCATTTTTCCAGTAACAAAGCAAGGGTTAACAGCCAAACAAAACTCAATATTTATTGCCCTGATTCTCTTGTTTGCACAAACATCCCATATGTGGTCGTAAACTGCTGTATGGCCAAACGGCAGGGCACAGAAGGAAGTGAACGCCATATGGTTTTTGGAAGGCAGATTTTGCTGGACTGGTTTTTTGACACTATGTCCCATTTGAAGCCCCCCGATGCACCCCTAGAATAGAAACTCCAAAAAAGTGACCCCATTTTGGAAAGTACGGGATAAGGTGTCAGTTTTGTTGGTACTATTTTAGGGTAAACATGATTTTTGGTTGCTCTATATTACACTTTTTTTGAGACAAGGTAACAAAAAATAGAAATTCTGAAATTTCATCTCCATTTGCCAATAACTCTAGAGGAACACCTAAAGGGTTAAAGTTTGTAAAACTGGTTTTGAATACCTTGAGGGGTGTAGTTTCTTAGATGAAGTCACTTTTATGGAGTTTCTACTCTAGGGGTGCATCGGGGAGCTTCAAATGGGACATGGTGTCAAAAATCCAGTCCAGCAGAATCCGCCTTCCAAAAACCACATGGCGTTCCCTTCCATCTACACCCTGCCGTTTGGCCATACAGCAGTTTACGACCACATATTGGGTGTTCGTGCAAACTACAGAATCGGAGGAATAAATATTGAGTTTTGTTTGGCTGTTAACCCTTGCTTTGTTACTGGAAAAAATGGATTAAAATGGAAAATTTTCCAAAAAATCTAAATTCTGAAATGTTATCTCCATTTGCCATTAACTCTTGTGGAAAACCTAAAGGGTTGATGACGTTTGTAAAATCAGTTTTGAATACCTTGAGGGGTGTAGTTTCTAGAATGGAGTAATTTTTGGGTGGTTTCTATTATGTAAGCCTCACAAAGTGACTTCAGTTTTTGAAAATTTCTGAAAAATTTCAAGATTTGCTTCTAAACTTCTAAGCCTTGTAACGTCCCCAAAAAATGAAATGGCATTCCCAAAAAAATTGATACATGAAGTAGACATATGGGGAATGTAAATCAATAACTTTTTTTGGCGGTATTACTATGTATTATAGAAGTAGAGAAATTGAAACTTGGAAAATTTTTCAAAATTTTTGGTAAATTTTGTATTGTTTTTATAAATAAAAATTAAATTTTTCGACTTCATTTTACCACTGTCATGAAGTACAATATGTGACGAAAAAACAATCTCAGAATGGCTTTTATAAGAAAAAGCATTTTAAAGTTATCACCACATAAAGTGACACTGGTCAGATTTCCAAAAAATGGCCGAGTCCTTAGGGTGAAAAATGGCTGTGTTCTTAAGGGGTTAAGTACGTGTCTGAGCTTTTTTTTTTTGATGATGATGATATATAGGAATTTGTTTTTATATTTTTATACTCAGGAATTATAGAAAAAAATGTCATTTTCACAATTTTTTTTTTCAATCTTTAATAGCATAAAGTGCAACTAAAAATAAGTTTCAAAATTGTGTTCCCTTTCCATAATGGTAATTTTGATATAGAGGATATATGGATTATGGTTGCCAGGGACAGAAGTCAATGTGGGGTTGTCTCGGGATTTTAACGTATTTGTGTCCGATCTAATCACGAGAACTTGGGTCCTATTGACTGCCCCCCAGGTGATCCCCTAGAAAAGAGTCCCAAGCCCGCATGCATGATCAGTGTGAGCAAGAGTTTGAATGGAGCAGCAATGTCTCTGTGCCCAGTGCTGTACTCTGTTCACAGAGTCAGACCGCCACTAATCAGACACTTATTCTGTGGATACAGAATTAGTGTAAATCTAGGGGGCTCTCAGAGTTAAAATGAAAAATGTTAAATGTCAGGGAAAGAGTCAAAACCATTAAAAAGTTATTTTTACCAGTTTAAACCCGCTTCAGTCCTGCGCTGTCATTCTAGTCCTTCCAGCCAGTTTTTGTGTACCACATGCATAGTGAAAAAGACACCCAAAAAGGTGCACATAGGGAATTATCTGGGTACGCTTGGTGTCCAGAAAGTACAGTTCACAACAGGAGGATGAAAGGTGAACATTTTATGGTTCTTCTGAAAATTGCTTTTGGATTGTCTATGTTGAATTTCCAAGGTTTATTTAATGGTTAACATGTACTTCATGTTGGGACTGGCCCAGCCCCTTCTTATATCTTTAAACAATAAAGATAAAATGCTAGCTGGCCATATGCATGAGCTCCTCCTCTGGAGGAGTACTTGCATTCTCACTGGAGGAGGTGTTGCCATGTGCGTGCCTGCCTCTCCTCTCCGTACGGCTGCCCCTGTACATGGCCCCCGTTTGTCTCGGGGGCATTCCGCACTTCATGCAAGTGCTGGCTGGTGCATCCCCCCTTCAAGGGGGGCATTGCGCTTTGCGTTTCAGGTGCCGGTAATGGGCTTACACCCTGCCTTAGTGGCGTGCTCTCGGGGCTCTGTTGTGACCTCCTCCACCTTGGCGATGGTCTGATATGTGTGAAGGGACACATTGTGCGGGTGTGGCTTCCATATGCCCCCCCCCCCCTTCCCTCAGTGACCCTCTTCCTCTTCTGAGGTGGATGCTGACATATGCTTCCACCCTTCCCTGTGGAGGTATCGTTCCGCCTGATCGCACTTGGCTGCTGCCTCGCCGCCTGAACCGGCCTAGGCGATACGCTTTCACTGTTTCGGGAAGCTGTGTACTTCCACCTGTTGCAGTACCCTCCATATCGTTGGCCCTCCGCATGTGGACCGTTCGTGGCTCCTGGACGCGTGCCCATCCAGGCGCGGTGTGTGCTCTATTGCAGGTATCATGGTACACCGGCGGTCATGGACAAGAGGGCTATCTGCAGGTCCCTCGCCTTCCAGGGCGGCTCTTGCGCAACTGTGGTTCCCACACCTGCTACCACTCCCTCCTCTTCGGATGTGGTGTGCCGTGAGTCCTTCCTCTGGACGCCCTCTGCACTGGGTGCCATTCAGCTGCCCGTTTCGGGTCGTTGTCTTCCTCTGACAGGTCACCCAGCTTCCCTGGCTGCTCCGGTTTGGCCAGGTCTGGGGACCCCCACCTTGAGTTCTCAGGGTATCGCCTTCTGCGGGGAAGTGAGCCAGGCGACACGCAGCGTATCGGGTGTGCTGCCCTGCTCTGCTTACCCTGTTACCCTCTCTCCCCTTCGGTTGGAGGAATTATGCCAGTGTCCGCCTTGATTGCTTCTTCTTGCTGGCTCCGTTTGACTCCCGCTCGGAGCTTATCCCTTCTATGGGCTTCTGCCCGGCCAGGCTTCCGAGGCTGTTCCTTTCAGTTCTCTCCTCGAGGTGCGTATGTTTGTGGCTTGGGATGGCTCCGGAGTTCTGTGGCGGCCTCGGACTGTCTCCCTCGTCCACGCTTGAGGCACTTTACGATTGGTATCTGTAGTGCTTCCGGCACTTACCTCTCTATTCCTTACTGTTTTGGGCCTTCACTGGTAGGCCGTGACTTCTCACTCCTTGTACTGGTAATCCGTTCGCTCGGATCTGGGGTAGTGTTTTTGTGTCCTCAATGTTACCTCATCCGTCTCGAGGTTCGTTGTTTTCGGCCTTGCCTGCCGTTGGCTCCGCAGCTACTACGACATGGCCTTTAGCCTGTCTTGTTCTGTCCTCTGACGGACTCTGGATGGGCCCCTTCGGTTCTTCCGTCCGCTCTTCTGATCCCCCATCCCTGGTGACCACGGGATGCCGTTGCTCTTGGTCCGATGGGTCCAGCTCTGCCGGACTCTTCCGCCTGTGCTACTGGTCCGCGCCTACTCTCTCTCGCTTCCGGCCGTGCTTCATCCGGACTCTGTTCTCGGATTTGGAGATATTGCCTGCGATTCTGGGTTAGGCTGGCGCTCCCCCACTCCGCCTTCTCTCCCCAGGGTACTCTTGTTTCTCCAGTCCGGCCGGGACATGGAACTGGGACTCTGTCCCTTGGAGGGTCAGTGTCGGCGCTATCCTTCCCTTTTCAGCGTCCTCTTAATCCCTCTGTACCATCTCCCTGTACCGCTCTGGAAGCTCATTGCTCAGCGCTCCAGTCCTCCCCCTTTGAGTCGCTGCAGAAGGTCTCCCTGCGCGTTCTGTCCTGCACGGTCATTTTCCTTGTGGCTGTCACCTCCCTCCGGGGGGTGTCCGAGTTGGCAGCGCTTTTCTGTTCTGAACCTTCCCTGGTGTTCCCCAGGATATGGTAGTTTTTCGACCTGTTCCCTCGTTTCACCCTACGGTGGTCTCTACCTTTTAATATGCACGAGGACATCGTCCTCCGTCCTGGTGTCCTTCCCTCCCCCGGGGAGGGAACTTTCTCGTGTGGATGTTGTCAGGGCTCTGTGCCTTTACCTGGGGGTCACCAGCTCCTTCTGACGCACTGGCCCCGTTTGTGGTTCTGGAGGGTTCGTGCAAATGTTGGCGGCCTCACAGGTTGCTATCGCCCGTTTTTGTCCATTGACTGTTGCTGAGGCTTATCTCGCCAAGGGCAGGGGTTGGCCCCTGGCTTTCCTGCTCACTCGACTGGAGCAGTCGGTGCTTCCGGGGCCCAGTGTCATTGGGTTTCGGCTGCACAGTTATGCAAGGCGGCGGCCTGGTCTTCCTTGCACACCTTAACCAGTTTTTTACAAGGTGCATACGCATGCGGCGGCTGCCGCTGCTTTGGGCTGTCTGGCTTTTTCAGGCGGCGTCTGCCGGGGGCCTATGGGTGTTCGCCGAGAATTGTGGTCCCGCCCTTCTGGGACTGCTCTGGAACGTCCCATGGTTTCCTGTGTCCCCCAAGGAAAATGGGCGAGAAAACGAGACTTTTGTATAACTTACCAGTAAAGTCTCTTTCTCGCTCTTCCTTGGGGGACACAGCACCCCCGCCCTTCATCTGTTTCTTCAGTTATGGGTTGGCCTTTATTCTGTCCGGTTGGTGGTTATCTTTCACTACTTGGACATGCAACTGGAAGTCTCTCTCTCCAGGCTGAGGGTATAGCTGATGGAGGAGGGGCTTACAGCTTTCACTTAGTGTCACGCCTCCTAGGGAGCTGAGCTATACCCATGGTTTCCTGTGTCCCCCAAGGAAGAGCGAGAAAGAGACTTTACTGGTAATTTATACAAAAGTCTTGTTTTTACGTCAGTTTTCTGCAGTAGAAGAAGACTAAAGTCAGCCAGGCACTGGCATAGGTTTCAGTTCAGGCTTACTGAGGTCCAAAGGCTGCGCCTCATTTATGACAAGGTGTACCCTTGTTTAAGGTGAGCCACAAACAAATTGCAATGCCACACTTCGTGAGAAAGTGATAAATACAAACTTTATTAAAGGTAAAATATTACGATACAGTACATAAATAATTGTTTTAGACAGCAGCCATAACAAAATGGAGGACATAAGACCAAGGAGGAGGCTGAGAGGTCAGCACATACGGGACACTGTGGACAGCATGAAAAAAGCAAGTATCCACATTCACCTGTCTGTAAAGTGCAAAAAACTCCCGGACAATACCAAGGAAAAATAAAAAGAGCAATAGTGACACGTGGAAAAACATAAATATAGTAAATACCCATCGTATGCTGGCTCTTTAGCCGCCGCCTCCCAACGCCGTTTCGCCAGACACTCTGGCTTCTTCCGGGGATTCAAGGCGGACTGCCTACTAATTTCAGAGAAAAAGTTAGTTTAGAAATAGGTGTAGGAAATACAGCTGATAATTCTAAAACGAGGATTTTTCTGTAACATTCACAGTCGAGTCACATTATTAAGACCACCAGCTTATATCCAAACTAACCGCCATGTGACACGAACAGCAGCTAGATGGGCTGAGAGTCACAGGTATCTGGATTCTGGAGCTATACTGACTGCAGTGCTTCCCACAGCTGCTGGAGGGTGCATAGGGGAGGATACATTGAGCGAACACTATGATTGAAGTGGTTCCACAGATGCCCATTGGGTTTAAGTCTGGGGAATTAAAGGATAGGTCATCAAGATCAGATCAGCGTGTGTCCACCTCTTGATCAGCTATTTGAAGAGAAAGCAGCACTTGTAGGAGTGCTGCCTTCTCTGTTCTGTTTACCTGCTCGTCACAGTAATTGCAGTGGTGAGCAGGTGTATTTACAATTATGGCATCCCCATTCACTTGTATTGGACGGCTCTTGAACAGACGGAGCCGGCTTATAGAAGTGAATGAGGACGCCATACTTGTACTTACACTGCTCACCGCTGCAATTGCTGTGACAAGCAGGTAAACAGCGCAGAGATGGCAGTACTTGTATGAGTGCTGCATTATCTTCAAACAGCTGACTCGTGGGGCTGCTTGGAGTTGGACCCCCGCCAATCTGATATTGATGACCCATCCTGAGCTCCCTTTAAGGAGCCAGGGAGGTCGTTAGAAGTCTTGGTCTCGCACTTTCAACCAATATCGGACATTTCTAGTCATGTGACATGTCACATTGTCTTGCTGGAAGATCCCATCTGCCCCAGGGATGACAATTAGCATATATGGGTGTACGTGATCTGTAAGGTTGGATTCATGCCCAAATCTGTTAAGAATGCTTTCCACATGGATAAGTGGGTCCAGAGAATGCCCTGAAAACATTCCCCAGACCATAATGCTGCCACCACCAGCTTGAGTTCTTCCAGCAAGGGTTGCAGGATGTTTGCTCTCTGATGTTCCTCGCCTAACACGCCAACATCCATCCGTTTGATGAAAAAGAAAACATGGCTCATTGGAGACTGCAACCCTTTGTAAATCAGTGGAGGTCCCATTCCAATGCTGCAGCGAAAATTAAAGCTTTTTCTGCCGATGCAGCTTCTTTACCAGAGGTGCAGTGACAATCTGTCTTCTTCAGAACCCCATATGCAGTTGTTTTAGACACACATCTGGTAGCCCCCCTGGTTCATTTTGGCGGTTAGCTGCTCCACTGTAGCATGTTGGTCCACTCTCGTTCACCTCTCACATCAATGCCACATGGTGCTCCTCAGTTTCCACTTTGCTTATTCACAATGGTGCCATTTGTCTCTCACAGTGCACTTTCTCCACAGCAGCACATGAACAGTTCACAAAATGCGCAGTTTCAGAAAGACTGCCACCTTTGCCCCGAAAGTCAATATTCATCCCCTTTGTCAACTCTGATAAATCGCCCCATTTAACCATGACAGCAACAAGGGATATGTTACGTGCTGCCGACGTCGAAAGTAGCAAGTGGTCATAAATGACTCGACTGTATATTACAAATATATTAGATATGTTGCTGCTGTATAATTGATTTCTGCAAAGTTTGTGTGAAAGTACAGTGACTATTTATAGAGGATTTCCAGCTTTAGGCAGCTTTTTACGTTCGTCCAGTATTATGTTGCACTAAAAGAAATACACTCACCTGCTTCCGGCTGTTTGGTTCCAGCACAGAGGCTCCTCTCAGTGATGCTTTAGGTCCCAGGCATGCATACAGGTAATGTTACCTCCGAGCAGCATGTCAGTGCTGGGTCACGTGCTGCTTTAGAGGAGCGACATTGCTGACACCAGTGATTGTCCACAGCGGCGCACATAACGGCTCCCCGATGTGCACATGCTTGGGACTAGAAGCATCACTAAGAGGAACGTCTGCACTGGATCCGCACAACGGGCAAAAGGCATGTGCCTGATTTTTCAAAAAGGTCATGTCCTCTTTAAGTCAAGTTTTTATGTTAAACATATATTTAATGAATTTGTAATTTTGTTATTTCTTGTTTTCCATCTCATTATGTATATTAACCCCTTTCAGCAAAAGCCAGTTTGTACCAAAAGCTGAAGCCCTGTTTTTCAAATCCGATGTGTCGCTTTATCTGGTAATAATTTGAGAATGCTTTTACTAATCCAAGCGATTGTAAGACTGTTTTCTTATGACACATCATACTTCATGTCAGTGGTGAATTTGAGTTGATATGTTTTACCTTTATGTTTAAAAAAATATCCAAGATTTACAGAAAAATTAGCAATTTTCTAAATTAACATTTTTCAGATTTTAAGACAAATAATGATTCCTCACAAAATAGTTATTAATTAACATTCCCCACATGTCTACTATTTGTTGCCATCAGTTTGTAAATTTCATTTATTTTTATTTTTTTAGGATGTTAGAAGGCTTAGAATTTTGAAGGCAATTTTTGAAATTTTCAAGAAAATTTTCAAAACTTTATTTTTAAGGACCAATTCACTCCTGAAGTGACTATAGGGGTCTACATAATAGAAACCACTAGGTATGAGCGAACTTCGTTTTTTAAAGTTCGGGTTCGGGCAGAATTGCGTTATGCAGGAGAGGAGACTTCTGTTATGACGGAATGCATCTAAAGGCTTTCCGTTATGCATTCCATCATAGAATTCCGTTATGTTACGTGGTAATGGAATTCAGCCTAAACCCGAACCTGAACTCGAACTTTAGAAAATGAAGTTCTCTCATACCTGGAAACTACCCAAAAATAACCGGCTTTTAGAAACTTCACCTCTCAATTTTTTCAAAATTGATTTTACAAACTTTGTTAACCCTTTAGGTGTTCCACAGAAATTAAAGCAAAATGGAGGTGAAATTTTAAAAATTTCATTTGTTGTGCATATTTTCCATTTTAATCCATTTTTCTGTAACACAGCAAAACAAACTTCAATATTTGTTACCCTGATTATGCAGTTTAAAGAAATATTTTTTATCTTTAATACAAAAGTGATTTTTATGCTGAAAAAGTAGTAAAACATTAAAAAAAATATATAAATTTGCTATCGCAAATGTATTCAGGAAAAAATGCATAAGAAATTTTG
Source organism: Bufotes viridis (assembly GCA_033119425.1). NCBI lineage: Eukaryota > Metazoa > Chordata > Amphibia > Anura > Bufonidae > Bufotes > Bufotes viridis. Next base: position 223,844,175 of record CM065591.1, on the reverse strand, counting down.
GGGTGCATTTTCTCCTGTTATGCCTTGTGAAAATGAAAAATTTGAGGCTAAAGCAACATTTTATTGGAAATAAAATGTCAGTTTTCATTTTCACAGCCAAGTGTTATTAAATTCTATGAAACGCTTGTTGGGTCAAAGCACTCACTTCACCCCTCAATCAATTCCTTAAGTGGTATCATAATGGGGTCACTTTTTGGATTTTCCTTTTTAGGGGGACCTTAGGGTCTCTTCAAATGTCACATGGCACTTGAAAACCAAAATCTGCCCTCCAAAAACAATATTGCACTGCTTTCCTTCTGTGCCCTGCCGTGTGCCCATGAAGAGATTTACGACCACGTATAGGGTGTTTTGCATCGCCATATACTAACATCAATAACATTTTTATTTCACCAATGTAGCTATGTGAGGGCTTGGTTTTTGCAGGACAGGCTGTAGTTTTTGTTTAAATTACTTTGGGATACATATGACTTTTTGATCATGTTTTATTTAATTTTTCCCTTCACCCATGACAGCACCATAGAGAGAGATTGATCCGACCCCACAACTGGACAGGAAGCCCCAGAGCATTCAAAAAGGGAACACCCACTTCCTCCCTCAGTGTGGTTTCCTGTCCCCTGGACAGAGGAGCCTGGTGCATGCAGCTTCTAGGGCTATGAAACAGGGAACACCTTATGGATTGAAGGTCGGGGCCTGGTGGTCTGCCTCCTGGCTTCGGGGCCTGGTGGTCTGCCTCTTGGCTTCGGGGCCTGGTGGTCTGCCTCTTGGCTTCGGGGCCTGGTGGTCTGCCTCTTGGCTTCGGGGCCTGGTGGTCTGCCTCTTGGCTTCGGGGCCTGGTGGTCTGCCTCTTGGCTTCGGGGCCTGGTGGTCTGCCTCTTGGCTTCGGGGCCTGGTGGTCTGCCTCTTGGCTTCGGGGCCTGGTGGTCTGCCTCTTGGCTTCGGGGCCTGGTGGTCTGCCTCTTGGCTTCGGGGCCTGGTGGTCTGCCACTTGGCTTCGGGGGTTTTATGCACCTGGGGCGTAAAAACCCAAGAGCAGAATATAAAATCAGTTATACAGTACTAACCTCAGTATCTGAGGAAAGGGATTTAGGGGTCATTATATCAGACGACCTAAAGGTGGGCAGACAATGTCATAGAGCAGCAGGTAATGCCAGCAGAATGCTTGGGTGTCTAGCGAGAGGCATTAACAGTAGAAAGAGGGAGGTGCTCGTGCCGCTCTACAGAGCACTAGTGAGACCTCATTTGGAGTATTGTGTGCAGTACTGGAGACCATATCTGCAGAAGGATATTGAAACTTTGGAGAGAGTTCAGAGAAGAGCTACTAAACTAGTACATGGATTGCAGGACAAAACTTACCAGGAAAGGTTAAAGGGCCTCAACATGTATAGCTTGGAAGCAAGAAGAGACAGAGGGGATATGATAGAAACTTTTAAATACATAAAGGGAATCATCACGGTAAAAGAGGAGAGAATATTTAAAAGAAGAAAAACTGCTACAAGAGGACATAGTTTTAAATTAGAGGGGCAAAGGTTTAAAAGTAATATCAGGAAGAATTACTTTACTGAGAGAGTAGTGGACGCATGGAATAGCCTTCCTGCAGAAGTGGTAGCTGCAAATACAGTGAAGGAGTTTAAGCATGCATGGGATAGGCATAAGGCCATCCTTCATATAAGATAGGGCCTGGGGCTATCCATAGTATTCAGCATATTGGGCAGACTAGATGGGCCAAATGGTTCTTATCTGCCGACACATTATATGTTTCTATGTCTGCCTCTTGGCTTCGGGGCCTGGTGGTCTGCCTCTTGGCTTCGGGGCCTGGTGGTCTGCCTCTTGGCTTCGGGGCCTGGTGGTCTGCCTCTTGGCTTCGGGGCCTGGTGGTCTGCCTCTTGGCTTCGGGGCCTAGTGGTCTGCCTCTTGGCTTCGGGGCCTGGTGGTCTGCCTCTTGGCTTCGGGGCCTGGTGGTCTGCCTCTTGGCTTCGGGGCCTGGTGGTCTGCCTCTTGGCTTCGGGGCCTGGTGGTCTGCCTCTTGGCTTCGGGGCCTGGTGGTCTGCCTCTTGGCTTCGGGGCCTGGTTGTCTGCCTCTTGGCTTCGGGGCCAGGTTGTCTGCCTCTTGGCTTCGGGGCCTGGTGGTCTGCCTCTTGGCTTCGGGGCCTGGTGGTCTCCGGACACAGGAGCCTGATGCATGCAGCCTCTTGGGCTATGAAACAAGGAACTCCTTATGGATTGAACTTGGGTTGTACAGCAAATATTTGTGTTGTGTGGTTGGTTTGACTCTGTTTGGTGCCTTTAGCATGATTGATAGGTTTAAATATTTGTCCGGCATCAGGGCATGGTTGACTGCCTCATGGCTTCAGGGCATGGTTGACTGCCTCATGGCTTCAGGGCATGGTTGACTGCCTCATGGCTTCGGGGCCTGGTTGACTGCCACATGGCTTCGGGGCCTGGTTGACTGCCACATGGCTTCAGGGCCTGGTTGACTGCCACATGGCTTCAGGGCCTGGTTGACTGCCACATGGCTTCGGGGCCTGGTTGACTGCCACATGGCTTCGGGGCCTGGTTGACTGCCACATGGCTTCAGGGCCTGGTTGACTGCCACATGGCTTCAGGGCCTGGTTGACTGCCACATGGCTTCAGGGCCTGGTTGACTGCCACATGGCTTCAGGGCCTGGTTGACTGCCACATGGCTTCAGGGCCTGGTTGACTGCCACATGGCTTCAGGGCCTGGTTGACTGCCACATGGCTTCTGGGCCTGGTTGACTGCCACATGGCTTCTGGGCCTGGTTGACTGCCACATGGCTTCTGGGCCTGGTGGTCTGCCTCCTGGCTTCGGGGCCTGGTGGTCTGCCTCCTGGCTTCGGGGCCTGGTGGTCTGCCTCCTGGCTTCGGGGCCTGGTGGTCTGCCTCCTGGCTTCGGGGCCTGGTGGTCTGCCTCCTGGCTTCGGGGCCTGGTGGTCTGCCTCCTGGCTTCGGGGCCTGGTGGTCTGCCTCCTGGCTTCGGGGCCTGGTGGTCTGCCTCCTGGCTTCGGGGCCTGGTGGTCTGCCTCCTGGCTTCGGGGCCTGGTGGTCTGCCTCTTGGCTTCGGGGCCTGGTGGTCTGCCTCTTGGCTTCGGGGCCTGGTGGTCTGCCTCTTGGCTTCGGGGCCTGGTGGTCTGCCTCTTGGCTTCGGGGCCTGGTGGTCTGCCTCTTGGCTTCGGGGCCTGGTGGTCTGCCTCTTGGCTTCGGGGCCTGGTGGTCTGCCTCTTGGCTTCGGGGCCTTGTGGTCTGACTCTTGGCTTCGGGGCCTTGTGGTCTGACTCTTGGCTTTCGGGGCCTGGTGGTCTGCCTCTTGGCTTTGGGGCCTGGTTGGTTGCCTATTGGCCTCAGACTGAATAGCTTTGATCTTATGTTGGTTTCGTTGAATTCCGATGCCTGTCTGGCTGAACTCCTGTGCGCATGTGCAGGCTTGGCTGTATCCCTGTGTGGCTATGGCTGTCTGGCTGAACATTTTTGGATCTATGCCGGCTTTGTTGATTGCCGGGTTGGGGGGCCACCTGTGCATCTATGCTTGCTTAGCTGAATGTCTTGCATCTATTCCTGCTTCATGAAAGGCTGGTCTGCTGAGCACCTGTACATCTATGCCTGGTTGGTTAAACTCTTTTGCGTCCATGCCTGGTCAGTTGACTGCCTTTAGGTCTATGCCTGGTCGGCTGACTGCCTTTGAGTCTGTGCCTGGTCGGCTGGCTGTCTTTGAGTCTGTGCCTGGTCGGCTGGCTGCCTTTGAATCTGTGCCTGGTCGGCTGGCTGCCTTTGAGTCTGTGCCTGGTCGGCTGGCTGCCTTTGAGTCTGTGCCTGGTCGGCTGGCTGCCTTTGAGTCTGTGCCTGGTCGGCTGGCTGCCTTTGAGTCTGTGCCTGGTGGGCTGGCTGCCTTTGAGTCTGTGCCTGGTGGGCTGGCTGCCTTTGAGTCTGTGCCTGGTGGGCTGGCTGCCTTTGAGTCTGTGCCTGGTGGGCTGGCTGCCTTTGAGTCTGTGCCTGGTGGGCTGGCTGCCTTTGAGTCTGTGCCTGGTGGGCTGGCTGCCTTTGAGTCTGTGCCTGGTGGGCTGGCTGCCTTTGAGTCTGTGCCTGGTGGGCTGGCTGCCTTTGAGTCTGTGCCTGGTGGGCTGGCTGCCTTTGAGTCTGTGCCTGGTCGGCTGGCTGCCTTTGAGTCTGTGCCTGGTCGGCTGGCTGCCTTTGAGTCTGTGCCTGGTCGGCTGGCTGCCTTTGAGTCTGTGCCTGGTCGGCTGGCTGCCTTTGAGTCTGTGCCTGGTCGGCTGGCTGCCTTTGAGTCTGTGCCTGGTCGGCTGGCTGCCTTTGAGTCTGTGCCTGGTCGGCTGGCTGCCTTTGAGTCTGTGCCTGGTCGGCTGGCTGCCTTTGAGTCTGTGCCTGGTCGGCTGGCTGCCTTTGAGTCTGTGCCTGGTCGGCTGGCTGCCTTTGAGTCTGTGCCTGGTCGGCTGGCTGCCTTTGAGTCTGTGCCTGGTCGGCTGGCTGGATGCCTTTCCGGGCTGACTGCTGAGTATATGCCTGGCTGGCTGATTACCCCTTGGGTCCGGGCCTAAAAAATGATGGCTGCCTGGGAGTCTGGGCCTTTCTGGCTCCCTGCCTTGAGCCTGTGCTATTAAAAATTTTCATGTACGTGTACCTATGGAGCTGATCTCTTCTATGTTATGCTTGTCTGGGATGGATGCTCCGCCAGCTTTGCATTGTAGCTGTCTGTTTCTACGGCTGGGCTTATCTAGTTCACCTGTGTTTGATCAGCTGCTTACTTTCCATGGACCGTGCCTGCATGGTTGATAGCTTCTGCGGCCCTGTCTGCATGGTTGGTGGCTTCGGTCGCCATGTCTGAGCTGGTGGCTCGTGCCGCCGTGTCTTGATGACTGACGGTTCTTGCAACACTATCTGAATGAGGGTACCTGGCTCTGCGTGGGTGTCTGTGACCAGCTGTGCCTGAGATGCCACCATGTCTTGGTGGCGGTCTTACTTTATGGCTATGCCTGCATGGTGATCTGGTTCTGTGGCTATGCCTGATTGTATTTAATGATGTACAATAAGCATAGCACACCAACAAAGCCCTATAATGCTCCTGTTGGAGAATGAGAAGATGGGCTGGACCAGATGGTTTGGAGCCCTATAAGTCTCCTAGTTGGGAGTGAAGATATGGGCTGGACCATGTTGTCTGGATAGCCTACAGGACATATGGCGTACCAACAAACCCATATATGGCTCCTGGTTGGGAATAAGAAGATGGACTGGTCCATTTAGTCTGGATTGCCTACAGGAGGTATGGCTCACCAGCAAAACCCTATAAATACTTGCTGCCGGGGTCATTCGTGCGGTAGTTTTCGGCCGTGGGGACCCTAAGAGGCCTGAAGGGTCCAGGGGGCTATTTGGACCTCTTGCAGCAGATCCGTGAGCTCCTTCAGAAAAGGTATTGATGCCACGGTAGGGTATCAATGAGAGGCAAGGTTAACCTTGGGCATTGCGTTCCCTGTACCAGCGGAACACAACACAATGGGAAGTATAAGTATTGCCGCTCCTTAACAGTGCGTGTCATATAGTGAAGCATATGAAAAGCATGCTTCTTCACGGTCACTTAATGTGTTTGTTTTGCGGTAATGTCACTTAATATGTTTTGTTTTATTCTTACAGTAGAAAAGTAATTAATTATAACTTTTTGTGAATTGGGACATGTAAACTTGATTTTTTTATTTATTATTATGATTTTTTTATTCTAATTTAAATTTAGTAGGAGTCAGCGTCGGTTCATTGTTGCCGATTCCGACTCCAAGTACCCAAAATTGACTCGACCCCGACTTTACAGTCCTGTGACAAACCCATATAAGATTTCTTTTAGAGGGTTATCCTGGGTTTAAGGTATAATGTTTCGGAACATCTCCGAAGAGCGGAACGCGTCCCATCAGCCCCAGGTTTTCAGAAATCGGGAGGAGTCTAGGGGTGTCAGATTGATTAGGTCCTCCTTTCAGGAGAGTTTTGTATAGGAATGCCTGTCACCTTTTTGACGGTTTTGTGCACAAAGTTCCAAAAGGGGCATAGGACAGTACAATGCCACCAAATGTGGATCTTCGTGCCCTCCTCTGTGTGACATCTCCAAAAGGGGTCTGACACTGTGGAAAACCATTTATGGATAAGCGTGGGTACCCTGTACCATCTGGATAGGATTTTGTAGCTTGTTTCCTGGCCCTTAGTAGAGATCAGCGCTTTATGGGACAAGAGAAATCTTATTCCACTAGGATAGGGTGAACTGTGTAACTATATCCCGCTCCCAGGCCTGACAAAAAGGGGAGAGCTGTGAGGAGCGTTGGTGTATTAGTAGTTTATATACAGTTGATATGTTCCTAAATACCGCTGAGGGGGCTATGCACAGTTGTTCAAATGCTGTGAGGTTTCGGTTTAATGTGTGAGTCTTACTCATAGAAGAGTAGAAGTGCTGTAGTTGCAAGTACTCAAATGAGCTACGTGGTAAAGGCCCTAGCCTAGCAATTGAGACAGGGTTAAGACTACTTTTTAAGCACGTCTCTCCCAAGGGGTGTTTTTTTATCTCTGGTATTCGATCTCTCTATGGTGCTGTCATGGATGAAGGGAAAAATGATAATTACACTTACTGGTAATTGGATTTTCCAGAACCCATGACAACACCCCTCTAATTCCCTCCCTGGTGCTTAAGGTTGATGAGAATAGTTTCTGTCTTTCAAGTAAAAAGAAAAAGTAAGAATGAGGTTATAGGAAGTCTATTTTGTACGGCTCCTACTGCTCTACTCTGTATTCAACACTAAGGGAGAAAGTGGGTGTTCCCTTTTTGATTGCTCTGTGGCTTCCTGTCCAGTTGTGGGGGCGGATCCATCTCTCTCTATACGGTGCTGTCATGGGTTATGGAAAATCCAATTACCAGTAAGTGTAATTATAATTTTTTTGGGAGGTGGGGTGACAAAAACAGGAATTCTGTAATTGTTATTTAATTTATTAATTTTTTACGGCATTCACCACACGGGATTCTTAACATGATCCTTTTATACATAAGGTCATTACAGTTGCGGCAATACCATTTTTGTGTAGTTTATTTTATTTTTATTTTTTTAAATCAATTATAAATGACTGCATATGGGAAAGGGCAATTTATTTTATTTGTCGAAATTTCATTGAATTTTTTCTTTTACATTTTTTTACTTTTTTTTTTTTTTACTTTTTTTTTTTTTATATTTATCAAGTCCCACTTGTATCTTTAAGATCCAGTGGGGCTGATGGCTGTACAGTGCACTGCAATAGTAATCTATTGCAATGCACTGTATTGTCAGTTTTTCACTGACACAGCCTGATCAGACCCTCAGTCTGTCAGGCTTAAATACATGGCAGTGGCTGGCGAAGGAGAGAGGAATATACCTCCCTCTGTTAACCCCATAGATGTCGGAGATGGCTACTGACCACGACATCTAAAGGGTTCAGATTGGTTAGTCTGCACAATAGTAGCAAAATTGCATGTGTTTTTTCTGTCATTTAAAGGGCGTCGGTTAGCAGTTTTGTACCTATGACACTGGCTGACCTGTTACATGTGTGCTTGGCATCTGAAGACATCTGTGTGTGTTTTAATATATGCAAATGAGCTTCTAGAAGCAACGGTTCAGCTGTCTCTGCAATGACAATGCCCTCGTTGCTCATAGAGGCTCATTTGCATATATTAAAACATAATTTTTCTCAGCAATGTGGCCACATATGAACATGGGACCAACACAGATGCCTTCAGCTGCCAAGCGCACATGTCATAGGTGTAAATCTACAGACAGATGCTCTTAAAACAGTGGCACTGCTAAATGTCCTTTCTATAATGATAATACGTTTTTGCGTAATGTAAGTTGTCAATCATCTTTATTAGAGCATATTTAAAAAATCACAAATGGTTAAAGTGAGACCTATGCCCACACTGAATGAGAGAGCCAAATTGCAGTGTCATAGCTTATATAATAGTGAAAGGCAGTGGTGACACACAGCAACCCATTATAGCTGCTCACAAGAGGCTAAATATTAGGATACCGTATGTACATAAACCAACACAGTGCATAAGTAAGATACTGACCTCAATTGCTCTTGAGACCCCAATGCTGTTTCGCAGTCACTTCTTCTAGGGCAGGGCTGGCCAACCTGCGGCTCTCCAGCTGTTGTAAAACTACAACTCCCACCATGCCCTGCTGTAGGCTGATAGCTGTAGTCAGTCTGGGCATGCTGGGAGTTGTAGTTTTTCAACAGCTGGTGAACCTCAGGTTGGCCATCCCTGTTCTAGGGGAAAAGTACAGTATGTTTCTCCCCAATTTCGAACCAAGGACCTTTCGTGTGTTGGGTGATCTTGATAACCGCTACACTACAGAAACAACTGAAAGGAGGTGACTTTAAAAACAGCATTGGGGTCACAGGAGCCATTGACACTTCAGCTTGGCTTTCTGATTCAGTGTGGGTATTGTCAAAAGATTTATAAAGCAAAAGGGTTTTATATAAAAAGAAAGCATCAAAGAAAAATTCAAAAGATTATTTTGATCCAAGAGGGCTGACATACACCCCTCTAAGCTTTTATCGAGAATCTTAATTGTGTGTAAACAGTAAGGATAACAAGGTACAATGTTTATGCAAACATATATATGAATTATTTATACAAAATGCTGGATACAAATCAATAATAATGCAAAAGATAGACAATGAAGTGTAATACCAATATGTGCCACAATATAGTGCTGACACACCACAAACAGCATCAACACTCTCTAATAATCAAAATCAACGTAGGAAATGAAATTTTACTTCCGATCAATATCACCAATGAATGAATGAAATAATATGCAATAATCAAAATTAAAGAAAATGAGAGGTATCAACCCTTATTCTGTCACCTCTGACCAATTTACGGTATATGGCAGTATCGCACTTACTATAAATTCCTCAGCTCGTTATCAAGCTACGGAATACCATAGTTCCCAAGGGAATGGGTATCAATGTCTGATATTCATTTTAGCAATATGCATCTTTGCTAAGAGAATGATCAACATTGACCAGATACACCAAGTATCCACACAATACGGGGATATTTGGCTATATACCGGGCTAAGTAATTTATCAATACCACATGCGATAAACAATATATACGTTACCAAGGGTCAAATGATGAGCAGAGCCTTTAAGGGACAATCAGCCCTCGAAAGGGTTTCCCGTGATCCAGGATAAAATCCAAAGCTTTGCTTCTCCTGGCCACATGTCTGTTAAGTCTTTTGTTTGTGGTAGTTTTTTTCTTTTGATGGGAATCCCCTGCCTACTATCTGCATGGGTAATTATCCCCAACCTTATCAAAAGAATACACCCTCCTTGATAACAGTCTCCCAATCATGATTATTATTATTATCTCTGCCATACTTTAGCAATGAGGTAAAAGTTACTCCTCTCAAGTCTGCACACATCTGCAGGGTCAAACACTAATGAGTGGTAACCTTTCTATGAACTCACTTTGGCCTACATAAGACATACAAAATGGAGCATGACTCTTAAAGGCAATGAATGTCAAGAATAAGCAGGCATCAATGTATACATATGAAAAGACACAACAGTATGGGTCTCATTTTTACTGTTTGTTGTGAATTTTTAAATATACTTTAATAAAGATGATTGACATTTTATCCTTGAATATATTCTGTGGTGTAATTTCTGGAGGTTCTAGTAATATACGACGTGTTCAATAACATCTGTGTATTGCACTGAAATGCCCAATTACAAATGGTAAGTAGAAACAGTTTTTTAGAAGGAGCAATTCCTCTGTGTTTGCAGAAGAATATTTGGTTGCTGGCAATAGTCTTATGAATTGCAGAAACTAAAAAAAAATAACTGCCAGCAAGCTGTATAAAACAACTGGCCAGTGACCAGTTCCTCTTTCTGTATGCTAAGCTTTCCCTGATAAAACTCTAAAATCTACCCAATTATATCTCCATATTCTCTCTCTATAGTGTCTCTAGTAACTGGCATGCTTTAGCCTAAAATCTCTCTAAAACCCTAGATGTGCCAAATTGCATCCATGTTTAGACAGGTTTTTGGCACCGGTACATTTAGTACATCTGGGCCATAGTGTTTCAAAGCATTATAGCCTGTAAGTATTACACCGGCAGGCCCCCTATAAGGCCATACCCCTGACATGGTCTTATAAGTAGGAAATGATGGCAGGCCTTGAGATCATCTGTTAGGCCCCTGGTTGCTATACTAACACATGAATATTCTGGAATCACATTGTGGGGTGCGGAACACTGTCACATAAGGGGCAGATCTACTATATATGGCATGGTTGCAGAAGTCTTCTAAATGATAACTTTTGTTTTGTTTCCTGCTTAACAGGCTGCAGCATTTTGGAACATGATATTGAGTGGTCCTTTGCCCGGAGCCTTACAGAATGAGCAGCATCCTACACTGCAGACAAGTGCTTGTGACGCCCTTTCATCTGTTTTGCCAGAGGCCTTCACCAGTTTAACAGTAAGCAGATATACAGAACAGTTCTAAATATTTCTGTTTTACATTGTCACAACTCCACTGGTTGCTATAAAATATCAGGATGTTTAAGAAAATTGGAAGTTTCATTTGGGCTACAAGACGCTAGTATTTTGTGCACCCAAGGTATGCTTCCTTAATAGCCCCGCCGACGGCCTGACGTGCACAGCATCATTGTAATCTTTGATGCTGTGCAATTCCACTCCGGGACATATGGCCCGCTCATGGACCATATGTCTCGGAGGGCATATGGTCGTGTGCAGAAGGCTTTAGGGCTCATGCACGCGGCCGTGTGCACCCTGCATCACAGATGCGAACCCATTCACTTGAATGGGTCCGTAATCCGGGAGGTGCGGTGCAGAACGGAAGCTTGGATCGGAAGCCCACGGAAGCACTACAGAGTGTTTCTGTGATGTTTCTGTCCGTGCCTCCGCACCGCAAAAAAAAGGACATGTTCTGATTTTTACGGTGTGGACGGATCACGGACCCATTCAAGTTGAATGAGTCTCGATCTGTCCCGGCCGCCACACAGATGTTGCCCGTGCATTGGGGACCAAAAATTGCGGTCCCCAATGCATGGAACGGCCGCACAACGGCCATGTGCATGAGCCCTTGATGAAAACTTTTTTCATATTCATTTTAGATACATATTTTTTTTATCTTAAAGGATTATTGTCCACAAGCAACTACAAGAAGCACCAACTACTGTAGCATAAAACTGTTGGCCACTGATGGCTAATTTGATTGGTTATAAATATATACAGTATATAGTTTAACTTTTTGATTGTTGTGAAATACACTCATTAACAAAAAAAATTAAAGCACCCAGATAGAAATGTCGGATTGCTTCAAAACTTGGTATGCAGTTATACAGACTCTGGATTTTATCACACAAGAGTATAAAAGTGCTTCCCCCCATTGTCCTACAAAAGGCTTTCAAAGACTACTTTTGCGTAGTATACCTCTTGGTGAAAGATCGTTTAATCCGCTGACAAGCCTGAGTAGCTCCCATACATCTTCATTACACATCCCTGTCTTTGACTGGACCATTTCCAAGCACTTAGCAGAAGAAAATTTGGTGTGAAGACGCCAATTATGTGTCCTGTTATTTACAGCCAGCCACTGTCACCTTGCAGTGGGTTCGTGAACAGGAAACTTGGACTGCCACGGACTAGAACTGTATCATCTTTGGCGACAAATCCATTTTGGAATCTCATGACTGTTGAGTTCCGGCATGGAGACCATGTGGTGAGCGCTTCAATCCTGCCTTTGCTGTGGAGCAACACACTACCACAACTGCTGGTGTGATAATCTGGGGATCCATCGCATAAGGTAGTCAGTCACCCCCAGTAGTCAGAAGAGAGACACTAACATCTCAACAATATGTGCAGGACACGAAGCAAAGGGTTTCTCAGGAACGCCTGAGCATTCCTCTATGCCTGAGCATTCCTCTATGCCTGAGCATAGACCATTAAACTCCCAGAAACCCCTTTAACCTTTGGAACCATGTAAAAAAATATGCTGTCAAATTTTATAAGAAGAAATTCTAAAATGTAGTATACAGGAAGGCAAAATAATATTTTTCAACACATTTATTTAGATTTTAAGATCAGTTATAGTGCAAGTAGGAAATTGAGATGAGAATTTCTATTATTATGATTGCAGGATGACCGTCAGATACTGTGTATAACACTGCTGCTTGGTCTGAATCACAGTGAAAATCCCCTGGTGAAAGCTGCAGCTGCACGAGCTCTTGGTGTATACATCCTATTTCCGTGTCTGCGACAGGTTGGTCGTTGTTATTGTGCTCTCTCTAGATACTTGTAGTAGGGGTACAGTGGGTGTCATATGTTTTCAGGTGATATCAGCAAGTTAAGAAATCAAAGGGTATCATCATTACATGTACCCTTCAGTTTATGTAGAACACATTCTTAAATTATTGTTTGCCTTTCCTGAAACTTTTTGCAAGATTTGATGGAGAAATGTACTTCATCGCTCACAGACTCTTCCAGTCCGAGTATCTGTTATCTGCATTTACTTTCTACTATTTATTGTTGCCCAATGTTATAAAATAAAGGAACAATTATCACATTTTTAGTGAATTAATAGTTCTCATCTGTTATAGGACGTCATGTTTGTGGCCGATACAGCAAATGCAATTTTGATGTCTCTCAATGACAAATCTCCAAATGTGCGTGCCAAAGCAGCCTGGTCACTAGGCAACCTGACGGATACATTAATCGTTAATATGTATGTACTTAATTTATTAATATTTATATTAACATTTATATTTTTCTTTTACAAAGATTGGGATTATTAATTATCATAATTTCAGGGAGTCTATAGGACATACTTTCCAGGAAGAATTTTCAGACCTGTTGCTTTTGAAAATGCTGAGGTCAGCAAGTGAAGCATCAAGAGACAAAGATAAGGTATGTACCTCTACATTATGTATTAAAACCATGTGGTTTGGGTGGCCCTAAATACAATAAGACTGTTGGGAAGGGTAGCCCGCACAGTGCAAAACTAATTTGGGAAGCTTCAGTCAGTGCATATAGTTCACTGTATAATCTATGTAATGAAGATTTATATTGTATGTACAGAGATTTTCTTTTTTGTTAATTTATGAGGAAAGTTGCTGAAATGCATTACTAGATAGCTCATGTGTATGGCAAGATTCTGAAAAGAGCTGAAATGCAACTACCTTATCTTGCCTGAAAATACGGATTGAGCTCTGGAATTTAAGAATCTTTCAGAATCTTGTTGTTTTGTATGAACAAATCAGGTAAGAGAAACAGTAACGTTAACCTCTTCTGGACAGCCATTGTACATGTACGCCGGAAATTCATACTGCTATGTGAATGGTAAAGTAAAAAAAAAAGTTATGGCTCTGGGAAGGCCAGGATTAAAAAACAGACACACAAAAGGAAAATTGACCCTGTCCTGAATGGGTTAAAAGGGTATTCCAGTTGTAAAAAGTAACCTATCCACAGAGGAATTTTGGGGGGCCCAGTTCTTGTGATTGGTGGGTGATCCGGTGGTCAGAATGGATGCATACATCTCCATTTATCTCTGTGGGACTGCTGGGGATTGCCAAGTATAATGCTCTGCTATTTCCATCAGCAGAAAATGACGGCTTAACAAGGAGAATGATTGTAAACTGTATTTACCTGATGGTACGCCTTATTTTATTTATGCGGTAAAAAACTTTCTTAACGCCTTATGTGCCATCTAAAATACCAGGAGCACTAAATTGTGGGTAATAAAAGAGGACTCCGCTTGCACATATGACTACTAACACACCATAGTGTTTAATTATAATATAAAAAGATCTAAATGTACCAAATTAGAAATAATTATTATACAATCAAGGCACCAGTCGGAACCGAACCAGAGTTCAGTTTCAAGTTATAAAGTGGTTTTCCACATTAAAAATCAACTACCAAAGTTATTCAACGAAGTCATGCACGATTTCGTGAATAACTAACTTTGGCTCGTCAGAGCCCATACATTCTATTACTGTATGAAGACGAATCTCTGTACAGTATTAACCTGACGTTTTCAACAAAGTGGCTTCGGATCTTGCATCCGAAGATCGCTTCGCTCAACACTACTGGTGAGTCACCCACAATTGCGTAAAAATCAGGTATAACTTTTTTTTCCCTTCAGGTAAAAAGCAATGCTGTCCGGGCTTTGGGGAACTTACTCCATTTTTTGCAGCCATACCATATTGTAAAACCAAGGTTCAGCGAAAGCATTGAAAGCTCAATTCAGGCCCTAATTGCAACAGTACTTGGGGATGGAACTATGAAAGTAAAATGGAACGCATGCTATGCACTAGGAAATGTGTTCAAGAATACGGCTCTTCCTCTTGGTGAGTAGCTCTCATTACATGTAATGTATATGTGTCCAATTTCTATGTCATTTTACGACCATCTAAACCCCTTAAAGGGGTTATTCCACGACTAATGTAAAAAATTTAAATCAGTCATCATAAAGTACATGATGGTCTCTTTCTAACAAAGCTAGAACCAGCCCTGTACCTCACATTGATCTAGAGATCCTCCCATTAATTACTCTGCTAGATTTATATCAAGCTGACAGCTCAAGGGGAGAGTCTTTTCTGCTGTAGCTCAGGGGGCGTGCGGCCATCTCAGTGAGCCGCATTTTATTGAATAACTCAGTGGCGAACATCTGTATTAGCTGCCAAGGCCCCTGGTTGCCATGTCGAGAACTCGGCTCCCTACGATAGCGTTGTTAAGGCTCTGATCAGTGAACAGAGGCAGCGCTCTCTAACAGTGCAGATGCTGCAGTCACTATTGACCTCAGCATCTGTGGAGTTAAACTGCTGAGATCAGAGTTGGCTTCGATCCCAGTAGTGACAATCAGGTGCACCCTAAAGTAATAATGCGGGCCCACTATGATGTACTAAAAGGGCATGGAGTGGGAACATCCCTGCTTCCATAATGGAATAGTACATTATGGAGCGTTAATGGGTCCCAAGTGGCAATGAGGTCACTGGATGCCAAAATTCACAGGCTGAAAAAATCCAAAATTGAAATATACTTGCAGCAAAATTAAGAGCATCCAGAAAAATAACATGACTGCGTTACATGTTCCACACATCTGACAATACATCTGAAATATACACTGTTTTGTCTGATATGCTTAATTTTCTTTATTGTTAATAACCATGCTGCTTAATTTTATTTTTTATTTTGCTGATGATGTCATGCCATTATTGCTGTGTCCTTCACATAACCAGAACAGATTTTCATCCAGTAAAAGATTTTTATATGGATTTACTACATTAACCTAATTAATGGGTTGCCATGGCAGCAAAAGGCCTAAAATTGCTTCCAGGTCTGCCATGTACAGAACCCTATTGCAGGGTCTTTTGTCTGCCATTCATAAAGCAAGTAGTGCAGTGTATCTTGTAAGTAATCAGTCATCATCCCCTTGTTAAGTAGGTTACCATGTTTTTCTCTAAGAGCATAAGCAAGCATAAAAACATAATTGTTATTGTCGCATTTGTAATAACCCAAACTATAAAATCTTCACATTATTTATACCACAGAGTGACTGCTGAAAAATAAAAACAAATGAAAAAAAAACAAAGGCAGAATTAGTTTTTTTTTTTTTTTGTGTTTAAAAAAAACAAAAAAAAAACCGATCCAAAAGTAATTTGTACCCCCAAAATGATACCAACAACAACTTGTCCTCTAAAAAACAAGCACATGTTTGTTAGCAGGAAATAAAACTGTTATGGCTCTTGGAATTCAGTCACCCAAAAAAGCTAAGGGCTCTTTCACACTTGCGTTGTTTCTTTCCATCCTAGGGTTCCCTCCATGGGTCTCTAGGACGGAAAGAAACTGATCAGGATAATCCTAATGCATCCTAAATGGAGAGAAATCCGTTCAGGATGTCAACGTTTTTTGGACGTTGACAAAACCGTAGCATGCTGTGGATTTGTCTCCGTCCAAAAAGCCGGAAGACATGCCACAATGCCGGATCCGGAATGAATGCCCATTGAAGAGCATTATTCCGGATCCGGCATTAAGCTAAACGTCGATTCGTCCCATGCGCAGCAGCCGTTCCGATCGGGGCCCCAGTGTAAGCTGGGGCTCCGATCGGTTACCATGGCAGCCAGGACGCTACTGGAGTCCTGGCTGCCATGGTAAGTACAACCCAGCAGTGTACTTACCTGCGCTGCGGCCGCCGGGCGCTCCATTATGACATCACAGGTCTGGGCGGCGCATTGATCTATGCGCCGCCCGGACCTGTGACGTCATTAAGGAGCGCCCAGCCGCCGCAGCGCAGGTGAGTACACTGCTCCTGAGTACCATGGCAGCCAGGATTCCAGTGGCGTCCTGGCTGCCATGGTAACAGTGAAAGCATATTGAAGACTGATCAGGAAACTGATCAGTCTTCAAATGCTGTCAGTCCACTTGCGTTCTGACGGATCCGGCGGGACGGAAGTGCCCGCCAGATCCTCAGAACGCAAGTGTGAAAGAGGCCTAAAAAAAAAGAATCATTTTTAAGTTTGTATTTTGTAATATTAGTAAACTTAAAAAGCTACATAACTTTATTCTCTAGGTAAATTCAATTACAATGATATGAAATGTATCATGTTATTTATCCCACACAGTAAATGGTGAAAACAAAATTCTGTGTACCCCAAAATGGTGCTTATAAAATATAGAAATTGTCCTAGAGAACAAGCCCTCGTACAGCACCATCAACAGAAAATAAAAAATGTTATGGTACTTGGAATAAAAAAAAAAAGTTTTATTGTACAAAAGTAATAAGACAAGTGTATTTATATATGTATCATATAACTTTGGTATCTCTGCATATTAAACCAGAAGATACATTTATCATGTCACTACAGAAAAATTAAAGTTATGGTTCTTGGAATGCAATGTTGGAAAAAAAACATTATAAAAAAAGGAAGTCTGTTGAGGTCTAAAATAGGCCGATCACGAACGGGTTAATTATAATAATATCTGCATACAGTTTTCCATCTAAAGGCCATGACCTTCTGGTGGGGAAGGGGGAAAGGAAACATTCTTTGTCAGTGATAATGACATGAGAACGGGAATATCTGTGTACCCCCGGGGTTATTCACAGGATTCAGATCTGGTGCATGGCACTGTAAGGTACTGGAGAGAGTTGGGGGCTCTTATTAAAAACAGCTTGAATATAGATATCACTGTGGTTATCCCAAGGAAAAGCCTATTCCCCTGATGATACACATCCTCTTGTTGATGGCAAAACTATGTTTACTTACGGGCCTAAGCCTCATACTCCCCCTACCTTCGAGACATTGACTCAGGTCAGGTCGTCTTTAGATATGGAGAAACTAGCTGAACAGCAACAAGAATCATTATTGAAAATGTTTTTCAAGAAATGGAAGGCGTTTATATGCGCCTTTTTCTCTGACAAAGAAATCATAGATCTAATGTTACCTTGTCTTGGTTCCACAGAATACAATCCAGCTAACTCTCTGTAAACTAAAATACACAAATAACATATTTGCCCTGACTTAAAGGGGACTGCACATTATCTGCAAGAAATTTTGAGGGGGCAGGGGAAAGGGTCTGTTTTGTATCTTTATTTTCTGAATAAAAAAAAGCTCAATAAAAATGTTTGAAAAAAAAATCTGATTTACAGGTAAAGCTCCATGGAGCGCTGATGCTTATAATGCCCTCACCACCGTTGTCAAATCCTGTAAGAACTTTAAAGTCAGGATCAAATCAGCAATGGCACTATCCACACCTTCAAGTAGGGAACAGTATGGAAGCGTTGAACAATTTGGCAATATCTGGAATTCATTAATTACAGCATTGCAAAAGAGTGAAGAGACAGAAGATTTTCTGGAGTTTAAATATTGTTCTAGCTTACGAGCACAAATTTGCCAGGCTTTGATACACATGCTGAACATGGCAACTGTAGAAGATCTGCCCTGCATTCATAAAGCTTTGAAAGAGGAAGGAGGCACCATCAAGAATTACATGCTGCAGTATGTAAAGTTGGGTGTAGATGGAGAAGAAGCACAGGGCGAATACGAACACCGGGATCAGGTGCTCAAAAATGCAATAGACCATGTACGCAGTCTACAGGACCCCACCGTAGGCATGAAAAAGATCACTGAGGTGACTTTCTTTGAAGAGATTTTACGGAGTTGTGAGAAAGAAATAAAAGCTTAGCCAAAGAATATGTACAGTATATAGACTACCAATGTGCATGGTCTAATTTTATAATGCTGTATACAAGATGATGTGCATTAAAGCCAAGTGCTGCTTTTCAAAGGTAACATTTCTTGGTATGCCCAGTGTAAGCTGCGCATGGATAAAAGTAACGAATAGTCACACTCGCCTTTCAAAACCCCTCTGGTCCTGGTGCAGAGACACACCACTGTTCAACATCTAGCAGTGATGGCTAACCTCCGGCACTCCAGCTGTGGGGAAACCACGACTCCCAGCATGCTCCATTCATTTCTGCGGAGTTCCGAGAACAGCCAAGCAAGTGTGCATTTTGGGAGTTGTCGTTTTACCACAGCTGGAGTGCCGGAGGTTAGCCATCACAGATCTAGCTGAACCTTCAATGGAACCCGTTAGCAATTCTTTCAAAACTTCTAGAAGGAATAAAAAACATAGGGAAAAATTTAAGACCGTCTAAAAGTAAAGCTGTCTTTGTTGCCCATAGCAACCAAACAAAACAGAGCTTTCATTGTGTATTCTGCTCTTGAAAAATGAAAGCTGTGCTGTGATTTGTTGCTGGGGCGACTGACCGTTTTATCATAAGAGAATAGATGCTCTAGAATTGTTATTACAAGGGGGGTGTAAATAGTTGCTAAATCTGACATGTCAGGAGAGGTTATATGGCCATCGAGGGGCTGTGCCTCTTAATAAATTTTGTACATTCTGTGGCGGCAAGCTTTATGCTAAAACTTTCATCTGTAATTCCATACTTTGTCTATCAGCCCCAATTAACTTTTTTTAAAAAAAAATCCAATCTATCCCCAAAAGGCAACAGCAACCCATTGTCATTTTTCTAGGTAACAAGCCCACTTTTTCTTAAGCCCAGTAGATCTTTACTTAGTAGTGCAAGTTTGTTCTTAAATTAGTCATCTGGCCTCTAGCCTTTGTAGGTATATTTTTATTACATTTTTTAGATGACTTTTTCCACGGTTCTAAAATTTGTGATATTCATACTTGCATTTCTTGAGAAAAAAAAACATTTATTTTAATTGGTTAATAATGCAGAATATTTACTTGTGCGACCTACCTGGTTTTGTAAACCTGGTGAAATTAATTTATATTGTGTATATCCTAATATATACTCAACAGAAAATACTGTCATCTGTAATGCCATGCTTTGTCTATCTGCCCCAATTAACTTTTTTTTTTTAATCAAATCTATCCCCAAAAGGCTCCTTGTACAGCAACCCATTGTCCTTTTTCTAGGTAACTAGCCCACTATTTCTTAAGCCCACATTTTAGGCGACTTTTTCCATGGTTATGAATTTAGTGATATTCATACTTGCATTTCTTGAGAAAAAAAAACACATTTATTTTAATTGGTTAATAATGCGGAATATTTACTTGTGTATCCTACCTGGTTTTGTAAACCTCATGAAATTAACTTATATTGTGTATATCCTAATATATACTCAACATAAAATAAATTGATTTTGTTCATGCTGTGTGAAAGATGTGACTTCACTCTTGCTATAAATTTTATATATACGTTTGAAAGTTTTGTTTTTAAGTTTTCATTGGTTATATAGTGCCAACATACTCCACTGTACTGTGCAGAGACTGTCACCCACCATTCACATCAGTGCTTGTCCCTGTTAGGCTCCCAATTTAAAGGGAACAAGGGCAGCATAACATAGTGACAGAAATGCTGATTTCAGCAGTGTGTCGCTCATGAGCTAAAAGTAAGAGGTTGACATTTGTATCATTGATATTGTCTTGTCTTTGTATGCAATGTATTGTACACTTTATTGGAAAAGCTAATAAAAATTATATTACAAAAAAAAAAAAAAAAAAAAGTAAGAGGTTGCTGAGAACCAGCATCATAATTATTGCAGCACAGG
Source organism: Bufotes viridis (assembly GCA_033119425.1). NCBI lineage: Eukaryota > Metazoa > Chordata > Amphibia > Anura > Bufonidae > Bufotes > Bufotes viridis. The sequence continues at coordinate 223,824,035 of CM065591.1, read as the reverse complement.
CCTTGAAAAGAGTCAAATCTACCTGAGAAGAGTCATGGTTATTCATAATCTCCTGCTCTCTCACCCATCTGCTGATGGTTGGCAGTTGTCTCCTAGAGAGAAATGGAGAAAACTAGGTAGAAGACTGTCAGTCATCAGCAGGTGGGCAGGGAGAGCAGGAATTTAGGAATAACCATGACTCTTCTCAGGTGGCCGTGACTCTTTTCCAGGCCCAGTCTGCAATGATTGTGATGTTGGTTCTCGGCAACCACTTACTTTTAACTTATAAATGACAGACCGCTGAAATCAGCTCACCTGTCTGAATCAATCATATTTACTTGTGCAAAATTCAATCGAGCCACAAGCAAGTCCTTATTCGATTAATTAATGTTTGAATGACAAACTTTTAGTCTACATTCACATCTCCATTTATGGATCCAGGTAGTATGTTCGGAACTACCGTATCTGGTATAGCCGGGCACTGCCGAAGTAATAGCAACTGGCGGTCTTTCGGCATAATTTCCAGATTTCTGCTAGACAATTACCATTGCCATTATAGTCTATAGGCACCCGGCTGTGTGCAGCTATGCCAGATACGGTATTTTAAGTAGTATTTTAGGTAGATTTGAACTTAGATGATCTATTTTATAGACCAGAGATCAGCAAACTCTGGTGCTCCAGCTGTGGTGAAACTACACCTTCCAGTATGCCCATTCACTTTCTTTGGCAGTTCTGTGAACAGCCAATTGAGTGTGCATGCTGGGAGTCGTAGTTTCACCACAGCTGGAGTGGCAAAGGTTGCTGATCTCTGTTATAGATAATACCGGTTTACACATTCACGACAACAAATGATAATTTAGGTGTATACGGGAACAATCTCAACAACGATAAATAAAACGATTGTCATTCGATCGTTGCATGCATTTAGTCTATTTGATAATTGATTACTTTTTCTCAGTTTTACCAGTTTTTAGACTATTACACATCTGAATGAGGTTTGGAAAAATCCATTTGCATGCTGCAAAACAACCCTATTCAGATGTATGGTATGGATTTTTGCTACAGTCTCCACACTATATGGGAGATTTATTCCGACTTAATCCCCTGTGCGCTGGAGTGAGATGCGCCTAAGGCCTCATGCACGCGACAGGGTGTCAGCCATAACTGTATTGCGGCCCACAATATACAGGCTCCGGCCGTGTGCGTTACATATCACGGATGCGGACTCATTCACTTGAATGGATCTGTGTTCCAGAAGATGCGGTACAATGCAGAACGAAGGCACGGATCAGAAACACTACGGAGTGCTTCCATGGGTTTTCTGTCCATGCTGCTGCTCTGCAAAAAAGTAGTGTATGCACTACTTTTTTTGCAGTGTGAACCGTCATAAGAGGATCGCAGACCCAGTTCAAGTGAATGGGTCCAAATCCGCAGACAGCGGGTACACAGTCGGTGCCCATACATTGCGGACAGCAGTGTGTGGTCCACAGCATGGGCATGGCCAGCACACGGTCATGTGCATGAGGCCTTAGGGAGAGTTCACATCTTAGTTTTGTTTTCCGTTCTTCTGATCCATCAGCTAGAACAGAAAAAAAAACAAATCCTGTAAAAAAATTAAAAAAACAAAACGGTTCCTGTTGCACATCTGAGATCCGTTTTTTAGACGAAAAAAAAGTACTGCATGCAGAGCTTTTTTTTCCGTATGAAAACGGATCTCTGACGGAAATGAATGCCAAATGTGCAACGGGAACTTTTTTTTTTTCTTCTTCTTCTTCTTCTGGCAGATCAGAAGAACGGAAAATGAAACGGAGATGTGAACTCTCCCTAACTTATTAGGGGTTCATTCACAGGACCGTATGCATTTTGTGGTCCACAAAGAACGGAACCGCAAAAAAAAACGTTTGACATCCGTCTTTTTGCAGATCCATTGTAACAATGCCTATCCTTGTGCACAAAAATCCTTTTTGGCAGGGCTACAGAACATCATGTGAATGCACCCTAAAGAGGTTGTCTCCCCAGCTCAAGCAATTGATTCTGTCATCATTAGGTCCTGGGCTACTCAGGAAACACAGCTGCTGATCAACATCCTGGGAACTGCGGGCAATCTCTCCTCTTACATGGAAACCCTCTTCTTTCTGTAATTTCAGTACAGACATACAATGCCAAAGCTGAAGTATTAGGGAATACATGGAAGTTTCTCCCTTCCTAGAAATAGGTCTGGAGATTTCCTCTGTAAGGCCTCTTGCACACGACCGTGGTTTGGTTTTGCGGCTTGGGTGTGGACCTATTCACTTCAATGGGGCCGCAAAAGATGCAGACAGCGCTCTGTGTGCTGTTCGCATCCGTTGCCCCGTTCCGTGGCCCCGCAAAAATTATAGATCTTGTCCGTCTGTTCCGTTCTGCAAATTGCCGAAGGCACACAGGCTGCATCCGTGTTTTACGGATCCACAATTTGCAGACAGCAAAACACGGGATGTTCGTGTGCAAGAGACCTAAGGTTAACTGCACACGATATGGACTATGTTAGTTTTTTTTGCACAGAAAAACAACATCATAAGGGTACCTGTCCACAGAAGATCTGCACGAGTTTTAGTGTGGATTTCTGTGCGTTTCTGCACCCAAACTGCAACAAAAACTGCAATTCATAATAGCGTTTTTTGGTGCAGTTTTGCCGCACGGCTCACCCATCATTTGAAGCGGGTGATATCAGCAACTAAAATCACAAATATAATTGACATGCTGTGGATTTTAAAATCCACACTTCAGGTCAATTTACTCACAGAAAAAATTTGCAAACTGTACATAAGATTTGTTTGCACTTTGCTGGTACTGTGCTATGCTGTGGGAAAACTCGCAGAAAACGGTGCATATTCTGCAATGTGTGCAGGTTGCCTAGTACAGTACCAGAAAAATGAATTAGATTTGCCAAATCTCATGTACACATTGCATACTTTGTATGGGTGGAAATTGAAATGCCATGTGGAGTTTAAAATCCACCTCGTGAATTGTTTATGTGATGCCACACCTTATAGGTAATGGTTTTCCTAATATACTTCAATGGGGTTAATAACCCTTTCAGGACATCTGCAGTATATGTACGGTGGAAGTCAGGTCTTAAAATATGGCGCTTGCAGGTGCCATAGCCCCTTGGTTTCTGCTGTTTTTCACAGACCCGGGTGTCGCAGACATTTAACCACTCAGATGCCGTGGTCAAAAATGACAATAACATCTAAGTGGTGAAAATGTTGCCACACTGGTAACCGCATCCCCAGGCTGAAACTAGGGAAGCTTTAGGCCTCTTTCACACGGGTGTCATGTTTGACGCCCGGATAAGAGGCGGGTGCGTTGCGGGAATATGCGCAATTTTTCCGCGTGGGTGCAAACGCTTGTAATGCGTTTTGCACGCGCGTGTGAAAAATCGCCATGTTTGGTACCCAAACCCGAAGCCGGACTTCATCACTGAAGTCCGGTTTCGGGTACAGTATTCTGGAGAATTTATTATTTTCCATTATAACATGGTTATAAGGGAAAATAATAGCATTCTTAATAAAGAATGCTGTGTAAAATGAAGATGAAGGGGTTAAAAATAATAAAACTTAACTTAGCTTAGCCACTTGATCGCGTAGTTGCGATCTGTCTTCTCTCTTCATGCTTCAGCTAACAGCTAAAGGACCTGTGATGACGTCACATCACATGGTCCATCACCATGGTGATGGACCATGTGATTGGCCATGTGATGTGACGTCATCACAGGTCCTTTAGCTGTTAGCTGAAGCTTGAAGAAGAAGACAGATCGCAACTACGCGATCAAGTGGCTAAGGCAGTGCTTCTCAATTATTTTCTGTCATGCCCCCAGGAAGAAGAAAACGTTTTGCGTCCCCGCGCGACTGTAAATAGTATCATTTGTCTATAAAATTGTTATAAGTACACCAATCTCCCCACAGGTGAGGGCCATTAACCCCCAAATCATGTGCAGGCTCCATTAACCCCCTCCCCCAAATCATGTGCAGGCTCCATTAACCCCCAAATCATATGCAGGCTCCATTAACCCCCAAATCATGTGCAGGCTCCATTAACCCCTAACCCCCCAAATCATGTGCAGGCTCCATTAACCCCCAAATTATGTGCAGACTCCATTAACCCCCGAATCATGTGCAGGCTCTGTTAACCCCCAAATCATGTGCAGGCTACATTAACCCTCCCCCAAATCATGTGCAGGCTCCATTAACCCCCTCCCCCAAATCATGTGCAGGCTCCATTAACCCCCAAAAATAATCATGTGCAGGCTCCATTAACCCCCCACATCATGTGCAGGCTCCATTAACCCCTAACCCCCCAAAATCATGTGCAGGCTCCATTAACCCCCCGAATCATGTGCAGGCTCCATTAACCCCCCCAATTATGTGCAGGCTCCATTAACCCCCAAATCATGTGCAGGCTCCATTAACCCCCCCAAATCATGTGCAGGCTACATTAACCCCCTCCCCCAAATTATGTGCAGGCTCCATTAACCCCCCAAAAAAATCATGTGCAGGCTCCATTAACCCCCCAAATTACGTGCAGACTCCATTAACCCCCCAAATCATGTGCAGGCTCCATTAACCCCCCAAAATCATGTGCAGGCTACATTAACCCCCTCCCCCAAATCATGTGCAGGCTCCATTAACCCTCCTCCCCCGAAATCATGTGCAGGCTCCATTAACCCCCCACACACACACACATCATGTGCAGGCTCCATTAAACCCCCCAAATGATGTGCAGGCTCCATTAACCCCGACCCCCCACCCCCAAATCATGTGCAGGCTACATTAACCCCTCCCCCAAATCATGTGCAGGGTCCAGGCTTCCCTCCCCCAAATCATGTGCAGGCTCTCCCCCAATAGAGTCCAGGGTCCCCCCACCCAATACTTACCTCCCTGAAGCGCTGGATGCAGGCCTCTTCCGGCCTGTGTCCCGCTCGGTACTCTGCTCAGGCGGCGCGATGACGTCATCGCGCCGCCTGAACTGCTCTGATAGGCTGCGGGCCTTGTGCCGGCAGCCTATCAGAGGAGCAGGGGAGGGAGACGCCTCTCCCTCCCCTGCCGCACAGCACAGCGATCTGTATCGCTGTCCAGAGGACGGCGATACAGATCACTATGGAGATGAGCGCTTCCACAGTGGAAGCGTTCATCTCCTGTCACCTGGAGCCCCCCTTATTTGAGAAACGCTGGGCTAAGGTAAGTTAAGTTTTATTATTTTTACACAGCATTCTTTATTAAGGGAAAATAATAAAGATCTGGTCCCGTTGCTAAGCAACCATGCGGAAAAATTGCACTGCATCCGCACATGCTTTCGGATGCTTGCGATTTTCCCGCAGCCCCATTCACTTCTATGGGGCCTGCGTTGCGTGAAAAACGCACAATATAGAGCATGCTGCGATTTTCACGCAACGCAGAAGTGATGTGTGAAAATCACCGCTCGTGCATAGCCCCATAGAAATGAATGGGTCCGGATTCAGTGCGGGTTCAATGCGTCCACCTCACGCATTGCACCCGCGCGGAAAGCTCGCCCGTGGGAAAGGGGCCTTAGTGTTACATTGTATCGATTGGGCATAGATGACTTGAGGCTCTGATGCCAATCCCTGGTATATTCCAAAACAGGCCTACAGGTGCCAACACTGCATTTGAATATACTGAATGCTGTATCTATTACAGAATACAAGTGGTAATCTAATAAAATTGTTTTACTCCACTATCATATCTGGCACACTTACTGCCTGGAAATGTGCCAAATTTATTAAGATGCCTGTACCTTTTAACAGATTTTTAAATGGATTTTATACTAAAACTAGTGTATATCTGCCTCAATGTGTCTTACCACTAATGTTTTCTTCATGATGTATTTCCTCTATAGTATATGTAAAAACACTAAGGCCCCTTTCACACGGGCGAGTTTTCCGCGCGGGTGCAATGCGTGAGGAGGACGCTTTGCACCCGCACTGAATCCGGACCCATTCATTTCTATGGGGCTGTGCACATGAGCGGTGATTTTCACGCATCACTTCTGCGTTGCGTGAAAATCGCAGCATGTTCTATATTCTGCGTTTTTCACGCAACGCAGGCCACATAGAAGTGAATGGGGATGCGGGAAAATCGCAAGCATCCGCAACCAAGTGCGGATGCGTTGCGATTTTCCCGCATTGTTGCTTAGCAACGGGACCCAATCTCTATTATTTCCCTTATAACATGGTTATAAGGAAATAATAGCATTCTTAATAAAGAATGCATTGTTAAATGATGAGGAAGGGTTAAAAATAATAAAAGTTAACTTACCTTAGCCACTTGATCGCGATCTGTCCTCTCTTTCCTGCAGCATCTATGATCTAAAGGACCTGTGATGACGTCACATCACATGGCCCAATCACATGCTCCATCACTATGGTGATGGAGCATGTGATTGGTCCATGTGACCATGTGACATCATCCAAGGTCATAAACACTATCCTCAGTCTGTGGATAGTGGTTAAGGACCTTGGATGATGTCACATGGTCACATGGACCAATCACATGCTCCATCACCATAGTGATGGAGCATGTGATTGGGCCATGTGATGCTGTGACATCATCACAGGTCCTTTACATCTTTCAAGCTAACGGAGAGGAGGCCGGGCTTCGCGATCAAATGGAACAGGTAAGTAATTATTAGTTTATTATTTTAACTCATTCTGCACCAGTTTAAACATTAGGGAGATGGCCAAGGGTATTATTTTACATTATAACTATGTTATAATGTGAAATAATACCAGCGGGACAATTTCTGACCCAAACATGCACTTCTGTGAAGAAGTGCAGTTTCGGGTCTGGGTACCAAAAGTGCAGATTTTTCTCCCGCGCGTGCAAAACGCATGACAGCGCTTTGCACTCGCAGGGAAAAATCGCGGCGATTCCCGCAACGCACCCGCATCTTATCCGGGCGTCAAACATGACGCCCGTGTGCAAGAGGCCTAAGGACTACAACATGCTGTGTTTCTGAAAAAATGCCAGAACAACAAGGAAAGCACCTAATTAACATAAAACACAGCTGCAAAAAATGGTTGTGTGTCCTGCTGAAGGTATAAGAGAAATATGAAAACGAGATTTTTGTATAACTTACCAGTAAAATCTCTTTTTCGCTCTCCCTTGGGGGACCCAGGAGACCTTGGGTATAGCTTAGCTCCCTAGGAGGCGTGACACTAAGTGAAAACTGTTAAGCCCCTCCTCCAGCAGCTATACCCTCAGCCTGGAGAGAGAGACTGCCAGTTGCGTGTCCAAATAGTGAGAAAAGGCAATGACCAACAAAGTGGAACCAACCAGCCAACTACCCAACGGGGTAAACCAAGTCTGTAACCGTGTAGAAAAAACAAATGAATGGGTGGGTGCTGTGTCCCCCAAGGAAGAGCGAGAAAGAGATTTTACTGGTAAGTTATAGAAAAATCTCGTTTTCTCGCCCATTTTCCTTGGGGGACACAGGAGACCTTGGGACGTCTGAGAGCAGTCCAAGAGGGGAGGGACCACAGCTCTAAGGCAAAGCACCCGTAGGCATCAAGGAACCGCCATCTGCAAAACCAGGTGGCCCAAGGCAGCATCCGCCAATGCATGAGCATGCACCCTGTAGAACTTGGTAAAGGCATGTAAGAAAGACCAGTGGCCGTCTTGCACAAATGTTCGGCCGAAGACCGATGTCTCTGGGCCCAAGAGGCACCAACTGCTCTGGTGAAATGAGCAGTGACACCAAAAGGCGGAACCCTGCCCCTGGTGCGGTAACCTCAGTAATAGCCAATTTGATGAAGCGGGCGAAAGCCACCTTGGAGGCCGACAACCCTTTGCGCGGACCTTCCAGAACCAGAAACAGAGAGTCTGAGCGCCGAAAGGAGTCGGTGATCTCCAAGTACCAACTGTAGAGACCCAGATCCAAGCCCGGGGGTCAACTTACCAAGAAGAGCGGAGGGACCACAGCTCCAAGGCGAAGCACCCGTAGGCATCAATGAATCGCCATCTGCAAAACCAGGCGGCCCAAGGCAGCATCCGCCGATGCATGAGCATGCACCCTGTAGAACTTGGTAAAGGCATGCAAGAAAGACCAGTGGCCGCCTTGCACAAATGTTCGGCCAAAGCCCGATGTCTCTGGGCCCAAGAGGCACCGACTGCTCTGGTGAAATGAGCGGTGACACCGAAAGCGGAACCCTGCCTCTGGTGTGGTAAGGTAATCTCAGTAATAGCCAATTTGATGAAACGGGCAAAAGCAATAGCCGGTGAGGGAGATTTAAGCACAATCATTGACCGAAGAGTAGTCCTCAAGCAAGGACAACAGCAGGAAGGGATGAAGATAGCCTTGCTGTAGAGCGCAATGCAGCTACCCTCAGTACAACAGGAAGATAGTAGTTGCAGAGCAAAAATGGCAGGTAAGGTAGAAAATAACTAACCTCGAGATGGATGAGGTATAGATGAGGGCACAATCACTACCTCAGACCCGAGCGAACGGATTACCAAACACAATCTGTCACCTAAGCGGGAGGGCAGAATGCGGTAGGCACGTTAAGTGGGCACACGGCTAGTACAGCTCGTGTGAACGAGGGAGACGGTCTGAGGTCACAACAGGAACTCCGAAACTATCCAAGTTAACAAGCATACTCTACCCGAGGAGAGGGCTGTGAAGGAACAGCCTCTGAAGCCTGGCCGGGGCAGAAGCCACATCGGAGGGATATGCCCCGAGTGGGAGCCAAAACAGAGCCGGCGAGAAGAAGCAGTCGAGGCAGACGCCGGCATAACCCCTCCAACCGAAAAGGAGAAGTGGGTAACGGTAGTCCGAGTAGGACACCTCAAGGCAGAACACCCGATACTCTGTGTGTCGCCTGGCTCACCGCCTCGCAGAAGGCGAATACCCTGAAGAACCCAAGGTGGAGGTCCCCCGGACCTGGCATAACCGAAGCACCCAAGAGAAGTTGGGTGACCCTCCAGAGAAGAGCGGTCCGAACCTGGCAGCAGAGCGGCACTAAAGTGCAGAGGGCTCCCATAGAAAGGACTCATACCACACTACATCCGAAGAGGAGGGAATGGTAGTAGGTGAGGGAACCGTAGTCCCACCAGAGCCAACATAGAATTCGAAGGGCGCTGCAGACAGCCCTCTCGTCCATGTGACAGCTTGCGCAGAGAAGCAATGCAGCGGGAGAGCGAAATGGGTACGCATCCAGGAGTCACGAACACTCCACAAGTGGAAGGGCCAAGAGCATGGTGGATACTACCACAAGCGGAACCGCAAAAATACAGTACTGTCCAAACCCGAGAATGAGCACCGCCTAGCTCGGTGCAGGCAGAGAGCAAGTAGACCATGTCCGGACCAGGTGGAAGCAGAATGATCTCTTCGGAGAAGAGTGTAAGGCGTGCAGCTAGCATCATATCCCAAGAGAAACAAGTATGTCGCGGGAGGAAGGGGGACATACTTACGGGCTGCCCCGTAAGCAGTGAGAATGCCAACCCACTTACGGGAGGAGAAGGCATATACGGCTTATAAAATGCACAGAGCGCGCTTGAATGTTCACCTACTGTAATATTCACTCAGGGAAGGGGGCTATCGACAGCCCCACAGTATCTACAGAAGTGCAATATGCCGCCTGAAAGGGAGTCATGCACAAGACTAGTACAGTATGCGATGGAACGCAAGCAGTCCACCTAGAAAAGGGGGATATGCACCAGGCAAATACTGCCTTCGGCAAGAGTGTAAAGGCCCGCCTAAGAAGGGGATGATGCCCAAGACCAGTACCGACTTCAGAGAAGTAGGACATACCATATTCCGCCCAGAAGGGGGTCATGCACATGGCCACAGTGTATCCGGTAGGAACACAGGAAGTCCGCCTAGGGAAGGGGGGGGGGACATGCACATGGTTACCATCGCATTAAGTGATCGTGCAATAATCCACCTAACACCGTATCCCGTGAGAGTGCAACTACTCCCCTTATTAAGGGGGACATGCACAAGGCCAGCACAGCATGTACAAGGTCAGCCTTGAGTCCTGTGAGCATGCAAATTTCCGCCTATGGACCAGCATCGGGGGTCATGCTCATGGCCAGCAACGTATCTGGTGTGAGTGCAGTATTCCACCTAAGGAAGGGGGATCATGCACATGGCCAGCACCGCATCCAGCGAAAGTGCAAGCACCCCGCCCATAAAAGAAAGTTATGCACATAGCCAGCAACGTACCGGCAAGAGAACAACCACAGTCAGTGAGAGTGCATTATGCCACCTAAGGAAAGGAGGCATGCACATGGCCGGCAGCGAATCCAGTGAGAGTGCATAATTCCGCCTATGGAAGGAGGTCGTGCATGTGGCCAGCACCGTATCCAGTGAGAGTGCGGCATTCCGCCTTCGGAAGGGGGGCATGTACATGCAGGGCCGGCGCTACCATATAGGCAAGGGGGGCAATTGCCCCTGGGCCCCCAAGTCCTTAGGGGCCCCCAAGCCCACCACCCGGTCCGAGTCTATAGTCATATGTATCGGCATCCTCAGGACAGCGATACAGATGGCTGTGTTGTGGGGCAGGGGAGGGAGGCGTCTCCCTTCCCTGTTTCTCTGATAGGCTGCGGGCCTTGTGCCGGAAGCCTATCAGAGGCCGGTGCAGGAGGCACTATGATGTCATCGCGCCGCCTGAGCCGTACAGCGCAGGACACAGGCCGGAAGAGGCCTGCATTGCATCACTTCCATGGAAGTAAGTAAAAGTTTTTTTTTATATAACTGACTATCTGTTACTGGCACATGGGGGGTGTTAAAGGGCACTTGTTACTGGCACATGGGGTGGAGTGGGGGTTAAAGAGGCACTTGTAACTGGCACATGGGGTGAGGTGGGTTAAAGAGGCACTTGTAACTGGCACACAGGGTGGGGGGGTTAAAGAAGCACTTGTAACTGGCACATGGGGTGGGGGTAAAGAGGCACTTAAAACTGACACATGGGGTGGGGGTTAAAGAGGCACTTGTAACTGGCACATGGGGTGGGGGATAAAGAGGCACTTGTAACTGGCACATGGCATGGAGAGATTAAAGAGGCACTTGTTACTGGCACCTGGGGGCAGAGAGGCACTTGTTACTGGCACATGAGGGGGCAGAGAGGCACTTGTTACTGGCACATGATTCGGGAGCATCTATGGGGGGCACCTGTTACTGGCACATTATTATGGGGAACTATGGGGGCTTCTACTGAGGCCACAAAGAAGGGGTCTTTTAAATGGGGGCTCTGTGTGGTACTAGTATTATCAGGGGTATTATCTGTTTCTGCAGTGTAGTATTGGGGTAGTAGGATGATTTGTCCAGAAGATGGAAGGATGATGGAAAAGCAGTAAACTAAGATTTTTTTGTTGTCAAACTGCAGAGACGGAAAATGGCGACAAAATGGTGGTCTGGTCTGAAGGTCGGAGAAATAATGTGACACGAAGGGGGTGATGTAAAAAGGAGGGGGTGATGCCGTGACATGAAGGGGGAGAAATGTGCCATTCGGGGGATGGGGGGTGGAGGGGGGGACCATGCTGCCATGGGGTGGTGGAAATAATGTGACGTGGAGGGGGTGATGACGTGACATGCAGGGGGGCCCCTTACTGTTTTTCGCCCCAGGGCCCCACTTCATCTAGAACCGGCCCTGTGTACATGACCGGCAGCGGATCCAGTGATTGCGCAGAATTCCGCCTATGGTAGGAGGTCATGCACATGGCCAGCACCCTAGCCGGTGAGAGTGCAGTATTCCACTGATGGAAGGGGTTCATGCACATGGCCAGCCAGCAGCCAGAGAGAGAGTGCAGTATTCCACTGATGGAAGGGGGGTCATGCACAAGGCCAGTACCGTAAATGGTTTCGCCTAGGGAAGGGGCATGTACTTGGCCAGCGCAGTGTCCTGGGAGAGGGCAAGGGTCTGCCTATAGAAGGGGGGCATGCACATGGCCAGCTCTACCGAGATCAGGCTGCAGTGTCCAGTGCAGCCAACAAGAATTCCATAACGTACAACTTTGATACGGATTATTTTTTATTTATTTTTAAAATGACACAGCCTCTCTGAGAGGCAGGAGGAGCCCACCATACAGGCCCATGACGATCTCAAAGGGCCTCCTCTATACGGGAGCCGGTCCATGGAGATGGTCGGTACCTAAGGGGTTAACTGGAATCCGGCCTGGGGGCGGCGCCGTGATCCCCAGGGGGAGGAGGAACCTCCAGGCGGGAGGAATTCGTGCCTGCGAGAAGTTCTCACCCCCTCCTACTAAGGCCGGAATTGCGGCCGCAAAGCCGGGGCCTAAATTTGTGGCGCCCGGCCGACCGGGAAGTACCGACGGTCGGCCGGGGCCTGGGGGGACCCGGAGTGGCGCCAAGGCGTCCGCATGTACATGACGGCCGCGGGTGCCCACCCCATGGGCAGGTAGAGTCAGGGATACGGAGGAAGGAGGGCCGATGAGTAGCTGGCCCTTGCGACACCCCAGGAGCCAGCCTAGGTCCAGTAGGGACAGAAGGGGAAGGTATCCAGAGATTTGGGGGGCACCAAGCTATGGAACAGTGCCAGAGTTTGGGCGTCAGTCACGCAGGAGACCGAGGTGGGGGGAGGGCTGCGTTGGGCTGGAGAAGCCGTCTTTCTCACCCTCGGCTACCTTCACCCTCGGTCCATTCCAGCAGGGTCGCCCCTTCAGCTACTGGCACCGTAGTGGCAGGACGCTGGAAGAGGGACTTGGCGTGCGGGCGACCCTTACACTGGCGGAATGCAGGGGAGCTAGGCTGCCCTGGTCCACCTTGCCTTCTGTGGGGGAAGCAGCAGTGCGGGTGACCGGCACTGGCGCAGCTCAACCACGGGAGAAACAGAGAGGTCCAGGCGTCTCTGTTGTCCCTGGAAGAAAAAAGGAGTAAAATCAAAAATAAAACAAGGAGAAAACTATGGTCTCTAAATGTGGGCAGATTGAGAAAGGTGCATTCCGCCTACGGAAGGGGGGCATGTACACTCGTGGTTTAGGCTACTTTCACATCTGTATTTTGGATTTTCGTTTCTAAAATCCATCATAAGCTCTCAAAAGCAGTCTAAAACGGATCAGTTTTGCCCTAATACATTCTGAATGGAAAAGGATGCGCTCAAAATGCATCAGTTTGCTTCTGTTCCGAAAGCATTCTGCTTTGACAAAGTGGAGAAAAACGTATCCAGCATCCAAAATAATGATTGTCAATGGGTGACTGATCCGTTTGAGGCAGATCTGTTTCCACCCGTTTTAATCACTGAGCATGCTCAACATTTGTCCACTCCCCCAGGAGCCATTTTGGATGCCACACTTGGCACAGGTATTGGTAAGTAAAAGAAAGTTTTATTGTCTATCTATCTATCCATCTTTCTGTGTGTGTGTGTATATATATATATATATATATATATATATATATATACACACACACACACTGCCTGTCCAAAAAAAAAAGTCGTTACCCCAAAAAAAAGGGTCACACACTCTAATATATCGTTGGACCGCCTTTAACTTTGATTACGGCACGCATTTGCTGTGGCATTGTTTCGATAAGCTTCTGCAATGTCACAAGATTTATTTCCATCCAGTGTTGCATTCATTTTTAACCAAGATCTTGCGTTGATGATGGTAGAGTCTGACCACTGCACAAAGCTTTCTCCAGCACATTCCAAAGATTCTTAATGGGGTTAAGGTCTGGACTCTGTAGTGGCCAATCCATGTGTGACAATGATGTAGTTGCTCCCTGAACCACTCTTTCACAATTTGAGCCCGATGAATCCCAGGATTGTCATCTTGGAATATGCCCGTGCCATCAGGGAAGAAAAAATCAATTGATGGAATAACCTGGTCATTCAGTATGTTCAGGTAGTCAGCTGACCTCGTTCTTGGAGAACATACTGTTCCTGAACCTAGACCTGACCAACTGCAGCAACCCCAGATCATAGCACTGCCCCCACAGGCTTGTACGGTAGGCACTAGGCATGACAGGTGCATCACTTCATCTGCCTCTCTTCTTACCCTGGAAGGGTGCATCACTCTGGAACAGGGTAAATCTGGACTCATCAGACCACATGACCTTCTTCCATTGCTCCACAGTCCCATCTTTATGCTCGCTTGCAAATTTAAGCCTTTTTTTTCTGGGTTGCCTCACTGACAACGGCTACACAGTTGTTCAGTCCCAATCCCTTGAGTTCACTTCGAATTGTGCGTGTGGAAATGTTCTTAATTTCACTATTAAATATAGCTCTGAGTTCTACTGTTGTTTTTCTTCGATTTGATTTCACCAAATGTTTAGATCGCCAGGCACGATCATTCAGGATTTTTTCCGGCCACATTTCTCCATCGAGACACCATTCAGTTACCCTGGACACCATGCAGTTATCTCCCTTCTCAGAGCAATATCATTTCGTGTCCAGTATAGTCACACCAGTGCTCTGAACAAAATCAAGGTCTACTCATCTTTGTGAGCGCAGATCGTCCAGGACCAGTTGGAGCGGGTGTTTACCACGGCGTGCTACGTATGGCAGCCCATTCAGTAATTATCTAATAAGAGGCTCATACCTATTTGCTTAGTTAAATCCAGGTGGTGACTTTTTTGGGGGACAGGCAGTGTATATGTACAGGGGTTCTAGCAGTATATAAACCGTACTAAGGAGCAGGTCTCAAAGATAAGGATGAGACCCCTTTAAAAGGGCTCCCAGTGTAGGGCTAGATAGGGCAAGGATACCGCTTGACAGAATAATAGGTCCACAGACTATAAGTTCTGAGCCTAACGTAACTGGAACCTATACTGGGAAGGGTGGAGGAGGGGAGGTAACCAAGGGAAAGCTATAGATACCAGACCCCCAATCCCCTCTTTGCGCAGAATGGTGGATCCTGCAGGCGATCCTTGCCCTACCTAGCCCTACACTGGGAGCCCTTTGAAAGGGGTCTCATCCTCATCTTTAAGACCTGCTCCTTAGTACGGTTTATATACGGCTAGAACCCCAGTGTATATGTACACACAAATATCTATATATACAATAAACCAACCGGAACGGAACCGACCCCCAGTCCTCCTGTCCATCATGCCCCTGCTCAGGACAATCCAAGTCCCCTACCAGGTCCCTCTATTGAACAGAGGGTCTTGAATTTCCCCCAAAATTGTAGAGCCCTGTTGAATAGCCACAGATCCGGGATGGCCGCCGCAAGGATTTTGGGAACCTTGTAGAGATTGTTTCTGAAGCTCTAGACCATGGATCAGCAACCTCGGCACTCCAGCTGCTGTGAAACTACAACTCCCAGTATGCAAACTTGCTGAACTGTTCTTCTAACTGCCATAGAAGTGACTGGAGCATTCTGGGAGTTGTAGTTTATGAACAGCTGGAGTGCCGGAGGTTGCTGATCCCTGCTCTAGGTTTTGCAGAGGATATGAGGCTAATGAGGGATGACTTGGCACGTAGCCTGGCCGGGGTGGAGGCGGCACATCAACTCAGCCCTCACTACGTGCTAACCTAATCCCCGTGATGAACCAAATGACGTCCGAGCAGGTGCATGATTTTAAAAATATGGTTGAAAATGGGTTGTGGCAAATTTTTCACTGCCCCCTTCCCACTCCCACCACTCATCCCATTCTCCCTTCCCTGAGCATGTGTTCACTTTTGCTTCTTTTTCTTCTACTCCTTCTCCTCCCCACTATGTTGCTCCCACTTCTTTCAGGAACATTCCAGTTCTGACATGTCCTCTCTCCACACCCCACAAATACTCCATGCATCCTTTCCTGCGGCCTGTCATTTTTATTCAGCCACACTGAGGACAGGGGGGCTAGCATTGCCGGCCCAAGAGCGTCAACACCAAGAAGGTCCACCTTCCCTGTAGAATTTTTTTGTTTGTTTTTTATTACTTGATATTTATTTATTTTAAAAAAGTTGTTTATTATATTTGTGAATAAATAATATAACTGAACTTGAGTGTGTGTGTGTTTTTATTTTCATGTACAGGGAATCAGCAACCTTGGCCACTCCAGCTGCTGTGAACTTAAAACTCCCATCAGCACTCTACTCTGCGTTTATTATAACGCCCATAAAAGTGAAAATAGGATTCTGGGAGTTTTAGTTTTAGAATGGCTGTAGTGCCAAAGATGGCTGAACTTTGAACATTTCATGTTGCACGATCAATAATTGGCTTTCTTATAGCTCCTTATTGATTGTATTCCCCTTTGATTGGCACATGAACAAGCAAATGCTTGTTCATCGGTCAATCTTATGCCCTTTCACATGAGCCCTTGTGGGAATCACAGTCCATGTGAATGAGCATCATCCAGAATTTTAATTGCGCTCTTTAAAGGGGTTCTCCAGGAATTAAGAAAATTAAAATACCTAAATTTACGTGTCTTGTATTGAGACTCATGACCATTGATAGCAGAAGAAAGGGAGGGGATTGAGAGTGAAGGAGGGAGGGGGAGAGGGAGGAGTGGATAAAAAATGGAAACGGAACATCCCCTACAGTCAATTAAAAAGAATTAGACGGAACTGCACACTAGAACAGTGTTTCCCAACCAGTGTGCCTCCAGCTGTTGCAAAACTACAACTCCCAGCATGCCCGGGCAGCCTTTGGCTGTGCGGGAATACTGGGAGTTGTAGTTTTGCAACAGCTGGAGGCACACTGGTTGGGAAACACTGCACTAGAAGATGACTTCAAACAACAGAGCACAATCTTATCTACTAGGTTTAAAGAGAAAGGGTACCCCATGAGCATTGTCACCGCAGCACAAAACAAAGTGGCCGGTCTAACACAATTAGGAGGCCACAAGGAGACGTTATACTGTATGGGGGCGACCACAAGGAGACGTTATACTGTATGGGGGCGACCACAAGGAGACGTTATACTGTATGAGGGCAGATGTAAGGAGACGTTATACTGTATGGGGGCAGCCACAAGGAGATGTTATACTGTATGTGGGCCACAAGTAGACGTTATACTGTATGGGGCAGTCGCAAGGAGACGTTATACTGTATGGGGGTGGCCACAAGGAGACGTTATACTGTATGGGGGCGACCACAAGGAGACGTTATACTGTATGGGGCACAAGGAGACGTTATACTGTATGGGGGCCACAAGGAGACGTTATACTGTATGGGGGCGACCACAAGGAGGCGTTAAACTGTATAGGGGGCAGCCACAAGGGGCTTTGTGTGGTAGTGTAGGGACGCCTCTTACAATCCATGTAACTGGGGTTACAGCCTATTAGGGTAATTAGTGCAGGAAGTCTTCTTTGGGCGATGCCTCTGAAAACACCATTAATGTAAACCATCAGTCTAGCGGAGCCCAGTACACACGATATATACAGATATACATGTCATGTATGTAGACAGTGATCTCTCTATTTACATGCATGTCACATCACAGGTGACAACCTGTGACACTGGAGTGAAGACATGTGTTGGTGACATATTAAAGGAGTCTTTCACCACAAATGTCCATTATATAACATTAACACCATTTTGTCCATAACAGTCCCCATATTAAATGCTTCTTACCATATTTCGGTCCGTTGCAGAGTTGGGCTAAAAAACACTTTTATTCGATATGCAAATGAGGGTGCCCAGGCGCCGCGCTGATTGTCATATCCAACCACTCCCCTTTCACCCCTTTGGCTCACCCTTTGTTTGGCTGATCACCTCCGTCCTCAGTTCTGAAATCCTGCGCCGATGAACAGGATGTCCGTGCCTGCTCACTGTATGACCCATTATGGGCAAAGGCATCAGAGTTCCGAGTGCGCATGCGCCAGCCCGTACGTCACGTTCCAGCCTGCGCCGCATCAGAGGGCTGTCATCGGCGCAGGCGTGGGATTTCAGAATGGAGGATGGAGGTGATCAGCCAAAGGGCGGGTAAAAGAGAAGTGGTTGGATATGAAAATCGGCGAGGGGCCTGGGCACAGGCCATTGGAACGCCGCCCCTGGGCACCTTCAGACCCTCATTTGCATATCAAATAAAAGTGTTTTTTAGCCCAACTTTGCAACGGATCGAAATATGATAAGAAGCATTTTAATATGGGACTGTTATGGACAAAATGGTGTTAATTTTATATAATGGACATTCGTGGTGAAAGACTCCCTTTAATGCTTGTACAAAGTCTTGGTAATGTTCCAGTAGATGGCAGCAAGATCACTTACTGCTGTGTATGTGAGCTGCCCCATGGGTCAGAGAAAAGGCTATTTGTTAGGTCCCACCGAGTTGGAGGCATGTCACTCAAACTACTGCACTGACAGGGGGTGGAGCCTAGCGGGATGGGGGTGGAGCCAAGCGAGCAGAGCGAGGGGAGGCGGAGCTAAGCACGGCAGAGCAGAGCGAGGGGAGGCAGAGCCAAGCGAGGGGGAGGCGGAGCTGGGGAAGGCAGAGCAGAGTGAGGAGGAGGTGGAGCCGAGCGAAGCAGAGCAAGACGAGAGGCAACGGTGGAGCAGAGCAAGATGACAGGCGGCGGTGAAGCACCAGACTTGTGCGGCAGTTTATGACAGGTTTATTTATGACAAGTCTGGTGCGCGCCCCCTCCCTCCAGTGCACTTGTGGCCATGTCCAGCCCTTCACGCTAGTAGTAATGCAGGAGGCATATTGCCCAACCCTATCTCATCCCTGCTATTTGCCCGAAGCAGGGCTAAGCTTCTGAACAAACTACATGCCTGGCGCCCGGAACTGCATGTCGTCGGGCGATACGATTTCCACACCCCTGCCTAAGGCTAAAAAGGACTGGACTGGAGCTCTATGGGCCAAAGCTTTGTTTTCAGATGGAAATACATTTTGCATTTCATTTTGAAATTAAGGTTCCAGAGTCTGAAGGTCCAGTATGAAGTTTCCACGGTCAGTGATGGTTTGGGCAGCCATGTTATCTGCTGCATTTTCCATGACTTGGCACCTGCCCTCACTGCTAAAAGTACCAATACCTGGTTTAATAACCACGGTAATACTGTGCTTGATTGGACAGCAAACTTGTCTGACCTAAACCCCATAGAGAATCTATGGGGTATTGCCAAGAGGAAAATGAGACACACCAGATCTAACAATAAAAGATGAGCTGAAGGCTACTATCAAAGCAACACAGGCTGATCACTGCCATGCCATATTGTTGCAGTAATTCATGCAAAAGAAACCCCGACCAAGTACTGGGTACATATACTGTACACACTTCAGTAGGCCAACATTTCCGTATTTAAAATATTTTTTTTTTAATTGTCATATATTCTAATTTTCTAAGATGCTAACTTGTGATTTAATTAAATGAAAGCCATAATCCTCAACATTAAGAAATAAAAACCTGAAATAGATCATTATATGTGTAATGAATCTAAATATATATTATATATATATGCGTTTTACTTTTGAATTGAAATACTGAAATATATTTCCTGATGTTCTTATTGAGATGCACCTGTATGAGTGTACAGGACCTACAGGCCCAGCCACAACATTTGTGGGCAGAGATGCCAAACAGAACCTTTATGCCTCTATGCCCAATCATATCTCCTCTTGTATCCAGACTGGAGGCGGCACCAACAGAGTACCAGGACATCCTTTTCATTGGATAGTTTTCCCCAATAAACTTAGTCTTATACTGTAGTATTGTAATCACCGACATATATCCTCATTGCATTCACACATATAAAGGTTCATTCGATTCCAACAACTCTTTCTTAGTGCTTTATTCTATTTTTTTTATTTTTTATCAATGAGTTTTTTCATTTGTTTTGTATTCTTTTCTCTCCTCTATAAGGGGATTTTATTAGGCTCACTGTAAAATGCTTTTAATGTATTGAGTTCATGAGGGACACATTTCCTTCTAAGTTGTGAACACAAACTGCGTTATTAGCCAGTACCCTGCAGCATCCAAGGTATCACGCTCAGCAAGCCAGAATCCGACTGTGTACTAATGAGGGGCAAGCTCCCCGAAAAAGCTGTCTACGGCTGGATATTTGGCTTGGCTATTTTCCTTTGTCATTTCCCAAGGTTTGTTAAAAAGTCAGAATTTGGCCTCATGCACCCGGCCAAGGCCGTATTTCGGCCCGCAAACAGCAGGTCAGCAATATGCAGGCACCGGCCGTGTGCTCCCTTGAATGGGTCCGCAATCTGGAGCTGCATGTTCTATTTTTCTATTCTATTTTTTTGCCGGGCGGACGGATCACAGACCCATTAAAGTTGAATGGGTCTCGCTTCGTCCCAGCTGCCGCACAGACGTTGCCCGTCCATTGGGGACCGCAAACTGCAGTCCCCAATGCACGGAACAGCCGCACAACGGCCGTGTGCATGAGGCCTTTGACTCACAGGAAGCTATTTACAAAAGGTGTCGCTAGCAAGATGGTTCTCTTTGCTTGGGAGATCTCTCTTTGCATACAAACTGCATTAAAGATTCACACAGCAATATTCGGGCTTGTATTTGTTAGACAAAGCAAAGAGCTGAAAAACAGAGGGAAAAAAAAAGTATAACATAAAAATGTGCACATCTTCCGGTTTGTGGACCCATGCCTGGATTTGACTTACAAAATGCTAACCAGAATTCTGCCGTGTGATTGAGGCCTAAATCCAAACCCATTTAAAGAGGACCTGTCAACACAAAATGTAGTGCAATGTGCAGGAAGCAAGTTACAGAGAGGGTGGAGCTGAGCAGATCGATATATAGTTTTGTGGGAAACTATTCAGTAAAACTTGTCATTTATACATTTTATATGTTTTTTTTTTTTCTAAACTGAATTGGGTTTTCCGCGATTCTAATATTGATGACCTATCCTCAGGGTATGTTATCAATATCAGAACACCGGGGATCAGACACCCAGGACCCCCACACAACAGCTGTTTCAGGAGGCCACAGCGCTCCAGTGAACACAGTGGCCTCCTCGGAGCTTACAAAACAAAGTGCTGTGCATTGGATAGCCACTTGGTGATGCCTGGTATTGCAGGTCTTGAATTGAGACTAACCTGCGCCTAGGCCACCTGGCCGATGAACACTGTTACCGGCTTAGAAAGATACTGCTTTAAATAGCCGATAAGCAGGGGGCCATCTTTTCCCACAAGTCTATATATCAATCTCTCAACTCTTACTATAACATGCTGCCTGCAGATTGCATTACATTTAGTAATGACAGCTCCTCTTTAGGCTTTACAGACAATCGTTTAAAGTGGCTGGTTAGTGTTAAAGGGGTTTTACCATTACACACAATGGGGGCATATCGCTAGGATATGCCCCCATTGTCTGATAGGTGCGGGTCACACCTTACCTACAATGAGAACGGAGCAGGGAAATGAACGCTCCCATTACTTCTATGGAAGCAGCGCTTGGCGGTGGACGCCACAGCTCTCCCCACTGTTCTTGTTGTAGCCTTTGCATCCTAGCGATATGCCCCCATTTTTGTGATGGGAATACCGCTTTTACAATGTCTCCTTCTCCACCCAGGACTTTGCTGAGGTAATTAAATGTCTAGGACCCTCTTCCTGTACCCTCAGCAATAAGTTGTTCTCATGAGGGGATGCAGATGTCCCACCTTTGATTTCTCCAAAGGCTTGTTGCAGGAGAATTGCTTCATTACACAAGCAAACATTGAAAATCAATGGAAGTCCATGTAATGTACAGGGCCCTAACAATCACCAAGGCATAAAGACAGACCTACATGGTGTGGCTGTGCAGCATTTTTTGCCACATGGTTTTGCAGCGAACTGCTACAGTTTTGAGCTTCAACTGCAAACCTGCAGCACAACCACACTGTGCGAGTATACCATCGTCCTAGTAACTAAACTTACATAGAGCTATAGATAAAATAATAAAATGTCAAACAAGTACAAACATTTTTCTAATAGTCTAACTGTATATTATGCCACCATTCAATCTACTTTTTTTTCCCACAACAGTTGACAGTTTCCTAACCTTTGAAAAGGCCTTTTTTGACGTTGTAAGAAAATGTACAAAATTAAAACAGTGAACATTATATATGTGTGGCTTCAATGCTTTTGTTTGTCCTAGGGTGGATGTGTCCATAAAACCATGGCTACAAGGTGTCATATAGAAAGTATGCATCAAGATCATGGAAAGAAATCATACAGGAACTTTGAAACACCAACATGGTACTTTGTATTGGAAGATAGCCATGTCAATCTGAAACATGCGGCAAACTGTGTACAGCACAATATCCATTGGATACAAAATATAAATGATACCGACCTATAGTGTACAGAAATGCCAGATTTTCTTGCAACAATAGTTTAAAACTGCTGAGCTCTTTCAGCTTTACATCTCAAGAAGAATAAATGCCAAATTTAGGCTTAAAGAGAGTTTGATGGTATGCGTTTGCTAGGGTAAAATCAAGTATACATTATTTATACCCATACTTATATGATACCTTCGTATCATATTGTAGCCCTCATTGGATGAGCCCAACTATATAACTTATATAGAACTTGTTTGTGTCCCGAGTCCCTTAGTAGTCCATGCATTCATAGCCACAACCATAACTTAGTAGTAGCCAAAGGATCCAAATGTGCACTGGGCATGATGGCAATTGATCCAGAGCCTGTGTTTCAAGTCTTTGATGTCAGTCATTCACTGGTATTGCTGGTAACTTCCAAAGGGGGATGCTGGGCTCAGCTGAGTTGAGTCCTCTGGTATTGGTGGACCTTAAGATAGAGGGGAAAACATATGAAAGACTTTACCAAAGCCTGGGCCAACATCAGACACAACCTGCATCGTTTGCATGTACACTAAAGATAAATTGAAGAAACTAAAACTATCAACATGCATCCCACCCAATTTCAAATCTATGTTCAAAAAGCTTCTGTGCCGCTATACTTACCATTTACAAACTGTGAAGAGGCAAATCGTGTGAGTAGGATTCCTGCTCCTTCTATCAAGGCTAAAAGTATTCCACCCATTGCAGCAGAGCCCACCATGGCAACAGGACCATCTGGGAAAACAGCAAAAATTGGCAAACTGCGTATCATAGTAAAGCACAAATCTTGCATAATTTCAGCCATGCTGCAAAAGCGCTGACAAGCCATAAAATGATCGAACTGCATAACCAAAATGTAGTAGCAAAAACCACACACTGTTCTTTGTGAATCCGAATACTTACTTCTGGCAGCCAAAATGGCCCCGGTCATGGCTCCACTAGTGATAGAATTCCAGGGATCTTCCTTTCCCCGGATTTTAACCATACTGCAATCTATCATAGAGAATAAACCGCCCCATACTGCAAAACTACCTATACAAAAAAACAGAGAAGGAAGTATTAGTATTAAGAAGTATCTCACACAACATAAAGCAAAGAAACTACCAAAATGTGACTGCCAGCATTTACTGGCAGCTGAAATAAGACTAGGTGTACTGCTTTCTATTACATAGACAGAACGGTATGTGTACAGTAGCAGCGCAGTCAATGATCAGTGGTGTTACAGGTCCTAAGAAGCCCAAAGATAATGACGCAAGACAGCACAAGATACACTTTATTAGATGCAATTAAAGTGCAGAAGGTAAGCAGGTTCCAGCCATATGATGTTAATGGAACTTTAGATTTCTGCCCACGTGTGTGCTGTCCTGCTTCTTTAGTGCTTTACACAATGGAGAACATTTATCAATGCTTTTAAGCCACAATTGTGGCATAAAGAAGTCAAACGTTATGGCGCACGGCATCTGTGCACCCTAATGTGCAACTTTTTGAACTTCTCTGAAGCGCAGATTAAAAAGGACGTGGTTTAGTGGAAGGGGATCGGCTTCGTGCCACCGCCTTATTTACTATAACTTTCACCAGAAAGTGGCAGAAAATATAGCTGAAGTGTACAACATCCGGTAGCTGGCGTAGACTTCACTTTCTAGCGTACAGCAGGGCGGAGATGCACCCGATTTGTTAAATAATACAATGACCTTATGGCATAAGGAATAGCTAAATTGTTTCCATTGTGAAACCAGAAGTAAGGCTACATTCACACGACCGTGAAAAAAACAGCCATTAAAAAAAGACTCACTGGCAGTTTTTCATGCCCATTCTGCATCCTTTTTCTGGACATTTGTCGATTTTTAATGGCCGTCTTGCATCTGTTTTTTTTTTTTTTTATCTCTGTTACAATCTGGCTGGCTTCAGCTGGGACGTGCCGCCACATTCACTGGCTGCAGTGGAGCACATGAACAAAACAGGGATATGTGGGAGACCGCACAGAGGACCGGATTGGTGTAGGTAAGGCTACTTTCACATTAGCGGCAGGGGAGTCCGTCAGGCTGTTCCGGCGGGTGAACAGCCTGTCAGATCAGTCCTGCCGCTAGTTCACGTGTGCCCCCGGACTGCCGCTCCGTCCCCATTGACTATAATAGGGGCGGGGTGGAGTTCCAGCAGCAACACGGTAGTGCACGCCGAGAGGACGCCGGACTAAAAGTAGGACATGCAGTACTTTTAGTCTCGCTGCCTCTCGCCGTGCGCTGCCGCCGGAACTACACCCCCATTATAGTCAATGGGGACGGAGCGACAGTCCGGGGACACACGTGAACTAGCAGCAGGATGGATCAGACAGGCTGTTCACCTGCCGGACAGCCTGCTGCTAGTGTGAAACTAGCCTAAGTATGACAAAGACTTCTGTGGGTTCAAATGCTGCACGTGTTAATAAACACTAATATCTGTGCAAATGCATGGACAGATGCCGTCACTTTTTTTTGCTCTAACTTGTCAGGGTCTGTCATCTTAACTAGGGATGAGCGAACTTCATATTTTGAAGTTCGTGTTGTGGTATTTACTGAATTGCATTATGGATTCCTTTAGAGGCATTCCGTTATTCATTCTGTCATAAAAGAAGTCTGTGGCCTGCATAACAGATCCGTCCCATTTCCGTTATGCAGGAGAGGACTCCAGCATAACGAAAATCGGACGGATTCGTTATGCAGGCCATAGACGTCTATTATGACAGAATGAATAACGGAATGACTCTACAGGTATTCTGTTATGCATTCCATCATAAAATTGCGTTATGGTCGGTGGTAACGGAATCCATAACGCAATTCAGTAAATACCACAACACGAACCCACACATGAACTTCAAAATATGAAATTCGCTCATCCCTAATAATAACCTTGCTACCATGGACGGTATAGTAGTAATGCAGCAATATTGGAATGATACAGTATTTCAACATCACCAGACCTTGTAGTTAATTTCGTTTGTAAAGAAAACTGTCTAGCACAAGGTTATGGCGTCAATGAGAGCACACAATGTCATATAACCTTGAATGGCTGTACACAAGTAGACCACCATCAGGACAAAAGTATATGTTACAGAGTGAAAACAAACAGGAAAAGAAAGCGCTGCCGGCACTGCTACACCTGACCAGTTCATGCGGGGTTAAGATGAGGACACAGGTAGTGCGATTCAGTAAATGGATAGGTGGTGCTCTGCTGAAGTAGATACAATTGTGTACTTGAAGGAAAGATAGAGAGAGACAGAGGCACTCACCAATTCCAAGATAAAACGTCCAATTTATTGTACTTGTTTAAGGTAGGGTCAAGCAGGTTTGTGCACATAAATCACTGAAGGTACAGCCGTTTCACGCTAGACGCGCTTCATCATGCCTTACGTAAGGCATGATGAAGCGCGTCTAGCGTGAAACGGCTGTACCTTCAGTGATTTATGTGCACAGACCTGCTTGACCCTACCTTAAACAAGTACAATAAATTGGACGTTTTATCTTGGAATTGGTGAGTGCCGCTGTTTCATATATGTTACAGAGTATATACAATGGGGCAGATTTACTATTAAAAATGCACCTGATTTTTTTGTGCATTTTGCGCCAAAAAAAAAACGGTGTGCATGCTCTGCATCACATTTAGTAACAGTTTTACACACTTTTGTAAACAGTTTACGCCTCGTCTGACAAGGGGTGTGGATTTGTAGGAAACGGGCATGATATTCATAAGAAAATGGGCATGGCCTAAATGTGTCAAAATGTTGGCCCATTTTTGGTGTGAAACAATGCCAACTTATAAGTGGCCTAAAGGGGTAATCCCATCTCAGACAATGGTGGCATATTGCTAGGATATGCCCCTATTGTCTGATAGGTGCGGGTCTCACCACTGGGACCTGCACCTACAACGAGAACGAAGCGGGGAGCGCTGTGGCTGGAGGACCCCGGATTTCCCAGGGTCCGTCCACCACCAAGCGCTGCTCCCATAGAAGTGAAATGGAAGGCCCATGCTCACATTCATTTCTATGGAACAGACAGAAATAGCCGATCAGGCGCTCGGCTATTTTCGGCGGCCCCATAGAAAAGAATTGAGGGTGGCTGCGCATGCACAGTGCGCCCTCTGTTCATTTCCCCGCTCTGTTCTCATTGTACCCATCAGACAATGGGGGCATATCCTAGCAATTTGCCCCCATTGTCTGAGACGGGAAAACCACTTTAAACTTACACTAGACAGTTTTTATCATATGGACAGAATTCTAGAGTACATCTGGTGCAGGATTTACGATAGCCCAAATTTATAAAGGTCCATGCACTAGAATAGTAAATTTGTCTAATGTTAAAGAGGTTGTCTCACTTCAGCACAAGCATTTATTATGTAGAGGAAGTTAATACAAGCCACTTACTAATGTATTGTTATTGTCCATATTGCCTCCTTTGCTGGCTTGATTCAATTTTCCATCACATTATGCACTTCTTGTTTCCATTGTTACGACCACCCTGCAATCTATCAATGGTGGTCGTGCTCCCACACTATAGGAAAAAGCGCCTGCCTCTCTGGTGGTCGGGACCATGGAAGCACACATAGGCTAATGCTTTTTCCTATAGTGTACAAGCACAGCCCCCGCTGATGGATTGCAGGGTGGACGTAACCATGGAAACAAGAAGTGTATAATGTGATGGAAAAATGAATCCAGCCAGCAAAGGAAACAATATGGACAATCACATAACATTGGTAAGTGGCCTGTATTAATAAAAGCTATTTGCTGAAGTGACAACCCCTTTAAGACTGATTCATATTCTTACAGTAAAGTAGGACACTGTTAGTACGGTAATTCTGTCCACGTATTCCTTAAAACTAGTTACTGGCAACATGAGACTTTGGGCTCATGCACATGACTGTGTGCCAGCTGTACCCATATTCACTTGAATGGGTCCGCAATCTGGAAGATTCGATGCGGTGCAGAATAGAGGCACGGAAGCCCACAGTAGCATGCAATACTTTTTTGCGGTGACTGTCGGATGCGGAACAGATTCAAGTGAATGGGTCCGCGTCCATACGGTCATGTGCATGTGGCAATAAGCTGGGCATACACATTCAATAGCTATTGGCTAAATGACGATCTCCCTAACATCTCTTCCATACACATGCACTTTCGACTCAGCCGAATATTCCATGGGGAAAGCATAGTAAGCCGCTGCCAGGCACCTCTGGTGGTGAAAAGTAAGGAATGATGTCTTACCTCCAAGTTGTGGGGCCCGGGTTCGTATAGCAATAAAACTGCCCTTCATACGGTGCTTAACACCCTGCAAATGAAGTGGCTTTAATTACAGTGATGGCAACACAAGAGATAGAACGCTCCAGCCCCCGGCCTACATTAAATCCCGCAATTAGCCATGTAACTGGTTTTCCAGGGACTCTTAAAAGGGTATTCACATCTAGAACATTTGGGGCATATCGCTAGGATATGCCACCTCGAACGGAGCCTGCAAAATGCCGGAGGGCGCACCACCCACGCAAGGCCGCCCTCCATTCACTTCTATGGGACTGACAAAAATAGTCGAGCACTAGATTGGCTAGTTCCGTGAGCCCCATAGAAGTGACTGGAGCTCTGGCCACATGGTGCGCCCTCCGGCACTTTGGGGGCTCTGTTCTAAGTATAAGTGCAGGTCCCAGAGGTGGGACCCGCACATGTCAGACATTGGGGTCATATCCTAGCGATCTGCCCCCAATGTCCAAGATGGGAATAACCCTTTATGTTTATTTGACAAGGATATACAGGATATAGTTTCTTTATCTATAAAACATCCACTTTTGAGAAATACATACATACCAACGGGGAATGTACTAAATTAAGACCAACATTTTAATATGCAGGACTAAGTTATTTAGAGGCACAGTTCTCTTTCATCCATCTTCTGGCAATCCTTTCACCAAAAAAGCTTATCTACACCAGCTATCAGATAGATTAGATTTCTAAATTTGGGCCAGTTTCAGGCATAAATGATGGTAAATCTCTCAGCGGCAGGAAGCCATGGCCCTCCCATGAAGACCTGTCCACTTTTTCAAAAAAGACAAGCCAAATAAAGTTTAAAAGGTGCAAAATGCCACTTGCTGAAGAGATGCACGTCTTGCATGCCAGGAACCCCCCTAATGCTTACACATAGTGATTGTCACCCATGTGGCTCTGTTCTCAGGATCTCCCACATCTAACATGGTACAAAGCACGGAAACGTACGCTGCGCTCCGCACTAACCTTCGTACGTGCCACTGTCTAGGCCAGGGATGGGCAAACTCGGCCCTCCAGCTGTTGTAAAACTACAATTCCCACCATGCCCTGCTGTAGGCTGATAGCTGTAAGCAGTCTTTGCATGCTGGGAGTTGTAGTTTTGCAACAGCTGGAGGGCCGAGTTTGCCCATCCCTTGTCTAGGCATACAATGTAGTGGAATCTATTTGCTTTAGGGTCTATGATGAGTGTATTCATTAGAAATATATGTTTCTAACAGGAAGACCACGCAGCTTTTGACTCCTTCCCGGGGATTAAAAGTCGAGTAGGATCCAGAAATCGCGTCTTTAAATGAATTCACTGAATTCCCAGTCACTTTCATGTATCACCTCCTAGATCTTAGATGAGAGGGCTTGAGATAGTGAAGTACCGCTACAAATAGTCTTATAAAAGTATTTTATTATACTCACAAAGGTATAAAATTTCCACGCATATGAAATCAATGCTGCATGCTCGCCCGACCCGGGTTTCGCCTGTATTTGCTTTGTCAGGGGCTGCTCTGAAAACCCCTTGTTCCTCCCTCCTATTTATACTCAGGGGGGTGTTTAATTACCACATTTGCTCCAAAAAGCTCTTTTTATACTTAAAACTTTTCACCTTTCAATTTATCTCTCATGATTCATCTCAGCCAGCAATTCGCATTATAGTTACTTTCTCAAATATAAAATACCGCAGGTTTCTATTCCGCCCTATTCACATGTATCAATTTTAACACAGTCTACCGACATTTCAACTATGACATACCCATTGTAACAGATCACAGGCGAAACCCGGGTCGGGCGAGCATGCAGCATTGATTTCATATGCGTGGAAATTTTATACCTTTGTGAGTATAATAAAATACTTTTCTAAGACTATTTGTAGCGGTACTTCACTATGTCAAGCCCTCTCATCTAAGATCTAGGAGGTGATACGTGAAAGTGACCGGGAATTCAGTGATCGGATGCATTTAAAGACGCGATTTCTGGATCCTACTTGACTTTTAGGCTACGTTCACACGACGACATTTGTCGCGCGATAGGGCACAACTTCACTGCAACATTTGTCGCACGACAATTTTTATAATGGGAGTCTATGGTGTCTCATTGCGACATGCTGCGACTGCGATGCGACAGTCGCAGAAAAACCCATTTTGAATGGATTTTTTGTGACGGTCGCGTCGCAGTATGTCGCAATGTGACACCATAGACTCCCATTATAAAAATTGTCGCGCGACAAATGTCATCGTGTGAACCTAGCCTTAATCCCCGGGAAGGAGTCAAAAGCTGCGCGGTCTTCCTGTTAGAAATTTTATGAAAGTGAAACCGGACCTACCTCACTAAAAGACCTGCTGCGTTAGAAAATAACTGTGTGGTTTGAGACATCATTTTTACATTTTATTGTAATTTTTGGAGATTAGAAATATACGGCCCCCACACCACACTCTGCCCCATCCATTTCTGCCATAATCTCGTCCCGTTCAATACTCAAGTGAATGAATACAATCAATGGTGAAATTCACTGTTCCACTACACTCACCTGAGGAGAGTTCCTGAATCCTTTGATGGCCTGAAAAATGCCTCCTCCAATGATGCCCATGGTAAAGGCACCACCACAGTCGTCCACAATCCTCCAAGGACTGGAGAAGGAGACAGAGTGTTATTAATCTGACAGTATTGACTAAGGCTGGTTCACTGTTTCGTTCTTCTGATCAGTCAGAAGAATAGAAAAAAAACACCGTCCCTTTATTTCAACCGTCAGTTGTGACCAGTTTGCATTTAAAATAACTGATCCATCTTTTTGGGAGCATTAAGCTACTTTCACTCTAGTGTTAATATTTTCCGGTATTGAGATCCGTCATAGGGTCTCAATTTCCGGTGCGGTTCCCCGATCTTCCGGTCCGCGGCTCCCCAAAAAATAGAACATGTCCGATTCTTGTCCGCAATAGCGGACAAGAATAGGCATTTCTATAGGGGTGCCGGCCCGGGGAATTAATCAAGACCCAATGCCCAGCGGACACCAAGGCTGAGATTAATTAACCCCTTTGCCCCTATACCACTGCTATATACAGCAAAACAGCATCTGCAGTGAGCGGTGTAACATGCTCCCAATGTACAATAAGCATAGCACATGCTAGCCTCACTGCTGCTGAATAAAACTACAGGGACAAGCAGTGACTGTGACACCACACTGAGTAATAACACAGGACCCAGTACAGGCACATGGGATACCCGGGCATGATGTAACAGTCTATGTTACATACACCTATATGTCTACAGACCGTGCTGCAAGGTCCTCAAGGGACACACTGTACTTAGCCGGTAAGTGAGTAGTCGTAAATCCTCCAGCAGTGTGGTCACCTCATTTACCGGGCAGCAGGCACAGCTAACGTGGCCCCGCTCTCCCACCACTGTCAGAGTGTAAGGCGCAGCTATAGAGCTCAATTACCAGGGCTCCCGTGTGTACTCCTCCATGATGTCTGCGAAGGTCGAAAAGAGGAGACACAGGAAGTAAGCGAAGCATGTGACCGAGCAGCAACGTCGCCCATTGGCTATTAATGTATGTGACGTCACTTCTCGTTACCATAGAGACAAGGCTGGAAAAAGGCGTTTCACTGTGATCTGTCGCTGTGGAGGAGCTTTATCGCCATTTTTCTGGTTTGCATAACTTCCTCCACCACCAGTTTAAGTGTTCATGTATAGTATGGAAAGCTCATGTATTAAAAAAAAATATAAATAAAGGAAATGGACATTACTAAAGTAATCAGGGAAGGCGTGTTATTTTATATATGATGCCAGGGCTGACCCCCTTCTAGTCATTAGGATTGCACTCACACTTCAGCATGGCCTGAATTTGCATGCAGATCTATTAGATTTTTATAATAGAGAAAGTCACATGCTTTTTATGGCATCTTTTTTTGTTTGTAAAAAACCCTCACAAATGTTATAGATTTTTTCAAGTGTTTTCTTTTCGGTGTGGTTTTATAATCAGTGGGTTTTTTTTCCCCAAGCATTTTTTTTTAAATACCATTAGAGAAGCAGATTTTTCTGCTGGGATCCTCCATCCCTCTGTTTTCTGCCACAGATTTGCATTTAATAATTGCTGCCGCTACAGGCAGAATAGTGGTATTCAGTGTGTCTAATCAAATACTTCCTGTCTCAGCACATAGATGAGGCCAGCTCAGCCAATCACAGCTGTGGCAGGTCAATGCTGTGGCCATTGATTGGCTACGTGGGCATTTCCTGTGTGTCAAGACAGGACCGCGAAGTAAAGACCAACAGGGGCACATGACATGGCTGTATCCGTGATGACACCCATGACAAAACAGTCAGTGGTTCTTCTGTCCTATGTATTCCAAGGACACTGCTAGGCTGAAAATTAATTTCCAGGGCATCTCTTAGCAACGATCCGTGAAAACCACAGACCAAACATGGATGGTTTTCATGGACCCATAGGCTATAATGTGCGTGATGGATCCCTAATCGCAGACAAAAATAGGGTGTGTGTGAATATACAAATTAACCCTTTCAGGGCCTGGAGGGCTTTTTTTTTTTGCGTTTTCGTTTTGCACTCTTTCCCAGACCCATAACTTGTTTATTTGTCTGTTCACATAGCCATATGAAGGCTTGATTTTTTTGCGGGAAAAGTTGTACTCTCCAACGCCACCATTTAATATTGCATATGATGTAGTGGAAAGCAGGAAAAAAATCCTCCACAGTTTTATAGGTTTTTTTATTTACGATTTGCAATAAAACTGACCAGTTACTTTTATTCTACAGGTCAGTACGAATCCGGCGATACCTTATATGTATAGTTTTTCTTGCATTTTGAGAGTGGAAAAAAAAAATAAAAGTGGAAAAAATACTTTTTATTTTATTGTCACTATATTTTGACCCCTATAACTTTTTTGTAATGGGGGCTCATTTTTTGCGGGTCGATTTGAACTTTTTATTGTTCAAATCGTGTGTATGGCTTTTTGATCACTTTTTGTAGAAAATGAAGCGACCAAAAACGGTGAATCGGCCATTTGGATGCTTTTTTCCATTTTGCTGTTTGCTGTATGGGGAATATATTTTTATACTATGGGCGTTTTCGCACATCGCGATACCCATGATGTATATTTATTTTTTATTTTTTTAGTTCTTTTATTTTTATTTTGGGAAAAGGGGGGTGATTTGAATTTATATATTTTTTTTTTGTTTTCTTTACACTTTTTTATAGTTCCCATAGGGAACTATAACAAGCAATTATTAGATTGCTATGGTCATAGACTCCACTGCACTTGCATTGGAATCTATGATGATTTTACTAGTTTTCTATGGAGCCCTATTACAGGCAAGGGCTCCATAGGAAATATTTTGCAGCAGCCTCGTGTCATGACAGGGGCTGCTGCATACAAGCTCCGGCTCCTCCTTCTCAGGATTGACCACGGCATCTAAGGGGTTAAATGTCCGCAATCTGCATTACTGCCGGTTGCGGACTTGAGCTGCGGGTGTCTGCTATAAGAAGCAGGCGGCCACCCGCAGCTATGGCGCCCGCAGAGCTTTAAAGACCCTGCCCAATGACATACATGTACGTCATCGGGTGTGAAGTGGTTAATGTAAGGGAGTACATGTGTTGTCCCCGTGTACTTTGTCTTATTTTATTTTTGTAACACATTATGAACCTTTTCCAAACTGTATTTCCCCGTTTGACAACCAGTTTAAAGTAACATCTGGCTGCATAAAAAAATCTAAAAAAAAATTCCACAGTTGAAAAGTACCACTAGGGATGAACAGACTGCTGGATATTCGGGTTCAACCAAACTCAGTTTCGAATAATAATCTTGATCCAGGAGGCGGAGGTCCAAGTGGAGTAAAGAGTTCAGGACCCTGTGAACTTGGCAGTGTCGGTGAAAGAGGTGGAGTAAGAAGCCAACACTGTTTCTGTTTTGTTTTTTAAATGTGTCTGTTAATTCTGTGTGTGACCTTTAACCATTTTTTGGGGGTGCGGCAGGTATACTTCTCTACTCTGCCAATATAAGACATAATAATATTGAGCCAGGAGGTGGAAGTCCGAATGGAGGAGGAGGAGGTGGGCGTGGTGGTGTTGGCGGAGGAGGTCACCAACCTTTTTGTTTTTTATTTAGTTTTTTATTTATTGTTTTACATTTTTTTTTGTTTGTGGAGGCCCCCAAACATTGGGAAATAGCAAAGAGAATGCTCAAAGTGCGCTGGCATATAACAAAGGCTGGGTGCAGCCGGTATACTTCTCTACTTTGCTCAAGGTACAAAAACGTCCTGTGGGATCCATACCTGGTTCATTTTAATGAACGTGAGCTTGTCCACGTTGACTGTGGAAAGGTGCGAGCGCCACATTTTGGCCATGCTAACCCTCCCTTCTGAGGTGCTGACGGTGCCCCAGCTGCGCTGGCAACTTCCTCCTCTATCTCCACTTTTTGCTTTTACTGAATCCCCACTGTCAGGTGGCAACGCCATCAGTAGCGCATTTACCAGCATGCGCTTGTACTCGCACATATTCTGATCACGCTCCAGTGACAGAAGTAAGGATGGCACGTTGTCCTTGTAGCAGGGATCCAGCAGGGGGGCCACCCAGTAATCAGTACTTGTAAGAATGAGGGAAACTCGGCAGTCGTTGCGCAGGCACTGCAGCATGTAGTCGCTCATGTGTGCCAGGCAGCTCAGAGGCAACGACAAGCTGTCCTTGGCGGAGGTGTATCGTCTATGTACTCTGTATCCCCCCAGCCACACTCTAGTGATGCCTGTGAGCGTATTTAGGTGCTA
Organism: Bufotes viridis; assembly: GCA_033119425.1. NCBI lineage: Eukaryota > Metazoa > Chordata > Amphibia > Anura > Bufonidae > Bufotes > Bufotes viridis. The sequence goes on along the minus strand of CM065591.1, from coordinate 223,789,842 downwards.
CCCTGCTGTGAACGTGGATCCTCCTCCTCATCATCATCATCCACCAAAACTGTGCCCCAGCTGGACAATTGGGTACCTGGCCACTGTTGGTGCAGGAACCCACCCTCTGAGCCACCTGTGGATGACTGGCCTGATAACCGTGGGAATGATCCCTGTTCCTCCTCCTCTTCCTCCTGTGCCACATCCTCATCCATCAGCGCCTGAGCGTTTTTTCAAAGAGACATAGAAGTGGGATAGTAACGCTGAAAACAGCGTCATCGGCACTGGCCATGTTGGTGGGGTACTCGAAACAGCGCAACATGGCACACATGTTCCACATGGAGGCCCACTCATTGGTGAAGTGGTGCTGTTCCGCAGAGCGGCTCACTCATGCGTGCTGCAGCTGAAACTCCACTATCGCCTGCTGCTGCTTGCACAGTCTCTCCAGCGTCGCATATGAGGCAGTGAGTGGGAAGGCAGAAGTTACGCTACAGCACAGACAGGTGAGCAGCAGCAGGGTAAGAACGACAAAAGCGAGTACAGATGGCCCTCACTTTCTGCAGCAGCTCTGACATATCGAGGTAATTTTTCAGGAAACTCTGCACCACCAAGTTTAGCACATGCGCCAGGCAAGGGATGTGTGTCAAGCCCAGAGCTGCTACAAGATTTTGCCCATGGTTGCATACCACCAGGCGAGGCTTGTGGCTTAGTAACAGCAACCACTTATCGGTCTGTTCTTCCATGTCTGTCCACAGCTCCTGCGCGGTGTGGGGTTTCTCCCCCAAACATGAGTTTCAGAACAGCCTGCTGTTATTTCCACCTTGTTGTGCTGAAGTTGGTGGAGCAGGTGTTGCGCTGACGTGATGAGGAGGTATTAGAAGAGGAATAGGAGAAGGAAGTAGAGGAGTAGGCACCGAGAAACATACGCCAAACTGCTTTCCGCCATAGGCTCAGCCGCCATTACATGTACCAAGTGGGCAGTTAGGGAGATATAACGTCCCTGTCCACACCTACTGTTCCACATATCGGTAGTTATGTGGACATTGTCACTGATGGCGCAGCGCACCTCAAATTTTTTCAGCCACTTGTTCATGCAGGGCAGTGACGGCTCGCCTGGAAAAGTAGTTGCGGCTGGGAACCACGTACCGTAGGATAGCTGCCATCATGATGTTCTTAAAACTGTCCGTCTCCATCAGACGGAATGGCAGCATTTCAAATGCCAGGAATTTTGAAATGCTGGCATTCAGGGCCAGGGCTCACTGGTGGGTAGGGGTATACTCCCTCTTTCTCTCCAGTGTTTGGGAGATGGATAGCTGAATGCTTCCATGGGACTGTGTGGAGCTGCTCGGTGACTGTGGTAGTGGTGGTGTGTTACTGTGACATCCTCTCTTTGCCGGTTGTAAGGTGCCCCTGTCACTCCAGAGGGAAGGAAGAGGCCGAGACGGCATCAGAAGAGGGAGCAGGAGGAGCTTCAGATCTTTCAGGTGTCTGCTCCACTGCAGCTCTTGCTTTGAAGCTAGATGCCGGGTCATGCAGGTGGTGCTCGGATTTAGAACATTTAGGCTTCGCTTTAGGCTCTGACTGCATAGCGTGCAAACCACTCGTGTCCTGTCGTCAGCACAGTGCCTGAAGAACTGCCACACCAGGGAACTCCTTTGAGCTGGCTTTGGTGTGCTCTGTCCCTGGGCGCATTGGGCAGTAGCAGGTATACTGGCTAGGGGCCGGCTGCACTGCTTTTGCACCCTGCTCCATCCTTTGCTGTGCGGCTGGCGCTGCGTGACCCCTACCTCATCCTTCGAATTGCACACGTCACTGGCATGACCTGGATGCCATGTAGGGTTTAGGACCTCATCATCTTCCACCCACTCCTCACTCCTGCCCTCCTGGCTGGTCTGCACAATGCAGAAAGCCGCAGCAGTGTACACCTGTGTTTCGTCATTGTCATCAGAGACGTGCTGGGGTGGTTCTCGCACGTCCTCATCCTCAAACATAAGTGGTTGGGCATCAGTGCACTCAATCTCTTTCACTTCTGGGGCAGGGCTAGGTGGATGATCCACAAAAAACCCCACCAGCAGAGTCATCAAAAAGCATAATTGACTGCTGCATGACTTGGGGCTCAGACTGCTCGGCTGATGTGCTAGGGGTTGAGTTGGAAGACGGCACCGGCAGCCCGCAGGCATCCAACTCTGCGCTTTCAGCCGTGAATCGGGTGGAAAACAATGTGAAGGAACTGGAGCCACTTTTAGCCATCCAATCTACTACCACCTCTACTTGTTCTGGCCTCACAATTCTTAAAACAGTATTCGGGCCTACAAAATGATGCAGAATGTCCTGTGTCCTATGTGCACCAGAGGACGGTGTTTCATTTGGGCGTGTAGCTGGCACAGATCGACAACATCCTCTCCCTGCAGCAGGAGCTGCACCACCACCAGCAGCACCACGACCACTGCCACATCCTTTATTTGATGCTCTTGTAAGGGTGTAAGCAGTAGATGGCGACAAAGTACATATAAAGTTACAATGGAGTTGTTCAGTATAGAAAAGTTTATATATGTTTTACCTTTCAAAGTTGAAATAATGCTAATTTAGGGGCTTAGTAGGACCCTCAGAAGGGTGATAGTGAACTGCAAATGCAGGTTTGAAGCAGCACTTAGAAAATGACTTGCTGTATCACAGTCTCCCTGTGAAGGGGAGGGGTTTCCTAGCAGAGCAGGAAGTGACAAGACAGAGGCTGTCTGGTGAATGCTGAGGACGACAGGAGAGAACCTCTGTGGAGCCTCGAAGAGGTTTTATGGCTCACAGTGGAGCCTGGCAACAGCACCAAGGGAATATTCTCTGCGACAACTCCGTGAATCATGTGACTGTCGGGTCCAGTTCGGGAGTGGATCAGGAAAACGCATCAAGAGGCTGCCAAGAACTGTAACTGCAGTTTTGCTGCGTCACATGGCATCACACGCTACCAGTGACATTTTTGATATACCAGAAAGCTACAAGACACACACTCCACTTTCCTTTGGATTACAAATAGTATTGTGCAACACGTAGGGTGCACCCTAACGAGAAGATCACTCAGGATCATTAAGGCACAGCTACGCTGCTTTATGGACTTTGGGGGAAATTTCTCAATAGTTGGTTTAGTGTTAGGCAGTATTATACTTACTAGGTGTTTATGCTCTGTTACCAAAATTACGCAAGTACTGGGTTACTGTTAGGCAGTATTATCCTTACTGTTTGTTTATGCTTTGTTACCATTCTGTTTATGTATGCTAAGCTACTTGTTCATGATAACTGTTCAGTAAATGCAAGTGTTATAAAAGAACCGCTGTCTGTGTCTGTGTGGCATTGTGTACCCTTTGAATCGGTGGGCCCAGCCCTTGGTTCTCTTTCACTCGCCTAATTTTTTTTAGTCACCCACAAAATTGGCTGACAGACAAACAATTGTATTTCTGTGTCACGGATGCAAAGGAGGTGTATCTCACCCCCAAAAAACTGATATGTGTCACTGACACAATTAACAGACTGATTAAAGGGAACCTGTTATCAACGTTATGCTGCCCATACTAACAGTAGAATAAAGTAGAGACAGATGAGTTGATTTCAGCGGTCTGTCATTTATAAGTTAAAAGTAAGTGGTTGCCGAGAACCAGCAACACAATCATTGCAGACTGGGCCTGGAAAAGAGTCCCGGCCACCTGAGAAGAGTCATGGTTATTCATGAATTCCTGCTCTCCTGCCCTCCTGCTAATGATTGACAGTCTTCTACCTAGTTTTCTCCATTTCTATCTAGGAGAGAACTGCCAACCCTCAGCAGATGGGTGAGAGAGCAGGAGATTATGAATAACCATGACTCTTCTCAGGTAGATTCAACTCTTTTCCAGGTCTGGGCTGTAATGGTTATATGATGCTAGTTCTTAGCAATCACTTACTTTTAGCTCATGAGTGACACACTGCTAAAATCAGCATTTCTGTCACTATTTTATGCTGTCCTCGGTGAGGTCAGCATAAAGTTGATGACAGGTTCCCTTTAACTATTATATTTCCATGTAACGGTGACAAGTAAAGGGCTTTGCACCCAAAAAAAATAGGTATGTCTCACCGACACAATTAACACACTAATTAACTATTATATTTCCTTGTGACAGTGGCAAGTAAAGAGTTTTGCACCCAAAAAAAAACCCAGATATGTGTCACTGACACAATTAACAGACTGATTAACTATTCCAGGGGAAAAAGAGGTCGCGGTCGTGGTAAAGATTGCAGAGCGGACCTATGACTCTCCCGCTTACCCTCCCCTTTCCCCTACAGGCCCGTCATGTGACGTACAGACTTGAATTTCTCCTCCAGTAGGAGGTCGTCTTAGTTTTTTTCAACGGGCTTGGCTACAGAAGATTCCGGTCCAGTGGGTCCTCAATATAATTTTGTTCGGCTACATGATAAAATTCGTGTCCCGGAGGACGCGGTTCTCCTGTATCTTCAGAAGCAATCCCTGAAAGAAGTTCCCTCCCACGTGCAGGGGCAAGGGGTGTATTCCCCCATTTTTCTGGTCCCGAAGCCTTCGACGGATTGACGCATGATAATAGATCTGCGCTATATAAATCGCTTTATAAGAAAGAAGCGTTTTCGTGTGGAGACCGTTCATTCTTTGCTCAACATCTTAAATCCCGGGGACCCTGTGGTCACCATAGATTTAAAGGACGCTTATCTCCACGTCCCAATTCACCCAGCTCATCGGAAGTTCTTAAGAGTTGCGGTCTCCATAAAGGGTGTAGTAAAGCACTATCAGTTTGCTGTTCTACCCTTTGGCATCTCTTCCGCTCCCCACACCTTCACCAAGGTTGCCAAGCTCAGGCTTGAGGGGCTAGAAATCGTGCCATACCTAGACGACTGGCTATTAAAGGCCGCTTCTCTAGACGTTCTTCAGTCCCATCTTCAGTTGGCTCTTCAGACTCTCCAGCAGTTGGGCTGGTTAATAAATTGGGGAAAGTCCTAAATCCTGCCCTCCACTTCCAGGGCGTTTCTGGGCTTCGTTGTCGACTCTCAGGAGATGGCGCTCTCTCTCTCTCCGGACTCTCTCTCTTTTACCGCAGCCCCATTCACTTCTATGGGGCCTGCGTTGCGTGAAAAACGCAAAATATAGAGCATGCTGCGATTTTCACACAACGCAGAAGTGATGCGTGAAAATCACCGCTCATGTGCACAGCCCCATAGAAATGAATGGGTCCAGGTTCAGTGCGGGTGCAATGCGTCCACCTCACGCATTGCACCCGCGCGGAAATCACACCCGTGTGAAAGGGGCCTTCATTTTTACTTCCACCAATTATTATTCCCACAAGAGGACTTTGACATGCGATCCTTTAAACCTTATGTGTAATGTATTATGCTGTCAATCGGAAACTGACAATCTAATAGGCTGTGTCTTCAGTACAGTCTAAATGGCATACACTGAGGGTAGACCTGGGGGCCTCCATTAGGCCTCCAGTTGGTATGTTAATGTTAAGACAATGGCATTTGCCCCACCCTCTGAAACCATGGGGTTAAACGGCTGGGATCAGCTTTTCTACCGATCGAGACCAGCAGGAGCCTGGTTGTCATGAGAGAGCTGAGTTCCTGCTTTTCACTGCATAGGAAACCCAGGCAGCGCTTAGACTAGGTTGAAAGGTGGTGACTCCCTGGCCTAAGGCCCGGTGCCCTCTGTGTGTGTGTATATATATATATATATATATATATATATATATATATAGTGGTTCAAAAATTGCAAGGCAGCACTCCAGTCTTCAAACGTATAAGTGTTTATTCAGCCCAGTGTGGCAAGGTTTTAATTGTTCACTACAATCTTTCTCAAGCCAAGAAAGATTGTAGTGAACAATTGAAACGTTGCCACACTGGGCTGAATAAACACTTATACGTTTGAAGACTGGAGTGCTGCCTTGCAATTTTTGAACAACTATATTGAGGACCTGGTTGCTGGTTGTCGGCAGGTTTTGCACCCACTATTTTAAAGTGTGCTGCTTTTTCATTTTTTACTTTGTATATATATATATATATATATATATATTATATATATATTATAATGACACCCTCTTTGCAATACACGTTGCAGGCAGCAGGTGGCCCTGCTGTGCTGTCAATTATAATGCCACACATGATAATGAGAGTGCAGCTCAGCAGGGCTGTCGGTGGCTTGCTATGGGCATTATACTTGGACCTACAGTGGTGACCTCATATTGTAAGCTGAGGCTTGTAGTGTGATATGGCTCCAGTGATTCGACATCTTTATTTATTGTATGCTGGCACTTGTAGTTTCATATAAAACAAGATAATATTTTATGCTGGGATTTGTAGTTTTTTACAGTTGTGTTCAAAATTATTCAACCCCCAATGCTGCAAAGGGTTTTAGGGAATTTAGTGTACATTTGTAATTGTGTTCAGAATGAAATCTTACAAGGACTTTTTAAAGAACCAAATGCAACTAAAATGACATCAATTGTTTTTGTAATACAATATTAAATGTTTTTTTTTTGTGATTTCTTCATTGACACAATTATTTAACCCCTTAAAGACTACCACTCTTAGGGTACGTTCACACGACGACAATTGTCGCGCGACAAAAAGTCGCACTATTGTCGCGCGACAATTTTTATAATGGGAGTCTATGGTGTCGCAGTGCGACATGCGACATGCTGCGACTGCGACACGAAAGTCGGAGAAAATCCATTCAAGATGGGTTTTTCTGCGACTGTCGCGTCGCAGTCGCAGCATGTCGCATGTCGCAATGCGACACCATAGACTCCCATTATAAAAATTGTCGCGCGACAATAGTGCGACAAAATGTCGCGCGACAAATGTTGCAGTGAAGTTGTGCCCTATTTGTCGCGCGACTTTTTGTCGCGCGACTTTTTGTCGCGCGACAATTGTCGTCGTGTGAACGTACCCTTAAGAACAGAGGTTCATTCAAGTGTTTTCGATCAGGTATTGAACACACCTATTGGATGTCAAGGAGCAGCAATCAAGCATAATAAGCACCAATTAGGCAGATTTAAAATGACTGTGATACTCAGCTCCTTCTAGACATTTACTGGTGTGTTTACAAACATGGTGAAGTCAAGAGAATGGTCCAGGAAGACAAGAGAAGAGGTGATTTCTCTTCACAGGAAGGGCAATGGCTATAAGAAGATTGCAAAGATGTTAAACATACCAAGAGACACCATAGGAAGCATCATTCACAAATTCAAGGCAAAGGGCACTGTTGAAACACTACCTGGTCGTGGCAGAAAGAAGATGCTGACTTCGACTGCTGTGTGCTACCTGAAGCGCAAAGTGGAGAAAAGTCCCCGTGTGACTGCTGAGGAACTGAAAAAAGATTTGTCAGATGCGGGTACTGAAGTTTCAGCTCAGACAATAAGGCGCACACTGTGTAATGAAGGCCTCCATGCCAGAACTCCTAGGCGCACCCCCTTGCTGTCTCCAAAGAATAAGAAGAGTCGACTGCAGTATGCCAAAAGTCATGTGGACAAACCACAAAAGTTTTGGGATAGTGTTATGTGGACTGATGAAACAAAATTAGAACTGTTTGGGCCCATGGATCAACGCTATGTTTGGAGGAGGAAGAACAAGGCCTATGAAGAAAAGAACACCTTGCCTACTGTGAAGCATGGCAGGGGGTTAATCATGCTTTGGGGCTGTTTTGCTTCTACAGGTACAGGGAAGCTTCAGCGTGTGCAAGGTACCATGAATTCTCTTCAGTACCAGGAGATATTGGATGAAAATGTGATGCAGTCCGTCAGAAACCTGAGGCTTGGGAGACGTTGGACCTTTCAACAGGACAATGATCCCAAGCATACCTCCAAGTCCACTAGAGCATGGTTGCAGATTAAAGGCTGGAACATTTTGAAGTGGCCATCACAGTCACCAGACTTAAATCCGATTGAGAACCTCTGGTGGGACTTAAAGAAAGCAGTTGCAGCACGCAAGCCTAAGAATGTGACTGAACTGGAGGTTTTTGCCCATGAAGAATGGGCGAAGATACCCGTAGATCGCTTGTGTCAAGCTATGCTTCACGTTTAAAAGCTGCTATAACTGGAAAAGGATGTTGTACTAAGTACTAAGATTGAATGTCACTTGGGGGTTGAATAAAACTGATAATGATGTGAGCACAGAAAAGACATTTGTGGTTATTTCATTATAAATGTTATGTTATATTTGTCTGACTTACAAGTGCCTCTTTGATTTAATTGTAAACAAGATGACTGAAATGATCAAAATCAATGTCAAACTGGCCAAAACACTCAATTTCAGTGGGGGTTGAATAATTTTGAACACAACTGTACGTCCCCCAGTAACTCCACTGGGATCCCTAACTCCAGACATTGACGACTGTCCATATGTTTAAAATGCTTGTGCCACCTTAATTTACAGATGAACAGATTCAGATCTTTGACAGCAGTGAATCTGTCAAACTTAGGGGTGGGCACAAAAGAGAGTCCTAGTTCTAGAGTGTTGATTTCGGACTCCTAAGTAGAGTGGATGTTCGGGTTTGAGAAGTTCAGCCGAACTTTCCGAAAATGTTCGGGTTCGGGATCTGAACTCGACCTGAACTTCATCCCGAACTCAAACCCCATTAAAGTCAATGGGGACCCAAACTTTTGGGAACTAAAAAGGTTGTAAAATAGTCCAGGAAAGGGCTAGAGGGCTGCAAAAGGCAGCAAAATGTAGGTAAATCCCCTGAAAACAAATGTGGATAGGGAAATGAATTAAAATAAAATAAAATAAATAAAAATTAAGCAATATCAATTGGAGAGAGGTCCCATAGCAGAGAATCAGACTTCAAGTCACCCACCAATGGAGAAGGCCACTTTCATTTATTTAGGCCCCAGCACCCAGACAGAGAACAGAGGTCGCATAGCAGAGAATCAGGCGTGATGTCACCCACCAATGGAGAAGGCCACTTTTCGATAATTAGGCCCCTGGCACCCAGACGGAGGAGAGAGGTCGCATAGCAGAGAATCAGGCTTCATGTCACCCAGCAATAGAGAAGGCCACTTCCAGATATTTAGCTCACGGCACCCAGACATAGGACAGAGGTCGCATAGCAGAGAATCAGGCTTCATGTCACCTACCACTGGAACAGGCCACTTTCAGATAATTAGGCCCCTGGCGCCTAGACAGAAGAGAGGTTCATTGAACTTTTGGTTGCACCGCAATATAATATAAAATTAAAAAAAGAGGATTCAATAAAGAAGTACCCCGAAGTACAAGAATATATGGTTAAGGGGGAGGCAGTTATAAATGTCTATTCTGCACAAGGGATGGACAGGTCCTGTGGGATCCATGCCTGGCTAATTTTTATGAACGTCAGCATGTCCACGTTGGCTGTGGACAGACGGCTGTGTTTGTCAGTAGTGACACCCCCTGCCGTGCTGAATACACGTTCAGACAAAACGCTGGCTGCCGGGCAGGTCAGCACCTCCAAGGCATAAAAGACTAGCTCTGGCCACATGGACAATTTGGAGACCCAGAAGTTGAATGGGGCCGAACCATCAGTCAGTACATGGAGGGGTTTGCACACGTACTGTTCAACCATGTTAGTGAAATGCTGCCTCCTGCTAACACGTTCCGTATCAGGTGGTGGTGCAGTTATCTGTGGCATGGTGACAAAACTTTTCCACATTTCTGACATGCTAACCCTGCCCTCAGAGGAGCTGGCCGTGACACAGCTGCGTTGGCAACCTCTTGCTCCTCCTCTGCCTTCGCCTTGGGCTTCCACTTGTTCCCCTGTGACATTTGGGAATGCTCTCAGGAGCGCGTCTACCAGCGTGCGCTTGTACTCGCGCATCTTCCTATCACGCTCCAGTGCAGGAAGTAAGGTGGGCACATGGTCTTTGTACCGGGGATCCAGCAGGGTGGCAACCCAGTAGTCCACACACGTTAAAATGTGGGCAACTCTGCTGTCGTTGCGCAGTCACTGCAGCATGTAGTCGCTCATGTGTGCCAGGCTGCCCAGAGGTAAGGACAAGCTGTCCTCTGTGGGAGGCGTATCGTCATCGTCCTCCGTATCCCCCCAGCCACGCACCAGTGATGGACCTGAGCTGTGTTGGGTGCCACCCTGCTGTGAACCTGCTTCATCCTCATCCTCCTCCACCTCCTCCTCATCCTCCTCGTCCTCCAGTAGTGGGCCCTGAATGGCCACATTTGTACCTGGCCTCTGCTGTTCCAAAAAACCTCCCTCTGAGCCACTTCTAACAGACTGGCCTGAAAGTGCTAAAAATGATCCCTCATCCTCCTCCTCCTCCTGGGCCACCTCCTCTTCCATCCTCTTCCATCATCGCCCTAAGTGTTTTCTCAAGGAAACATAGAAGTGGTATTGTAACGCTGATAACGGCGTCATCGCCACTGGCCATGTTGGTGGAGTACTATTACCTGCTGCTGCTCGCACAGTCTCTCAAGCATGTGCAAGGTGGAGTTCCACCTGGTGGGCACATCGCATATGAGGCGGTGAGCGGGAAGGCCGAAGTTACGCTGTAGCGCAGACAGGCGAGCAGCGGCAGGATGTGAACGCCGGAAGCACGCACAGATGGCCTGCACTTTAGCTGCAGCAGCTCTGACATGTCGGGGTAGTTGTGAATGAACTTCTGCACCACCAAATTCAGCACATGCGCCAGGCAAGGGATGTGCGTCAAACCGGCTAGTCCCAGACCTGCGACTAGATTTCGCCCATTATCGCACACCACCAGGCCGGGCTTGAGACCCACTGGCAGCAACCACTGGTCGGTCTGTTGTTCAATACTCCGCCACAACTCCTGCGCGGTGTGGGGCCTGTCCCCCAAACATATAAGTTTCAGAACGGCTGACATTTACCCCGGGCTGTGCTGAAGTTGGTGGTGAAGGTGTGTGGCTGACTGGATGAGCAGGTGGAAGCAAAGGAGGAGGAAGCCAAGTAGGAGGAGGAGGCTACAGGAGGCAAAGAATGATGCCCTGCAATCCTTGGCAGCGGAAGGACGTGCGCCAAAGAACTCTTCGCCTGGGGCCCAGCCGCCACTACATTTACCCAGTGTGCAGTTAGGGAGATATGGCTTCCCTGGCCGTGCTTACTGATCCACGTATCTGTGGTTAGGTGGACCTTGCCACGGTTAGCGCAGTGCACACTTGATTTTATCGGATTCTTGGTTGTGCAGGGAAGGCATGGCTCTCTTGGAGAAGTAGTGGCGGCTGGGAACAACATACTGTGGGACAGCCATCGCCATCAGCTGTTTGAAGCTGTCTGTGTCCACCAGCCTGAATGACAGCATTTCAAAGGCCAGTAGTTTAGAAATGCTAGCATTCAGGCCCAGGGCTCGAGGGTAGCTAGGTGGGAATTTACGCTTTCTCTCCAAGGTTTGTGAGATGGAGAGCTGAACGCTGCCGTGTGACATGGTGGAGATGCCTGGTGACGCAGGTGGTGGTGTCGGTGGCACATCCTCTGTTTGGTGGGCGGCAGGTGCCAACATTCCTCCCGAGGCGGAGGAAGAGGCCGAGGCAGCAGCAGAAGAGAGAGCAGGGGGAGCCTGAGTGAGTTCTTTGTTTTTAAGGTGTATACTCCACTGCAGTTCATGCTTTGCATGTAGATGCCTGGTCATGCAGGTTGTGCTAAGGTGCAGAACGTTAATGCCTCGCTTCAGGCTCTGATGGCACAGCATGCAAACCACTCGGGTCTTGTCGTCAGCACATTGTTTAAAGAAGTGCCATGCCAGGGAACTCCTTGAAGCTGCCTTTGGGGTGCTCGGTCCCTGGTGGCGGTGGCCAGTAGCAGGCGAACTCTCTTGGCGGCGACTGTTCTGCTTTTGCCCCATGCTCCCTCTTTTGCTACGCTGTTGGCTCGGTCTCACCACTGCCTCTTCCTCTGAACTATGAAAGTCAGTGGCGCAACCTTCATTCCATGTGGGGTCTAGGACCTCATCGTACCCTGCATCGTCTTCCACACAGTCTTCCTCCCTGACCTCCTGTTCGGTCATCATCAGAGACGTGCGGACTCCTATGAGGTGGTATTCCCATGTCCTCATCATCAGGAAACATTAGTGGTTGTGCATCAGTGCATTCTATGTCTTCCACTACTGGGGAAGGGCTAGGTGGATTCCCTTGGGAAACCCTGCCAACAGAGTCTTCAAACAGCATAAGAGACTGCTGCATAACTTGAGGCTCTGACAGTTTCCCTGATATGCATGGTGGTGATGTGACTGACTGATGGGCTTGGTTTTCAGGCGCCACCTGTGCGCTTTCTGCAGAAGACTGGGTGGGAGATAATGTTGTGAACGTGCTGGATCCACTGTCGGCCACCCAATTGACTAGCGCCTGTACTTGCTCACGCCTTACCATCCTTAGAACGGCATTGGGCCCAACCAAATATCGCTGTAAATTCTGGCAGGTACTGGAACCTGAGGTAGTTGGTTCACTAGGAAATGTGGCTGTGACAGAATGGCCACGTCCTCTGCCAGCACCAGAGGGTCCACTAACACCACCACGACCGCATCCACGTCCCTTACTAGATGTTTTCCTCATTGTTACCGTTCACCAAGGACCACAAAAAGAAAAAAAATATTTGGCCCAATGTATTGATTTCAAATTCAGGCCTTTTTTTACAGGCACCTAACACTATCTGCCTATTTATTTATGTACCGTATTACACTAATCCAGGCACAGCAGTAACCACTGATTTAGGGGAATATCAATTGTAGGCCTAGTATTTAGGCCCTGGATGAAAGGTATCCTTTTATGGACAGATTTACACTTGGAAATGCACAGTAGCATGTGAAAAAATATGTAGGATTATGCCTTCAGCAATTGTGTTTTAACACTTTGTGTAATATGCCCTTTAACGGACAGAAATTCATTCGGAGATGCACGGTAGCATGTGAAGTTATTGAGGATGATCCTCTCAGCACTTGTATATACACCTTGAGTGTAATATACCCTATGAGATGCACAATAGTGCGTGCAAATTTACAGGATTATGCTTTCAGCAATTGTAATGTAACACTTTTTGTAATATACCCTTTTATGGAAAGAAATATACTTGGAGATGCACGCTGAGTGTAATATACCCTTTTACGGATAGATTAACACTTGGCCTGCAACAGCTGGAACACCAGATTCAGGGTATTTCTATATTGGCAAGTGAATTTCACCCCAGAACAAAATCTATCCTTTGACAGATACTATTAAACTTATCCAGTCACAGCTGGAACACCAGATTTACTGTATTTCTATTTTGGCAACTGAATTTCACCCCAGAACAAAATCTATCCTTTGACCGACACTATGAAAATTATCCAGTCACAGCTGGAACACCAGATTTACTGTATTTATATTTTTGCAACTGTATTTTACCACAGTACAAAATCTATCCTTTGACAGATACTATTAAACTTGTCCAGTCACAGCTGAAACACCAGATTTACTGTATTTCTATTTTTGTAACTGTATTTCACCCCAGAAAATTATCTATCCTTTGCCGGACACTATTAAACTTGACCAGCCACTGTTGGGACACCAGATTTACAGTATTGCTGTTTTGGCAATTGAATTTAACCTCAGAACAAAATATATCCTTTGCCGGACATTATTAAACTTGGCCAGCCACAGCTGAAACCACTGATTTATGGTATTGCTATTTTGGCAATTGAATTTCACCCCAGAAAAAAAGATATCCTTTGCCGGACACTATTAAACTTGTTCAGCCACAGCTGGGACACCAGATTTACTGTATTTCTATTTTTGCAACTGTATTTCACCCCTGAAAATAATATATTTTTTGACGGACACTATTAAACTTGGCCAGCCACAGCTGAAACCACTGATTTATGGTATTGCTATTTTGGCAATTGAATTTCACCCCAGAAAAAAATATACCCTTTTACGGGCAGATTTAAACGAGGCCTGCAACAGCTGGAACACCAGATTTACTATATTTCTATTTTTGCTACTGACTTTCACCCCAGAAAATAATATATCCTTGACGGACACTAGGGAAATTGTCGAGTCATAGCTGGAACACCAGATTCAGGCTATTGCTATTTTGGCAATTAAATTTCACCCCAGAAAAAAATCTATCCTGTGACGGACACTATTAAACTTGGCCAGCCACAGCTGAAACCACTGATTTATGGTATTGCTATTTTGGCAATTGAATTTCACCCCAGAAAAAAATATATCCTTTGCCGGACACTATTAAACTTGTCCAGCCACAGCTGGAACACCAGATTTATGGTATTTCTATTTTTGCAACAGAATTTCACTGCAGAAAATAATATATCCTATGACGGACACTATGAAACTTGTCTAGCCACAGCTGGAACACCAGATTTACAGTATTGCTATTTTGGCCATTGAATTTCACCCCAGAAAATTATCTATCCTTTGCCGGACACTATTAAACTTGGCCAGCCACTGCTGGGACACCAGATTTAGGGGATTGCTATTTTGGCAATCGAATTTCACCCCAGAAAAAAATATATCCTTTGCCGGACACTATTAAACTTGTCCAGCCACAGCTGGAACACCAGATTTACTGTATTTCTATTTTTGCAACTGTATTTCACCCCAGAAAATAATATATCCTTTGACGGACACTAGGGAATTTGTCCAGTCACAGCTGGAACACCAGATTTAGGGTATTGCTATTTTGGCAATTAAATTTCACCCCAGAAAAAAATATACCCTTTTACGGACAGATTTAAACTAGGCCTGCAACAGCTGGAACACCAGATTCATGGTATTGCTATTTTGGCAATTAAATTTCATCCCAGAAAAAAATATGCCCTTTTACGGACAGATTTAAACTAGGCCTGCAACAGCTGGAACACCAGATTTACTGTATTTCTATTTTTGCTACTGACTTTCACCCCAGAAAATAAAATATCCTTTGACGGACACTAGGGAAATTGTCCAGTCACAGCTGGAACACCAGATTCAGGGTATTGCTATTTTGGCAATAAAATTTCACCCCAGAACAAAATCTATCCTGTGACGGACACTATTAAACTTGGCCAGCCACAGCTGAAACCACTGATTTATGGTATTGCTATTTTGGCAATTGAATTTCACCCCAGAAAAAAATATATCCTTTGCCGGACATTATTAAACTTGTCCAGCCACAGCTGTAACACCAGATTTACGGTATTTCTATTTTTGCAACTGAATTTCACCGCAGAAAATAATATATCATATGACGGACACTATCAAACTTGTCCAGCCACAGCTGGAACACCAGATTTACTGTATTGCTATTTTGGCAATTGAATTTCACCCCAGAAAATTATCTATCCTTTGCCGGACAATATTAAACTTGGCCAGCCAGTGCTGGGACACCAGATTTACGGTATTGCTATTTTGGCTATTGAATTTCACCCAAGAACAAAATATATCCTTTGCCGGACACTATTAATCTTTGCCAGCCACTGCTGGGACACCAGATTTAGGGGATTGCTATTTTGGCTATTGAATTTCACCACAGAAAAAAATCTATCCTTTGCCAGACAGCAGACAGTATTACACTTGGCTAGCCACAGCTGGAACACCAGATTTAGGGGATTGCTATTTTGGCAATTGAATTTAACCCCTTAATAAAATATAGAAATTTCTATCCTAAGTTTCTAGGGGTGACAATAAGCACAGCCAAGCCCCTGATGTAGGATATAGAAAAAAAAAACTAGTATTGATGGACTTGGTGGCAGCTTGTGCTGTTGCACCACAAGACACAAAATGGCCGCCGATCAAAGTGACAGAAAAGCCCTCTGTCCAGCCTAAAAACCAGTGAGCAATTAACTAGCAGAAGTTGAATAATTCATAGCTGTAGATCGATCACTTCATTAGGTGTTTTTGCAGACCTTTTCCTGCCTAATCTCGCCCTCACAGAAGCTACGTCCTCTCCCTACACTAATCAGAGCAGTGTGACGTGCAGCGCTACGTGACTCCAGCCTAAATAGAGGCTGGGTCACATGCTGCACTTGGCCATTCACAGCCATGCCATTAGTAGGCATGGCTGTGCTGGCTTCTTAGGGCAAGAAGTAAAACGCTAGCTGATTGGCTGCTGCGCAGCCCTTCAGAAAGCGGAAAGAAATCGCTGAACAACGGACCCGAACCCGAACTTTTTTGAAAATGTTCGGGTCTGGGTCCCGAACACCCCAAATTTCGGTACGAACCCGAACTATACAGTTTGGGTTCGCTCATCCCTAGTCCTGAGTGAGAGGATGTGAAGACAAGTTAATTACCTCAGGTCCTGAGGTTAAGCTGACGGTTGTTGTGTGCGACTGCGAAGAGGGTAGTCCAGAGTCTGGCTGGTTTGCTCTAAAAAACGATTATCTCGTCCCCGATAAGAGCCCCAAAAACGACCTCTTCTCGGTGTACCCCTCTTGAGAAACTTGTTTGTCTTAGGGCTTGTTTCACGTTCTGAATCAGAGAGGTCTGTCTCAGTTGTGGATCTCTCTGAATTACTCTGTTTATTATCCCTTTTTACATTGCTCAAGGAGGAATAGATACGGTTCTCCTTGAAATCAGATAAGTCTCTTATAAACTTACGGCGTTTTCTTTCCTTCAGGTGGTATTGATACTTCTCAAGGGTAAGTTGTAACTGTTTCTCTTTATTGGAGAACTCCGTCTCCTGTGAGAAGGTCTGTGCCACCTCAATCTGTTCGGTCAGTTTTTAGTTCAGTGTTTAATGTACCCTTCTCCTCTTCCATCAGCAGTTTCATGAGTCTCAGGGAACTATTTGTGGCCTCCTGTTCCCACTTGGTCATGAAACCCGGATTTCATGAACGAGCTGCTGGCAGAAGGGAGATACGGAGGCCTCTAGGGACTATATTGTTTTTGATGTAATTGTCGATACATCTGTGATAGGGTCAATGTGCAATTCTAACAGTCCGTGCAGTGTATATCCAATGTTCCTTGGACATTCTCCTTGACTGATCCCAGTGTCTACAAGGGTCTGGTAAGACTGCTCACACCTTTCATTAGGTGGAGCAGATTTGGTTTTCTCTACCAGTAACTGGGGTACCATCCTTGGTCCCCCATTGTATGTTTCTTATTCTCTATTGTCTATACAAAATTACAAGTTATGTTTAAATATAATTTCACTCCCCCCCCCCCTCTTGGGGGTCATTTTTTGCCTTATTGCTATTGGAGTGCTGTTAAAGCCTAAACAGATTTAGTGTCTTTGGGCTCACAGGCCCAGATGTGACACCTACCTCATAACTCCTAATAGCTACGCCACTAGCCAAAAAGAGTGTGTAGTCTTAGAGAGAACTTTCATGGCAATCTGGGGTGAATGGAGAAGGAAAATAAGTGAATTATTTTATTAGCAAGTAAGGTAGTTTATTAATTGATTCTACAAAGGGGGCGCCATTTACCTAATCTGCCTAGGAAACCAAATTACCATGTCCCAGTTGCGTTGTACTGTGATCTGACTGACCGGTCTGGACCTGATCTAAGTCAGCATTGTTAACAGTCCAATTCAACACTGTGAAGATTTGCCCCAAGCCCTGACTGTACTTTTCAACAGTGACAGCCAGCTATGGAGGGACACAGTCTTATTCACACGTCAGTGTTTTGGTCACTGATTTCCATCAGTGATTGTAAACCAAAACCAGGGTTGGAGCCTATAATGCATAAGTATACTCATTCAATTCCACCCAGTCCTCTTAGGGTTATGGATGAATAGCCTAAAAAATTTACTTTTAATATTATCCTTGCAAATGTTTTTACACCTGTTTTAGGCATTAAAAAAGTCGCAAGCCCCCTTATTGCAACTATTTAGGAGTGGTGAATGTGTGACAGGGGGCAGGAAAACAGGCGTAACAGAGGAGTAAAAATGACTCCGGTCAGTGGCCTGAGTAGTTTTTACTCCATTCGCACAGACTGCCAGAGATGTGCCTAATTCGTAAATTAGGTTAATTCTCCAGCAGTATAAACGGGGGACAAAGATCGGCATAAAAAGGCAGTCTTTGTACCTTACCCTCAATATGTACACCTGATAAAATCTATGACAGGGTACATGGCGGTAGCAATACATTTAGCTATAAATGAAAGTACCAACTGGTCCTATCCCATCCAGTAGTAATGCACACATTGCGCCCCCTCATAGTAGTAATATCCACACTGTGCCTCTCACAGTAGTAATATCCATATTGTGCTCCCTCACAGTAGTTATGCCCACGTTGTACCCGGTCATCGTAGCAGCCCAGGTCTGGAAGGAAATGGATGGGAAGCCAACTCTGGAAAGCAGGTAAGTAACCTTCTCTTTAGAAGTCTAGCAAAGTTAGGAGACTTGACACACAACCCCCATAACCCCCCCCCCCCCCTACACACACACACACACACACACAATTTTGCACAAACCCTTTAGAAGAAGAGAAATTCAAATTTAGAAAATTGTGAAATTTTCAAAATTTTCTGTAAATTTGGGATTTCTCGTTATAAGTAAAGGTAAAACATATTGACCCAAATTTACTATTAACATGAAATACGATGTGTCACAAGAATAATCTCTAGATAAGTAAAAGCATTACAAAGTTGTTATCACATACTGTAAAGTGACATGTCAGATTTGCTAAAATAGGCTGTCAAGAAGGTGAAAAATGACAGGAAGAGGTTAAAGAAAATGACCTATCATTTTGCCGAAGGGACCTGTCAGAATATCTTGGCCTTAGGGTATGTTCATATGATGGATTTTGTAAATGTGCATAAAAAATTTCCTGCGTGATTATGGTTATGTTTTTGCCACATTTTTTTCAAGCTTCCTATTCATTTCAGTGCAGAATCAGCGCAGATTCCGCTCCAAGATAGAGCATACTGCTTGTTTTTCAACTCTCTTTTTATGAGCGTGGAAAAACAGTTCTTCCTCCCACTGCCTGCATCCCACTAAAATGAACGGGAAGCTTTTTAGAGTTTTTTAATGCAGAAAATACACAGAAAACAGCGCCAAAAAAGTCATGTATGCGCCCTTAGTGAGCACATCATAAAACTGGTGTCAGATTTTCTTCAATGACCAAATGGAAATAATGATTTTGAGCCCAAGATACAAAGAATGCAATAATAAAAAAATGCCTCCTAAAATGTCCATAATCTTTAATATTTTGGTTATGCAGCAACTACTTTGCTGTGTGTATATTGGCTTGTATAATATGTTTGCCTGTCACTAGGTAATGCCATCATAACAAAAAAAAACAACACACAATGGAGACAGGGCTAACAATGGAGGAGATGATCCTGCTGAAAGTCTGAGACGTAGCAAGATGTGTTGTTGTAGTTATAAATATTTTATAACTTTTACTTCTCAATAAATTATTATTCATCTATTGCACATGTGTAAGGTGACTCAAATAAACCACTGCTAAGAAAGAAACACAGGGCTGGTTACGTGACCTGAATATATCATGTTACTCAGCACATATCTTATGTCACAATACTAGTTGTAAACCAAATGCCATGGGTCACATGGCAGATGGTGCTTAGGTCCGATACATACAACCATATCTGTTTTGTGGTCTAAAAATTGCAAATCTCTGATTCTACACTTCTGTCCGTTGTGCTTCTATTTTTCTTTCGCATCCCTTCTGCAAGTCTGCAAAATATGGCCGTATTGTTTCCATGTGTTGTCCGTTTTCTGCAGACAACAAAAAAAAATAGGAAGGAGGAAAATGTCATTAGTTCAGTGCAACCGCCTAGAATCACTCATAGGAAGGTCACATGATGGCTCTAGAACCATTTTCGATTTCTTTCACAGTATAGAGAGCTCTGTTAGAACCAGTGAACCAGCTCATCCTTTCAGAGCCCAGAAGATTGCGCTTATCTGCAGGACCACTGGCTCCATTTGTCATTGTGGCTGATCAAGGGTTTTCATTTTCACCCCACATGACGCGACTTAGACAACAGGAAGCGTAACTTCAATTACCTAGAGCCCGTTGGTGTGTGGAGTGTGCTTTTGGAATACTTTACAACAGGTAAAAAGTGTTCCTGTCGTCCCTACAGATGGATCTAGATAATGCCACCCTGGTGACTCAAGCCTGTGTACTCCTACACAATTTTATCAGTATTTATAATGCATCCTCGGATGTTGACCTGGACCATTATCTGACTTCATCAACTATTGGTTTGGACCAGACCTTGCATGGATGACCTGGAATGTCAGAACTAGCTATTCAGGAACTCTATGTGGACTACTTCATCAGCCATGAGGAACCATTGTCGTGGCAGATGGACGCTATTCATTGTAGTCACTAATTTCATCTGGACTCTGGACACTTTTTTTGTCTTTTTTTCTAGTTACTTTCCCTGTTGTTCCCTTTTGTTTTGAGTGTAGGGACTCGCAAGAGAATGATATAGGCTTGCGAGCTAGGGTATTTTAATGGACAAATTCCACTTTCATTGACTGTGTGCAAGTAATGTATTTTTTCAAGTAATAAAGAGCAGAATTTGGCATAAAATACCCTCTAATACAATCAACCATTCCAAAACACAATTTTCAATAAAGTGTTATGATTTGTAATATTTTTTAAAACTAAAGGTTTGAAACAATGTTTATAAAATGAAGAAGGGGTTCATTTAAAGGAGTATTCTGGTAGGTACAATTTATCCCCTGTCCACAGGACAGAGGATAACTATCAGATCGGTGGGGATCCTACCGCAGGGACCCCCACTAATCACGAGAATGGGGGCTCCAAACCCCCTGCAGGCCCTTGCTCCTCCCCTAAAATCAGGAGCACGTGCATGAGCCCGGTCCATTCATCTCTATGGGAGTTCCGGTCGATTTAGCGGAGCCGCTAGGGCTCTGCAGGGGGTACGAGGCCCTCATTCTCGTGATCGGGGGGGAGGATCAGTGGGATTCCAGCTGCTACCCCACTGATCCTGTGGATAGGGGACAACTTGTACCTATTGGAAAAGCCCTTTAATGAGAATACCACAAAAAGATCTTAAAAAACAAAAAAACTGTTTTAGTGCCTAACGGTACATTTATATCAGTGTTAACTGATCCAGCAGGCTTGCCATAGTTCACCAGATCCTGCAAAACTGCATAGCCGAATCCCCTTTGACTATAATTAGATCTGGAGGCAATCCGTGCAGTACTTTTTGGCCAAAAGGCAACATTTATGCTAGAAAGCAGCAGGATTTCTACCAGAACCCATTATAGTCAATGGAGATCTAGTGGTACGTTGCACTATTCCAGATCCAGTGAACTGCTGTAGACTATTCCTCTGCTGGAACAGCCATCTGGATCAGTTAATGCTGATGTCTCCTGGGAGAACAATGGGAGAGTTGACTGCTGCATCTTGGGAGCTGGTGGCGTGGCCCCAGAGGTAGTTTGGATGCTGGTAGTTGGGGTTAACATCCCTAGCATCCTCCACTGGGCATGCTCAATATATTGATGGAGTTCAATGGGTTATTGTCCACAATATATCTCCATAATTATTGTAATAAGCCCCATGTAACATAAGTCCCTTTCAGAAAGTATGCGTCAAAGACAAGGGGATAAGGCTGTTTAGGCAAGTCTCCTCATGCCCCTCAGCCCTGTCTTAGTTCAGATACTTGAGCATGTGAGTATCATTCAGGGGCCAAGTATTTGATTGTGAAACAGGATGAGGGTGCACCCCTACTTCAATCTGTGGCACATGTTTGGGGGCGAGCACTGGGCGGAAGCCTTGTGGCCTGTAGGCCTTTTGGTCGGAGACCTCAGCGTGGGAAACCTGACCTCATCGCAGGAAATTAGATGATGAATCATATTTTTCCGATTCCGCCAGACTGTCAAGAGTACAGTAAAGTAATAAAGTTAAAATTTTAATATGTGAAAATAAAAACATTGGTGGTTGCGTAGAGCACTAGGAACATTGCTGAGTTTGTACAGCCTGCAATACATTACCCCCTTAAAGACCGGAGGTTTTTTATTTTTTGAGTTTTTGTTTTGAGCTCCCTGCCTTCCCAGAGCCATAACTTTTGTATTTTTCGGTTCACCTAGCCATATGAGGCTTGTTTTTTGCGGGACAAGTTGTACTTTCCAACGACACCATTTAATATTGCATATGATGTAGTGAGAAGCGGGAAAAAAATTCCAAATGAGGTGATATTGCAAAAAATAAGCAATTCCACCACAGTTTTGCGGGTTTTTAAATTCCGACGTTCGATTTGCGATAAAACTGACTGGTTACTTTTACTCTACAGGTCAGTACGAATCCGGTGATACCCTACATGTATAGATTTTCTTGCGTTTTGATAGTGAAAAAAAAATTCAAAAGTGGGAAAAAAATCTGTTTTACTTTTTTGTCACCATGTTTTGACCCCTATAACTTTTTTGTAATTATATGTACAGAGCTGTATGGGGGCTCATTTTTTGCGTCATAATAATCTTATTTTTTTATTGATACCATGGGGTGTGCATGACTTTTTGATCACCTTTTATGTAATTTTTTGTGGAAAATGAAGCGACAAAAAATGGCGAATGAGCCATTTGGACGTTTTTTTCCGTTTTGCTGTTTGACGTATGGGGAATATTTTTTTTATATTTTTATAGTATGGGCGTTTTCGCACATTGCGACACCCATGATGTGTATTTTTTTTATCTATTTATTTTTTAGCAAAAGGGGGGTGATTTGAACTTTTATGTTTTTTTTATTTATTTATTTTTTAAACTTTTTTTTTTTTTTACACTTTTATATAGTTCCCATAGGGAATTATAACTTAAAATCATTTGATTGCAATAATGAATAGCATTGGAATATATGAAAAAATCGCATATTTCCTATGAAGCCTATTACAAGGCTCCATAGGAAATACTACAAAGCAGCCTGGGTTTCATTCATTCTCCTCCGATCGCCACACAGGTATGTCCTGTGTCCTTATGAGGTTACTGGAGTAGAAGCATGACTGCCATGACAGATTCGAACTTCTGCTGTCCGCTGCATGGAAGATCTTTAAAAGGAATAGGCCTAGCCCAAAAGACCCTTTACTGACCTAAACAAAAAATACCTATTGTTGGACAATAACGTTCCAATGCAAGGATAATTATCTTTGTAACCCCTATATACAATCTACAGAGTACTCCCATCAACTTGGCTGAATCATAAACCACATCTGTACTTTGCGCAGCTCTCTAGCATCTCAGTGACGTCACACACAGTGATCTTATCTGATTGTGCTTCTTTTAGACTGAGTTCACATCATCAATGTGAGCACAGTACAACAGAGCAACATTCTTCATAAATCACTATATGCGGTCAGTGTGGGTCATGGGAACTGCGCACATTACAAGAGATGAGACCACCACACAGCCTGTGCCTCTAAAACAGAGTGTGGATGCGTGTCTGACAGGCCATAACATAACTATCCTGAGGATAGGTCATCAATATTAAAAGCCCGGAGAACCCCTTTAAAACCACTTTATTATACTCCACTATTATACCCATTGCCACTCGAGTGGAATACAGATAAGGACAAAAACACTATTTTTCTCTTAGATATTGGGGCAATAGTAGGTTCACGTACATATATGCCAGTGTAGGCAATTTTTTTTTTCACTGAGCCTTGTGGGCATTCTCCCACTTGTCCAGTTGCAGCTCCAGCGCCTCCTGCTCCCACAACTGATTGTTACGGACGCGCTCATTGTGCATGTCTCCTCTGGTGTCTAAGACATTCTAGCTGTTCCACGTAAAAGTTTGGTATATTTGCTAGAATTCCCTTAAAAAAAAGGCCTTTCTCAACTTCCCGAGTTCTGACAGGGTCAGACTACACAGCTTGCAGGTGTCACATGGCTCAGAGCATTTTACAGGAATGGAGACGCAAAATGTGGATAGCATATGGATGGTTTCATGTACCATCCTCATTTTTTGCTGCTCCATTGACTTGAATGGGACCACAATTTGCCACCAAAAGAATAGGACATGTTCTATCTTTTTTGTGGGATGGACATATGGATACACAACATACAAATTAATGGGTCTGCATCTGATCTGGAAAAAAAATGCCGAACGGATGCAGAAAAAAATATGGCTGTGTGCATTGGGCCTTAGTCTTACTCATTTATACCATGAATACACCTCACAGGAACAGACCCGTAAAATAAATCACACCCTAGACAAGGCCCCTCAAGTTAAGCAGACCCAAATGGTAGATGTCTAGACCTTGAATTCCAGACCTCACCAGCCAACCTGCCATCATAGATGTACAAGAGGAGACATTGGTCTCCTCCAATGCATTTATGATGCCAGCTCTCCCAGGTCTAAACAGCTGGTGTCCCCGGTCTGGATTCAGACCATAGTCTGCTAGTTGTAGGGCTATTGCAGACTGAAGGGGTAGCAGCACAGAGGAGAGAGGGCTAGTGGGGACATGTGATCCTTCTCTTCTACTTGTATGGTTTAGATGACCCCAGGAGGATGGATAACATGAACTTCTGTTCATGTTATCAACCCCCCCTCCCATTTCCAATACCGTTTTTAAATGGTTATGAGCAAAAAAGATGACTAGCTGTTAATCTAATGAATTCTCTGCATATAGTTAGGTCAACTCCTTTAATATATACGCCAGTTGCAGGTCGGCAATGAACAAGATATATGATATGGGGAAATAAACATGACAGAATAATGTTTTTTTTTGCTTGACCTTTGTTGGTTTGTGTAGAAACTACAATTTGTTCTACAAAAAAAGAGACTCTATAACAGTGATGGGGAACCTTTTAGAGACCGAGTGCCCAAACTGCAACCCAAAACCCACTTATTTATCGCAAAGTGCCAACACGGCAATTTAACCTTAATGCTGCAGTCCAATATAATGTATCTCCATATTATATCATTTAGCTATAATAGCCTGCCTACATTCAGGGCACTGCCTGTGCCGTTCATAGCATGCCCTGCATTGATGAATGGTGGGAAAAGTCTAAGGCCTTTTGGTACACCATAGACTTTTTCCAGGGGGCGGGTGCCCACAGAGAGGGCTCTGAGTGCCACCTCTGGCACCTGTGTCATAGGTTTGCCACCACTGCTCTATAATGATAGTGTTGAGGCAAGGAGTTTCCCGAGATTTAGATATAAATGATATATCCTCAGCATAGGTCATTAATACCTGATTGTGGGGTCCATCTCCTGGCATTCCTGCCGACTCAGCAGCCTCTTCATAGACTATGTCATGTACATAATTAACATGTCCTATCCAATCGACAGCATTGTGCTTGGTAAGCAATTGTTTAACAAGACCATGGTGCCCATTCGGCAGCTTCTTCCTAGACCAGTCATGTCAAGTACATCATTCACATGTTCTATCTAATGGACA
Source organism: Bufotes viridis (assembly GCA_033119425.1). NCBI lineage: Eukaryota > Metazoa > Chordata > Amphibia > Anura > Bufonidae > Bufotes > Bufotes viridis. The sequence continues at coordinate 223,764,585 of CM065591.1, read as the reverse complement.
GTGGTGTGCTTGCAGAGGTGCACCACCAACGAGGCCAGATGAGGCGTTTGCCTTAGGCCTCATGCACACGACCGTTGTTTGATTCCGTGTCCGTTGCTCCGTTTTTCGTGATTTTCTGCGGACCCATTGGTTTTCAATGGGTCAGTGGAAACCTCGGCAAATGCACCGTTTGTCCTCCGCGTCCGTGGTCCGTGATTCCAGTCCGTCAAAAAAATATAACCTGTCCTATTCTTGTCCGTGAAAAACGGTTCACGGACCCATTCAAGTCAACGGGTCCGTGAAAAATGCGGATGGCCATCCGTGTGTCATCCGTGTTCCGTGTCCGTTTTTTTTGCGGATCCCTTGGCAGGCACTTGGGAAACATTGTCAGCCTGTCTTTTGGTAAAATCTTTTGGGTCATGTCCGCTAAAAAAACGGAAGACACACGGAAACACAACGGAAGGCAAAAACGGACACGGATCACTGAACAACGGAACCCCTTTTTGCGGACAGCATAAAAAAACGGTCGTGTGCATGAGGCCTTAGGCTAAAAGACCTAGAGACAAGTGGGGGCAGTGGCAGGACTGTGGGAATATCTCTCTATATCCCATGATTAATGTAAAAAATTTAAATGAGACAGTACATGACAATATCTTTATAACAAAGCTAGAACCAGCCCTGTACCTCACATGGATCCAGAGATCTCTCCAGTCATTGCTTCGGTTGCTCTGCTAGATTAATATCATGTTAACAGCTGAAGGCCATCTCAGTAAGTAGGACAAAGAAATAAGAAAAGAACAAACAGCAGGTGGCGCTATACAGATACATTTTATTGAATGTTATATTATTGTTTAATTATATGTACCGGTAATTACAAAAGTATTCAGATCCAGGATTGAAAACTGTAGAACATTTTTCGCGGGACAGCCCCTTTAAACAGTAGGGCTGGAGAGGATGGGAGCCATGTCAATATTCGCCTCATTACTCCAGGCTTCCATAACAACCCAGCCAAACAAAGTCGCATGACACATGGGGCACAACTACACTTCTACTTGCATCCATTTTGGATGGATTTTTTGCGATTGTCGTGTCGCAGTCGCAGCATGTCGCATGTCACAGTGCGACACCATAGCCTATCATTATAAAAATTGTTGAGACAAAACATCGCGCAACACATGTCGTTGTGTAGCCCTAGCCTTAAAGGGGCAGGGACCTGTGGAGGTCACTGTTAAAGGGGCCGGCAGTGTAAAGGTCACTGTTAAAGGGGCGGACACTGTGGAGTTCACTGTTAAAGGGGTGGGCACTGTGGAGGTCACTTAAAGGAGCAGGCACTGTGGAGGTCACATAAAGGGGCGGGCACTGTGGAAGTCTCTTAAAGGGGCGGGCACTGTGAAGGTCACTGTTAAAGGGGCGGACACTGTGGAGGTCACTGTTAAAGAGGTGGGCACTGTGGAAGTCACTGTTAAAGGGATGGGCACTGTGAAGGTCACTGTTAAGGGGGCGGGCACTGTAAAAGTCATTGTTAAAGAGGTGGGCACTGTGGAAGTCACTGTTAAAGGGATGGGCACTGTGAAGGTCACTGTTAAGGGGGCGGGCACTGTAAAAGTCACTGTTAAAGGGGTGGGCACTGTGGAGGTCACTTAGAGGGGCGGTCACTGTGGTGGTCACTGTGGAGGTCACTGTTAAAGGGGCAGGCACTGTGGAGGTCACTTAAAGGGATGGGCACTGTGAAGGTCACTGTTAAAGGGGCGGCCACTGTGGAGCTTACTATTAAATGGGCAGGCACTATGAAGGTCACTTAATGAGCGGGCACTGTGAAGGTCACTGTTAAAGGGATGGGCACTGTAAAGGTCACTGTAAATGGGGCGGGCACTGTGGAGGTCACTGTTAAAGGGATCAGCACTGTGGAGGTCACTGTTAAAGGGACGGACAATGTGGAGGTCACTGTTAAAGGGACAGGCACTGGGAGGTCACTGTTAAAGGGGCAGACACTGTGGACGTCACTGTTAAATGAGTGGGGTTCTGTAAAGGTCACTTTTAAGGGGACATGCCCCTGAGAAGGTCAATGTCAAGGGAGTGAGGTGCTGTAAAACTCACTGTTAAAGGGGACGGGCTGCTGTAGACATCCCATTGTAAAGAGGCGGGGCACTGTGGGGTGGGGATCAGTGTTAAGGAGTAAGGGGCAGTGGAATTCACTGTTAAGGGGGCGGGTACTGTAGAGGTCACAGTTATGGGAGATACTGTTGATATCTTTAACGACACACATAAACATGAAATGAAATAGATGAAGCCGGGTCCTTCTGCTAGTACATACATATAACTGAGAACACAATACCGTTTTTGTCTGGAGACATATCATCCTTTCCACAGTTTTCCTCTTTTTACCTGTTCTGAATATACATGGCCATACATACTGTATGTAAGCCGTTTTTGGCAACATGCCAGTTAGCCAATGTGCCCTTTGACCGTTATGGATATTAATTTTGTACAACCTCTTACATCCCAGCACCTTCTGATGTCACCCATACACATATCGGTGAGCGGCTGCTTGTCTAGCAGCTGCTTCAGCAGAACACGCTGATACATGGCTTTCCTATGGAGGTGATGGGGGGAACTGTGTAGTGTTCTGGATCTGTGGTCCTAGATTTACATTCCTGGGCTGTACAGTAATAACTTGAGGAGCTGCAGGCTGTAAACACTGATATTTTCTTTACCAAATAAGGATTGGTTAATTAATCCTGATCTTCCATACCAGAGTTTAGGACAGGGCTCTTGCTTTCTAGTGCACTACTTACAGTACAGCTACTCCATGTATGTGGTTTATATGCCTGCATTGCTTCTTGGCATGCATGTGTGGTGGACAATGTGTAGGTTCACTGTACCCATCAACAGGTTCACTCATGGTGCTGTAGGCACTGAATAACACTGTATGGCTGGCCCATCATCTATATATACGTCTCCTATGGATATATTGAAATCCTGGTCTCAGTTTATTGACTCCCAGCCCTCAGTGATTTCCATAAAAAGAGATGTATCCTCTCTCTAAATTTGGGCATGAGTGGAACATTTACAAGAATGTCTTGAATCCTAGCCCCTGGGAGGAGAGGAGGGGGAGCTCCAGAGGAGAGGCATGGGGTGGAGACTGCAGCCGCACAGTATCCACCGGTGGCACTTGGGCACACACCTGAGGGGATTCCTGGTTCTAGATAGTCTGGGGATTGCCCTTTACCTGGTCTTGGACTTCATTTTCTTGAACGGGACATCAAGTTTTCTTGTGCAGAGAAGGTTTGTCCTGACTGCAGTGAGCGGCTTGTGTGTTAGGTTTCCATTTCATCTTCAGCTCCAACCTTCAGAGCATCATGTCCAGGGTGGCCAGGTACCGACGGCAAGTTAGCGAAGACCCTGACATAGACAACCTGTTGTCCACCTTGTCCCCGGAGGAGATGGAGCAGCTGCAGAAGGAGCTAGATGCTGGGGACCCAGATGCTGGTTTGTCTGCAGGACTACGCAGGGACCAGACTGAGAGGGCATCAAGCCAAAGGGAGGCAGAGAGAGAGAGCAAGAGACTGTCACAGACACAGGCAGCACCTGAGGTAACTTCTGTGCGACGTGTTTGACTGCAGAGTCATTTACTGTAACAGAAAATGCACAAAACGCTTTACAGAGGCTGGAGCTGCACATACAAATGTATCAAGCACATGACATTTCTGGATGGTTTCCAGGCGGCTCAGTTCTGACTGAAAAGTGATGCTTATACTATAGCTGTTCAGTTGCTGCCAGTGACTTATTTCCCCACTGCCTGTGCAATCTTTATCTGTTGTGTCAGTCACCTAGGACCTAGTGACCCTGTTTTATTTTCCATACTTTCTGACCCTTTCATTTCAGAAGATTGGTGAACACTTGGTAAGGCTCCATTCCAAATGAGCTTTCTGTAGCAGCTGTCCCCCACTATGTGCATGCAGAACATAAAGGTGGATTTAGACGAGCAGATAATCGTTTAGGCGATCACCGACATGAGCGACTGAACGTTGTAGCAGACAACTAGCACTTAAACAAAAGGATTATTGTGTAAGGATACTTTCACACTGGCGTTTTGCATTCCGTTTGTGAGATCCGTTTCAGGGCTCTCACAAACGGTCCAAAACGGATCAGTTCAGCCCCAATGCATTCTGAATGGATAAGGATCTGTTCAGAATGCATCAGTTTGGCTGCGTTCCGCTTCTATTCTGTTTTGGAGGCGGACACCAAAACGCAGCATGCAGCATTTTGGTGTCTGTCTGAAGAGGCGGAGCCTAACGGATCCGTTTTTAATTACAATGTAAGTCAATGGGGACGGATCCGTTTTCAATGACACAACATGGTGCATCTGAAAACAGATCCGTTCCCCATTGACTTTTAACGTAATTCAAAACGTATCCGTTTTGGACTTTGTCATTTTTCTTTTAACTAATGCAAACGGATCCGTTCTGAACGGATACAAACTTTTGCATTATAGGTGCGGATCCGTCTGTGCAAATAAACGCAAGTGTGAAAGTACCCTAACATATTTTACATGATTCTGCCTACACAGGGCTGTCCATCGTTAAGCCGATACCGCAATTCATTAATGACAAACAATGGTTGCACTTGTTCGCATCATTGATTTCACAGTCGTTGAACAAGCGTTTTTGGTCAGATCGCTCAATTGTTAGAAACATTTAGGCCCCTTTCACACGAGCGAGTTTTCCATGCGGGTGCAATGCGTGACGTGAATGCAAAGCACCCGCACTAAATCCTGACCCATTCATTTCAATGGGTCTGTGTACATGAGCGTTTTCTTTCACGGATCAGTTCTGTGTTGCGTGAAAAATGCAGCATGTTCTATATTCTGCGTTTTTCACGCAGCCCTGGCATCATAGAAGTGAATGGGGCTTTAGTAAGAAACGCATTGCATCCGCAAGCAAGTGCATATGCAATGCGTTTTTCACTGATGGTTGCTAAGAAATGTTATTTGTAAACCTTCAGCTTTTTATTACGCGCGTGAAAAATGCATCAATACGCATTGCACCCACGCGGAAAAAATTGAACAACTGAACGCAATTGCAGACAAAATTGACTGAACTTGCTTGCAAAATGGTGCGAGTTTCACTGAACGCACCCGGACCTAATCCGTCACGCTCGTGTGAAAGAGGCCTTACATGGCACAATTCTTGTCTATATTCCATCGCTTGCGTTCGAATCGCAATAATTATCTGCTCATCTAAATCCACCTTTACTATCAGGTAGGGCACATAGCAGCTCAAGGGTGTAGGTGTAAGGCTGAATTTACATGTGGCAGATTTGATGAAGAAATTTCTACAACTGTTCTATTCATCTGAATGAGGCTTCCAGAAATCCATGTGCTTGCTGCCAGAACAACCCCATCTAGATGAATAGAAGTGATATTTGCAGAGGTTTCTTGCATATACCCTTATGGCCACTTTATCTACTAATGAACTGGCATGCCACTTGGTTTCGCCCTCTCCTCAGGCTTGTATAGTTGTACATACATCTCCCTGTCACCGTGGTGCTGTACATAGTGTTCATTGCTGAAATTGCAGTTTAAGAATCCGATTACATGCCGTTGTGCAGCCTTTCCGTGTATTGGGGACCGCAATTTTCAGTCCCCAATGCACGGGTAACATCCGTGTGGCGGCCAGGATGGATCGAAACCCATTCAACTTGAACCCATTCAGCATGTTCTATTTTTTTTGCGGTGCGGAGGCATGGACAGAAACACCACGGAAGCACTCCAAAGTGCTTCTGCGGGCTTCCGATCCATGCTTCCATTCCGCACCGCATCTCCCGGATTGCGGACCCATTCAAGTGAATGGGTCCGTATCCGTGATGTGGGGTGCACACGGCTGGTGCCCGTGTATTGCGGACCCGCTGTATGCGGGCCGCAATACGGCCAGGCAACAGCTGTGTGCATGAGCCCTAAGGCTGAGTTTACACCTTCAGATTTTTTTATGCAGTTTTTAAAGCAAAAGCCAGGAAGCTATCATAAATGAGTGCATATATAATGGAAAAACTGAGTCTTCTCCTTTTCATTCCACTCTGCACAAAAAACTGAACATGGAAACTCAGCCTAAGTGCTCATGCACACGATTGTGTGGCGACCATGCCCGTATTCCGGCCCGCAAACAGCGGCTCTGAAATATACGGGCATCGGACGTGTGCATACCATTTCATGAATGTGAGCTCATTTACTTGAATGGGTCCGCAATCCGGAAGATACGGTGCAGAGGCATGGAGTAGAAGGCCATGGAAGCCCTATGAAGTGCCTCCGTGGTATTTCGGTCCATGCCTCCGCACTGTAAAAAATAGAACATGCTCTATTCTTTTGCGGTGCGGACTGATCCTAAGGCCTCGTTCAAATTTATGCGTCCATTTGACGTCTGTGAAAAAATATGTTCGTGTTTCATTTGTGAGGATGGCGTGAAGAATCCATGTTGGGTCCGAGTCTCCATTTTTAGCCCTCCATGTGTCATCTGTATTCTATAGGAACTAATAGGAGCATTTCTTATTAGTAGACGGTGATAAACGGACCCAACCCGGAAGCCATCCCTGTTGTGTCAGCCATCTTGAACGGATCCATACACATAAATAGGCCTGTTTGGTCCACATCACAGACCAAAATAGTGCATGTCTTCGTGATTTTTTCACTGATCCACAGTTTGTAAGAGAAAAATACTGATGTGTAAACAGACTCAATCAATGGGTATGTGTGCAGTCTGCAGAAGACGTTAACAGCACACGTCAGTGACAATTTTCACACTGTTTTTCACAAATATTTCTGGCCTACTATTCTCAGCCCTAGAAGGAGACAAATAACACCCAGATAAAATTTTGCTTTTGGATTTAGTTTTTTTTTTTTTTTTTTACATGCAACATTATTTATCCATAACTGGGACTAGACACAAGAAGGAGGAGATTCATATAGCCTTCAGCTATACTTCTAGCATCACTCCTTTTAGCTTGTATATGCTCTGCCATGCCATCTGTGAGGCAGGAACAGACGGGGTTACAAGAAAATGTACCAGGACTCAGAGAAAGTCTCTGATTTAAAGAGGACCTGTCACCGCTCCTGACATGTCTGTTTTAATAGCTACCTGCATTCCCCATGTACCTGCACAGTCTGACAATGGCAGCACTGATCGGATAGAGTTCGTCTGTGCAGGGACACCCCCCCCATCTGGTTCCCACCCCTCTGTACCCTTACTGCAGACTGCTAGCAATTCATTCATAGCTTCTGGTAGAAATAATAAAGGAATGGCACATAGAGTCATAAGAATAGAGGCTCCAGAATTGTTATTACATGGGGAATGCATGGAGCTATTAAAACAGGCAAGTCAGGAGCGGTGAAAGGTCCTCTTTAAGTAATAGAGAACTTTTATGTACACAATCTCAGCGTTCTCTCACTGTCCTCACTGGTCACATGACGTTCCTGCACACATCACTGCAAAAGCCATTGATCACCCGGCAGAGGTGACATGCATGTAGATGGCACATCACACTTCTGATCTGGCTTTGATGGATGTGGCTGAGGCAGGAGCTGCAGCAGTAGATCCCCAACTTTCCAACACATTTTCTTTTTTAATTTTGCAGTTTGTCCGGCTGTCTGGTAATATTTTGCCAGTGCCAGTCTGGGAAACCCATTGATCCTATTATGCTATGCGTCTTGTCAGTAAACCTATGGTCAGGAAACATCTCAGTCCAGCCTACGGGCTCATGCACATGGCCATTGCCACGCAATACACGGGGCACTGGCAGTGTGCACCCCGCATCACGGATGCAGACCCATTCACTTGAATGGGTTTGCAAACCCGTAGATGCAGTGCGGAACCATGAATCGGAACCCCACAGAAGCACTACGGAGTTCTTTCGTGGTGTTTCTGGCCATGCCTTTGCACCGCACAAAAAGTAGTGCATGCACTACTTTTTTGTGGTGTGGATCGTCGGATGCAGATCGCAGACCCCATTCAAGTGACTCAGTCCGTGATCTGCATGCGGCTGACCCACGGTCGGTGCCCCTGCATTGTGGACCGCAATTTGCGGTCCGCAGCACGGACCTGGCCAGCACACGGCCAGCCCTAATACTGAGAGCTTTCTTTTAAATTTTAGGTTCTTCCTTCTACATTTGGGCTAGAAAGCTCTCAGTATTAGGGCTCATGCCCCTATTGTGGCTGCAAACAGTGGGTCCAGTTACTTGAATGGCGTGGACATCTCGGCGCAACTGTCTAGTCTACATTTATGACACCTTTTACTCCAAAAATGCGCCAAAAGTTTGGTGCCCAACCATGCCCCTTCCCCATGAGGTATGCCCCTTGATGGGAGCCCTTGTGATAGACAGCATACTTATGTACTTTTTTCTGCGGTAAGCTGCACCTTTCTTCAATTTGGGTGAAGAAAGTTACGATCTTGGGCTTTCAATAGAAAAAAAAGATATTGTTTAAAACAACTGATTTAGAAACCTGTTTTTAAATGCCCTATCAGAGCAGTAAAATTCATTTCATTAGCACATTGTAGTGCCCCTACAACTTATATCTGAGGGCTAAAATCCACAGCAAAAAAATCTGTAGCAGTATCAGTAGCTGAAAACAGGTCATTTTGGTGGCAGATTTGTAATTTGGAGGCTGTTTGTTTTTACAAGCATTTTAGAAGAGTTCTGGGAGACGATTTTCTGCTCCCCCATTGACTTCTATGAAATCCACCATCACATCTGCTTCAAAGAAGTAACATCACTTCTGAAGTATTTTTCAAACCAGCTATTGAAAAAAACTACCATTTTACACTGCACAAGTTTTTTTTTTTTTACAGTGAACTCAATAGAAAAATGTTGAGGGGGTTTTGAATGTGGCAGATTTTAGCTGTGTGAAAATACCCTGAAACTTTATGATCAGCCTTTCAGGGAGAAATAACATCCATGATGCCAGCGTAATAAGAGCCTTAGGTTTTACGGAGTGCATATCTAAAAGAAAACATATTGAAGAATTATTGATATGCCTACATAAGGTCTCATAGGATCACTGCCTTTATTTTGAGACCTGCTTTGTATAATGCGATGGAAAAACTGATTAAGACAGCAAAGGAGGTAATATAGACAACCAAAACACAGTAGTAACAGCCTTGAGGCTGGGTTCAGACTTGCGCGTTTTACAGCGCGTTCAAACGCGCTGTAAAATGCTCAACACATGAAAACCAATGCTTCCCTATGGCCCTGGTTCTCACTTGAGCGTTTTACAGCGCGTTTGAACGCGCTGAAAAACGCCCTACGCTCAAAAAAGTTCTTGAGCTTCTTTGGGGCGCTTTGTCGCGCGTATTGTGATTGACGCCAGAGTGGTCAATCACACAAACGCGCGTACGACGCGCGTTTCCTATTTCCAAAAACACGCTGTAATACGTGCGACTAAAACGCGCGTATCAAATACGCGCAAGTCTGAACCCAGCCTAAGTTATTTTTGTCTACATGATAAACGCAATATGTCCAAGTGAGACAACCAATTTAAGGTACATATTCTCTCTTTATGGTTGATAAGAGGGCAGACTGTAATAGCTAAAACCTCTGTAGATCCATGATTTGCCTATACTGTACATGCCAGTCTTTAGTGCTGCCTTTCATAGGACACTCTCTTATTTTTTTAATCTTGAAACTTGGTTTCTTAGAGTGTAACGCTGCATTCTTTAAAGTTTCTTTTATGATATAATTACTCACATGCACAGCTGGTTTCAAAATTTTCCTGGTTGCCCCTTGGTAAGCGACACTCATGTATCTCCTCTTTGTTGACTGACGTCATATAACAGTTGGTTTTCTAGTTATCATCTGAGCGCTCACAATGTACTTCCCTCTAATAAGAGACAATAACTTTTATAATCTTATCAACATATTTATGTGATAAAACAATTTCTTTTAAACAGAGAAGAAGATTACTGGGTCTTAAAGTATCAAAAACAAAACAATGTATTTGTGATCAAACCTTTTACAAATTTTTCTTTGTTAGGACTGCATAATAGCAAATCACTCAGCAGTCTTTTTACCCTCGCTGAATAATTTACATTTTTTGTTTGTTAGCTTGTTATTTTAGTTACTGATATAAAATAATTATGATTTTAACATAATAGACTCATTATTTTTTTACTTCATGAGGTCTTAATTAGTGCATATTTAAGATAAGGTTGGTCCAGCTGATTAAAATAATAGCTGTCTTGTGAAAATTGGTTGTGGTATCCCCAAGAAAAAAAGGTGCATTATTTATGCAAATTAGGCTTTAGTGCACCAATGCACTAAAGCCCTTATTTGCATAATGAATAAAAGTCTTCTTTTTTTTTTCTTGGGAATGCTGCACCTAACTTTCACTTGACAGGTATAATTTCGAGGACGATGAACCCTACCATGCAGTATGGCTGGTTTGGTAGGGTTGATCCTACTGACAGATGCTCTTTAAATGTGAAACTGTCGTAAACTAGAAAAAAACATTAATTGAAGTCAAACAACTTTTTCAGAATACAAAATCATCACAAAAGGTAAAGGAAGAGGCACAAAAAGAAGTCAGTGCAAAGGAGACAAAGGAAAAAACAAAAGACCCTCCACATAAAAAACTGGAAGAAACTAAAGACACCAAAACAAAGGCAACAAGAGAAACAGAGAAACCAAAGGATGAGAGAGTCAGCAAAATGAGAGAGAGGTTCAGGCAAGAGAAAAACAGTAGTGTGGCAGATAAAGACAAATTAAAAAGGACTTCGTCTAAAAAGCTAGATGAAGAGAAAGATCCAAAACCATTAGAGAAGGATAAAGCAGAAAAAGTGGCCACTGAAGACAAAGTAGAGAAGAAGATTGTAGACAATATTGAAAAGAAGGAAGTTGCAGAGGTACAATCTGAGAAGAAACTGGACAAAAAGAAACCTTCAGACAAGACCCCAGAGAAAAAAGAGAAACCAGGGAGTGTCCAAGCCAATAAAAACAACACACAAGAAAAACAAGCAGCTGATCAGGAAAAGAATTTGAAGAACACAGAGGCACAACGAGCTGAAAACGGATCTAAGAATGGAGCAGAAGAGAATAAAGACGATGACTCATCAAGTATTTTTGATGAACTCCTAGAAAAAGTGAAAAATAATGAAGCTGAGCTAACAGAGCTGAATCTGAACAATTCAGACTGTATTACCATTGAGACACTAATGAGTTTTACAGAGGCTTTAGAGTTCAACACTGTGGTTAAGATCTTTTCTCTGGCAAACACACGAGCTGATGACCATATTGCACTGGCTATTGCTGCCATGTTGAAGTCTAACAAGACCATTACTAGTATCAATCTGGATTCCAACCACATCACAGGAAAGGGCATATTATCCATTTTCAGGGCTCTGCAGCATAATGACACACTTATTGAACTCCGCTTCCATAATCAGCGCCACATTTGTGGTGGGAAAACTGAGATGGAAATAGCAAAGATGTTAAAAGAAAACACTACTCTCTTAAAACTTGGATACCATTTTGAGCTAGCAGGGCCACGCATGACTGTTACTAACTTGCTGAGTCGCAACATGGACAGACAGAGGCAACGGAGAATGGCAGAGCAGAAAGCATTAAAAGAAGCAGAGAGCAAGAAGAACTGTTTAGAAGTTCCCAAAGTAATTCCTCCTCCAGAAGAGTCCACCAAATCATTAAGAAAGCCAGCTGCCAACAATCCCCAAAAGGGCATTTCAAAAAAAGGAGGAGCACCTGTTCCTCCCCCACCACCTCCACCAATGGCTCCTTTGGCACCACCACTTATTAATGAGAACATTAGAAACTCTCTGTCCCCTGCCTCACAGAGAAGAATTGTAGAAAAGACTGGGCCTGCAGAGAAGAACTCAAGAGATAAACTTCTTGAATCAATTAGGACTAGTAATATCAAACAGCTTAAAAAGGTATGTTTCAAGACATAGAGCTGTGCATTGAAAATATGTTATATTTTTGTCAATCTTTCTTTGAAATCAATGGACTAACTTAGGGATGCCCAACCTGGGGCCCTCCAGCAGCTGCAAAATTACAACTCCCAACATGCCCTAATTAGCTGTAGGCTGTCCAGACATGCTGGGAGTTGTTTTATTGAAACAGCTAGAGGGCAGCAGGATGGGCATCCATGGACTAATTGAAAGACAGTATAGTGTCCAGCTAAGTGACAGGTCAATTACTGTATGGTGATTATACGTCACCATATTGCACGGTTTTTGTGCTTGATAAGCAAAGCTTCTAGAAGAACAATTGGGGTTATTTATAGTGGCCTTTGTGCTACAAAGTTGGCATATCCAGAACTGGCTACCTAAAGTGAAGAAGAGTGCACTGTGAAAGTGCTGCCAAACTCACTGCTATGGGATTCCAAAAATAGCCGAGCTGGCGTTTTTTCGCTGACTGTGTTGTTAAAGGTAGTCCCGTAGTGGTGAATAGAGAGGCAGTCATGCATGTGTGGTGCGCTCTCCATGCAGCGCTGTGGGGCTATTTTGGGTACTCTCATAGCAAGGAAATCTGAATTTTCCTTGCATCACCATTTTCTGACAGCCAAAACTTTTTAATATTTCCATCCACAGAGCTGTATGAGGGCTTGCTTTTTGCATGCCGAACTGTAGTTTTTATTAGTACCATTTTTGTGGTATGTACAACTTTGGGATCACTGTTATTCAATTTTATTTATTTTTTTGGGTGGGGGGAGTGATTAAAGAATGGCGAATCGGGTGTTTTTCTTTTTTTTTTTTCAGCTGCGGAGATACCTGATATGTTTATTTTTTATTAATATATCAATATATTTTTGTATGTAAAATAGGGGAAAAGGGTGATTTAAACTTTCAGTATTTTTATTTTTTTAACTTTTGATTTAACTCCTTAAGGACGAAGGGCGTACATGTACGCCCTTGTGTCCTGGTACTTAAGAACCAAGGGCGTACATGTACACCCTGCGAATATCCGATCACCGCTGCGCACGTGGCGGTGATCGGAACAAGATGCCTGCTGAAATCAATCAGCAGGCACCTTGGCACAATGCCCAGGGGGGTCCTGTGACCCCCCCCATGTCAGCGATCGCAGCAAACCGCAGGTCAATTCAGACCTGCGGTTTGCTGCGCTATCTGTAGTCTCTGATCCAGACCGCGGGGATCAGAGACTAAAATATGCCCCAAACTTATAAATATTAACCCCCCCCTGCACCTCGCCGTGTTTGTGTCCCCCCGGGCGGTGCAGGGGGGAGGATTGCGGGCGGTGCTGCAGGTGGGCGGCGCGGGAGGCGCAATTGCGATCCCCCGCCCGCCTCCTTTCAAATGCTTTCCCTGGTGTCTAGTGGGTATAGCAGGGGGTCAGCACATTGCTGACCCCCTGCTATAAACTGCTGACATCTGTGCTGCAGATGTCAGCAGTTTAACCCCTTCTATACCACGGTCCGTACGGACCGCGGTATGGAAGGTGTTAACATGGAGGGAGCTCCCTCCCTCTCCCATCGGGGGGCTGCTGTACCTTTGCAGCCCCCCGACAGGATAGGATAGCAGAGGGAGGGAGCTCCCATCCCATCACCCGCTGCTCTGTTATGGCAGCGGGCGATGGTTACCATGGCAGCAGGACGCTTTCAGAAGCGTCCTGCTCTCCGTGGCACTGAAACTCTGAATAGGCTTTTGCTAAAACTCTGAATAGGCTTTTGTAAAGTAAAAAATACAGTAAGTACACTATATAGTGTACTTACTGTATTATATAGACACCAGATCCACTGGATCTACAAGAACCAAGTGGGTCTGGGTCAAAAAAAAATGTCAAAAAAGTGAAAAAAAAAGTAAAAATAAGAAAAATACATATCACTGAATAAAAATTACAAAAATCATATACACTACACATATTGGGTATCGCTGCGTCCGTAAAAATCTCCTCTATAAAAATATCACATGACCTAACCCCTCACGCAAATACCGTAAAAAAAAACCCCAAAAAATGGTGTAAACCTTGCATCACAAAAAGTGTAATACCAAGTGATCAAAAAGGTGTATGCCTCCCAAAATAGTACCAATAAAACCGCCATCTCATCCCGCAAAAAATGAGTCCTTACATAGGACAATTGCCCAAAAAAATTAAAAAATATGGCTCTCAGACTATGGAGACACTAAAACATAATTTTTTTTTCTAAAATGCTATTATTGTGTTAAAGTAAAATAAATAAATAAAAAGTATACATATTATGTATCGCCGCGTCCGTAAAAACCTGCTCTATAAAAATATCACATTATCTAACCCCTCAGGTAAATACCGTTAAAAAAATAAAATAAAAACAATGTAAAAAAAAACATTTTTGTCACCTCACATCTCAATAACTGTAATAGCAAGCGATCAAAAAGTTATATGCACCCAAAAATAGTGCCAATCAAACCGTCATCTCATACTGCAAAAAATGATACCCCAAATAGGACAATCACCCCAAAAAAATAAAAAGAAATATGTCTCTCAGACTATGGAGACACTAAAACATGATTTGTTTTGTTTTAAAAAATGATAATATTGTGTAAAACTTAAATAAATAAATAAAAAGTATACATATTTGGTATCGGCGCGTCCGTCGCAACCTGCTCTATAAAAAAAACACATGACCAAACCCCTCAGGTGAACACAAGAAAAAAAAAAAATACGGTGTCAAAAGCCATTTTTGTCACCTTACATCACAAAAAGTGTAATAGCAAGCGACCAAAATGTCATATGCACCCCAAGATCGTTCCAATCAAACCGACATCTCATCCCGCAAAAAATGAGCCCCTACAAGACAGTCGTCCAAAAAATAAAAAATAAATATGGCTTTCAGAATGTGAAGACACTAAAAAAATCATTTTTTTCAAAAATGCTGTATTATGTAAAACTGAAACAAAACCCCCCAAAAAGTAGCCATATTTTGTATTGCCGCGTCCGTAGCAACCTGCTCTATAGAAATAGCACACAATCGAACCTGTCAGTTCAACGATGTAAATAACAAAAAATAAAAACGGTTCGAAAATAGCTATTTTTTTGCAAACAAAACGCAATATATATTCCCCGATTCTCTAGTTTGCAGAAACACCCCATATGTGGTCGTAAACTGCTGTACGGCCAAACAGCAGGGCGTAGAAGGAAGGGAACGCCATATGGTTTTTGGAAGGCAGATTTTGCTGGACTGGTTATTTGACACCATGTCCCATTTGAAGCCCCCCTGATGCACCCCTACAGTAGAAACTCCAAAAAAGTGATCCCATTTTGGAAAGTACGGGATAAGGTGGCACTTTTGTTTGTATTATTTTAAGGTAAATATGATTTTTGGTTGCTCTATATTACACTTTTTTTGAGGCAAGATAACAAAAAATAGAAATTCTGAAATTTCATCTCCATTTGCCAATAACTCTTGTGGAACACCTAAAGGGTTAACAAAGTTTGTGAAATCGGTTTTGAATACCTTCAGGGGTGTAGTTTCTTAGATGGAGTCACTTTTTTGGAGTTTCTACTCTATGGGTGCAGCGGGGGGCTTCAAATGGGACATGGTGTCAAAAATCCAGTCCAGCAAAATCCACCTTCCAAAAACGATATGGCGTTCCTTTCCTTCTCAGCCCTGCCGTTTGGCCATACAGTAGTTTATGACCACATATGGGGTGTTTCTGAAAACTACAGAATCAGGGCAATAAATATTGAGTTTTGTTTGGCTGTTAACCCTTGCTTTGTTACTGGAAAAAAATGGATTCAAACGGAAAATTTTCCCCAAAAAAATGGAAATTCTGAAATTTTATCTCCATTTGCCATTAACTCTTGTGGAAAACCTAAAGGGTTAATGACGTTTGTAAAATCAGTTTTGAATACCTTGAGGGGTGTAGTTTCTAGAATGGGGTCATTTTTGGGTGGTTTCTATTATGTAAGCCTCACAAAGTGACTTCAGACCTGAACTGGTCCCTAAAAAGTGAGTTTTTGAAAATTTCTGAAAAATTTCAAGATTTGCTTCTAAGCCTTGTAATGTCCCCAAAATGATCGATACATGAAGTAGACATATGAGGAATGTAAATCAATAACTTTTTTGGGTGGTATTACTATGTATTATAGAAGTAGAGAAATTGAAACTTGGAAAATTGCAAATTTTTTTACATTTTTGGTAAATTTGATATTTTTTTATAAATAAAAATGAAATTTTTCGACTTCATTTTACCAGTGTCATGAAGTACAATATGTGACGAAAAACAATCTCAGAATGGCGTCGATAAGAAAAAGCGTTTTAAAGTTATCACCATATAAAGTGTCACTGGTCAGATTTGCAAAAAATGGCCTGGTCCTAAGGTGAAAATGAGCCCGGTCCTTAAGGGGTTAATAACTATTAGCCCCCTTAATCCCAGGGCTAGAATCTGGGATCTTTTGATCCCTTGTCTGTTTCACCCTTATGGAGATCTATTAGGGTGAACAGGATTCTCACATGCTCCCTGCTTCACATAGCAGCAGGGAGCTTACTATGGCAGGCCTGGAAGGCTTCACAACCATCCAGGCTGCTATGGTAACCGATTAGAGCCCTGGAGCTGCATGCCTCTGTCTTGCTTCACATACGCCACGATCAGCATTGATCGCAGCACCTGAGGGGTAAATGATGGGGTTTATATAGAGCGGACTCACTGCAGCAGCCCACTTCATACATTACTTTAGCCAACATGATGTACGGGTAGGTCACGGTGGTTGAAAGGGTTATTATGATTGTGTGCACACAATTTATCAAGGGGATTTTATCAAGCCCTCAACTCCAGAATTCTGACTTCAAAAAGTCACAAAATAGGGCTTTTTTGGCTTATTTTATTTGTGACATTTTTACACCAGTTACTCCAGTTTTGAAACGTGGGTGAGAAAGTAGATGTGGTTAGCTACGTTAAAGTGGCAAACTCACTCCAGTGACATGATAAATTCGCCTATTATTTATTTTGTACATACTAGCATCTAATTAACGAAACCAATTAAAAACATAATTCATTCCCTTTAACTGTCCTACTGATCATCCCAAACTGAGTTTGTTCAAACAGAAAAAGGACAGTACTGTTCTAAATTAGGCTACATGCACACAACCATATGTGTTTTGCTGTCCGCAAATTGCGGATACGCAAAAAAAAAACGGATGAAATTCGTATGCCATTCGTTTTTTTTTTTGCGGATCCATTGTAACAATGCCTAAAAAAGACAAGAAATGGACATATTCTATTTTTTTTGCAGGGCTACGGAATGGACATACTGATGTGGACAGCACACGGTGTGCTGTCCGCATTTTTTGCGGAGCCATTGAAATTAATGGGTCCACATCCTATCCGTAAAAAAAGGAACGGACATGGAAACAAACAAGATCCATCTGCATGCAGCCTTACTCCAAGTAGGCAGTATGCAGAAAGAGGAGATATTAACCCTTCATGTTATAAATCTAATAACTCCTCAGATGCTGCAGTCAATGCTTACCTTGATACGAGAAATAGAAAGATAAGCTGCAACCATAATGACCTGGACTATAAGGGTTGGTTCACAATTGACTGATATGATGTCACAGATTTTCGTGTGGCAAAATTACAGCATTGTACGTACCAGCAAAGTGAATGAGTTTAGCAATTCTCAGTCTCATGTGACAAAACAAATCTGCAGCAGAAACAAGCCTGTGGTGCAGACGTTAAATCTGCAACATTTCAATTTATACTGCGGATCCATGGCGGATTTCACCCTTTCCAATGCAAAGAATGAAACTGTGTATAATCTGCAGCTTTTTTGCAACAAAATCTGCAGTGTGTGAAGTCACCCTTTGGTTGCGTTTTTTCCCGCTGCAGATTAGAAGCAGAAATGCTGCAGATTCTCCTACCACAGAAAATCTGCAGCTAATCAGTCACTTGTGAACTCATCCGAAGGCCACCTACACGAGTGTGAATGAAAACACATAAGATCCGCATGAATTTCTGTGCGGATTTATGTGTGCTTCTACAGCCTATCCACACCCTTCCATTGAAAAGGGTGAAATCTGCAGCTAAAACCGCAAACATAGGCCTCTTTCACACAGATCCGCAAAACACGGATGCCGTCCGCTTGCCTTCCACAATCTGCGGAACGGAACACCCGGCCCATTATAGAAATGCCTATTCTTGTCTGCAAAACGGACAAGAATAGGACATGATCTATAATTTTTGCGGGGCCACGGAACAGAGCAAAGGATGCGGACAGCACACAGAGTGCTGTCCGCATCTTTTGCGACCCCATTGAAGTGAATGGGTCCGCACCTGAGCCGCAAAAAATACAGCTCGGATGCGGAACCAAACCACGGTCGCATGCAATAGGCCATACAGTGGGGAAAATAAGTATTTGATACACTAGTGATTTTGTAAGTTTTCCCACCTACAAAGAATGGACAGTTCTGTAAATTTTTATCGTGGGTACACTTTGGCCGCATGCACACGACCGTATGTGTTTTGCGGTCCGCAAAAAAAACGGATGACGTTCCGTATGGCATCTGTTTTTTTGCGGATCCATTATTTTTGCGGATCCATTGTAATAATGCCTATCCTTGTCCGCAAACTAGAAAAAAATAGGACATGCTCTATTTTTTGCGGAACGGAAAAACTGACATACGGAAATGGAATTCACACGGAGTACCTTCCGTTTATTTTGCGGACCCATTGAAATGAATGGTTCTGCATATGGACCGCAAAAAAAACGGAACGGACACGGAAAGAAAATACGTTCGTGTGCATGAGGCCTTTAACTGAGAGAGACAGAATCTAAAAAAAAATCCAGTAAATCACATTGTATGATTTTTAAATAATTCGTTTGCATTTTATTTGATACAATAGAAGAACAGAACGTAATATTTGGTACAGAAAGCTTTGTTTGTAATTACAGAGGTCAGAAGTTTGCCCCACTCCTCCATACACATCTTCTCCAGATCTTTCAGGATTTAGGACTGTCGCTGGGCTACATTGAGTTTCAGCTCTCTCCAAAGATTTTCGATTGGGTTCAGGTATGGAGACTGGCTAGGCCACTCCAGGACCTTGAAATGCTTCTTTCGGAGCCACTCCTTAGTTGCCCTGGCTGTGTGTTTCAGGTCATTGTCATGCTGGAAGACCCAACAACGACCCATCTTCAATGCTCTTACTGAGGGAAGGAGGTTGTTGGCCAAAATCTTGCGATACTTGGCCCCGTCCATCCTCCCTTCAATACGGTGCAGTCATCCTGTCCCCTTTGCAGAAAAGCACCCCAAGTATGATGTTTCCACCCCCATGTTTCACGGTTGGGACGGTGTTCTTGGGGTTGTACTCATCCTTCTTATTCCTCCAAACACGGCGAGTGGAGTTGATACCAAAAAGCTTTGTTTTGGTCTTATCTGACCATATGACCTTCTCCCATGCCTCTTCTGGATCACTCAGATGGTCATTGACGAACTTCAAACGGGCCTGGGCATGTGCTGGTGTGAGCTGGGGGACCTTGCATGCCCTGCAGGATTTTAATCCATGACGGTGTAGTGTGTTACTAACGGTAGTCTTTGAGACTGTGGTCCCAGCTCTTTTCAGGTCATTGACCAGGTCCTCCTTTGTAGTTCTGGGTTGATTCCTGACCTTTCTCAGAATCAAAATCAACCTTACCCCACAAGGCGAGATCTTGCATGGAGCCACAGACTCATGCATGGAGACACAGACGAGGAAGATTGACACTCATCTTGTGTTTCTTCCATTTTCTAATAATTGCACCAACAGTTGTTGCCTTCTCACCAAGCTGTTTGCCTATTGTCCTGTAGCCCATCCCAGCCTTGTGCAGGTCTACAATTTTGTCCATGGTATCCTTAGACAGCTCTTTCATCTTGGTCATGGTGGAGAATTTGGAGTGTGATTAAATGAGTGTGTGGACCGATGTATTTTATAACAAGTTCAAACAAGTGCAATTAATATAGGCAATGATGAGTGCAGAGTAGGAGAGCTTCTTAAAGAAAAACTAACAGATCAGTGAGAGCCAGAATTCTTGCTGGTTGGTAGGTGATAAGATAGGTGATTTCATACAATAAAATGCAAATTAATTATTTAACCCCTTCCCAAACTATGACGTGTATACCAGTCATGGAGCACTGCTACTTGCCGCTCCATGACGAGTATACACGTCATGGCATTAAACTGTCACCATGTCTGCAGACATGGTGACAGCGCTGAGACCCCGGCTGTTACACAGAGCCAGGAATCTCAGCTAACCAGCCCAGGACCAATGAGGGCAGTCCCGGGCCAGCGATCGCTCTGATTGGCTAGTCTGTATAGACTAGCCAATCACGCGATCCTAATACCGGCTGAAAGTTTCTGATCCCCACAGTCCGCGACTGTGGGGGATCAGAAGCTTGTTAAAGATGTTTATATATATATATATATATATATATATATATAGTATCTCACGAAATTGAGTACACCCCTCACATTTTTTCAAATATTTTATTATATCTTTTCATGGGACAACACTGACGATATGACACTTTGATACAATGTAAAGTAGTCAGTGTACGGCTTGTAGTGCAGTGTAAATTTGTTGTGCCCTCAAAATAACTCATATCTATTAATGTCTAAACCACTGGCAAGAAAAGTGAGTACATCCCTAAGTGAAAATAGCCAAATTGTGCCCAATGTGTCAGTATTTTTTGTGGCCATCATTATTTTCCAGCACTACCTTAACTCTCTTGGGCATGTAGTTCACTAGAGCTTCACAGGTTGCCACTGAAATCCTCTTCCACGATTACAACACAGAGCTGGTGGATTTTAGAGACCTTGCGCTCCTCCACTTTCTGTTTAAGGATGCCCCACAAATGCTTAATAGGTTTTAGGTCTGAAGACATGCTTGGCCAGTCCAGCACCTTTACCCTAAGTTTCTTTAGCAAGGCAGTGGTCATCTTAGAGGTGTGTTTGGGGTCTTTATTATGTTAGAATACTGACCTGTGGCCTAGTTTTCGAAAGAAAAGGGACCATGCTCTGCTTCAGTATGTCACAATACATGTGGATCAACCTCATTTATGGGTTGGGAACCCACTATACACCCCTGAAGGAGGATTATAGACCTCTGAAACGCATCGGACCAGTTTTATTCTAATAAAACAATTAATCAGATGCCTTGAGTATCGGCTGCCATCAATTCGATATCATCCTATATGCGATCCTGGCCAGGGGGGCTGTCAGTCACTGGTGTCTTGAGCTTTATCCTGTTGACTACTGTGAAGTTAGTGCACACGTTATATATCTCTTCCTTACAAGAAGATCTTTTCACAAGCATAATCCATCTTGGTGAACTCAGCGTTTATACCACCATCCTAACGGATGTATCTTTATCTGTATACAGTGTTACATACAAATGTATTCCTTTGGGAGTGGTGCCTTTTATAGTGTTTTCTTCTGGACAACACCTAAGTGGAACCCGGCACCCCTGGACACCACTGAGGCTGGTCCAACTGTTATTTGTCACAATACATGTTGGCATTCATGGTTCTCTCAATGAACTGTATCTCCCCACAGACAGCAGCACTCATGCAGCCCCAAACCATGACACTTCCACCACCATGCTTTACTGTAGGCAAGAAACACTTGTCTTTGTACTTCTCACCTGATTGCCGTCACACACGCTTGACACCATCTGAACCAAATAAGTTTATCTTGGTCTCATCAGACCACAGGACATGGTTCCAGTAATCCGTGTACTTAGTCTGCTTGACTTCAGCAAACTCTTTGCCGGCTTTCTTGTTCATCACCTTTAGAAGAGGCATCCTTCTGGGATGACAGCCATGCAGACCTCAGAGAATTTGATGCAATATGCGGCGTATGGTTTAAGCACTGACAGGCTGACCACCCACCCATTTAACCTCTGCAGCAATGCTGGCAGCACTTATATGTCTAATTTGAAAAGACAACCTCTGGAAATGACGCTGGGCATGTGCACTCAACTTCTTTGGTCGACCATGACGAGGCCTGTTCTGAGTGGAACCTGTCTTGTTAAACCACTGTATGGTCTTGGCCACTGTGCGGCCGCTCAGTTTAAGGGTGTTGGCAATCTTCTTATAGCCTAGGCCATCTTTATATAGAGCAACAATTCTTTTTTCGAGATCTGCACAGAGTTCTTTGCCATGAGGTGCCATGTTGAACTTCCAGTGACCAGTATGAGAGAGTGTGAGAGCGATAACACCAAATTTAATACACCTGCTCCCCAATCAGACATGAGACCTTGTAATACTAATGAGTCACATGACACAGGAGAGAGAAAATGGTTAATTGGGCACAATTTGGCTATCTTCACTTTGGGTGTACTCACTTTTGTTGCCAGCGGTTTAGACATTAATGGCTGTGTGTTGAGTTATTTTGAAGGCAAATCAAATTTACACTGTTATACAAGCTGTACACTGACTACTTTACATTGTACCAAAGTGTCATATCTTCAGTGTCGTCCCATGAAAAGATATAATAAAATATTTACAAAAATGTGAAGGTACTCACCTTTGTGAGATACTATATATACATATATATATATATATATATATATATAATGTAATTCCACCCCCCTCCCTGCGGCTCCTGATTAGCATACAGCTGAAACTCTGCTTGAAACGACCAACATCGGTGCTGGCACTGATACCAGCCGTTTAACCCCTTCCATGCCGTGGTCCATAGGGATCGCTGTATGGAAGGGGTTAACAGGGAGCTCCCTCCCTCTCCCATCGGGCGCTGCTGTGCCGTTGCAGCCACCCGATACTTGACGGGATCACAAAGGGAGGGGGCTCCCTCCCTCCCCCATCACCCGCTGCTCTATTGTGGCAGCGGCTGATGGTTACCATGGCAACCAGACGCCTTCACAGGCTTCTGGGTTGCCATGGTATAGCTAAGCTGGATCAGGCTTCTGCTAAATGCAGCAGCCTGATAAGGCTAAGTGTAAAGTCATAATACACTACAGTACACTATATAGTGTACTGTAGTGTATTATATAGGCATCAGACCCACTGGATCTTCAAGAACCAAGTGGGTCTGGGTCAAAAAAATGTAAAAAAAAGTGAAAAAAGTAATAATAAAAAAATGAATTTCTACTTATAGCCACACATTTATCACTGATTAAAAATTAAAAAAATAAAATACACTACACATGTTTGATATCACCACGTCTGTAATGACCTGATCTATGAAAGGGTCATGTTACTTTCCCCGCATGGTGAACGGGATAAAAAAAAAAGAAAAACTATGAAGAAATTTAAAATTTGCCCACCTCTCTTCCAAAAAAGGTAATAAAAGTGATCAAAAAAGTCATATGTATGCCAAAATGGTCCCAATCAAACTGTCACATCATCCCGCAAAAAATGAGCCCCTACATGAAACAGTCGCCCAAAATATAAAAATAATATGGCTTTCAGACTATGGAGACACTAAAACATGTTTTTATTTTTTTATAAAATGCTTTTATTGTGTTAAAGTAAAATAAATAAAAAACAGTATACATATATGTATTGCCACGTCCATAAGAACCTGCTCTATAAAAATATCACCTAACCCCTCAGATGAACGCCGTAAAAAAATAAAAATAAAAACAGTGTAAAAAAAAAGCAATTTTATGTCACCTTACATCACAAAATGTGTAATACCAAGCGATCAAAAAGGTGTATTAAAAAAATGCTATTATTGTGCAAAAGTAAAATAAATTTAAAAAAAAATAGACGCATCCATAAGAACCTGCTCTATAAAAATATCATATGACCTAACCCCTCAGGTGAACACCATAAAAAAAAACTGTGCTAAAAAAAACATTTTTTGTCACCTTACATCACAAAAAGTGTAATATCAAGCGATCAAAAAGTCATATGCACCCTAAAATAGTACCAATCAAATCATCTCATACTAAAAAAATGAGCCCCTACATAAGACAGTCTCCCAAAAAATAAAAAACTATGGCTTTCAGAATAAGGAGAAACAGATAAATCATTTTTTTCAAAAATGCTTTATTATGTTAAACTGACACAAACAACCAAAAAAATATTGGTATTGTCGTGTCCGTAACAACCTGCTGTATAAAAATACCACATGATCTAACCTGTTAGATGAACATTGTAAATAACAAAAAATAAAAACGGTCCCAAAAAAGCTATTTTTTGTTACCTTGCCTTACAAAAAGTGTAATATAGAGCAACCAAAAACCATATGTACCCTAAAATAGTACCAACAAAACTGCCACCCTATCCTGTAGTTTCCAAAATAGGGTCATTTTTTGGAGTTTCCACTTTAGGAGTGCAACAGGGGGTCTTCAAATGTGACATGGCAAGTTAAAATTATCCCACTGAAATCTGCCTTCCAAAAACCATATGGCGTTCCTTTCCTTCTGTGCCATGCCGTGTGCACGTAGAGCAGTTTACGACCACATATGGGGTGTTTCTGTAAACTACAGAATTAGGGTAATAAATATTGCGTTTTGTTTAGCTGTTAACCCTTGCTTTGTTAGCGGAAAAAAATTATTAAAATAGAAAATCTGCCAAAAAAGTGAAATTCTGAAATTTCATCTCCATTTTCCATTAATTCTTGTGGAACACCTAAAGGCTAAAGGGTTAACAAAATTTGTAAAATCAGTTTTAAATACCTTGAGGGGTGTAGTTTCTAAAATGGGGTTACTTTTGGGTGGTTTCTATTATGTTTTAAAGTTTTAAATAGAGAAACATTTTGAATTTTCTTGCTGGCACTAGGATATCCTAAAGGCTTAGGGTACTTTCACACTTGCGTTATTCGTTTCCGGCATAGAGTTCCGTCAAATGGGGTCTATGCCGGAAAAGAACTGATCAGGCATATCCCCATGCAATCTGAATGGATAGAAATCCGTTCAGTTCGCATTAGTATGCCTTCCGTTCAGTCACTGTCAGGCGCTTTGGCCAGACATAATACCGCAGCATGCTGAGGTATTATGTCCGTCCAAAATGCCTGATCAGTCGCTGGAATGCCGGATCCGGCATTAATTTACATTGACTTGAATTAGTGCCAGATCCGGCATTAAGAAACAACTTAAGGACGGATCCGTCCTTCCGGTCTCCGCATGCGCAGACCGGTAAAACTGTGAAAAAGACTGCAGGATGGATCCGTCCATCCGCATGACAAGCGGAGGGACGGATCCGTTCTTGCAATGCATTTGTAGACGGATCCGCACCCGGATCCATCTACAAATGCTGTCATTTGTCACACTGAAGGGCGGATCCGGCAGGCAGCTCTGACGACGGAACTGCCTGCCGGATCACACTAAACGCAAGTGTGAAAGTACCCTTAAACCGACACCTTAATTTATCAATATTAATGTGAATATTTTCTTTTATAAATGTATATAAGATGCAAGTTTTAGTGTGTATTGTAAAAAAATAATTGGTATCTACATTGAAGTCATAAGGTTTTGATGTGTGCTGTACTAGACTTTATGTTTTTCCTTTTTTTGATCAAATGAGATTACTGTATGTGATTTTTCCATGTGCTTTTATGAGGAATAATGGCGAAACGTAAAAGCCAATGGTGCAGTTTTTCATGAAGGATTTTAATATACTCTGAATACAATGAATGTGAATATTTTATGGTTCACCCAGTGCTGGATATGCAAGTTTTTATATAATCCTGTAAAGAAACAAAAACAATACCAGAATTGCTGTGTTTATTCATCTCACCTGCCAAAAGCAGAATAAAAAGCAATAAAATGGTACCAATGAAAAATACCAATCTCCCCACATAAAAGCAAGCCATCACATAGTTATGCAGTTAGAAAAATTTAAATCTTCATACTGAATAATGTTATCATGTTATTTGCACCACATAGTGACTGCTGTAAAATAAATCCCGAAAAACATTGTAGAAAATAGTTTTTTTTACCGCCACCCCCCAAAAAAAATTTTTTTTTACTTTATAAATTATATGTAGTCCAAGCTACAAATTTTTTTAAAACACTGCTGATAGCAGGGAATATCACACTATACTAAAAAGATGTGATTTGAGTGCCTTCAATAACTAGACACACAATGAAGGTGTCGAGGTGGCCCCTTGAGCGCAAGTAGGACCACCAGTCCACAGGATACACGTTAAGTGCAAGCACATCAAGATTCACAATTGGGATAGGGTAGTCACAGAGGGGCTAAATTGGTCATCTGATAAAGTATCAGCCCCTGTGATGTACCGTACACCATAAACCCTATCTGTCACCTTAGCAGAAAACCTCCTCCACTATGCCTGCAGTATCCAGCCAGGGAGTAAAACAGTGTTGGAATGGAGGACCATCAGCCCGTGCCCACTATGTGGATGCTTTGGCTGGTGATCTCTCCCCCACACTCCCTGCAGGTGGTCCGCTAGGCAAGGAGGTGCTAATTCAGAGTGACAGACCGCCGCCTGCAAATCCTGCCTGTTCCTCCTCCTTTGAACTAAATCCCCTAACACATGGCTCGACGCGTTTCGCCCAATGTCTGGGCTCGTCAGGAGCTATTGGGGAAGAGGGGGAGACAACTTTTATCAAAAGGAGATAGTGCAGGAGTATTTTCTCTGCCTTCACCTCTGGCAGAGTCTCGGCATGAACTGGCCGGCAGGATTTGCAGGTGGCGGTCTGTCACTCTGAATTAGCACCTCCTTGCCTAGCGGACCACCTTCAGGGAGTGTGGGGGAGAGATCACCAGCCAAAGCATCCACATAGTGGGCACGGGCTGATGGTCCTCCATTCCAACACTGTTTTACTCCCTGGCTGGATACTGCAGGCATAGTGGAGGAGGTTTTCTGCTAAGGTGACAGATAGGGTTTATGGTGTACGGTACATCACAGGGGCTGATACTTTATCAGATGACCAATTTAGCCCCTCTGTGACTACCCTATCCCAATTGTGAATCTTGATGTGCTTGCACTTAACGTGTATCCTGTGGACTGGTGGTCCTACTTGCGCTCAAGGGGCCACCTCGACACCTTCATTGTGTGTCTAGTTATTGAAGGCACTCAAATCACATCTTTTTAGTATAGTGTGATATTCCCTGCTATCAGCAGTGTTTTAAAAGGATATAATAAAAGTTACATTTTAGGTTTTTCCTTAGTTAGCATCCCTCATTTCAGTGAGCTACATTATCTTGGGTACGCCTACCATTCTAATTGATTTGGAGTTCAAGCTACAAATTTAAAGTCTCAAACAGCTACACTGAAGAAAAATTGAAAAAAGGGGACAAACTGTTACTGGTCTTTAATGTTAAAATTAGTTACATCACTGAGAAGTAAAAAAAACAACAATTTTTTTGTTTTTAGTTTGGAAAAATCCATACTCCAATGTTCTGTTCCAGCTCCCTTGGACTAATGCTGTCTTCACTTGTCTTCTGGTTCCCGTCTATTAACTTCCGCACATATAAGGTCACGTGTGCTGCTGCAGCCAATGACTGGTCTCAGTGGTGAGGTGGCACATCACTGCTGGGTCACATGCTGCTTAAGGTCAGTTATTGGCTGCAGTGGCACACGTGACCCAGTTCATGCAGAAGTTGACAGATAGAGACCAGAAGACCACTGAAGGTGCAGCAGAGAGCAGGGATGTCTGGAATGTCCCATGGATATCACTGGCTGGGGTCCAAATTCATAAAAAAAAAGCTGGAAAACCCAGTTGAGTTGTGTACAGTGGCGTACCGTCAATAGAGGCAGACCACGCCACTGCTTTGGGGCCCGCAGCACAGGGGGGCCCGAAGCCATGGAACGCTCCGCCCCCCCACTTTGCACAGACAGCAGCCTGCGATGCTCCAGCATCGCAGGCTGCGATGTATAATCAGGGAGGAGGAGCTGGGGGCGGGCATTTGCGGCTGGGCACTCCGGCCCCACCACTCCTGTCAAGTTCTAAAATTCAATTACGGTACTCTGTACCATAATCCATAATATAAATAATGCCCCCTCTGTTTTAATTTATCATAAACTCACATGAGGCGCAACCGGAGGTGAATACTTCACGCAGGCCGGGCGGGCGAGCGCAGCGTGACTGATGTCACATGCCTGCCCGGCCTGCTTTATGAATGAAGCAGGTGGCGCAGGCATGTGACGTCAGTCACGCTGCGCCGCCCGCCCGGCCTGCGTGAAGTATATACTGCCGGTGCGCCTCATGTGAGTTTATGATAAATTAAAACAGAGGGGGCATTATTTATATTATGGATTATGGTACAGAGTACCGTAATTGAATTTCAGAACTTGACAGGAGCGGTAATGGGGAGGGGGCCTGTGGATTGCACTGTTATGGGATGGGGGCTGTGGATGGAACTGTTATGGGATGGGGGGCTGTGGATGGCACTGTTATGGGATTGGGGGCCTGTGGATGGAACTGTTATGGGATGGGGGGCTGTGGATGGCACTGTTATGGGATGGGGGCTGTGGATGGCACTGTTATGGGATGGGGAGGGGCTGTGGATGGCACTGTTATGGGATGGGGGCTGTGGATGCCATTCACAGAACCCCCATAACAGTGCCATCCACAGCCCCCATCCCATAACAGTGCCATCCACAGCCCCCATCCCATAACAGTGCCATCCACAGATCCCCCATAACAGTGTCATCCACAGATCCCCCATAACAGTGCCATCCACAGATCCCCCATAACAGTGCCATCCACAGATCCCCCATAACAGTGCCATCCACAGATCCCCCATAACAGTGCCATCCACAGCCCCCCCATCCCATAACAGTGCCATCCACAGCCCCCCCAGTAGTTTCAGTAGGTCATGTATAAATTTATTTAATGGGGGTGTGGCATGGGAGGAGCCAGGACAGGAGATGGGAGGGCGGGGTTAAGGGGGAGGTGGGAGGGGCCAGGGGTGGGTAGTGGGTGGGGTTAAGGGGGCCCATTTCAGATTCTTGCAATGGGGCCCAGTGATTTCTATGTACGCCCCTGGTTGTGTACCATCTATATTTATTTGAGACAAAAAGAAAAATTGACATTTTAAAATTTTAATGTGACTGTTAGTGGTTAAAGAAAATCTCTGTTAAGAAAGGACCTGTCACCGCTCCTGACATGTCTGTTTTAATAGCTTCATGCATTTCCCATGTAATAACAATTCTGGGGCCTCTATTCTTATGTCTCTATATTGTGCAATTTCTCTGTTATTTCTACTAGAAGTTATGAATGAAGTGCTATTAGGGTACAGAGGGGTAGTAACAAGTTGGGGAGGGGGGGGGCGGTCCCCTGCACAGACTCACTCTATCCAATCAGTGCTGCCATTTTCAGACTGTGCAGGCACCCCCCCCCCCCAACTAGTTACCTCCCCTCTGTACCCTTACTGCAGACAGCTAGCAACAATTCAGAACTTCTAGTAGAAATAACAGAGGAATGGGACGACATAGAGCCCTAAGAATAGATGTTTTAGAATTGTTATTACATGGGGAATGCATGAAGCTATTAAAACAGGCAAGTGAGGAGCGGTGACAGGTCCTCTTTAAAGGTCCTCTTTTAATCCAATATCCAACTCCCCCACATTTGCCAGGCCCCTCACCAGTAATATACTTACCCCGCTCCCAGTCCCCGCACCGCCGCTGCTGCTTCTCCCTACACATAAATGAAAACATCCGGTGTCGGGGGGAGCAGCTAATGGCAGGCGGGGACAGGGACAAGCCTTCCTAGCATCCCAGGTGACGTTAGGGAAGCTCGTCCCCGTCCCCTCCTGCTATTGGCTGCTCCCCCCGACACCTGATTTTTTCATCTGTGTGCAAGGAGAAGCAGCAGCGGCGGTGTGGGGACCAGGAGCGGCACTGGGAGCGGGGTAAGTATATTACTGGTGAGGGGCCTGGCATATGTGGGGAGCTTTGAAAGCTGCACACTCATTTTAGTCACAACATTGACACCATCTCTCTTTTTTATAGGTGGAAGTGCCCAAGTGGCTGAAGTAAACAGGATTACCAAAGGGAAATGTTCTTCTGTTGCCTTGTGCTTCTGAATCCATATCTGTTATTGCAGCAATAACTCAAGATGCCTTAGGGTCCAACAGCCTCTCTTAGCCATCATTGCTAGTGAAAGCATTTTTGTATTATATCAATGTGACTAACTGTTTACATATCCATTATATCAACATTTGCAGCCAACAGCCCCCTGGCCCAGCAGGGACTGGATGATATCATTTCTGCTAATCTTACCAGGATCAATAAGGGATCAGTGAGGAATGGGAATTTCTCAAGCACTTTTCCAAGGCAGGATACTATGTATTAAATGCATGTAATATGTTGCATATTGCTGAAGCCCATTTTGAAGGTCTCTTTTTGCTACTTTCCATTCGATCCCTCATTTCACAACCCCCATAGTTTTGTCAGCAAAATATATGGACTTTGCCATTCTTTTGTATATGTAACATCCACAATAAATGGTAAATCACAATTATATGTCGAAAAAGAAAACATTTCTTCTCTGTCACTTAGTACATGAAGCACTTTCCTCTGTTACCCTCTCCACTGTGAACTGGTTAACAGATACATGGCGCAAAGGCTGTGTGAAAACATAGATGGGTACTGAGTATCACTGTTATTTAACATGCTTTATTCGCACAGATATATTTTTGGACTGACTGTAAATTTATTGTGGAAAGACTGTTTCAAGAGCTTAATAAACTTCAGAAACACACGGGTTTGTGCTGTAAGTTTCTCTAGGATGTGTTTGTCTGGCACTGCAAATCTCTCTGACAGGCAAAAGATACTTTATGCTTCAATTTTCCTTATATGGGAATTATAGCAACTCGTTACTTCTTCTCAGGGTAAGGGGGGTGGGGGGGGGAGTGCGTTTGGTGAATGAGGTAACGCAGGAGACAGACAGCTACCAATTATTGCATAGCCATGATAAGGCTGATGTGTCTTAGCTAGAAAAAAAATATTTACTGTATGTAACTTGTGCTATTGCCACCCACAATATATTATTTTAGGTGGAATAAGGGTGAGTATAGTAAAATATTACACAGTTTTCTTTTTTAGGATTTTCTATTCCTTTTTAAGTGGCTTTAAAAGCCTAGAAACTTTAACCCATGTTTAATTATTCATATAAGCAGTGATCTGTACCTTAAAAAAGATCACATTACCCTTAAGTAATTCAATACCTGTTTGTTACATATGGTCTGAGTCTCATGTTCACTTAGCAACAGGAGTGCCGTGGATAATCCTACTCTCAAAGTACTTTTCTCTGACGACCACCCAGACCACCACATTGGAGTGCAGATGAGATATCTACATGATCACCTAGAAACATAGTCAGAATTTGAAATAGCAAGGCATAAATGATGTATCCTAACCATAATTCCTGAACTGAACTTGAAAAACAGTTACAGCATCATTTCTAAGTTATTATCAGCATTGGTAAAGCTGTGACTATGTGTGAACGGTAACTACAAGGTGTGTCTTCTTCAGAAATAGAATAAATACAAAGATTCTGCATGCTGCGAATGGTTATTTTTATTTTTTGCGCAACATTATTTTTATTTTCTTTCGTTAACATCATTTAAAACAATAAAAATTTTCACTTCTTATATGGCATGATATACCAGTGAGTTACTGTTCCACTGTTTTACACTTACATGTTATTTTCAGGCATGACATTTTACATTAGTGAAGGTAATCAAACTAAAAGGAGAGAAAAATAAATGAATAATGAGACAATAAAGAACATGTCAGGAAATCGCCTAGCCATAACCCAATGCATGACTGTTTTAGAAGGGTTGCTATGCCGACCAGCCAAGCCACTGCTGGTCAATCTATCTGTGAGGCTGGATGCCAAGCCAATCAGGTTTCCAACTTGGTGTCCAGTTCCAGATCCAGGCAGGGGATGTAAAGGGGTTGGCTACCTATCTTTTTTTTTTTTTTGGCAGATATAGATTCTTGGTCCGACCTTTGAAGGGAAGCATACTTACCAGTATCCTGACACTCCTTCGCTCCCTGACCCCTCTTGGGACATGTGAATGGGCAAGTCACTTATGTGGCCAGTCATTAGCTGCAGCTATGTCAAAGCAGATGTTGACAGCAAGAGACCCAAGCAAGGTAGCTGAGGCCGAGGAGCAAAGGAGCTGGGACCCAGCAGTGGGGAGCAGGGTCAGGATGGGCAGGGGGGGGGGGGTTTAGGCCAAAAAACACTCAAAAGACGGCTAACCCACCTTCCTTTTTGTTGTTTGATCTTCTGGTGTCTATGGCTTGTTTTCTGGATTAACAGTCTGCTGTTTTGACACTATATGTGTCTCCTATTTTTGTCAACTACTCTTTGTACTGCCGGTCATTCTGGTAAGCTTGCTTATAGTGAACTCACACTAGTTTTCTGCCACCTTACTTCCCAGATATAACTTGGGTCCCTGGCAGCAAATCTCATCTGGCCTTGCAGCGGCTCTGGTAGTCTTAAGCCTCATTCATAGGTCAGTGTTCCTTGTTCGTGTGCTGTACGTGTTCTCCACAGACAGCACACGTACCCATTCATTTTTTTTTTTAAAGACTTTATTTAACATTTTTGAAGTAATAAACAATTACAGGCATACACAGAGTGGTCTTAGTGGGACATATTGTCACGGTGAGCAGTAAGGGCTAGGATTAGGGATGCTATAGGAGGTGACCAGCTCCCTTTTCCCAGTGTCCTGGCTTAGTTGCTCCCCAGTCTTCCTAGACATTGTATCTCCAGCGTTTCATCTAAAACATCTCCACTTCCATAAACTGTCCAACTGTGCTATTGAGCTTCTCCCTGACACCTCATCTTGTAGTCTCTGCTTTTCTCAACCTTCCAATATCAAGCAAAAACCTATTCTGTCTGAAGGTACTATGGTATCTTTGATTGCTCCTGATCTTGCCACTGACACGAGAGGATGCCAGCAATTAGCTTTGGTATCTGTACCAGCCAGGAAACTGCTTGTGACTCTTCAATTCAGACTCTGATTGCTCAATAAAATGAAAGTTTCTGTTTTGTGTGGGCACCTGGAGATCACAAACATTAAAAGACTCTCCTCTCGTTATTATTGGTCGCTATCTTTATCCAGGGATGTTGAAGCCGATGTCTCTGCCTGTGATTCATGTGCCTATGCTAAGAATCCCCATGTTCATCCTAGTGGTGAACTTTGTCCATTTTCCTTACAACAGAGACCATGGATCATCTCTTT
This sequence comes from Bufotes viridis, assembly GCA_033119425.1. Taxonomy (NCBI): domain Eukaryota; kingdom Metazoa; phylum Chordata; class Amphibia; order Anura; family Bufonidae; genus Bufotes; species Bufotes viridis. Next base: position 223,731,502 of record CM065591.1, on the reverse strand, counting down.
ATCGATTTTATCACCAATGTGCCATGGTCTGGGGGTAGAACTGCTATTTGGGCGGTGATGGTTTGTTTCAGTGTCATTTGCGTCCATTGGTAAAACTGCCAAATTCCAAGACCTTGTCTGGTTTATTTATTAATCAGATTGTTTATTTACAGGCGGGGGAAGACTAAGACCTTAAAGTGGCCATGGAAAAAAAACAAAACTAAAACTGGCCGTATGTTGTAGGCAGGTCCAAAATAGACAGACAGCAGGGCCAATACAAATAGGAGGGTCTAACCTAAGTAGGTGAGGCCAGCAGTACCATATTGCAGCACAAAATAAAACCCCAGATGAGCCGAATACTGCGGTTTAGTACAATATACTGCTCCAGCAGGAACAAACACCACAATGCATCACAAAATAATGCCTCAGCAGCACAAAATTCCTTCCTAGAAGTTGCCACTATGTGGTGGCCTGAGCCAGCTTCCACATTCTGTCTTCCTACTCTAGTTTTGTCAGGATGGCAACACAGTTTAATTTAGGAGTCAGGAGAGCACCATCGGCTAGGTACATAAGTATATGAACTTCCCAGCATTGACCAGTTCTGGGAGCATCAGATCATTACTTACCAGACTTTTGGCCGTATCGAGCGCATAGCTGGCCCCTGGGTATCGGCCCTCCAGGAAGTTTCTATGTAGAGTCTATGGTTAGTCCCCCCTATAATTACATGGCATTCCTTTGAGCATTGTTCCTAGTAGAGGGGTACAGTTTGTGTCCAGGTTTTGGAAGCCATTTTATAATAATCTCCTGGTCCAGTTGTCTTGAGCAGTATCTCAGGTGTTATAGTGCTGATCGTCAATTTGAATGGGCTACTCATTTGCTGTTATCTGAATTTGTGATTATTAATCACTATCTTATGTCACTTAAAACTTCACCTTTTTTATCCAGAGGTGTAGATCGACTCAAACTGTGCTCAGTCCATGTTCAGACGAATCCGAAGAAAGCTCAATTTCCTCTAAAAAGGGATGCTGATAATAGACTTTCTGTGGGGCAAAAAGTTGGCTATCTACTGAAAATTTGTGTCTCAATCTATCTTTGTATAAGATACCATTATGGAAGTTATCAATCCTGTGTCTTTCTCATTGCTTCTGCCCGCTTCTTTTAAAATATATGATGTTTCATAAATCCTTGCTCAAAAAAGGACATTTCATCTATGTCTCCACCAAGGGGACTTCCTCCTCCTTTTCCGGTGGAGGGAGATCTACAGTGTGAAATATGCTGCATAGTGGATTCTCGTAAGGTTAGAGGTTTTATAAGAGAATCTGGTGCATTGGAAAGGTTATGGATTTGAGGAACATTCGGGGTATCAGCTTTTTCTGTACATGTGGATTATTTGGTTAGTTCCTTTCATAAGAAATTTCCACTGAAACCTGGTCCTAGATACGCAGGGTCCGTGGCCCCTCATAAGGGTCAGAAAATTTACTTAGCTATGATCCAGTGCATAGAAAGCTAAGACAAAAATACACAAAGGTGCGACGAAAAAATAAGTGAATGAGCGTGTGATAAAATGTGCTCACGTTGTGGGGTTATGTTAGGAGCACAGCTTCAGTTGGTTGATCTATATGTGAGACTGGATGCAAAGCCAATCAGGTTTCTGACTCTGTGTCCAATCCCACAGCCAGTTGAGGGATTTATGTTTCAAAAAGATTTATTCATTGGCAAAATAGCACAAACAGAAAATCTCAAAGTATGCTTAAGATTACATATGTACAGGAGTATAGGCATCCAATAGCAATGAATTAAGCCAAATATGAATTGAAAAAGCAGTATGTATGGGAATGAAACTATTGTAAAACATTAAGAACATAACTGAAGTTATGTATTGTATTATAAATAAAGGTTCTGCTCCTGTGACTCCCCTCGTCCTAGAGGTAAAGTGGTAGTGATGTGAATGTATAGGAAGACAGAGTATCTAAGTCTTCCACGAGTCATCGTATATCCTTATAAAGATAGAAAGTACTGTAAGTTAGGAGAATTGGCACAGGTCATCCATGGGTGTGAGATTGTTGAGAAGCGTTCTTTAGTGTCATTTAAAGTAGCATTAAGATTTTCATAAAATGAGATTCTATTCACCCTATGAATAACTGCTGAGATATAAAGGGAAGAAGACCCCCATCTGGAGGTAATGTGTATACTTGTGGACATCAGGATATGTTTTAGAAACTTGTAGGTCTTATTTTAAAATGTTAGTGGTTTAAGCCCCAGCAAGTATACAGGTGCTGACAAGGGGAGATCTCTCAAATAACCTCAAATAATCCTCTCCAGATATTTGTCCAGAACCATTTAACTATGGGAGGGTATTACCAACTTCCTGCCATTCCCCAAAACATAAAGGGGAAACCATTGGATAAAAAAGGTGCAGTCTAGTCGGCACCATATATACTCTATGAAGTATCTTTAATGAAGTTTCCATCAGGGTTACCTGCCAGCTCCCCTTGCTGGTTGCCGTACAACAGTCATGCCATCGCTTCAGTGTGAGAGTAGTCCACCTCCCAGCCATGCATAAAGGCCAACTTGGTATCAGATAGAGATGAGTTTAGAGTACAGTAAATAAGGGATAGGAGACCTTTCTCTAAAGCTCTGTGTTTGCAGAGCCGTTCAAACATTGTAAATTGTAATTGCAATTCGTCAGAATATGGGCAGGGTTGCCAACCAGAATTTTTCTTTTTTTCTGAACAACTTATCCCAAAGTCATGGACAGCCAACATTTTTTATGGACAAATTGGAAAAACCATAATGGATGATAAATATTATAAGCATTACAGGTCTATAACTCAATTTAATGATAAGAATTCACTACCAGAATTTACTGTGAGCTGTAAAATGATGATAATTACTACCAAAATAATCTAGTCAAGTACCACCAGTCTCAAAAAGAAAATCACAGACACGTCTATTTTTTTTCACGGACACAGGAAAAAAGTCACCTATTTTTATGGACTGCCCATACATTTCTGGACGGTTGGCAACCCTGGATAAGGAGGCTAAAAAGTGGAGGACTTGTGTAACTCTAAAAAGTTCACTAGTTGGGGGTGAGAGAGCAGAAAGGAAATATGCTCTGGTCATGAGTTTACAATTAAGCAGGAAGTCACCAACATAACGTAATTTGGCATGTTTCCAGCAAACAAATTAAGTTAGTGACAGCCCACAGGAAAAAAAGGGGATTCCTAAATATAGGAAGCATAGGGGAGAGTGGGCTTTGTAGTTTACATTTAAATCGGAATTTCCGCCTTAATCTTAACTTAAAATAGGGAATTTTTGCTGAGGGGTCAACAACCTCAAGAGAGATATCAGGAGACCAATTTAAAGCTAATGGAGACACTGGCATCAATAGGTCAGACCGTCAGATTCAAATATAACCCCCAGAGGGGGCTTGGGGAGTGCATGGAAATATACTAATTGTGAAGCCACTAAATAATATTTATATAAATGGAGTACAGAGAATCCACCCACCTTCTTATGTAAATGCATGAAAGACCTGGATATTTGATGTCTCTTATAAGCCAATACAAATTGGAAAATTTCATTCTGTAAGGATCTGAGTGCAAAGCATGTGACTGGCACGGGAAGTGAGCGAAAGTAGTTTAATCATTTGTGTGTATTTTGCCTATCCACGAGAGTGTAGGGAAGCTCCAGGTGACGAATGAGTCGTTTTCGGTAATTTAATCCCTAAATAGGGAAGATGATCTCGGGTTTTAGAGCCAAAAGGTAAGTGTAACTAAGTCACGAACTGAAGAAGAGGTATTGCAATGTAAAATTTTGGATTTTGCAGTATTAGTCCGCAGGCTAGAGAAACAACCAAACTGGGTTCAATAGATTGGGTAACGTTGTCAAGGGTTTTGCATAAGTAAAAACATATCATTCACAAAAAGACTCACTTTATATTTGTGGAATCCAAATCTAAAAACTGGGATGTTTGGATTAAATTGGGTCATAATGGCCAATGGCTCAGTAGCCAAAGCAAAAGGGGCAGGGAAAAGGGGGCAACCCTGGTTTGTGCCTCGATAAATATTAATAGGGACTGGAGTATCTGTGGGCAGCTTAAAGTATGCAGTTGGGGTTGAATAAAGTGTTTGTACAGAATGGAGAAAAGCTCTTGAAAGTCCCATAGTTGTCATTACTTGGTAAAGATAAAACCAAGAGAGGCTATCAAAAGCCTTCTCAATGTCTAAGGCTAATAAAGAGATAGGCTGAGACTTCGTATTTGCCCACTGAATGATATTACACACCTTCCTCAGATTGTCGACCCAGAATAAAAACCCTTCCTGATCAGTTTATTAGAGTGGGCAATTAGCTAATATGGACGTAAACGTTTTTAGGGCAACATTAAGGTGTGAAACGGGATGGTAGTTTGCAGGACTAGAGGGATCCTTCTCTGGTTTAGGGGTTACTGTAATTAACCCTTTCTGAACCAGCGGTGTACATGTTTGGCACTGAATCGCTAGGCAAACATGGGGCCCGCTTTCACGTGCAGCGGCGTCATGGCCGGCAGGTCATGAATCGCTTCCGGGCTTCCTACCGACACCCCCTGCGGCCAATGGGGATGCTGGTAGTTGCTTTTAATGCTGCAATTCATGCTGCAATTCTTAGTAATAAAGTCATTTTAAAAATACATAATGGTTAAAAATGAAAAATTTAAAAACAGATTTTATAGGCTTATATATGAGATTCAAAATCATTATAATTTATTTAAAAAAAATATAATTGATAAGGTAGGACAGTGGCTCCACCCTAGACCGCAAAGGAATACTAAAATTGATATGTTTGAGGGTCACTCAAATATCTTTCACACATGGATGTAAACCCCGTTCAATTTATTCTAAAAACACATACCATAAAATTACATAAAAATAAAATGCTTAAAAATAACAAAAGGATAGGACATCAAGATACGATGTATTCAAATTACATTCATCAATACAAATATCGCTGTTAGGGCTACTAGTTGTTATATTTTTGTAGATGAGTCCCTTTAAATGGTATTCCTGTTATTAAAGAAGTCCCATATATTTCATTTATGCGTAGGTGGATCGTCTACTGCTCATAGGTTAATACTCCGGTATTGGCTTATCAATCTTTACTTGTGCCGTCCATACTTATAAGTCTTTTGTAATACTTATGGATACTTCTTGTGATGTATAGATAATTTGTATCCATATACAGCGTGCTTGTAATGTTTAAAATGTTAACAATATACTTTACCGGTCTTCTCCCTGCTTCACGGTCTCCCTTACCGGCCGCTTGCGTCTGTGCCCTGCCAGGACCTACGTAGCATCCCACGTGGTCTCTCCGTCACTGCTGTGGCATCCCACGTGACGGTGGAGGGTGCGCCTGATTTGTGAATTTTCTTCAGGTGCAGTTACGCTGGATTACGGTCTTGGATCTATCGAGTTGGGAGAATTATAACTTTCTAATCTGGTTATTTAAGTCTCACTTCTTATTTTTTACCAAACGTGTTTCGGGGCGAATATAAGATGGACCATGTGATTGGACCATGTGATGTGACGTCATCACAGGTCCTGTAGATCTTAGATGCTGCAGGGAAAGAGAGGAGAGATCGCGACTACGCGATCAAGTGGCTAAGGTAAGTTAACTTTTATTATTTTTAACCCCCTCCACTTCATTTAACAATGCATTCTTTATTAAGAATGCTATTATTTCCCCTTATAACCATGTTATAAGGGAAAAGAATCAATTCTCCAGAAGACCCGAAACCGGACTTCAGTGATGAAGTCCGGCTTCAGGTTGGGTACCAAACATTGCGATTTTTCTCACGCACGTGCAAAACGCGTTACAAACGTTTGCACCCGCGCGGGAAAAACGCACATATTCCCGCAACGCACCCGCCTCTTATCCGGGCGTCAAACATGACGCCCGTGTGAAAGAGGCCTAAAAGAGGTAGAGCAGACTTTCTGTATGTTTTTTTCTACCTGTTTCCAGTAAGTAGTAATAAGAGGGCAGTAATACCATATATGCGAAAGGGAGCTGATATGTGCCTCACATCTCCAACACTTCTTAGATTGAGAGAGTTTATGAGGGTAGAGATACTCTGGGGTTTTGTACCACTGGGTTAATAACTTATAATGATTCTCCTGCAATCTTACACATGAGGAAAAGCCATGGGATGTGCGTAAAATTGTCTAAACTTCTTCATCCCTACGGGATATATTCAGTTCCTTTTCGCATGAAGAAATGAAAGTGGGTCTAGAGGGGGTCTGGGGAATAAGGAGTATAGAATATAGTCTTCCCACCTTCTTGGCTAATGGTAGGCCTGTTGACAGAGCAACTTCAAATAAGGTGAGTTGTCTTTTAAAGGAAAAAGCCTGTATGAATCCCTCTGGCACTCTTTAAAAATGTGCTAGGTGAAGTAGGTTGGGGTACTTTCACACTAGCGTTTTGTCTTTCCGTTTGTGAGATCCGCTCAGAGCTCTTAAAAGCGGTCCCAAAAAAAATCTGTTTTTCCCTAATGCATTCTGAATGGAAAAGGATCTGCTCAGAATGCATCAGTTTGCCTCCAATCAGTCACCGCTCTGGAGCCTGCATTGTTTTGCTGTCCGCCTAATGAAGCGGAGCCAAGCGGATCCGCCCAGGCACACAATGTAAGTCAATGGGGATGGATCCATTTTGTCTGACACAATCTGGCACAATAGAAAATTGATCCATCCCCCATTGACTTTCAATGGTGTTCAAGACGGATCCGACATGGCTATATAAGACATAATACAACCGGATCCGTTCATGATGGATGCATGCGGTTGTATTATAGTAACGGAAGCGTTTTGCATGACTGATCCGCAAAAAACGCTAGTGTGAAAGTAACCTTTAATTTGTGTAGGATACAGTAGATCTTGTAGTACTTCTCTTTTTTTTCAACTTTATTTTTAGTAAACATTTTTTAATCATACATACAGAAAAGTGTACATGGAGGTATTTCAAAGATACCTTTAAATAATATAAGGCATAAGATATTATTGCACTAGCTTACAGAGTAATAAACAAAACTGGCATATGGCACGTGTGAAAGAAATTTAAGGAAAAAAAAGAAAGAAACAAAGAAAGAGGGGGAGGGGGGAAAGGAATAAGTAATAAGTAGTTCTCTCCTTCGGTCTATAAGTGTAAGTCAGCATGATGGAGATCCCAAAGGTCTGCAAAAACCTGTCCATATTCCCTTGTGACAAAGCTGTATAGTATTCCAAAGAGCGTATCTCCTAAATAATGCCATAATAATCCGCCTTAGATGGAGGAGTAGTTCTTTTCCAGAAAAGCGCTATCGAACATTTTGCTGCAGTGAGTAAATGAAGGAGCGGCCCGGAGACGCAACCTCTCATACCTCTAGGTGGAACATTTAATAGGTACGTAAGTGGATCCAAATTCACTGAACATCCCAGGACTTCCTGTATTACAGAGGCTACAATACCCCAAAAGGGCAACACCAAAGGACACTCCCAGAAAATGTGATAAATTGATGCGCCTCCAGCGGAGCATCTCCAGCAGACATTGGGTATATTCCTGTTTAGGGTGTGCAACACCTCCAGGGCATGATACCACTGCATCAATAACTTTAGTTGATTTTTCTTGTAGGTTCCACAGGATGAGCTAGTGAAAGCCCTCGACCATATCATACTCCAAAGGGCTAGTGGGAATTCTCTACCTAGCCACTTTTTCCCTTTTTCTCTATTAGATATGTCTGGGAGGAGAGCAGAACATATGTATCTGAGATGAGACCTCTAGCCGACGGACCTCGTAGACATATTTTCTTAAATGGGGCAAGGGGAGACATTAATCCAGAGCCAGTGGCCGAACGACAATAATGGATTATTTGTAGGTAGTGAAATGCCGAGGAAGAGGGGAAAGCATATTTACTTTGTAGTTCCGTAAAAGATAAGATTCTGTTAGTTAGAGGGTTACGCAGATCATGCTTCTGTCCATTTATTAAAGGAATGTAGCGTAGTCCGAAAAGCTAAATGTCTAAGATGTGTGGCATAGTAGTAGAGGGCTATATCTGGTAGTGAAAGACCACCTTGAGTTTTCTTAGAGGTCAGGACCGACATGGCAATACGGTGCCATTTATTATTCCACACAAATGTGAGAAAGCCAGACTGTATTTGGCGTAGAGTCCCCGCCGGCACTCTAACTGGGAGCGTCTCAAATAGATATAGGAGTTTAGGTAAAACGGACATCCTAATTGCTGCTATGCGGCCTAATAAGGGTATATGTAGGGACCTCCACTTACTGAGAAGCGTGTTAATGTTAGCTATTACCAGGGGGAAATTTGCTCCATATAAAGCAGGGTTAATAGGAGTGATATGAACCCCTAAGTATTTTATAGAACGGTTCTGCCAGGAGTATTTAAAAGACTGTTGTAAAACCTTTAATGTTTGTGATGGAATATTTAAGGGTAAAGATTCTGTTTTTGTATTATAAATTTTATAACCTGAGAGTCTACTGTAGTGATCAATAGTGGCATTCAGATTAGGGAGCGAGATGATTGGATTTGTTAATGTTAAAAGGACGTCCATTTTTAATATGGAACACAGAGGGGCATGCATGGAGTAGATTGACACGTGCTGTAGGAGTAAAAAAAAAAGACCTCTAAGTTCCTGTAGAAATAGACCTGCAAACCATGAAACATAAAAGACCACTTAAGACGGTCAAAAGCTTTTTCTGCATCAAGGCTAAGAAACAGAGCTTCAGTCGATTCCTTATTAACCGCATCAATCAAGTCGATTACCCTTCTTGTCCCCCTCCTGTCGGAACCGGATAATCCCCCTTGTGGATCAACTGGGGGAGCCAACAGTTCAACCGATTTGCCAGCAATTTGGTAAAGATCTTCAGGTCTGAGTTTAGCAAACTAATTGGACGATAGCTAGCAAATTCTGAAGGATCTTTTCCTGGCTTAGGTATTGCTGTTATAAAAGATTGAAGCATGGTTTGAGCTATACCGTGCATGTACCGTTCAATAATGGGTCAAAGTCAGGATGTCCAATGACTCCTGCGGCCGGGAACCAAAGGATTTTAGGCAACGAGGAGCCCAAGTTGTGCCAGAACATCCAGGTCCAGCTGTTTGCTGGGTTCGAGTAACTCTAGCCATCTGTTGAGGTGTATTGCCTTGTAGTATGATTTGATATCTGGCAAACCCAACCCCTCATTCTCTTACCTTTTCATAAGCAATGTGTAAGATAGTCTTGGTCTACGTCCTTTCCAAAGGAATTTTGAGAATAGGGATCTAGTAGAGCTAAAGAAATTGACCTGTAAATAAACAGGGATCATTGAGAGTGTATACAATACTTTTGGCACAATATATGTCTTGAGTAAACTCCTGCAACCCATCCACGAGATAAAGGGAAAGTCATAGTCTTCTATGTTCTAAAGAGGAATTGCATCGATAAAGTGGAAGTCGGTAAGAGAGAAACGAACTTGAAGGGGGGAGTGGGGAGAGAAGTCCGAGGGAATACAGGACTAGGAATGTTTGGAGGGGGAGGGTATGCTGCCGCTTATTAGTGCCTGTTTAAGAAGAATAAGGAAAGCGTATATATTGATACAACTAACTTGATATAGAGTAGCATATTAGGTCGTTGTAGTCTAAACTATTACATTGGATTATAGGTTCTACAATGTGTGACATGTAGCATTATTAGTCTAAAAAATCCCTAAAAGTTTTCCAGGGTTTCCAAATAGCTTCAAGACGATGGGGCATTCGGGAGTCCCAGTGCGCAGTACTGTTCTAGGCAGTACAGTTGGTCACAACTTTGAATCCAGTGTTGAAAAGGTGGTGGATCTGTTTTTTTCTAGCACACTGCTATAAGTAGCCTGGATGAAGCTAGTAAAATTTTACATAGAGTTTGTGTGTCCTTAGGGCACCTGAGATTTCTGAACACCCCAAAGAGACACAATTTCGGTGAGACTGGTATGTTCATCCCGCACATATCAGATATGATTTAGCAAAATTTTTGCCAATAGGATGTTATTTTAGAGCATTTCCACCATATATGGCTTTGAGTGCTTATTTCAGAACCGCATCTCCAACAGTCAGGACTACATTCAGAAAACATACGGTTAAGGCGTTGTGGCGTGTTATACCATTGGGTTAATACTTTATAGCTGTTTTCTTGTAGTTTGACACATCTGGACAACCTATAGGGGGCTATCAGAGCACTATGTAATTCTTTAATGAGAATTGGATATTCAGTTCTGATTTCCATTGTGAGATAAAGGGGTACTTGTCCGGGCGTGATAGGGTCATTAAAAGGCTGTGTAATTTGGATATCTTTTCTTTTGGTTCTTTGGTTTGGAGGGCTAGTTTTGTTCGTTTGAACCAGAGAGATTTTTCAGGTGGGACTTCATAAATTAAATAAAGTAAGCTATATGGAAAGTCAAGAGGCTAGCCATCATAGGATGCTTTTTCAAGTCAAAGTAGGTAGGGGTGTCGTTGTCTGGGCATAAGGACAATACAGGGGTGGAGAGAGTTTTTGCTCATTCAGACAAGGCTTCCCAGAAATGGGTAGAGGGGAAGCAGAAGAAATCTCGGACTTGCATCAGGGTGAGGTAAATAGGTAATAAATGAGCTGTCCAGTTAGAGTCCTTCCACATGCCTAACGTGTATTTAGTGATGGAGCTATGTGTTTGTAGTGTATTGCCCTTTTGGGATTGGTCTAGGAATATTAAAGAATGTAATGGGAGGTTTGACATGCTGTCTTCTTCAATTAGGTCTAGCCGACCCAAGTACGGTCTTAACTATTCCAAAAATCTAAGACAAATTACTGCTTTCTGGTAGTTATATATTTCTGGGATACCGAGTCCACCGTTCATGGTATGTTGTATTGTGTATTTAAGAGGTAGTCTGGCTCTCTTATCACCCCAGAGAAATTTTGCAGTTTGCATTTTTTTAAAGTAAGTTTTGGGAATTGGTATGGGCAGTGCCTGAAGGTGGTAAAGAACAGTGGATAGAAGTATTGTTTTGATAAGTGTCCTACGACCGAACCATGATACATATGGAAACCTATAGAAGTATACTGGACCACGCTTTAATCAAAATAATCTTTATTAACAATACAATAAAAACATGCGGCAGCATGTATAATATAGCAAAAAAGTGACACAGAGAGAGGGGTGCACAAATGGGCGACATCCAGGAGAGAGAGACACAGGGCAATATAAGTATAAACATCAATAAATAGCAAGTGCAAGGAAATAACAGATATAAATACATCATGTCAATGCATACCCATAGCGTGTCTCTCCTCCGGGATGGCGCCAAAACCCCGACGCGCGTTTCGGCGGAAGCCTTCGTCTGGGGGTGGCGTCATCCATGGAGGACAGCACTTAAATACACAGGCTAATCGAACTCAATAGTCCGGCTAATTGCACATGGGCGGAGCGTCAAGATGTATGACAACACAGGTCACATGTCCGTCAGCATCACATGATCAAAAATTCACAGATCCTATTCCGCCCTAGCCAGTTCATCAAGGAGGTATTTCAGGTCACATGTATATCAAAAGTCACATGATCACAGGTCCTATTCCTGCCCTAACAAGTTCATCAAAGAGGTATCTCAAATTACATATCTATCGAAGGTCACATAATCGGAGGTTCACAAATCCTATTCCACCCTAAACAACTCAAAGGAATATCATTAATTACAGGTAATGTGGTTAGTCATGTGGACGCTCCGATCACATGATCGGAGAGCACCACAGGTCCTATACCCAGAAGGACAGTCAATAGAAGAATCACAAACCATATATATATACACACACACAAATATATATGTATACATACATATACATAGGTGGGAAGAACATGATTCAAAGATAACCAAACAGGGACATATACATAATGTCATATGCATATTAAAAGTAATATATATATAATTAGATAGGTTTATAAAACGAGTGTATATATAATAAATAATGATTAAAGTGACAGTGCAAAAAAGTGCAACATGCAATAAAACAAAAAAGTGCATATACCAGTGAAAAAATAGTGCACACCCAAATGAAAGTGCAAGTGCATAGATGCAATAAATTATAAAAACCTGAAAAAAGCATTTAAATAGTAAATAACATATACAAATATACTTTATATGTGTATATAATGTGTGTATATACCATATGTGAGTGAATGGTATGTAATGCATATACTAGCTATAGTTTTACTCACAACTCATCCTAAAATGAAACATTCCTAACAAAATAACATATAAATGTGGAATATGTGCATACTGTGATTATATTATAAATACTAACTCATACCATGACTATCATGATTAAATATAAAACTCCATAGTGTACATACCCCATCACAAACATCCAATAACATAAATCCCATATATACGCACATCCCCTAGTATCCAAATACATATATTTATCCCTAAATGTCCCCATCTATATATTGTTATACTGCCCATAAACATATATACATATGTGTCTCCCCCAAATAGTAATAGGTGACATAATGTGACCCTATATTAAAAGAAACACCCACAAAGATGTAAAATCCTGACAAAATCATAAACCTGTTAACTAAGTGCCAAATCCCTACCCATATGAATAAACATAGCATGATTACACATATAACATATAATAAAACATGGTAAAAAGACCAAATATTATAAAAAATTATTTTTCTTTAAAAAACGCCAAAAGAACTTGAAGCAACGGACTCAAAGATAATCAGAGGAAAGAAGCGAAGCCAGAGGATTCGTTGAGGCCATTAGGTTTGAGGGAATTTACCCTCCAAATCCACTGGCACTCAAGTTGAGCCAATTTTTTTGAGATGTTGCCACCTCGTATATTCTTCGGTATGCAGTCAATGCCTCGTATTTTGAGACCAGATGGATCACAGTCATGATTAATTTTAAAGTGTTTTGCCACAGGTTTTAACTGAGAGAAATCCTTCTCTTTTTGGGCCGCAATAATGTCTCGGACATGCTCCCTTGTCCGAATTTTCAACTCACGGGTGGTAAGCCCAATGTAGATTTTACTACATGGGCAGCTGGCATAATATACAACCGCTGTGCTTGAACATGTAAGACGATGAGTAATTTTGAACGTCCTATCCTCAGTAGCATGTTGAAAATCTGTCGCTCTTACCATATTGGGGCACGCTATACATCTCACACAAGGGAAAAAACCCCATTGTGGTTTCCCAACTCCCGGAAAAAGAGGTATGGATGGTCGTACATAAGTGCTCTTTACCAATTGATCCTTCAGGTTTTTTGATCTCCTTGCAACCAACGAAGGTCCCTTCGCCGTATATTGTGCTATTATAGGATCAGAAGATAAGATGGGCCAATATTTTTGAATACATTTCCTCATTTCTTCCCATCTTGAATGGTATGTAGTAACAAGTCGTGCATCATTTTCCCTGTCTTCTCTTTTTTTCTTTTTACAGAACAGAAGATCAGAACGGGAACAGGACTTTGCCCTTCTATATGCCGTTTTTATGGATTGATGGGTATATCCCCGATTCAGGAATCTAATTTTCAAATCCTCTGCTTGACGTTCAAAACTCTCGTCTGACGAACAGATCCTCCGTGCCCTTAAAAACTGGCCAATAGGAATGGCCCTAATCATCTGTGGAGGGTGAGAAGAAGAAGCATGAAGGTAAGAGTTGACCGCCGTTGTCTTGCGGAAAACATCAGTCATAATATATCCATCTACGCCCCGCTTAACTTGAACATCTAGAAAATCTACCACATCTCTGCTCCATTTGTATGTCAGTCTGATGTTTTTATTGTTGTTGTTCAAATCATGGAACAGAGTTTGGAGTTCCATATGAGTGCCTTGCCAAATCATGAATATATCGTCGATGTATCGTGCCCACAATAGGGCACGGCACATCAACGGATGTCCCTCACCAGAAAGTAGGTCCTCCTCCCACAGCCCCAGGAACAGATTGGCATACGAGGGCGCACAAGGCGCCCCCATCGCCGTACCCTGGAGCTGCAGGTAGAAGGACCCATTAAAAGTGAAGAAATTGTGCATAAGCACAAAGGACAGAAGATCCACTAAAAAATCACGTTGTATCACATCTGTATTAGCTTTGGTCAAAAAATATTTTTTCACTGGTATATGCACTTTTTTGTTTTATTGCATGTTGCACTTTTTTGCACTGTCACTTTAATCATTATTTATTATATATACACTCGTTTTATAAACCTATCTAATTATATATATATTACTTTTAATATGCATATGACATTATGTATATGTCCCTGTTTGGTTATCTTTGAATCATGTTCTTCCCACCTATGTATATGTATGTATACATATATATTTATGTGTGTATATATATATATGGATTGTGATTCTTCTATTGACTGTCCTTCCGGGTATAGGACCTGTGGTGCTCTCCGATCATGTGATCGGAGCGTCCACATGACTAACCACGTTACCTGTAATTAATGATATTCCTTTGAGTTGTTTAGGGTGGAATAGGATTTGTGAACCTCCGATTATGTGACCTTCGATAGATATGTAATTTGAGATACCTCTTTGATGAACTTGTTAGGGCAGGAATAGGACCTGTGATCATGTGACTTTTGATATACATGTGACCTGAAATACCTCCTTGATGAACTGGCTAGGGCGGAATAGGATCTGTGAATTTTTGATCATGTGATGCTGACGGACATGTGACCTGTGTCGTCATACATCTTGACGCTCCGCCCATGTGCAATTAGCCGGACTATTGAGTTCGATTAGCCTGTGTATTTAAGTGCTGTCCTCCATGGATGACGCCACCCCCAGACGAAGGCTTCCGCCGAAACGCGCGTCGGGGTTTTGGCGCCATCCCGGAGGAGAGACACGCTATGGGTATGCATTGACATGATGTATTTATATCTGTTATTTCCTTGCACTTGCTATTTATTGATGTTTATACTTATATTGCCCTGTGTTTCTCTCTCCTGGATGTCGCCCATTTGTGCACCCCTCTCTCTGTGTCACTTTTTTGCTATATTATACATGCTGCCGCATGTTTTTATTGTATTGTTAATAAAGATTATTTTGATTAAAGCGTGGTCCAGTATACTTCTATAGGTTTTTGTTGCTCTAATACTGCAGGCGTTTATATATTTACATATGTGGATGTTTGGGTGCGGACCAGCACCCTACTAGTGGTTATATTTTTGGTAATACATGATACACATGGGATGTCCCAGGAACTTTTTAAATCTTCCAATCGTTTTGGTAGTGTTTGAAAATTTTTCCGGAACAGATGAGAAAATTCAAGTGTGAGTGTTATACCTAAGAATACCACCAAACGATTAGTCCATTGGAAGAGAGTGGTTTTCTGCAAAGCTGCCATGACCTTTGGACTCAGGGACAGATTCAAAACTGTGGATTTTGATAAGTTCACTGAAAAGTTAGATAGGGAGTGGAAAGTCTGGAGCGTTGACATAATTGCTGGAAATGCTGTATTCGGGTTAGTGATAAGTAGAAGTACATCATCCGCAAATGCAGCTGTTTGGTGAGTTGTGGACCCGACCGTCATTCCCGTCAACATGTTGCCTGAATGACTGTAGAAGTGTTTCTATAACCAGTACAAAGATTAAGGGGGAGAGGGGACAGCCTTGGCGAGTGGCGTTCGATCATTTGAACATTGGGAAAAGAGTGCCATTCACCAGGATGCACGCTGTAGTTGTGTGATACATTGCCATGCCGGCTATGAAAGTATTCAGGATACCAAATTAAACCATTGCTTGTGACATAAAGAGCCAATCCACTATGTCGAAAGATTTTTCCGCATCCATACTCAGGATGGCTAATGGTGTTTTTGTCTTGTTAGCTAGTTGTATAAGGTTTATGATCCTGACTATGTTTTTCCCTTCCCTTCCAGGTATAAAGCCTACCTTCTCCTCTGAAATAAGTTCTGGTAAGTAATGTTTTAATCTATTGACGAGCTTTTTTGCGTAAAGTTTAAGGTCGTTATTGAGAAGCGAGATTGGCCTATTGTTCGAACAGAGTGAATGGTCTTTATTTGGCTTGGGGATAATAGAGATTTGCGTAGTTAACATATCTCTGGTGAATGGTTTTCCATCTCTTGCTTCATTACATACTGCTAGTAATCGGGGTAGTAAGATTTCTTTAAACGAGGAGTAGTAAGAAACTGGTAGGCCATCCGGGCCTGGGCTTTTGTTCACAGGAGAATCGTTTAAAGCTGTTTGCAGTTCAGGGAGGGTAAATGGATAGCATAATTTTTCAGCTTGTGCCTTGGTTTGAGAAGGGAGTTTCAATTTATCTAGCCAATTCTGTATCTGTTGTTTTTTCAAACTAGTTTGGGACAGGGTTGGTTTGTCCTGCAAATTACATAATTGACTATAGTAGTTACAGAATTGTTCTGCCATTAAGTCTGTTTTATGGACTACTTGCGCGTTTTGGGATTTTATGTGGGAGATGTAGGACACATACTTTCTCTTTTTAATATGAGATAATAATACTTTTGTGGCTTTGTTGCCTTAAGCGTAGTATTTGTATTGAGTGGATAAAAACTGTTTAGCTGTGTTAGTGTTTAATATATTTTTTATTCTGATCTTAAGGTGTCCAGACATGCCAAAGTGTCTACGTTCAGTGTTCTCCTGTGCTGTGTCTCCAGTTTAGAGATTGCCGAGTTAAGTTCCTCTAGTTACTTTTGTTTTTTTAACATAAGAGCCTAAGGCAATTAGATGGTCTCTTATGACAGATTTGTGGGCATCCCAAAGTACTGCTTGAGATAGGTCCGCTGATTCGTTTAAATGGAAATATTCCTCTATCACACCAGCTAAGGCCTCTTTCACACTTGCGTTGTGTGGATCC
This sequence comes from Bufotes viridis, assembly GCA_033119425.1. Classification (NCBI taxonomy): domain Eukaryota; kingdom Metazoa; phylum Chordata; class Amphibia; order Anura; family Bufonidae; genus Bufotes; species Bufotes viridis. The sequence goes on along the minus strand of CM065591.1, from coordinate 223,714,667 downwards.
GGCGTGCACTTCTGTCGCCGGAAATGCCCGCCGGATCAGTCACAACGCAAGACAACTGAAAGCATTGGAGGACTGATCAGTCTTCAAAATGCTTTCAGTGTTACTATGGCAGCCAGGACGCTACTAAAGTCCTGGTTGCCATAGTAAGTAGTGGGGAGCCAGGGGAGCAGATACTTACAGTCCGTGCGGCTCCCGGGGCGGGAGACACCCCTTTGCTTGGTTTTCCTTCCTTTGAGAGATATCTGGCTTTCATTGTGTTGTAGACCCAATACTAGGGCTCCACATTTATTTTGCATATTACTGTTTCCCAGGGAGCCTTGCTCTGTGGATTGCTGTGTTCAGACTCTTAAATGAGGCTCCGCTGTGTTTTCTGTAGCTGGTCTCCCTGAGATAAACTATTGTTTTGTTTGATTATTCCAAACTTTTCACCCCATGCTGGAGGGGATGTGGTCAAGTAGGCACCCTGTATCATATGTGGTGGCTTTGCCCTTTGCTTGCGCACTTCTGGGCAGAAGTGTCTGCTATTTTAGAGGAAGTGACGGGTCTGCAGAAGATGCTAGGACCTGAATTGGCTATCTTAAGTATCGGCTTGGTGGAGATTCCACATAATGCTAGGGGGATTGTAGCCCATATCCTTAATGCTTCAATAAAGGTGATAGCATGTCAATGGAAGGAGGTGCATTCCCCCTCAATTAAGGAAGTGGTACAACTGGTAAACTTTCATATGCAATATAAATTTGTGTTTGCTCATTCGATGCACCACAGGGTGACCACACATAATAGGTGGCTTCTGTGGTTGTCTAGCATTTAGGCCACACCATTACCATTCCATATCTTATGACAGCATTGACCTTGTGAAGCATACGATGTCTGTGCATATAGTAGTTTCTAACTTATCATGACAATTTGTATGGAACTCTCCTTTGTTGCTTGTTATTTTATTGATTCTGTCAATGTATTATTTGTTTCTTTAAAATACACAATAAAAAACTTGATGAAAAAAAAAATTCTCCTTGTGGCCCCCATACAGTATAATGTCACCTTGTAGCCTCATACGGTATAATGTCACCTTGGTCCCAGCTGCTTTATACAGTATAATGTCTTTGTCGCCCCATGCAATATGTCACCTTGTGGCCCACCCCATGCAGCATAATGTCTCCTTGGCCCCAGCCCCCCATACAGTATAATTTCTCCTTGTGGCCCCACACAGAATAATTTCACCTTGTGGCCCCCATACAGTATAATTTCTCCTTGTGGCTCCAAGTGTTTTTTTTTACTATAAATGGGAATTTATCACGATATATATCGTTATCGCGATAAATTTCTTAATATCGCTATCGTGGGAATATTTTTGATATCGCCCAACCCTAGGCAGCACTGCCATTGGCTGCCTGTGTATTTCAGCCTAGCAGGTCCTGCAGAGGCAGAAAAGAATGCGGATTGGGGATTTAACAGGAAACATCGTTGTGCGCCCTTCCCCCTGCCGCCACGCCTAGAGGAAAAAGGCACGAGGACGGAGCACATCAGAACTGTAAGTACCTTTTCTATCTGCGATGCAACCCTGACCAGCGCTCCCTGCGTTACATGCACCCATGACCAGCGCCAACACCATACTCTGCGTTCCAGGTATGCACTATTACACATAAAAGATACTGCCATAAAAGATGCCAGTTTTGTTAAAAAAGGAAAAAGTCTAATTTAAATTTTTTAGTAGGTAGGAAGTGGCTGGATGTGTAAAATTGGTACATGGTAAGTAGTATTAGTTGCACAAACCAACAACACTCACAGGGTTATTTTTTTATGACATGTTTAACATATGGGATTATTTACACAGCCCTGGTGTTTGCTGAAACTTCTTTAAACTATAAAGAAAAGTTTTCAAGAGTGTTTCTCTCTTTCTCAGGTCTGAAGCAATACCGAGGAAGAAAGAAAAACTCTTGAAAGCTTGTCTTTTAAGTATTAGGTTAGTGCAATAAAAAGGTATCCCTGCATACCGCAATACTCTCGTATTTTGTAATCTTATTTATATATACTTACTATTTTGTTTTTTTCATTAGTATGATTAAGTGGTGAAAATTATTAGTGCCCCCCATTTTTGACTGTGGTATCTTTTGTGCCCCCCCTATATATTGTTCCTAGAGTTGCCACTGGCTGTAGCTATTTGGTCTAGGAGCAAGTATATCTTCTGTTGCCTCTCTATTTTAACCCTTGTTCCTACTGCAACTAGCAGTCCCCTCCCATAGGCCCTATGAGACTCCCACAATAGCGAGGGTGAGATCTGTGGAGATGAATTATTCTCAAAAAAACTAGTGAAGATGTTGTCTGATATACAGTATGTCTGGTTGGTGTCTGAACCAATGTGTAAACCTACAAAACCTCATGCAAAGAAACATGTATATATGACATGGCAGTACCTAACCTTATTACAACACAGAACAAACACCCATGTCTCATGAAAAAATATCAAATTTTATTATGTCACAATTTAATTTAATATATAAAAAATTATTGTAGGATCTATAGAGAAAGACAGAATGGAATATAAGACACCCTGATACAGATGAGATATAACAGTAGAGCAATGATGTGGGGCAATATACAACCAGTATAGGTCCTTAAAATCCGAATAGGACTCAAATTAGGGAAGATGTACAATTATATATACATCTCCCAAGGGACTAATGCATGCAAGGATACAATTGAACCAAAAAAGTATAGGGTATGAGACACAGGGGTAGAAAATCACTACCATATACAAAACTGTGTCCCCCCAAATGTGGCTAATACATGCATATCCCCTATCCCACTATCTGAGCCCACCGCCAGTCGATATAACTAGGAGGTAGACCCAAATAAGTGGATCCCTACACTGAAAAATATGGCATGTGAAAAAATGCAATTAAACAATACACATCAATAATGCTGATAAGAATGAGGATAACACATACCCATATTGCACCCGAACACCAACCGCTCAAACTGCACTGAAAACACCCCTACACGTGTTTCACCATCCAGGCTTCATCAGGAGGTGAAGATAAAAGCAAAAAACCGGGGTATATATACCGTGGGTGGGAGGTAAATAGCCAATCCAAGCAATAACCATAATGCTAATAGTCACCTGCTGATATTGCTAATGGTCAGTCGCAGACACATGACGGAGTCAGATACCTCGGCGCAACCCAGCCATGATGGCCGACTTCATCCTTCAGCGCGTCTCGATCGATCATCTGCGCATGTCAGCGCAGCATGATGATCATAGTGAGCACATCCGGAGGAAGCCGGCCAGCGCATGAGCTCGGTCGCGTCACCGCCCGTCACGTGAGCCGCGATGACCAGTCACATGATCTGACACTCACATAAATCCGATATCCTTCAAAGAGTGTCAAAAAGCATAATTGATCTAGGATATGTGCAAAGGTCTAATGCAGTTGATCATGCCTCCAGGATCAAACAAATACTAAAATTATCACAAAAATAATAATCATAGAAACTGGGAAAGCGATCAACATTTTGAATCAATTTCGAATTATGCATACCATGATTAATTGCAATAACTATCGCATAATATAATTGATTATAATAATATAAATAACATAAATAATATAAATATAAATATAAAGGGGAGGAGAGAAGAGGAAAGAATCACTATTTCCAAAAAATCCAAAGTACTCAAAATTAATAATAATAATAATAATGATAATGATCAATGTGTCCGGGGACCACATATATATCTTGATGGACTACAATAAAATAGATAATCCAAAATACTGTGCTACATCATATCTCCACTCCAATATAAATCACCATAATTTACAAATCAAAAAACATCCTAATTAAATGATCAATTCATTATATACCATAAAAATCTAACCCATGAATAATCCCACAGAAAATGTACAAATTATGCTAATTAATAAATATACAAGTAATATTCAAACATAATTAAAAATGGAATCCAAAGCCTTCATGATCATATAAAGAATAAAAAATAAAGAATAAAAAAAAAAATAATAATAAAAAAAAAATAAAAAAAAATAAGATTACATAAATTTTTTTTTTATAAAAATACAAAATCGTGTACCCTACTCCTCTCTCATTAAATAAAACTAAAAACACCAAAAATCAAGGTGAAAAATACATCAAAAATGTGTCAAAAAAACCCGGGTAAATTACATTATATCAATAAAACGATACATAAGATATATGAAAATTATTATGTGCCCCATATGTAAGTGTACAAATATCAATATAAAGATGAATTAATTGAAGCAAAAATGCTGTGTGCAAAAATATTGACTAAAGTGAAAATTTGATAGTACTATGACCACATAAAAAAAAATAAAAATAAAATATTATATGAAATAGCATAACATTTCAAAATATATTATGAAACAGATCGCAGTCCTTGATTGGTCCCGGACACATGGGATCCACCTCTTCTCCACCTGGAATTGCAGTATATCTTCTGGCATCTTCCCGAAACCACCACACCCACAGATACGAATATCCAAAAAGACTTAAGACGAGAACTAGAAAAATAACATACAAAAAATTAAAAACACGATACACCCCGGAATTAAAATTCACGTCACAAGAAGGGTTTGAAGCTATTGGACTCATTTAGTCCCTCCGGGACTACCGTATTAAGAATTGTAATCCATTTGGTTTCTATACGTAACAAGGCGCGCTTGATATCTCCTCCCCTGATACCCAACCTCACTCTATCGATGCCCTTGACGGACATCAATGACGGATCACAATTGTGGAACCGCCGAAAGTGGCGCGGTACTGATTCTAATTGGTCCCACACTTCTACCTCTGCCTCCGCTGCCGCACGGATACGACCAGCATGTTCTAATACACGTACCTTTAAGGCCCTCTTTGTCATGCCCACATAGATCATCTTGCAGGGGCAGGTCAGCCAATAAATCACTGCTTCAGTATTGCACGTAATATGGTGTACTATTTTAAATTCTTTGTCTCCAAGAGAATTACTAAATGTGGTGGAACGTGACATATAGGTGCACGCAGCACACCTGCCACATGCATAAGAACCCCACATGGGTCCTTTACTCCCAAAGATACCTCTCGGTACATTGGCCACATAGTGGCTCCTGGTCAATATGTCTCGTAATGTGCGGGATCTTCTCCATGTTATCCTCGGATAAGGAGTCAAAATAGTATGTAAATCTCTGTCAGTGTGCAATACTGACCAATGCTTGCATAAGATGTTTTTAATCCATCGCCAATCTTCATTAAAGGGGGTAATGAACCTCACTGTCCGGTCATCCTCCCTGGTCAAGTTCCTCCTCGTCAATAGGGTGTCCCTTGATATATCCTTTGCTCTGTTATATCCTTCCTTGATAGCCCTAGGGTGGTAACCCCTATCCACAAATCTCCTCATAAGATTATGTGATTGTTCCTCAAAATGGCTATCCTCTGAGCAGATTCTCCTCATTCTAAGGAATTGTCCCTTAGGAATGGCTTGAATCACTTTGGGATAATGTGACGAGGAAGCATGCAGGAGGGCGTTGACAGAGGTCTTTTTACGAAAGACATCAGTCACAATCTTGCCGTCGAGATCCTTCATAATCAAAATGTCCAGGAAATATACTTGTTCTGCACTAAACTTCCATGTAAGTTTTATGTTGAGATCATTCTTATTAAGTCTTGAGAGGAAATCCTCCAATTGGGACGTGGAGCCCTGCCAAATGAAAAATACATCGTCTATATACCTAGACCAGAGGAGTACGTCGTCATAACCAAAGGTATTAGAAACGACCTCTCTCTCCCACAGCCCCAGGAAAAGGTTGGCGTATGAGGGCGCACAAGACGCCCCCATCGCCGTTCCCTGGAGCTGTAGGAAGAAGCGGTCCTTAAACAAAAAATAATTATGGGTCAAAGTAAACTGTAACAACTCCAACACGAATTGCGCTAAGTCCATATCCAGACCTGTCATAGCAAGAAAGAAATTTGACGCTCGCATCCCCTGGTCATGGCATATAGACGTGTACAGAGACTCCACGTCACAAGTAACAAGAAGGACATCCCTCTCTAAATACAAACCATTCAGTTTTCTCAACATGTCTGTCGTGTCCTGGACATATGACGGAAGGGTCTCGACGCAACCTTTCAGATAAAAATCAATATATTTCCCAATGTTTGCACAGAGCCCCCCCATGCCCGAGACAATAGGTCGCCCCGTAGGGCAGGTGGGGCTCTTGTGCACCTTGGGCAATAAATAAAGAGTTGGACAAACGGGAAAATCAACAGTCAGTCCATCCTTCATTTTGTGACTGATGACCCCCTGTCAACGGCCTCCTGCAAAACAAGATCCAATTCCTCCTTGTATTTGCTCGTGGGGCTCCTATCTAATCTCCTATAACAACGAGCATCATTAAGTTGTCTAAATGCCTCCCTCTCATACATCTACATCGGCCAGATCACCACGTTACCCCCCTTGTCCGCCTGCTTGATGACAATATCCTTATAAGATTTAAGCTCGCTCAAAGCTTGACGTTGCATCCTGGTAAGATTATTGGTATTTTTCTTATTTTGTCTCCCCATCTCTCTATCAATGTCTTTCGTTACCAATTTGACAAAAATATCCACCGCAGGGCATAACGACTTAGGAGGGAACGCCTGCGACCGCCGGTGCAGATGTATGGGAGCAGAGGGAGAGGAAGGGAGATCCTGCTCTGCCAAAAGGGATTCTAAATCCCTGAGTGCCTGTTGTTCTATATATGTAAGAGAGGGCTCACCTTTACTCCTTTTATTAAAGTACTTCTGAAGAGTAAGCTTACGTGCAAACAATTCCAAGTCCTTGATAATTTCAAAGGAATTGAAATTGCAGCTAGGAGAGAAGGAGAGCCCCCTCTGCAATACCTGCTGTTGTGGGGCAGTGAGTCTTCTACTGGACAAATTGATTACCTTCAATTCCTCGCTCTTTTGTCCTTCTCGTTGTTCATCTTGCCCTTTCTCTTTGGGGCTGGAGTACGAGGTTGGTACTTTCGTCTGTCTGAATCCTGGCCATGGTCTGGGCCTAAGCGCCCGTCTAAAAAAGAGGTTCCACATTCTTCTTCTGAGGTCAAGGAGGTAACGGACAGCGAGCGACTTCTACTATTCCTCCTATTTCCTTGCCACTTAAAGACTTTTTGTTGTTGATAGTCACTCAGGTCTCTCTGATACTTGGATGCCTTTACATTCTGTATTTCTTTTTCCCACTTAACGAGGTCCTCCTCTAAATTTTTATCAAAGCTTTCAATCTCTTCTTTAGTTAATATTTGTTGTATCTTCTCTTTGGAGCTTTCTATTTCTTTTTCTATCCCTTCCAGGGCTTTACGATCAGCTCCAATCAATAATTCAATTAACGTTTGAGAACACTTGGTGAGAGTCTCCTCCCACCTCGTGATTTTTGGTGTTTTTAGTTTTATTTAATGAGAGAGGAGTAGGGTACACGATTTTGTATTTTTATGAAAAAAAAATTTATGTAATCTTATTTTTTTTTTTTTTTTATTCTTTATTTTTTATGTGATCATGAAGGCTTTGGATTCCATTTTTAATTATGTTTGAATATTACTTGTATATTTACTAATTAGCATAATTTGTACATTTTCTGTGGGATTATTCATGGGTTAGATTTTTATGGTATATAATGAATTGATCATTTAATTAGGATGTTTTTTGATTTGTTAATTATGGTGATTTATATTGGAGTGGAGATATGATGTAGCACAGTATTTTGGATTATCTATTTTATTGTAGTCCATCAAGATATACATGTGGTCCCCGGACACATTGATCATTATCATTATTATTATTATTATTAATTTTGAGTACTTTGGATTTTTTGGAAATAGTGATTCTTTCCTCTTCTCTCCTCCCCTTTATATATTTATATTTATATTATTTATGTTATTTATATTATTATAATCAATTATATTATGCGATAGTTATTGCAATTAATCATGGTATGCATAATTCCGAAATTGATTCAAAATGTTGATCGCTTTCCCAGTTTCTATGATTATTATTTTTTGTGATAATTTTAGTATTTGTTTGATCCTGGAGGCATGATCAACTGCATTAGACCTTTTGCACATATCCTAGATCAATTATGCTTTTGACACTCTTTGAAGGATATCGGATTTATGTGAGTGTCAGATCATGTGACTGGTCATCGCGGCTCACGTGACGGGCGGTGACGCGACCGAGCTCATGCGCTGGCCGGCTTCCTCCGGATGTGCTCACTATGATCATCATGCTGCGCTGACATGCGCAGATGATCGATCGAGACGCGCTGAAGGATGAAGTCGGCCATCATGGCTGGGTTGCGCCGAGGTATCTGACTCCGTCATGTGTCTGCGACTGACCATTAGCAATATCAGCAGGTGACTATTAGCATTATGGTTATTGCTTGGATTGGCTATTTACCTCCCACCCACGGTATATATACCCCGGTTTTTGCTTTTATCTTCACCTCCTGATGAAGCCTGGACGGTGAAACACGTGTAGGGGTGTTTTCAGTGCAGTTTGAGCGGTTGGTGTTCGGGTGCAATATGGGTATGTGTTATCCTCATTCTTATCAGCATTATTGATGTGTATTGTTTAATTGCATTTTTCACATGCCATATTTTTCAGTGTAGGGATCCACTTATTTGGGTCTACCTCCTAGTTATATCGACTGGCGGTGGGCTCAGATAGTGGGATAGGGGATATGCATGTATGAGCCATATTTGGGGGGACACAGTTTTGTATATGGTAGTGATTTTCTACCCCTGTGTCTCATACCCTATACTTTTTTGGTTCAATTGTATCCTTGCATGCATTAGTCCCTTGGGAGATGTATATATAATTGTACATCTTCCCTAATTTGAGTCCTATTCGGATTTTAAGGACCTATACTGGTTGTATATTGCCCCACATCATTGCTCTACTGTTATATCTCATCTGTATCAGGGTGTCTTATATTCCATTCTGTCTTTCTCTATAGATCCTACAATAATTTTTTATATATTAAATTAAATTGTGACATAATAAAATTTGATATTTTTTCATGAGACATGGGTGTTTGTTCTGTGTTGTAATATGGTGTCTGAACCAAGTAAGGATTCATTGAGTCACCATACCCACTCCCACGGGGAAGTTGAGAGAGATGGCATGTCGCAGAACAAGGGGCATGATCTGAGATAGTGATTGAGCCTATTCAGGCTGAAGAGAAGAGGGAAAGGGCAGGTGCTGAGACAAATATGTAATCCAGACGTTGAAAGGAGTTATGAGGGATGGAATGAAAAGTATAGTCTCTCGTGGATGGGTTGCAGGACCTCCAAATATCTACCAAGCACATATCATGCAGTTTGTCCTGGAGTTTACTAATCGATCTAGTGGGGTTATGAGATTTGGAAGTAGAACATTTAAGTCAATTCCCAGAATTACTGTGCCTTTTGCGAATAGTTGCAGGGTGTCCAACGCTTTCATCAGCCACGCGACTTGGCTTAAGTGAGTGTGTAGAAATTAGCCAGCGTGTACATCTGTGATCCTATCTCCCACTTGACCAATAAGAGTCTCGCTTTTGTGTAATTATATTGTCGTTTCAAGACAAAGGGGATGGAATTATGAATAGCAATGGACACCCCTCTAGATTCAGAGGAGGCATCACTACTATGGAACCAATGTGTAAAAGAAGATCTAGGGAGTTTAGGGATGCCATTTTTTCTAAAATGAGTCTCCTGTAGAAAGATGATTTGGGACTTCAATTTGCGGAGTAACAGGAAAATGTGACTTCTTTTATTAGGAGAGTTGAAACCCTTCCCATTGAGAGTAGTTATTGTGCAGTCTATCTAGGCAGGAAGGTGGGAAGAGGGAAAGGGGAAATGTAAGGCCAAGGGGGGGATTCAGATGAAACTAAGGAAATAGAAAGAATAAAAATATAGTAAGGCCTCATGCACACGACCATTGTTTTGGTCCGTGTCCGAGCCGCATAATTAATTTCAATGGGGCCGCAAAAGATCCGTTGCTCCGTTCCGTGGCCTGCCGCAAAAAAATAGAGCATTCCTATTCTTAGGCATTTCTACAATGGGCCGCGTTCCGTTCCGGAAATTGCGGAACGGGACGCGGAGCAGCTTGCGTGTTTTGCGGATCCGCAGTTTGCAGAACGCAAAACACATACGGTCGTGTGTATGAGGCCTAACTGTAAGGCTACTTTCACACTAGCGTTTTAGTTTTCCGAGATTGAGATCCGTCATAGGGGCTCAATACTGGACAAAAAGCGCTTCAGTTTTGTCCCTATTCATTGTCAATGGGACAAAACTGAACTGAACAGAACGGAATGCTCCAAAATGCATTCCGTTCCGTTTAGTTGCGTTCCCATACCATGTTGTAGTTTGCTTTCCGTCCTGGAATGCGGAGCAAGACATATCCGTCTTGGGTATGTGATTTGGAAGAAGAACAGCCTATATTTGGGTATTGACTTTTAACAGAGTTTGATACTAATCTGTCTTGGGTATGGTAAAGATAATACAACCATATCCGTTCATAACGGATGCAGATGGTTGTCTTATCAGTAACGGAAGCGTTTTTTTGCTGAACCCTGCCGGATCCAGCAAAAAGGCTAGTGTGAAAGTAGCCTTATGATATTATTTGTGGAGGCGTAAGGAAGATGGGAGTAGGATAGGGGTTAGAAGGGGGTGGAAGAGTAAGAAAAGACAATAAACTGTTCTGACCCACAGTATACAAGCATAACCTACTAAGGAGAAGACACGATAACTAGTAACAATACATAAAAAAAAAAAAAAATGGAAGCACAAACTCCACACCAAACCACCTATGGAGCCTTTTTCGGTACGAGAGAATTAGGGCTTTGGAAAAAGGTTTCTGAGAATTCTATAGAAGAATATATAGACCACAAAGACTGCAGACATCCCAGAAATAGGATGACCTGCTGGTCACAGGGCTATAAACACAAGGTCACAAGACACTCTGCGTGCCCTATTAAGAAAGGAAACAGCTAGTGCCATAAAAAAAAGGAAACAATGTCCAAAAATATGGCTAAACTTATTTGAGTCACTGGAAAAAAATGCACCACATTGATAAGCGACTGACAACACTGGCTAATCCCTCAAGCTGATGTTAAAAGCTAAGACTTTAACCAATATCTTCCAGTCAGGAACATATCGGAGCCCCTTCATGCACCACGTCAAGGTCTCTCAGCATGGCATGGGGCCTACCACTAGACTACCTATGGTGTGTGAACAGGGTCTGAGAGGTACTGAGATCCACTTACCTGCATTGTAGGACCACTAATGCAATGGTAGGTAAATGAAGCTGCAAGCCACACCTATAACAGACCATGTGACCATAAACTTCTCCGATGCTCCTGTCCGGGGGGGCTCCCTGGGTGAAAATGGAGGTATGTCTGGGTTCAGCTCTGAACCTGGACAACCCCTTAAGACAATGCCTTGTTAATTTGGGCTAATGATCTGAAGATCGAGATTCAAGGGCTGCTGAGTCCGCTCTAATGGTAGCTCATGTGGTCTCCAACCCCTCCACTCTTGCTCCTACATGTTTGATTTCAGTTTTAATCTCAGACAATTCTGAGAGGACAGGGTGCAGGGTCTGGGTGATGGTCGTCTTAAAGAAAGCTTTGGACGTGGCAGCTAATTCTGACTCGCCGTGTTCACTTGTACCACCGCTGAGCTGAATCATCTTCACTCTTGGCTGCCACTGGGTCTCCGAGCGCCATCAGAGGCCGTGGTTGGGAGCTCGAGGTCTTTTGTTGCAAGAATTTATGAATGTCTGACGAGTGCTTTTGGGTATGTTGTGCACCAGTAGTGTCCGATCTTCAGTCTTTGCCATATTTGATTATGTCTATGCTGGAAGAGGTGATCTTTAGGCTGCACGTAGGGACTGTTGTGGAGAAGCTCGTCTCTCATGCTTCTTCCTCCATTAGCAGTCAGACTCCGCCCCAATATAATGTATCTGTATAGCGCCACCTGCTGTTTATTTTTTTCTTATTTCTTTGACCTGCTCACTGAGATGACGTACATGCTCAATTTCATTCTTCAACTGCCTCCTGAGCTGTGATAGGGTGAGAACAGACATACCCCCTTAGCTGTAACAGAAAAGACACTCCCCTTGAGCTGTCAGCTTGATATAAATCTAGCTGAGCAATGAATGGGGAGATCTCTGCATCCATGTGAGGAACAGGGCTGGTTCTAGCTTTATTAGAAAGAGATTGTCATGTGCTATATATTGTCCGTTTTTCATTCTTTACATTAGTCACTAGATAACCTCTTTAATTTATTAAAACATCATAGTCAAATATAGCAGCAAAAGTACGGTCAAAGGGATCGCTGCCACCAGGGCCGGTGCAAGAATTTTTGCCGCCCTAGGCAAGATAAAAATTGCCGCCCAACCCCCCCCCCCCATCAGATGATCTGCCCTTACGGTACTGTAGCGGCGACACGAAGCGCACGGCGTCATAGTAATCAATGACGCTGTGCGCAGTGTATGCTATATGTGTATAACAAACATATTTCACATGAAAACTTACAGTTGCTTGGCCCTTGGGGATCTCGGACACCACTTCACACTTTGGCTGGGGGATCGGTGTAGAGGTATACTGTGGGGATCGGCGGAGCTGATGATGTGTTTTATCCTAAAGAGAAAGATATCAGAATAAGGATTTGGAGAAGGATCAGAGGGATAGCAGAGCAGGGAGAGGCTGGTGCTGCTACTTGGGGGTCATAACATGGGGAGTAATAAAGCCCACCATAATACCCCCTGTAGTAATAATTCTCCTTTTAATATACAGTGCAAAAATACCCCTTGTAATACCCCAGCTCAGCTAATGTCCCCATAATGTACCAGTATGAAATACCCCTATATAGTGCCCCTAGTAAATGCCCCCATAGTGCTCCTCTCCCGCCTTCCTCCTAGTGCCCCCATAATATAATACACAGTATATAGGGTATATCCCAATTCTCCCTCCAACATGGCAACACAGCTCGGTATTATTATTAATATAAAGGCCCTCTCTGTGCTATTATTATAATAACGGCCCTCTATGTATAAATAATAATAATACTAATACAGTGGGGGCTATTAAGATAAGAATAGTACAGAGGGGGCCATTATAATAACAATATACAGAGGCGGCCTTATAACAATAATAATAGCCCGCCTTATGTGCCAGTAGTGCCCCCTTATGTGCCAGTAGCCCCCTTATGTGCCAGTAGCCCCTTTATGTGCCAGTAGCCCCCTTATGTGCCAGCAAGCCCCCTTATGTGCCAGTAGCTCCCCTTATGTGCCAGTAGTGCCCCTTATGTGCCAGTAGTCCCCCTTATGTGCCAGTAGCCCCTTTATGTGCCAGCAAGCCCCTTTATGTGCCAGTAGCCCCCTTATGTGCCAGTAGCCCCCTTATGTGCCAGTAGCCCCCTTATGTGCCAGTAGCCCCTTATGTGCCAGCAAGCCCCCTTATGTGCCAGTAGCCCCTTATGTGCCAGCAAGCCCCCTTATGTGCCAGTAGCCCCTTATGTGCCAGCAAGCCCCTTATGTGCCAGCAAGCCCCCTTATGTGCCAGCAAGCCCCTTATATACCAGTAGCCCCCCATGTACCAGTAGCCCCCTTATGTGCCAGTAGTCCCCCTTATGCGCCAGTAGCCCCCTTATGTGCCAGCAAGCCCCTTATGTGCCAGTAGTCCCCTTATGCTCCAGTAGCCCCCTTATGTGCCAGTGACCCCCTTATGTGCCAGTAGCCCCTTATGTGCCAGTAGCCCCTTATGTGCCAGCAAGCCCCTTATATACCAGTAGCCCCCATGTACCAGTAGCCCCTTATGTGCCAGCAAGCCCCCTTATGTGCCAGCAAGCCCCCTTATGTGCCAGTAGTCCCCTTATGCTCCAGTAGCCCAGCCTATAGGCGCCAGTGACCCCCCTTATGTGCCAGTAGCCCCCACATATGATTTGAGTAAAAAAAAACACAAAAAAAAACACATACTTACCTCCTTGGCAGCGATGCGATGCAGGCCTCTTCCGGCCTGTGTCCCGCGCTGTGCGGCTCAGGCGGCGCGATGACGTCATCGCGCCTCCTGAACCGGCCTCTGATAGGCTGCCTGCCAGCACTAGGCCGGCAGCCTATCAGATGAACAGGGAGGACGGGACACGCCTCCGGCCCGCCCTCCTCCTGCACGCTCCGCTGCCGCGACTCTGCTCTGGTGCCTGGGGCGGGAGACCGCACCGGGTGTCACCCCAGGGACTGGTGTCACCCGGTACGGTCCGCCCCCTCAGGCAGTGCAACATGATAGCGGGCGGCGCGCCGGCCGCCCGCTACCACATAAGTTTTTTTTTTTCAATCGCAGGGTTCCGGCGCCCCCTGCTAAATTGCGCCCTAGGCAATTGCCTAGGTCGCCTTACAGGTGGCGCCGGCCCTGGCTGCCACCACCATGCAGAACCATTTACAAAGTCACAAGTCAGGCCCTCAGACATCGAATAAGTTATAACTAAAGGTGTCATGTAATGAATGATTATCTTAATGTTAATGAACACTGCTAATAAATAGCAGGAAGTAATTTCAATTGTCCACACAATATTCCCAGACTGGGCATAAATAAATACACCTATCTCAATCCCGTTTCATTCCGCTGGACAAGGTGGTTACCCCATGAGCGAAAAACCAGAAATAAACTTAACCCCTTAGTGACCACCTGTTTTGGGCCTTAATGACCAAGCGTTTTTATTCCTTTTTTCATCGTCGACTTCCAAGAGGTATACTTTTTTATTTTTCCATCTACATAACTGTATAAGGGCTTGTTTTTTGCTGGAAAAGCGGTAGTTTTTAATGGCGCCATTTTGGGGTACACATAACTTTCTGATAACTATTATTTATTTACTGCCACTGCGTTTTTCATTTATAAATTTTACAGCGTTCATTTTTCAGTATAAATTGCATAATATCTTTATTCTCTGGGTCCTTACGATTACAGTAATAACAAGTACATATAGTTTTTTTTACATTTTACTACTTTTTGGCAATAAAACCCCTTTTTTAAAAGGAAAAAAAATGTTTTTGCATTGCCGCTTCACAAGATTCATAGCTTTTATATTTTACTTTTTTTCATTCTTTCTATGGAGTTGTGTGATGACTTGTATTTTTCAGTGGTATCATTTTAGAGTAAATTAGGCTGTTTGATCGCTTGTTATTAAGTTCTTTCGGTGGCAACTATGAATAAATTAGCAATTCTGTGATTATTTTACAACATTAAACATAGGGGATAATTTACATGATATTTATGTAGTCCTGGTAGTTACGAACGCAGCAATACCAAACATATGCAATTTTTATAATTGAAAAGCGTATTTTCAATGGGAAAAAAAGAATATTTTTTAATACATTTTTTTATTTAACTACCCCCTTAAGCCCCCCTAGCTTAAACACCCTTAATGACCAGGCCACTTTTTACCATTCTGCACTACACTACTTTCACCGTTTATTGCTCCGTCATACAACTTACCACCCAAATAAATTTTACCTCCTTTTCTTCTCACTAATAGAGCTTTCATTTGGTGGTATTTCATTGCTGCTGACATTTCTACTTTTTTTGCTATTAATCAAAAATGACCGAAATTTTTGCACAAAAAGGACATTTTTCACTTTCTGTTGTAATTTTTTTTTTTTAAAACTACATTTCTATATAAATTTTTCTCTAAATTTATTGTTCTACATGTCTTTGATAAAAAAAATCCAATAAGTGTATATTTATTGGTTTGGGTAAAAGTTATAGCGTTTACAAACTATGGTGCAAAAAAGTGAATTTCCGCATTTTGAAGCAGCTCTGACTTTCTGAGCGCCTGTCATGTTTCTTCAGGTGCTAGAATGTCAGGAAAGTATAAATACCCCCCCAAATGACACCATTTTAGAAAGAAGACACCCCAAAGTATTCGCGGAGGGGCATGATGAATTCATGTACCATTTAATTTTTTTTCACAAGTTAGCGGAAAATGACACTTTCTGAGGAAAAAAAATTATAATTAAAGTTTTCATTTCTGCTAACTTCTGGCAAAAAAAAATAAAATCTCCCACGGACTCACTATGCCCCTCAGTGAATACCTTGGTGTCTACTTTCCGAAATGGGGTCATTTGTGGGGTGTGTTTACTGTTCTGGCATTTTGGGCGGGGCTAAATTGTGAGCAACCTTGTAAAACCTAAAGGTACTCGTTGGAATTTGGGCCCCTTTGCGCACCCAGGCTGCAAAAAAGTGTCACTCATGGTATCGCCATACTCAGGAGAAGTAGGGCAATGTGTTTTGGGGTGTATTTTTACATATACCCATGTTGGGTGAGAGAAATATCTCTGTAAACTGACAACTTTGTATAAAAAAATTAAAAAAGTTGTCATTTACAGAGATATTTCTCACACCCAGCATGGGTATATGTAAAAATACACCCCAAAACACATTGCCCTACTTCTCCTGAGTACGGCGATATCACATGTGTGACACTTTTTTGCAGCCTGGGTGCGCAAATGGGCCCAAATTCCAATGAGTACCTTTAGGATTTAACAGGGCATTTTTACGCATTTAGATTCCAGACTTCTTCTCACGCTTTAGGGGCCCCTAAAATGTCAGACACCCCAAGGAAATTTTATTTTTTGTCACAAGTTAGTGGAATATGAGACTTTGTGGAAAAATAAAAATAAAAAAAAATAAAATATCAATTTCCCCTAAGTTGTGCCAATTTTTTTTTTTTTCTGTGAACTCGACATGTCCCTCACGGAATACCTTGGGGTGTCTTCTTTCCAAAATGGGGTCACTTGTGGGGTATTTATACTGCCTTGGCATTTTAGGGGCCCTAAAGCGTGAGAAGAAAAATGCGTAAAAATACCCTGTGAAATCCTAAAGGTACTCATTGGAATTAGGGCCCCTTTGCGCATCTTGGCTGCAAAAAAGTGTCACACATGTGGTATCGCCGTACTCAGGAGAAGTAGGGCAATGTGTTTTGGGGTTTATTTTTACATATACCCATACTGTATGTGAGAAATATCTCTGTAAATGACAACTTTTTAAAACTTTTTATACAAAGTTGTCAATTTACAGAGATATTTCTCTCCCTCAGCATGGGTATATGTAAAAATACACCCCAAAACACATTTCCCTACTTCTCCTTAGTACGGCGATACAACATGTGTGCCACTTTGTTGCAGCCAAGATGCGCAAAGGGGCCCAAATTCCAATGAGTATCTTTTAAGAGGGCATTTTTACGCATTTTTCTTCTCACGCTTTAGGGTCCCTAAAATGCCAGGGCAGTATAAATACCCCACATGTGACCCTATTTTGGAAAGAAGACACCCCAAGGTATTCCCTGAGGGGCATGGCGAGTTCATAGAAGATTTTTTTTTGGCACAAGTTAGCGGAAATTGATTTTTTATTGTTTTTTCTCACAAAGTCTCCCTTTTCGCTAACTTGTGACAAAAAGTTCAATTTTTCATGGACTCACTATGCCCCTAAGCGAATACCTTGGGGTGTCTTCTTTCCAAAATGGGGTGTTTGTACTGTTCTCACATTTTGGGCGGGGCTAAATTGTGAGCATCCCTGTAAAACCTAAAGGTACTCGTTGAAATTTGGGCCCCTTTGTGCACCCAGGCTGCAAAAAAAGTGTCATTCATGTGGTCGCCATACTCAGGAGAAAGTAGGGCAATGTGTTTTGGGGTGTATTTTTACATATACCCATGCTGGGTGTGAGAAATATCTCTGTAAATGACAACTTTTTAAATTTTTTTATACAAAGTTGTCAGTTTACAGAGATATTTCTCTCACCTAACATGGGTATATGTAAAATACACCCCAAAACACATTGCCCTACTTCTCCTGAGTACGGTGATACCACATGAGTGACACTTTTTTGCAGCCAAGATGCGCAAAGGGGCCCTAATTCCAATGAGTACCTTTAGGATTTCACAGGGCATTTTTACGCATTTGGATTCTCACGCTTTAGGACCCCTAAAATGCCAGGGCAGTATAAATACCCCACAAGTGACCCCATTTTGGAAAGAAGACACCCCAAGGTATTCCGTGAGGGGCATGGCGAGTTCACAGAAAAAAAACATTTTGGGCACAAGTTAGCGGAAATTGATATATATATATTTTTTTACAAAGTCTTATATTCCACTAACTTGTGACAAAAAATAAAAATTTACATTAACTGACCATACCCCTCACGGAATACCTTGGGGTGTCTTCTTTCTAAAATGGGGTCACATGTAAGGTTTTTGTACTGCTCTGGCATTTGAGGGTCTTCGCAATCATTACACGTATGGCCAGCATTAGGAGTTTCTGCGATTCTCCGTATATTGAGCATACGGGTAATGAGATTTTTTTTTTCCCGTTCAGCCTCTGGGCTGAAAAAAATAAATAAATAAAGGAACGACACAGATTTTTTCATTCGCATCGATCAATGTGGGTGAAAAAATCTCTGCCAAAATCAGTGACTGCGGTGCGGTGGGCTGGGCGCTAACTACCTAACAAGTAGCTAACTAACTGGCAGTGATAAGGGACCCTTATGCCCCATTCACACGTCCGCAATTCTGTTTGCGGAACGGAATTGCGGACCCATTCTTTTCTATGGGGACAGACTTTGTCCCACTCGGATCCGGAATTGTGGATCCGCACTTCCAGGTCTGCACTTCCGTTCCGCAAAAATATAGAACATCTCCTATTCTTGTCCGCAATTGCAGACAAGAAAAAGCATTTTCTATATAGTTCTGGCAATGTGCGGATCTGCAAAATGCGGAAAGCACATTGCCGGTGTCCGTGTTTTGCGGATCCACGCAC
The DNA here is from genome assembly GCA_033119425.1 of Bufotes viridis. Classification (NCBI taxonomy): domain Eukaryota; kingdom Metazoa; phylum Chordata; class Amphibia; order Anura; family Bufonidae; genus Bufotes; species Bufotes viridis. The sequence goes on along the minus strand of CM065591.1, from coordinate 223,695,844 downwards.
ATATGGACATGTGATTGGAGTCTTACAGGGGGGTGATCAGTGACAGAGGGGTGATCAGGGAGTCTAGATGGGGTGATCAGGGGTTAACAAGTGATGGGGGGGGGGGGGGTGTAGTGTGGTGCTTGGTGCTACTTTACATAGCTACCTGGTCCTCTGGTGGTCGATCCCAGTAAATGGGACCACCAGAGGACCAGGTAGCAGGTATATCAGACGCTGATAACAAAACAGCGTCTGATATACTTGTTTGATGCGATTTATTTCGCATCTACAGCCTGCCAGCGATTGATCATCGCTGGCAGGCTGTAATACAACTCCTGAGACGCGATCTTCTGTGAGCGCACGCGCGTTCACAGGAGATCTCGCCTCTCGCGAGATGACGCGCCGCCGCATCAAAGAGGAACAGACCTGCCGCCGACTGGACGCATCCCTGCGTTAGGCGGTCGGCAGGCGGTTAATAAAGGTGTTTTTTTTTTACTTTTTTTTACCACTTAATAGTCCCACAAGGGGACTATAACAGACAATATTTAGATTGATTTTAAAATGCAATGCATTATCACTATAGTACATTGCATTTTAATGTCAATGCTATACTGACATTGACCAGCAGGCTGTGCCAGAGAGGCACAGCTTGCTGGAAACTACTCAAGCAGGCTTGGGGCCTTCATAAGACCCCAGCGTGCATTTACACACATCAGCACCCCGCGATCGCATTTGCAGGGTACCGATGGGAGGCAGAGGGAGTCCGCTCACTCTGTCAGTGCTTTACATGCGGCGAGCACCATGTAAAGTGTTAAACAGCCCGGATTAGCACTCCTGGGTCGCGGCAATCATGTGAGAGCCAGGGTACCCGCTGCATGGGGGACCCATGCAGCACTTAGCCTGGGCCACCGTAAAAAGCGGTGGCCCAGCCTAAGGCCTCCTAGTGACCGCCGTAAAAAGGTTTATGGGTGATCACTAAAGGGGTTAAGGGTAATCTAAGTAAAAACAAGTTCGGCAAGTAACAGTCTAGCCATACTGAGAAGCAGAAAATGACACAGTATTCTCCACTGCCCAACCCACAACAGATCCGGCAAAAAAAGCCTTGCCTATCGTGATCACAAGTGGCACCCTGGAACAAAGGGAAACACCGCCTCAACATACAAACAGTGTAGTTGAAGGAAAACATTTTCAGTCTCTAAACCGTAATTCTGTAGATCACAGTATGCAGTCAATACAGACATATGGTTCTGCTGAATGAAAGTCTCCTCTGTGAAGACTGGAAGCCAGGCTGTCATTTAGGGATGACTAGGAGGTTCCAGTAGTGCAGAAGGATGACGTCTGCGGACTTGCCACAATCTTGCTGGTCATTGTGGTATTGGAGCAGGGTGACCAGTTGGTCAAACAGAATGCAGGATATCATAACCTTCCTTAGGGTCTTTAATCATGTAGTCATGGGATCCTATCTTGCAGGCAACATGGAAAGGAAAGCCCCAGTGATAGCATATTTAAGCTATTTGAAGAGCCATAGTCACTGGTGGTTGCATCACTCTGTGTTTTCCCAAGGTAATTGGAGCAAAATCAGCAAACAATTGTACTGATGAGTCAACACCTAGGAGGGATTGTAAATTCCGACCTGCCGCCCAAAGCTGATCCCTCATTTCAGGGCAATGTAGCTTTAGTACAATGTCTCAACATTAGGGTTTCTTGGTCGGCCAAACATCCTATGGATACGATCCATTCTGAACATATTAGATTTAACTTGGGGCAGCAATGCTTGGAAAAAATTGAAAACCATAGATTGTAAAGCTGTGATTAACTCAGGCATACTTCTGATCCTAAAATTAGCTCTTCAGTTACGGTTTTCCAAGTCCTCCAATTTATATTCAAGCGCCTCCAATCTACATACATGGTCGTCGAGGTGGGAATTGTCTCCCTCCATAGCATCCACCACTTCATCCATTTTATCTTCTAATTCAGATACTCGTGAACCCAGGTCCTGAATTTGTTTAGTGAAATCCGTCACTGCCTTGGAGAGCTCAGTAGTAAAAAGAGTCTTGATGTTTGCATAGAGTTCAGCAAGATCAAAAGCAAGTGGTGGGGAGTCCGCAGCTGGTTCAGGCTCGGACAGTAATAGCAAGCTAGTACTGTCGGTTGTGGAGTCTGAACGCTCCATGTCAGACGATTATGGATTGAGGAAAAGATCAGGAACGGTTTGCCAGGAGGAAGATTGCTCCTGTGACTTTGTAGGCATGTTTCACTTGCAGAATTAGGATGGGTGTTTATTTAGGCCAGACTGATAAAAATACAAAAAAAATCAAGCCACGGATAGGGCGGTACATATCAACAAGAGTTAGGTTCCATGGTATGGGTAATATTGAAGGTATCAACAAAAATAAGAAGCCATAATAACGCATACACAAGTGTAATTGTAAAAAGCACTTATTGTTGCCAAGGTTGGCCCCTAGATGGACCTGCAAGCCCAAAAATAGCAAGTGCAGTTACTGTGTACAAATGGAGATAAGGGTACCACTACTCTTCCAAAAGCAGGTATAAAACCACAAGTAGGGTTCCCTTGCAATCCTTTACCCATAGGGGGATATATGTCTTGGCACTGTCACATTGGTTGCTGTACCCCTGTGGCATGGAGGTAAGTCCTAAACTAAAGTTAAAGCTAAGGGGCGCTATAAACAGAGGACAAGGCACCCAGCAAGGGAATCAAGGTGCAGCTCCCAGGAACCAGTCAGCAGTAGGCCACAGTTTTCCAAAGGCCCAAGTGCGTTGCAGACGGTCAGGCAGCTCCACTTAATCACCCTCGATGGCACCCAGGGAGGCCGCATCTGAATGCTCACCACCAGAGATGGGTTGCACACAGCCTGAACAGAGGTGAGCAAGAATAACAACATGGATGCCCAGCGATTATTCACAGATTCGTGGTGCTCTCCAGTTCCACGTGTGGCTCACATGTATGGACAGCAGATTTGGGGACCCAGAACACGGATTTGGTCACCAAAATTCACAAATGCAGTATTACACTGTTATAAATTGGAAATAATAATTTAAACGACAGATGCACAACAGTTGTTTCAGCTAGCCACAGCCCCTCCCAGTTAAGGGATTTAAACATTATGCTTCCTTCCTTCTTTATCTGTGGTTTTGTTCTATTCACATCTACTGCATTTGAACTCCTCGTATTTGACTGTGGCTTGATTTCTGGATTAAAAGGGTTCTCCAGGATTTTCACACTGATGCTACCTGGCACCCCTGCCGATCAGCTGTTTGAGGAAGCAATGACGCTCATTGGAGCTAGAGTGAGCATTGGAACCTCCTCACAGCTTACCAATGAAAATAAGCGTATAACACCTTATCAGCACAGCTTCATGAGGGATCAGTACTGTCAAACTAATTTAATCTGTTTCTATGAGGAGTTAAGTTCTACACTAGACCTGGGTGAGTCAATGGATGTCTTATATCTTGACTTCTCCAAAACATTTAATACTGTGCCAATTAAAAGGTTAGTACATAAAATGAGAAGTCTTGGACTAAGGGAAAATTTGTGTATGTGGGTAAGTAACTGGTTCAGTGATAGAAAACAGAGGGAGGTTATTAACGGTACATACTTAGATTGGGTCACTGTCACTAGTAGCGTAGCACAGGGGTCAGCATTGGGCCCTATTCTCTTCAATATATTTATAAATGATTTTGTAGAGGAGTTGCACCGTAAAATAAGAATTCTTCCAGACAATACTAAACTGTGTAAAGTAATTAACACAAAAGAGGACAGTATACTGCTACAGATAATCTGAATAGATTGGAGGCTTGGGCAGAGAAGTGGCAGATGAGGTTTAACACTGATAAATGTAAGGATATGCACATGGGAAGGAATAATGCAAGTCACCTTTACATACTAAATGGTAAAACACTGGGTAACACTGACAGGGGTCAGCACAGAGAACTCTCCCATGATCTATTTATACTCAGGACTGTGACTATGACAAGGAGAAATCCTCTGCATCTAGAGAAAAGAACAGTTCTCCATAAACAGAGAAGAGAATTCTTTACTGTAAGAGCAGTGAAACAATGGAATTCTCTGTCTGAGCAGGTCATGATGGTGATCTCACTAAAAGAGTTCAAGAGGGGTCTGGATACATTTCTGGAGTGTAATAATATTACTTCACAGGTTATAGTTACTAGATTTCTGGAAAAGGGTTGTTGATCCAGGGAGTTATTCTGATTGCCTGACTGGCTTTAACCTCATGGATTAGAGATGAGCAAATCAGTTAATAAAAAAACTGGATTGTTATGAACTTCCCAAAAATTCATCCACACAATGAACCCAAAGCTTTTCAGGTTCACTTTGACCGAATGCAGTAAAACAGTGCACAGCCATATAGCAATACAAGTGCGCAACATGTGTTTTACCATTTTGCAATCCAGAGGGTTGTATTTTAAATCTCTGAGTAAAAACATGGGAAACACTAGTCTGAAATCTGTGTCAAGGCATCTCGAGACAGTGCAAGGGTTTTTTGTTTTATGAAAAATAGAAATACAAATGTGCAATGTGTGTTTTACAATACAGAGGATATGTTTTAAATCTCAAAGAAAGACCGTGAATAAGCATATCCAGACAGTTCAATTATATATATTTTTTTTAAATAAGTCAGCAAGTGTGAAATGGTAGCATTTTAAATCTCAGAGTGAAAACACTTCAAATACTAGTCTGAAATCTGTCAGCCCATCTCCAGACAGTTCAGTTCAAGTGTTGGTTTGTGGGGAATAATCTCATAGTAGGTTGACAACTTGAGTTCTACACTACTAGATAAAGATTTTTTTCAGAATCTGCATATTTGAATACACATAAAGTAATAACTGGAATGAGGGCAACTAAAGTAATAACTGGAATGAGGGATCTACAGTACCCTGAAAGGTTATCAAAATTAGGGTTATTCACTTTAGAAAAAAGACGACTGAGGGGAGATCTAATAACTATGTATAAATATATCAGGGGTCAGTACAGAGATCTCTCCTATCATCTATTTATCCCCAGGACTGTGACTGTGACAAGGGGACATCCTCTGCGTCTGGAGGAAAGAAGGTTTGTACACAAACATAGAAAAGGATTCTTCACTGTAAGAGCAGTGAGACTATGGAACTCTCTGCCTGAGGAGGTGGTGATGGTGAGTACAATAAAGGAATTCAAGAGGGGGCTGGATGTATTTCTGGAGTGTAATAATATTACAGGCTACAGCTACTAGAGAGGGGTCGTTGATCCAGGGAGTTATTCTGATTGCCTGATTGGAGTCGGGAAGGAATTTTTTTTCCCCTTAAGTGAGGAAAATTTGCTTCTGCCTCACAGGGGTTTTTTGCCTTCCTCTGGATCAACTTGTAGGAAACAGGCCGAACTGGATGGACAAATGTCTTTTTTCGGTCTTATATACTATGTTACTATGTTACTATGTTACATAATATAGGTCTAACTAAATTGTAAGTAGCAGTGTCTTCAGTGTGTTTGTGGAAAGGGAAGGGCATTTTAGTGTGCCTCTCTGTCTTTACATTCCAGAAAACAGACTTGCAAACCATTCCATATTTTGTGTGACTGAGTACATTAGGCCAGTTAGTAGTAGCTCCAGCTATCCGGCCAGAAGTAGAAGTAGGCTTCAGTTCTCCCTGGTTCAGAAAGGCGCAACATTGAGGCAAAAGGGAATGAGATTGTGGATTGGATGGCTCACTCCTCCTCTAGATCACAGCAGGATGATGTGGAGGTGACTTCTGAGTCTGGCACTGTGCCTTGGAGCCAGGGGTCACTGCAATCTTCCTGTTACTCCTCTTTGCAACCCCAGAGAAGCCTGCACATTTTTGTCTGCCTCTAGCTCTGTGCGAACAACTCCCGTATGACATTTTTTCTCAACAAGGCCAGCACACAATATCACATCTGTGGGTAAGATATGCAGGATTAAAATATACAAGCATGGGTACCAGGGTTATATTGCAGTACATGAGGCGGCATGACAGGATTCTGTGGGAAAATAAAACTGGCCAGCATTCTCAATTAGAACAAATTCTTCTCCTATAGCCAGCCTGCAACCCCAAGCTGCTTCCTCTCCTGCTCTGCTCTCTCATGAGACATCCATAACGAATTGTGTTGCCATAAAAAAAACTATTCTTGACTAGCAATTAGGTTATGTGCAAGCTGAACTCCCCCACCTGGTCAAGTTGCTTGGCGACTTAATTGCTACCGTACCATTTAGTTGAGGTAAATGTGGTGCATTTCCTCACTTTCATCTAAATATCATGTTTCTGGGGTGTGGTGCGGGACTTCTCGCCAAACATTCAAGAGTTCTGCTGCTGCTATTTGAAAAGTAACTTGTTGGTTGGCAAATGTGGCTGTTCTCTTAAATTTTATTTCTGCGGCTATGTCCTATGCGGTGTCAGTGTTGGACTTCTTACCAAGCATGCAAAGGTTCTGCTGGTGCTGCTATTTGAAATTTAACTCTCATTGGTCAGCAAATGTGGCTGTTTGCAGAAATGTTATTCATGTGGGCTCTGTCCCATGCTGTGTGGGACCGCCTGCCAAGGATTCAAGAGTTTCGCCTCTGCTATTTCAAATTTAACTATCGTCAGTTGGTACATTTGGCCTACGCTTGAGATGTCTGGATGCACATGCTAAGAGCTCCGGACCTGAGACAGCTGAATTCACAATCCTGATCTCATCTTGAGCCTATCTGCTGGGATTGCCTGCTTGTACTCACTACTAACCCTCCTGGGCTTCCTATTCTACCAGTTTTGTGTGGAGCTCTTACAACCCTTAATTTTGTTGCCACTGACCAGCAGGGGCACGTCCTGCTTTCCAGCTGCTGCGGATCCCCGATGTGGCAGTGGGCCATAAAAATCTTACTGCTGCCCATATTAGAAGTAGAGACTCTAGTAGAAAGGCTACATGGCCATACAACAGCCTGCTCTGCGCCCCTTATGCTGTATTTCTTCTCACAGCCACCATGCACAGTGGCTGCTGCTGGATCCTGCTGAGGGGCCCATTGTTATGGCAGCATCTCCTCTCTCTTTGAGACTGAGTTTCTGAGTAAGTACCTGCTGACTGGCTGCAACTTGTGCCATTAAGGATATTGCCTGCCTATTTTGTGAGCTAAATACATTGTTATTATTGCCTCTGCTATCTGGGAATTCTATTGTTGTGCTGAATACACTGCTTCACCATTCCCTCCAAAAAGCAAATAAGCTGCCAACCGGTGGTGCTAATGAACCCCACAAGACAGGCCAGCTTTCAGGAATATGTTAGGAATGAGTCCTCTCAAAGTGCTACTATGCCCCCATCTATCTCTACTAAACCTCCTGCTGAAACAGGTGTCAGATCAATTACTGCTGGCTATCAAAATGACTGCTGCATCTCTAACTGGAAAAATCAACAAAGTCAAAGTGGACATGGGTCTCCAGGGTGGCTAACAGGGCTGAAGGCCAACGGCCAGAGAACCTTATTGAGAAGTGGCTTTGAAAGCTAGTCCCTGAGTCCCCACTTTACAACAGCATTTATTGCGGAGGGGGTCCAGCAAAGCCTCCTATCCCTGGCGCACCTCCGTGCCTGTTTCTGGCAAGGCTCCTGAACTGTAGAGATCGAGATGTGGTTTTGCAGCATGCTCACCGTCATGGGAAGATTAAATTCGAAAATGCTACCTTTTCAATCTATCTAGATTTCTCGGCAGATTTAAAAAAGCAAAGAGCCAACTTTGTCAGGGTCAAGCGACTGCTGAAGTGACTTCAGATCTCCTGACTTATGGCCTATCCAGTCCATTTCTGTATTGTTGATGGGGACAGAGTGCGGTCCTTTAATACACCATTGGAGGCAGAAGAGTAGATTTCTACTCGTCATTGTTCTTAGATCCTACAATATTGTTCCTGCTACAACTCACATAAAAAAGTCCTACTCTGGACCAATAACTTTTTGATGAGAGAGTCCCGTATTTCATTTTTGGTCGCACTGTCAATGTGTCTTTATTTGCAGGGAGGCGGTCCTACTGCCATGAGAGCCCTTACTTCTTATTGATGTGTGTTCAGGCTTCTATTTGTTGCCTTTACTCCTTCCTGACTAATTTTCTTTAGTCTTATTAGGGCTTGAAGTCGACTTTCTATTACCTGATGGGTTAATGATATATATCCACTGTAACTATGAACCTCCTTAGTTTGATATCAGGATAGTTCACCGTACTCCATGGTGTATTGATTTGTTTAGGAAAAATATTTAATTTGTAATCCACTGTTTTCACTCTTTCTAATACAGGTCTTTTTGTGTCATGTGTCAAGGCATCAGAGACATCTTTTCTATCCTTTAATTATGATCTTCCACCCTCACAATGGCTGACAACACATTTCTATCATGGAACATCCGGGCTTTGGGCTCTCCTCAAAAACAATCTATGGTGTTTTCTTTACTACATTCCAGAAGACCTCATATATAACCTCTGTTCTCATTATTAATAATTGAGATGGGACGTGGAACAGTGTAGGCTTAATCCTGATAGTTAATATGTCTTTATCAAGTCAAACATACAGTTATTAACCCCTTCCTGCATTGTCACATACATATACGTGAGGGAATGCGATCTCTTGCTGCATCACATCACTGCCGTGATAAGCACTGACCCGTGCGGGGTTTATAGAGAGAGGAGGATTCCTCTGACTCTGGTGATAGGGGGCCAATGGTTGCTATGGCAGCCCTGATGCCTTACACAGGCATCGGAGCCTACCAGCTGCGGAAGCCCATGAGGCTGGGTCTCCTAGGCAACTGTCAGCGTCTTACATTGTAATAGACTGACAGTTCAATGCAGCACAATACAGCATGTATTGTACTGCATTGAAACAAGGATCAACCCCTGAAATGGGACAAAAATAAAAAGTAAAAATAAAAAAAGTGGGGAAAAAGTGTTTAATAAAAAAAATTAAGTTACAAGTAAAAAAATACCTTTTACCATAAAATTATGTATAATAAAAAAAATAAAAACAGACATATTGGGTATCGCTGTGTCCGTAACAACCGATTAAAATGTAGCATAATCTACCCCCTCAGGCGAACGCTAAAAAAAAAAAAATATTAAAAACTGTGCTAAAAAAGTAATTTTTTCTCACCTTACACAAAAAGGTGTAATACCAAGCAATCAAAAAGACATATGCACTGAGGTTTCTGACATCAATCTATTGCCACAGGGCGTGTCTGATCATTCATCACTATGGTTAGCCCTGAGGTCCTCCTCCCCTCTCCCTTTGGCAGCTGGAGATAATGCCCCTTTTGGTTGTCATTGCTCTGTAACTGTGACCATATACCAGATCAGCTTCAATTATTTATTACTTCTTTTTTTTAAATCAAATCTTTTTTTATTGACAAGAATAATGTTACAAATTCACATTGGGTATATAAAATAAACCTATTTGATACAATCCACTTTGTACTTTCGAGTCATTTTATAGACAAGTAAACATATGAATACCTACCCTCCCCCCACCCCAGTATTCCCTACTCCCCTTTCTTAGCCTTACTCCGGCAATAGTTTGTCTCTTTACACTATACTCTTAGATCACAATGTGGTTATGAGACATCCAGTTACTCCATAGCTTGTTGAACTTATGTAGGCAACCTCTTTCGTCAGACACAACTCTTAGTTGGCATGGCCCAGGAGCCGGCCCTGTGCTCTCACCTGTCCTCAACCTGCCTGTCCTTTTCTCCACTAGGCGGACAAGTAGTGATGAGGAGAGTAGCGTGGGAGCTGGCTTGACAAAGCGCGAAGTACGTGAAACGGCTGTTGCCTGACCCTTTGTGCAGTGCCTGACCTTTTTTACTTACAATAAAGCCGCGAAAGTATGTATAATGGTGAGTGCCGCTACTCGTTCTTTCTATTTTGAAGTTTCTAGATGTGTTTGTGGAACAGAGCTTACTTGGTCTCGTGCTTACAAGGGCTAAATTAGACGATATACACACCTGGCAGTGCCGGCTGCGTTTTCTCTTGATGGACTGAATCTTGAAGCTTTGTCTTCTCATATTCTGTAGCTACTAGAGGCCTGTTCATGCCAGGCAGGTTCCCCCAGAAGTATCTGGCTCGATGAGCAGCCAATACCGCACTTGCATCAATCTTGACAGGATTCGTCTCCAGGTGGAGAGAAATTGTTTTTTGAATTGCTTTCTCCATCGCAACCACGTCATCGAATAAAGAGAAGACTGGCCGATTCTCTCCTGTCTAAGGAAACACTTAATTTTTTTTCATTACATTATATTAAATATTTCATATTAAATTGAACCAAAACTTGATTAAAATTATAAGAACGTAAACTTAATTTCACCAATATATTATCCCAATCTTCGAGGGAAATTTCCGGACAATCAATTTGCCAAGCCTTTTGTGCTGGAGAACGTGTATTATTAAATAGTGTTTTAGGCAACACTTTATAAAGTTTAAAAAATTCTAACCTTCTGCTCTCTCCTATATTCCCTATAAGTGAATAGACGAAGCGGCTGCTTTGTGGCCTCCTTATGCTGCTACCACCTCTACAATCTCTCGTTGTTGTGCAACTCTGTGGTCTCCTGATGCTGCTGCCACCTCCACACTATGTCACCGGGCCGCTCTGTGGTCTCCTCATGCTGCTTACACCTCACCACTGTCATAGGGCCACTCTGTGGACTTCTCATGCTGTTCCCACCCTCCCACTTCATGACTGGGCCGCTATTTACCCTTATTGGCTTGGCTGACATCATTTATTTATCCCTTCTTCTGATCTGTCAGAAGGAAGAAAAAATGAGACGCACAACGGATCCTCTCTGCGTAACAGCTGTAAGGCCTGTATAGTTCCATCAGAATTGGCTTGTGATTTGGTAGCCAAAAGCAGGAGTGGGTACAAAACACACAAGACATGCAAATATTCTGTACACGTGTTATCTGTTTTGGATCCACTCCTGTTTTTTTGGCATTAGCAATACTGATGGATCACTGACCAAATGCTGACTGAGTGAAGGCGGATACTCCACAGACAGGATTTTTTGTGGGTTATTGTTCTGATGGATCAGAGTAAGGGCAAAATAATCAGAGACGTCAACACAAACTTACTGCTGACACCCTCTCCACTCTGTCGAGGGGTTCTACTTGTTTAAGCGTTAAATAGAACAGGTTCTGTAGACATCTATGTGGAATCAGCTGACGACCTGTAAGGCTCATACTTCACTTATTTCGGCAGTAACGGGGCCAAAAATTACCATATAACTGAAGTGTGCAGTGATTTTAAGAGCGACGCCTGTCATCTGCATGTCATACAGACTCACAGTATTATTTCACTACCAAAGCAGACTCCCTATGCGTGTTACTGCAAGGCACAGTGTTCTACACCACTATAAAGGCTCTCAGCAGCCAGGAAGTAGATGTTTTTTTCATGAAATTTGCCGCAAATATATTCAGATCAAACTATTTTTTTCCCCAAAATTTCGGTGAAATTTTTTAAAAATTCGCTCATCTCTAATTGCAGCATTTGCAAGTGCCAGATCTATTCGGGACAGACTATGATATGTGGACAAGCTACAGGAATATTTAAGTTCTGCAGGATGCCGCACCCTCCATACATATATCAGGCCTATCTCTTTCATAATGTTACCTAACGCAGAGCTTCTTGGTGATCTCCCAGTTCCTTCCACCCTGCACCTATTTAGACGTTCCTCAGGTGTACAGTTATAATCCCCAACAAGCAGCCACGGGATTCCCGGATACTCTGCCATAAGGTCTAATATCAGTCTCAGGGGAGTCGATGAGAACGGCGGGGGGATATATAGTGCCACCAACATTACTTGAATACCTTCAATGTGGCAGAATACACAGACGAACCCCTGTATTCTCGTCCAGGAACTCTTTAATACATTCAAATCTGACATTGGCCCCTCACATTCCAGCCAAGTATCTTAATCATACGTGTCATATTCCAGAATCAAGGCTTAGCTCCAACTCTTCCTTTGGATAGGGCAATCCCAAGCAACCTTGCCCACCTTTGTACACAGCATGTTCAGCCCTACAATTCCCAACCTCAGAAACAAACTGCTAACAACACCTTCCATGCAACGCACACTCCTGCAGAAAAACTTGTAGTAAAATGTCAGTCAGATTGTCGAATCAGTAGAATCGTCCTGTGATGAGTTGTCATCCTGGACAATCTGGTAAAAAGAGAGAGAGAAAAAAAAAGGAAGGGGGGGGGGGGGGGGTAGTGCTCTGACAGGAAAACAGGTGATCACGTGACACAGCGTCAGCAAGAGGCTGGAAGGACCTACCGAACGCAGCCTACCAGCTGCATACAGCCACACTGCGGCCCCGGGACGGGTAAAGTACAGTTGATATAAAATATCTGCTATTGGATTATATGATACGGAATCTACTTACACTACTAAACATTTGGCATATTCAAGGGAGCATGGTGACTATTTTGGCGCATAAATGAATCATTATTAAATTGACAGCCATTACTTTATACTCAGTACACGACTGTGTGGACATTGATATATATGTATCCAGCCGAGTCTGTTCCAGGATATTAATGATCTAAAATAGATGGTAGCTGGCCGATAAATACATCAGTGATAATATAATTCTTCTTTAGCGCATATTTTTTCTAAAATATCATGGTAGTTATCTTATATTGATATCACATTTTTGGTTTAACCATTTTTGTGTGTATACTAATATTACTAATTGGTGTTCTTAACGTATGTATGTTTTTATCGTGTTAATTGTGAGGTTTTAAATATGAGGAATACATTTATTTGGATGAATTAAATGTGTGTCCATCTGGTGACAGCTAGCTGAGTGCCCACAATCTCCTTTATCATTTTTTATACATGTTTTCATCCGACAAGGGGTAGTCGGTGGGTGAGCACCAAGCCTATACTTTGAGAGGTTGAGCCACTTCACTTGGTTTTCCTTTTTAAAACTTGTATAAAAACATCCAGCTTTACTTTGTACCCATTAAGCCTTTCAGACACAGGCAATATTCAGATTTGGGTTTCCATTTTTTACGCCCGGCCTTCCTAGAGCCAGAACTTTTTAATTTTTCTCTTCACAAGCCATATCAAGGTTTGTGTTTTTTTTTTTGTGGGACAAGTTATACTTTGTAATGGCACCATTTAGTCTTCCATATGATGTAGTTATAAGCGGAAAAATACAAACATTCTAAAATCGGGTGGAATTAGGGAAAAAAACTCTGCAATTCCGCCAGTTTTATGGGTTTTGTTTTACGGCATTCCATATGCGGTAAAACTGACCGTTTATATTCAATTTTATATAGTTTTTCTTGTATTTTAATACTTAACCTGTCCCCGACCGCCGAACGCACGGATGCGTCCTGGCGGCGGCAGGTTTATTCCTCCTGGACGCATCCGTGCGTCCTCTCGCGAGACGCGAGAAGACGCGCTACAGCATCCAGTGGAACGCACATGGAACGCACCGCTGGACTCGGGGGAGGTGAGTCACCAGCCTGCCAGCCAATGATCATCGCTGGCAGGCTGGTGATTTTTAAAATCACCTATAGAAAATGGTGATCTACAATGTATTTACAAATAAATGTAGTTTATAGGGATCTGTGCCATGTGCTGGGTCCTTTTCATCGGTTGGACCCAGCACAGAGCACAGATCCCAAGTAAGTGCACCAATCAGTACATATTAGGCCCTGATCACCCCCCATCACCCTAATTAACCCCTTGATCACCCCCTGTCAGTACATAGTGAAAGTGAAAAAGTGATCAGTGTCACTTTTGTGAACTGTCACTTTTTTTTTTTTCACTTGGATTGACTGTTAGGCTTAGCTTAGTTTAGGCCCCTTTGTTAGGTAGTTAGCGTTAGCGCCCAGCCCACCGCACCGCAGTCACTGGATCGCTGTTTAGCGTAGCGCTAATCAGCATTTATACTTTTATAGTATCTGTAAGTGATCAGAACTGATCACAGTCAGATCTATATTAGTATTAGTGTCACTTTAGTTCGCCCTCCACCCCAAACGCAGTGTTTGCCCGATCAGACCTGATCGGTCGCCCACACCTGCGCTCACCCACGCCCGCCCCGCCGCAGTGACAAAAATTTTTTTTTTTGTATCACTGCACAATCCTTCACAAGCGCTGCGGCGATAAAAAATCAGTTTTGATATTTTTTATCAATCGCAGCGGCTTCTGTACTTCGCTACACTCCCATTTGTAAGACAGGCTTGCTTTTTTCTTGGTAGTCTCAGGGAATACCCCTAAATTTAGTATCCCAAATGGCAAACAAGGGGTATTCTCCTGAAGAGGCCTACAGGATTCTGACCCAGTCGGATGAGGAATGGGAACCCTCATCTGACGAATCTAGCGGGTCAGAATACCAACCTGTAGAAAGCAGTGGCTCTCTGACTCAAAGTTCGGACGAGGAGGTTGAGGTCCCTGATAGCACCAGGCGCACTCGGCCCCGTGTTGCTAGACCGCAGGTTGCGCAGGATCCGCTTCAAGGGCAGCAGAGTGGGGCTGGCGCTGCCGGATTACGTGGTGAGGCATACACCAGCAGCGCAGCCCGTCCTGGACCTTCTACCAGCACTGCCGTAACACATGGTGAAGTAGCGAGCACCAGAAGGGCAGTTGAAGCTGGTACGGTGGCACGTGCAGTAATTCCCCGCCGCAGCCACCGCGCAGACAGGCCCGTAGAGCCCCTAGAGTCCCTGAGGTGCTGGCAAATCCTGATTGGCAGTCCCCATCTTCAGCCGCACCATTAGTTCCCCTTTCACCGCCCAGTCAGGAGTTCGGGTGGAGACGGCTCAAATCGGATCGGCACTAGGGTTTTTTGAGCTGTTCTTCACTGCGGAGCTCTTTGACTTAGTAGTGGCAGAAACAAACCGGTATGCCACACAATTTATTACCGCTAACCCGGGAAGCTTTTATGCCCAGCCTTTCCGGTGGAAACCAGTCCAAGTTTCCGAATTTAGAACTTTTTTGGGCCTTCTCCTCAACATGGGCATTACAAAAACATGAATTGCGCTCATATTGGTCCACGAACCCAATTCATCATATGCCCATGTTCTCTGCTGCCATGTCCAGGACACGTTTTGAGACCATCCTGCGTTTCCTGCACTTTAGTGACAACACCACCTCCCGTCCCAGAGGCCACCCAGCTTTTGACCGGCTCCACAAAAATTCGGCCCCTCATAGACCATTTCAACCAGAAATTTGCAGATTTGTATACCCCCGCACAAAACATCTGCGTAGACGAGTCCCTAATACATTTTACCGGGCGCCTTGGCTTCAAACAGTACATCCCAAGCAAGCGCGCCCGGTATGGGGTCAAATTGTATAAGCTCTGTGAAAGGGCCACAGGCTATACACACAAATTTCGGATCTATGAGGGAAAAGATCAGACCCTGGAGCCGGTCGGTTGCCCTGACTACCTGGGGAGCAGTGGGAAGACAGTCTGGGACTTGGTGTCACCCTTATTCGGCAAGGGGTACCATCTTTACGTGGACAACTTTTACACAAGTGTGGCCCTCTTCAAGCATTTGTTCCTAGAACGCATTGGCTGCTGTGGCACCGTGCGACCTAGTCGCCGGGCTTCCCCAACGGCTCGCTACCACCCGACTTGCAAGGGGGCAGAGGGCTGCACTGTGTAACGAAGAACTGCTCGCGGTGAAATGGAGAGACAAGCGTGACGCTTACATGCTCTCCTCCATTCACGCAGACACGACAATTCAAATTGAACGGGCAACCAGTGTCGTTGAAAAGCCCCTCTCCGTCCACGACTATAATCTCCACATGGGAGGGGTGGACTTCAACGATCAGATGTTGGCCCCGTATTTAATTTCCCGACGCACCAGACGCTGGTATAAGAAGGTGTCTGTATATCTGATTCAATTGGCTGCCTATAATAGTTACGTTCTCTACAGTAAGGCTGGGAGAACAGGATCCTTCCTCAAATTTCAGGAAGAGATCATCGAGAACCTCCTGTATCCAGGAGGTTCCGTGGCCCCATCCACCAGTGTAGTTAGCCGTCTACACGAGCGGCACTTCCCCAGTGCCGTTCCTGGTACCTCAACCCAACCGTCACCCCGAAAAAATGTCGTGTCTGTAGCAGGAGTGGAATAAGGCGTGACACCCGCTATTTCTGTCCTGACTGTCCTGACCGCCCTGCCCTATGCCTAGGGAGTGTTTCCGGAAGTACCACACCCAGGTACACTTAGGATAGGGAATGCACGACACAGGTAGTTTTTATAATCAGGCTCGAGGGTCTCTCAGGATACTAGGTTTTGAGAGACCCTAACACATAGGGTACGGTGCTGCTGTGCTACTGCAGAAGTGTGAAACGGTAGAAACGTCTCCTTTCACTTGGGATAAAGTGCATAATGTACTTCTCACCATCTCTGTGTGATTTACACTTTACACATTGTCCCATGGGAAAGGAGATGTTTCTGCAAGGAAAATAAAGAGTGATATGGTTAAAAAAGAAAAAAATTAAACAGGTAGCAAGAAAAATAAAATCTTGAGTTAGTTCAGGTTTTAAAAGTTCAGTTTTTTTTTCATGTTCAGGTTTTATTCATGTTTTATAATGTTTGCAACGTTCAAGTCATGTGCCTGCTGCCTGTTTTTTCTTCTTTTTTTTTTTTTTCCCCTAACCACCCTTTATTTTCCAGGTATACCAACAGACCAACGGACCAACCGATGAAAACGCCGCAGCACTGATGTGCATTCTGAGAGAAGCATTGCGCTGCTGTCAGAAGACACGTGAAGTCGGTGTATGCGGCGCTGCAAGACGAGATTTCTCCTCTGCAGGACAGGTATGTTTGCCCTGGCATTTGAGCTGAGGAGAGGTGTTGGAGTTCATATGCTTTGGCAAACACTTTGTATCAAAAATCTGGCAAAGATGTCTTCCTCCACACCGATCGATTGATCGATGTGAATGGAGAAATCATGTTTGCCAGGACATAGGAGCTGAGTGGGTATGGATGTTTGGGCGGAGCTCCCTATGTCCTGGCAATCGCCAGGCCCCTCTTTTTTTCTTGCATATTTTTTGGCAGAGATTTTTTCATCCACATCGATCGATGCGAATGAGGAAATCTGTGCCGTTCATTTTTTCTTTCAGCCCAGAGGCTGACCGAAAAATCTCATTACCCGTATGCTCCATATAAGGAGAATAGCAGAAACTCCTAATGCTGGCCATACATGTAATGATTATGGAGACCCTCAAATGCCAAGGCAGTACAAACGCCCCACAAATGACACCATTTTGGAAAGAAGACACCCTAAGGTATTCGCTGAGGGGCATATTGAGTCCATGAAATATTGAATTTTTGTCATAAGTTAGCGGAAAGGGAGACTTTGTGAGAAAAACAAAAAATCCATTTCCACTAACTTGTGCCAAAAAAAATAAATCTTCTATGAACTCGCCATGCCCTCACGGAATACCTTGGGTGTCTTCTTTCCAAATGGGGTCACATGTGGGTATTTATACTGCCCTTGCATTTTAGGGGCCCTAAAGCGTGAGAAGAAAAATGCGAAAAATGCCCTTCCTAAAGGTACTCATTGAATTGGGGCCCCTTTGGCATCTTTGCTGCACAAAGTGGCACACATTTGGTATCGCCGTACTCAGAAGAGTCAGGGCAATGTGTTTGGGGTGTATTTTACATATACCCATACTTTGTGTGAAAAATCTCTGTAAATCACAACTTTTTCCATTTTTTTATACAAAGTTGTCAATTTACAGAGATATTTCTCTCACCCAGTATGGGTATATGTACAAATACACCCCAAAACACATTGCCCTACTTCTCCCGAGTACGGCGATACCAAATGTGTGACACTTTTTGCAGCTTAGGTGCGCAAAGGGGCCCCAATTCCAATGAGTACCTTTAGGATTTTCACAGGGCATTTTTACGCATTTGGATTCTCACGCTTTAGGGGCCCCTAAAATGCCAGGACAGTACAATTACCCCACAAGTGACCCCATTTTGGAAAGAAGACACCCCAAGGTATTCTGTGAGGGGTATGGTGAGTTCATGTAAAGTTTATTTTTGTCACAAGTTAGTGGAATATGAGACTTTGTAAAAAAAAAAAAAAAAAATCCAATTTCCACTAACTTGTGCCAAAAATAAAAACTTCCATGAACTCACTATGCCCCTCAGTGAATACCTTAGGGTGTCTTATTTCCGAAATGGGGTCACTTGTGTGGTATTTTTACTATCCTGGCATTTTAGGGGCACCTAAACGTCAGAAGCAGCTTGAATCCAAATGCGTAAAAATGCTCTGGAAATCCTGAAAGTACTCATTGATTTAGGCCTTTAGCACCTTGGTTGAAAAAGTGGCACACATGTGGTATCTCCGTACTCGGGAGAAGTAGGGCAATGTGTTTTGTGGTGTATTTTACATATACCCATGCTGGGTGAGAGAAATATCTCGGTAAATGGACAACTTTGTATAAAAAATGGAAAAAGTTGTGATTTACCGAGATATTTTTCACAAAAGTATGGGTATATGTAAAAATACACCCTAAAACACATTGCCCTACTTCTCCCGAGTACGGCGATACCACATGTGTGCCACTTTTTTCAACCAAGGTGCGCAAAGGGCCCAAATTCCAAAGAGTACTTTCAGGATTTCACAGAACATTTTTACGCATTTGGATTCCAAACTGCTTCTGACGCTTAGGTGCCCCTAAATGCCAGGATAGTAAAATACCCTACAAGTGACCCCATTTTAGAAAGAAGACACCCCAAGGTATTCTGTGAGGTGTATGGCGAGTTCATGTAAAAGTTTATTTTTGTCACAAGTTAGTGGAATATGAGACTTTGTAAAAAAAAAAAAAAAAATCCAATTTACACTAACTTGTGCCAAAAATAAAAACTTCCATGAACTCACTATGCCCCTCAGTGAATACCTTAGGGTGTCTTCTTTCCGAAATGGTGTCATTTGTGTGGTATTTACTGCCCTGGCATTTCAGGGGCCCCTAAAGCGAGAGAAGTAGTTTGAATCCAAATGCGTAAAAATGTCCTGTGAAATCTCTAAAGGTACTCATTGATTTAGTCCCTTTGCTATTTGGCTGCAAAACTGTCACACATGTGGCATCGCTGTACTCAGGAGAAGCAGGGCAATGTGTTTTGGGGTGTATTTTTACATATACCCATGCTGGGTGAGAGAAATATCTCGGTAAATGGACAACTTTGTATAAAAAATGGAAAAAGTTGTGATTTACCGAGATATTGTTCACAAAAGTATGGGTATATGTAAAAATACACCCTAAAACACATTGCCCTACTTCTCCCGAGTACGGCGATACCACATGTGTGCCAGTTTTTGCAGCTTAGGTGCGCAAAGGGGCCCTAATTCCAATGAGTACTTTTAGGATTTTACAGGGCATTTTTACGCATTTGGATTCTCACGCTTTAGGGGCCCCTAAAATGCCAGGGCAGTACAATTACCCCACAAGTGACCCCATTTTGGAAAGAAGACACCCCAAGGTATTCTGTGAGGGGTATGGTGAGTTTATGTAAAATTTTATTTTTGTCACAAGTTAGTGGAATATGAGAATTTGTAAAAAAAAAAAAAATTTCATTTCCGCTCACTTGTGGCAA
Source organism: Bufotes viridis (assembly GCA_033119425.1). NCBI lineage: Eukaryota > Metazoa > Chordata > Amphibia > Anura > Bufonidae > Bufotes > Bufotes viridis. The sequence goes on along the minus strand of CM065591.1, from coordinate 223,676,269 downwards.
AAATAAAAACTTCCATGAACTCACTATGCCCATCAGCGAATACCTTGGGGTGTCTACTTTCCGAAATGGTGTCATTTGTGGGGTGTTTCTACTGTCTGGGCATTGTAGTGCCTCAGGAAACATGATAGGTGCTCAGAAAGTCAAAGTGCGGAAATTTGCTTTTTTGCACCATAGTTTGTAAATGCTATAACTTTTGCGCAAACCAATAAATATACACTTACTGCATTTTTTTTTATCAAAGACATGTAGTACAATAAATTTAGAGAAAAAATTATATTGAAAAGTAGTTTTCTTTGAAAAATTTTGTGACAGAAAGTGAAAAATGTCATTTTTTTGCAAAAAAATCGTTAATTTATGATTAATAGCAAAAAAAGTAAAAATGTCAGCAACAATGAAATAGCACCAAATGAAAGCTCTATTAGTGAGAAGAAAAGGAGGTAAAATTCATTTGTGTGGTAAGTTGCATGACGGAGCTACAAACAGTTAAAGTAGTGTAGCGCAGAATTGTAAAAAGTGGCCTGGTCATTAAGGGTGTTTAAGCTAGGGGGGCTTAACTGGTTAAAAAAATAACTTTGAAAATTATTTGTGCATTGCCATATTCTGACAGCCATACATTTTTTTAATTTATGTCATTATGTATCCATGAGCTTTCTGACATTTTAGTTATTTTCTTAGTCATAGCATAAAAAGGATGTACACTTGCACCTGTTTTAACAACAAATACAACCAATCAAATCTTGCTACTTCACTAGTGACATGATTTTCAGACCACCTATTATTCATTTAACCCTGTGATGTACATCAATATGGAGACATTGTCTAATATACATAATAGTCTTAAAAAGTTTAATCCCTGTGGATACCTAGTGTTTAGTTTTATAATGCAATAGGCTTCTCTCATAAAAAGTTTTCTTTTCAATCACCCCCTCTTTCTGGGTAATCAACCAGTTCGAAAATGAAAAATTGCAAGTTATATACCGCCGATTAATTATAAACATCTATGAAATGTTTAGCACCTGCCAAATTCTCTTTTTTCTTAGACACGGTATATGGGCTACATGCTTCACAAGAAGTTTTATTACTTTACTTGTACATTCTACACAAGACAGATTACACGTGGTGCACTAACTGTATTGTATACCCAACATGATGTGAATTACAATTTAAAGGATTTTATAGCTTTTATCCTCCAAATTCAGTTTTTTACCATATTTCCACATTCACTTTGCATATCCACATTTGAAAAAAACCTTTTTGTGATGACCAGGATTTTTTGTTTCGTTTCTTCCTTCTCGCATGCAGCATGCTGAGTGCAAACGTGTTCCCTCTTCTCACCACACATCGATAGCCTTGCTTCACTATCCCAGATAGCACCTTATACTGATTCAACTCAGGTATTTCTGTATAATCTTTCTTATGGCACCAAACTGATTGCTATACGGGGGTCGGAAAAGTTGATATAGCATTTTTTTAAAATTATTCATATCTTTTTTTCTTTCAATACACAGGTTTTTCTCTCTTTACTTTGAACCTGTGTATATGTATTAGTTATTATTTCATCCTTATGGCCTCTCTTTTAAATCACTACCAATGATGTCACATTGTTCCTTAAAAGTGTCCTCATGAGAACATATCCCTTTTGCTCTTACAAATTCTCCTTAGGAAATAGATTTTATCATATCTATTGGATGATTGCTAGTTGTATTGAGTATATTTCTTGATCCCGGTTTGTGATGAACAGATGTACTTTGTTTGACTACATTGTCTCTTAATTTCAAATCCAGATAATGAGTTATAATTACATATTCTATAATTATACCATCATCTATCTAGGCAGTGCATGACTCAACAAAATAATATTACACAAAGAGGGTTGCGTATTCAGCTCCTTCAGGACTGAGTTTGCATAAATCAATGGTACGAACAGATATAATAAACTTTGTAACATCGCTTATAAAAGAAAATTGCCTTCTCTAGGTATGACTCACTTCTTCCAACTTCCTCCTGCACTGATCTCTCACCCTTAATTCACTGTTAAGATCTATCTTAAGAGCTCGCTGAGAGGTAAGAGTACATGCTGCCTATAGAAGTCTATGAAGGTGAGGATGAAGTGAGGAAGCAGCTCCAGAGAGGCAGAGATACACTTAGAGATTATCCTGAGGGCTCTAGTACGTTTTCTACATCACCCTGGTGGTTGATTCAAAGCTGCACTGCTCAGTACTGCTGTATAATGTCCATCATGCAGCTGCTCCTGAGGGTGTGCTACAGAGAGTACAGAGAGAGCTACTGACAGAGAGTCAGTAGAACAGGATCACCTATATATGTGCTGTGTATGGGAGACATTATAGCAGCTAATAACATAACATATACCATTTGCGTTGTTTTAATTAAAACAAAAAAATTATGAAAATACGTTTTAACTGTAATATGTTTATGCACACACAAATTTTGTACACTGTTTCCTCAAATTTCAATATAGCCACTTTATTTTTGTAATATATTTAAGTTTTTAAAAATACATTATACAACGGATGTATCGATGCCGTTTCTGTTAACTCCCATAGTAGTGTATTGGTGCGACGCAAACAGTATAGCACAGCAAGCTATGTAGTTTCCTTAAGTCCTGAATTACAGAAACATAATAGCTTGCTGTGCTACGCTGTTTGTGTAACTCTCATTCACTGCTACGGGAGTTACAGAAAAGCAGAGCACCGGATGCTCAGATGGTTCCGTGATTCTGCCACCTCCAGCCAGCCATTAAAAGGCCAAGATGGGACAGCATTTTAAAATTATGCTTGAAAAAGTTTGAACTACATAAAAACCCCTTTAAGTAATTTTGAAGTACGCTATTTTTATGCACTGTTTGCAGAGATGTCAGCAAGTGTAGCCCCATAAGTGACCCAAAGTGAAAACTATATTCCTCAAGGTATTCAATGATTAATATTTTGACAGATTTTTTTTATTTTCCAGCAATAAGTGTAAAGCCAATGTAAAAATTACAATTTCAATTAGTATCACATTTATAGGACATATTTGCCATACATACTGTATATGAAGCTAAAGAAGAGCACACCAACATTTATTACGCTGTTTCTCCTGTCCTTAGATATTCTCCAAACATAATCTGTTGGCTGGCCATACGACAGTGCTGAATAGGAAATGAGCATCCTGGGGCTTTCAGGGTGCACATTTGTGCCCCATTCCACGCTTGCAGAGAATTTGATGTTGTAGAACTATGCAGAACCCCCAGAGGTGAATACATATAAAAACTACACCCCTAAGGTATTCATCTAGGGCAGGCATCCTCAAACTGCGGCCCTCCAGCTGTTGCAAAACTACAACTCCCAGCATGCCCGAACAGCCTACAGGTTATCAGCCTACAGCAGGGCATTGTGGGAGTTGTAGCTTTACAACAGCTGGAGGGCCGCAGTTTGAGGATGCCTGATCTAGGGGATGTGAGTATTTTAAGCTCGCATGTTCCAGGATTTTAATCATTTATAGAACATTTTCTTTACAGACTATATGAAACTGAAGAGCAGCACTGCAACATTTTTGATCATCTTCACTTTTTAAAATGTTTAGACTAGCCTCTGCTTTTGCTATAATCTGCTGTCTGGCCACACTGCAAATAATTTGAGCTTGCAAAATGATAAAACATCACTAGAAGTGCCCCTACTTTGAAAAGATATTCGATAGCAAACTTAAGTGGGAGTAAGGTGTTTTTAACGACAGCATATTAATCTGCAAAATCCAAATGTATACTCTATTAATCCAATCTTTAGAGCTATGAAGCATATTTGAATCAAATGAAACGGGAAGAAAAATTTGCACTCATGTTCCTAAATTCATGTATACAAGCAGATTAGTATGTTGTTCTAAAAAAGCACAGGATAAAAGAACAACTACAGCACTATATAATGTCACAGCTGGCACCTTGCTCTCACTGCCAGGATTGGAGATAACACTGGCCCTGGCAGTTAAACCTACCAGATGCTGCAGGACTGTGGCATTTGAGGGGTTAGACGGATGTAAAAAAAGAATACTCTTCCCATTTCTCATACATTAAAAAAAAGAAGCTAAAACATAATTGATTTTGCAGTGTCCATAAATTTACAAAATATTAAAATATACTTATCACGCGCAGTATAAAAAAAAAACAGAATAGTTTTTTTTTGGTCATCTCAACCAACCAAATAAATAAAAAAAAATAAAAAGAAAAGTTGCATATATTCCAATATGATATAAAATACAAATTATAGTTCCACTTGCAAAAAAGCAAGCCTAATTCTGTTGGCAGAAAAATATATATATTTTATTTACTAATTTTAAAAAAAGCTTTTTCATTTTTCTTTAACAAACAATAATAATTAGAGATGCGCAAATCGAAGATGACGAAGTGGAATTCGATCCGATTTTCAGGAAAAATTCGATTCGCAGTGAATTTCCTCACGCTTTGTGGTAACGAGTCGCATTTTTTTCCTAAAATGTCTGCTGAACGTGTTAGGACATGGAGGAAGGAACTCTGGGAAGGTGGGATCACCCATAATGCCATGCATGCAGCCATTCAGCAGCCAGCCCTGTGATGTCACAGCCCTATATATAGCCTCAGCCATCTTGGATTCAGCCATTTTCCAGTGTACTTAGCGCAGGGAGAGACGTCAGCAGGCGCTAGGGACAGTGCTAGAAAAAACGTAATTGTGCTAAAAAAGCGATTTACAAGTTCAGGGAAAGATTATTCAAGGTGTAGGGAAAGGATAGGGAGGAATCATTCCACAGCATTTATGTTGAACAGGGTTCAGTAGGGGAGGTTACAGCCTGGGTAATGGGAACAATCCTATTACACCTTGCTGAACTGACTGGGGATCCAAATTGCCATTATGCAGCTCTAGCAAACCGTTCTTGTTGTTAGGGTGCAAGTGCTGTTTAATAGCGCCATTAACAGAGTTTATTACAAGGAACTATTTCTATGTCTTACTTGCCCTTGTGCGGTGCAGGTATATGTTCTAAAGCCCTTTTTGCTGTGTATTAGTAGCAAAAGTAAAATATATTTGCCGTTCAGAGGTGCAGTTAAATGTTCTAAAGCATTCTGTGGCGTGTATAAGTGAAACAAAATAAGGGCGGAACAATATGGAACAATATTTGTCGTTCAGTTATATGTTCTAAAGCCCTTTTTGACGTGTATTACTGGCAAAAAAAAAAAATATATTTGTTGTTCTGCGGATATGTTCTAAAACCCTTTTTAGCGTGTATTAGTGGGGAAAAAGAAAAAGGGCTTTTTAGCAGTTGTGTGTTGAAGTGAGAAAATTACAGCCCTTTATAGTATGTATTAGTGGAAAAAATATATATATTTGCTGTTCAGTGGTGAAGTTCCATTGTACTACAGCCATTTACAGGGTGTATTAATAGTATAGAAACATACGTCCTATTAGCCGTTCTGCGGTGAATTGTAATTGTTATATTTATTTTTTGGGGGTGTATTAATAGGAAAAAGAATACGGGAAACTTTATGGGCGATTGTAGACTTTCTTCTGTATGAACCGAATTACGTTGATTAGCCATTCATTTGTGAAATTTATTTGTCAAACAGCCTTTATGGGGAAAATTGATGGGAGATTGTAGACCTTCTTCTGTATGAACCGAATTACGTCGATTAGCCATTCAGTGGTGAAATTCGTTTGTGATACAGCCTTTTTTGGGAAAATTGGTCGGTAGCTATAACTATGGTCAAGGACAATATATGTCCTTTTATGGTCCACTGGGTAAATGTGGTTTCTGCCCAGCCACACCAGCAACTTGGCCACGTGACGGCGCTTACGCTTCCACGTTCTCACGCTGTTGGTCCTGCAACAATGTCCGCCTCTACCTCATCCTCCACTGCAGGGACAATTCACAGTGCTCCTCCAGCATACCACATGTACAGGGCATGGTGGTGTCACACTGTTCTACACCTCATTTGCCTGGGTTAATGGAGTCACACAGGGGAGAAACAGTTCCGGGGGCCTTCATCAAGAAATTGAATCCTGGCTTTCTCCATGACAACTCAAAATTGGAACCATGGTGACCCAGAACGGGAAGAACATGGTGTCGGCGCTGCGTCAAGGAGGGCTGAACCACAAAGCATACCCTTCCCTAAGCTGCAGCGGCAGAACGGCATCCCCTAACATAGGCTGATATGAGACGTTTCCACCCTCCATATGTTGGACCGACTATACGAACAGAGAAAAGCCATAAACGATTTTTTGATGATCCAAGCGGACAGGAGTACTCCCCTGTGTAAAATTAATGTCAGCCAGTTTCAGCTCATGTGGGACACCTGCCATTTGTTCAGGCATTTTGAGGAGGCCACATTATTTGTCAGTCGCCAGGACTACGGGATGAACGACGTTATTCCAGTGCTTCATACCCTGGAACAGATGCTGGTAAATCTGGCTGGTCAGGGGACTGGAGACATGCCGCCTAGAAAGATGGTGGCAGAGTTTGATACATTTGTCTGTCAAGATCTCTGTTTACAGTCAGTGAACGGGAACATCATTTATCGCAAGGATATGCAAACACCTACCCGATGGGGTGTTAAACCCCAGAAGTAGGTCATCGGCAAGAAGGAGCAGTAATTTTCACAGCTTGAGGTATCCTCCCGGAAGCTTGACCTCTGCAAGTCGACGGTCTGCATTGCAAAGCTTGTCTAAAAGAAAAATCCCGCAGTGAACCCCCTTGGAAGAAACTCTTGATCCGGCACAGGCTGCTTTGCTCCTTCAAAAACAATGGACTCTGTACAGCGTGACACCGATGTATAATTTCTCATACACCAGACTGAAAGAGTATTCCAAGCACCTGTCTGCCCACATAGCTGCCGAGAAGCAGAAGGGTCTTGCCATTGAAGTGGGCTCAGAGCTGAACCTAAAAGCCAAATTTTCCTGTTTATCTGGACTCAAAGGAAAGGACAGAGATCCACTGACTGTGCTCATACAGATTTCATCCAAGCCTCCACTCACCAAGGCAAGTACAGAAGACCGAATTGTGTGGACAAGTTGGTTCTGCAGGACGTACACAGAGGACGTTACCAGGCACATTTACTTGCCTCCCACTCTTCCGGTATAACGGCTTCAGCTATCGTAGGGACGTGGTTCCAAAGAAACTTTGACTGTTGTTTTGGTAAGCTGGTGATCAGTTCTCAGGACGTTACATGGCTAGCAACAATATGGACCGGATATGACGTGTCTGGATCAATGTCGGCCACAGAGTTTGTTTTCTCTGTGCCCGTCTAACCTCGCATGGACATTTCTTATGCCATCCATGCAGAGGACTTCAAGGCTATATGGATATTCATAAACCAAAGGACGAGGTCACGTTGGAGGAAGTGGACAATTTATTTCAATGTCTTTACTTGCATTTCTTCAGATACTTTAGAATCCACTTATCAGCAACCCAGCTAGTCAAGGGGAAGGCATCTGTGGTATCAGCGCATTGTGAAGGAAAAGATCCTCAGTAAGGACTACCTAATCCGAGTGCTGGGATTCATCAGGGAGCTGGCCATCAATAACATCCAGTACTGAACACATGGACGACTCTCATCTCGGACCTTGTCCACAATGTTCGGGACCCCCCGGACGTCTTACTTGTCTTAGACATGATCCCTGCAATGCTTACTACATGTTATACCGCTTCTTACCATTCTGTTACAGTGGCTGTGAGACCTGCACATACTAAGGATTATTTATGAAGATTTTCGGGTGTTGTCTGTACTGACCAGTTACCTTCCAGCTGTGATTGTATAGCCTGCACTGTAGGAATGAGCTGGAGTCTGCTTGTTTGCTGGACTGTCCTCCAGTTATCAGCCATAACCCCATACATTTAATGATCAATATGCATTACCATCGTGGTCACCCCGACACTAGTTGTCAATCCATTCTTGTTGATAAAGCACTTTTTTTTTCAGTTTGTCTTTTAAATCTTGTGGTTTTGCCCCTTCTCTATTGTATTTTGTGTGTGTTAATGTCCTGTTTTTGAAATAAAGTTTTTTTGTTTTTTCTGCCCCGTTCAAATAATTTTTTGGCTTGTGATTTGGTAGCCAACAGCAGGAGTGGGTACAAAACAAAGAAGACATCCAAATATTACATTCACGTGTCATCTCTGTTTTGGATCCACTCCTGTTTTTTTGGTTTTAGCAACACTGATGAATTACTGACCAAATGCTGACTGAGTGAAGGCGGATGCTCAACAGACAGGTTCCGTTTTTTGGGGGGGATTATTAGTCTGACAGATCAGAGGAAGGCCAAAATAATCAGTGATGTCAACACAAACTTACTGCTGACACCCTCACCATTCTGTCGGGGGGCTCTACTTGTATAAGCATTTAAAAGAACAGGTTCTGTAGACATGTATGTGGAATCACCTGATAACGTTGTAAAAGGAGTGCGCTTATTCTTGGTGCTAACAATCGACCTGTAAGGCCGAGTTCATACTTGAGTTATTTGGTCACTTTTGAAAAATTCGCTCATCTCTAATAATAATAATTTAAAAAAATATATAAAATGTTGGTATCTCTATAAGAATATATCACAGAACGGATTTTGATGCTCATGCAGAACCCACCGTGGTTGTTCACTTTAGAAGCTGCGGACGCACTAAACCACAAGTGAACAGCTGCTGCAGCTGTCCAACCCCCACACCCAGAAGGGACATGTTGCAGCTTTAAACCACCTGCCTGTGAATCGCAGTGCTGCCAATGTCTGCACCTAAATTCCGCCGTGTGAACCGGACCTGACCTGCAAAATAAAATTAAAGGGATTGTCCAAGTTTTTAATACTGATGATTATCATCAGGATAGGTCATCAATATGTGATCAGTGGGGGTTCAACACCTATCACCTCAGCCTGTTTTTAAAAAAACTGTGGCGCTCCATGAGCACTGCAGCTGCTTCTTAGGTCAGTGACGTCACTTTTATCAGTCACATGACTAGTATATTCTATTTTTATTTCCGGTTCTACAATTGCTTTCACCACTTTGGGAACAGATGGACACCACAATTATACTAAACATCTAAAATACATGCGGTGTTTATTGCGATAGAAACTGCTGCTACTGATGACAAATCCACAAGCAAACCACACAATAAAATATTTTAAAATTTACAGGGATTTTCCATTCCAACACCTAGCAACCCCACTGATCAGCTCTTACAGACATTGGCTGCGCTAGAAACTATTCCGTGGATGGAACCAGTAGCACAAAGTTCCCTCTACTGTGTAATGGTGGTGCCCAGGTATTGCAGTTCAACTTCCATTTGATTGAATGGCCGCTGGGCTGCAATAAGTCGGCACTGGAAACAACACTGTGGACCTTTTGTCCACAGTATATTTTCCAGCAGATGCTTTAAAGCTGATAGGTGGCAGTGCTGGGTCTTGGACCTTCATCGATATCAAACTGATTACCTGTTTAAATATCCTGAGGATAGGCCATCTGTATCCAAGTATCCGAAAACCTGTTTAACCCCATAAGGATCAGACCAATTATTCCTTTTTCTACTCGACTTCCAAGACCCATAACATTTTTACCTCTCCGTTAACACAGCCTTATGCTCATTTTAAATTGCATAAATTCTCTATATCTTGTATAGAAAAATGGGAAACAAAATTCTCTCGGTGAAAAAGAACGCGTATTAGTCATGTTTTTTGGAGTTTTGATTTCACTATACACTAAAAATTACATGATGAGCTCACTCTGTGGGTCAGTATGATTATGGTGATACCAAATTTTGATACTTTTTTTTGTTTTACTACTTTTAAAAATAATACATTTAAAAAATAAAAATGTTTTTTGTATCACCACGAAATACCATCAGTATTTTGGGCTCATGCACACGACCGTGTGCTGGCTGGGCCCATGCTGCGGACCGCAACCACAGGGCCGCTGCATGCGGATCTATTCACTTGAATGGGGTCCGCGATCTGCACCGCAAAAAAGTAGTGCATGCGGTGCAGATCCGTTCCGCACTGCATCTCCTGAATTTCGGACCCATTCAAGTGAATGATGTATGCGGGACGCCCTTATACACATATTCCTTCCTCCCTGCATTTTTTATGCTCTCCCATAGACTGTAATGGGTGTATTTAGAAAAAAAATATGCACAAAACTCGGATATGCTACGGATTTCAAATATGGATGGAAATTATACGCCCATGTGAATAGCTCTAGTTATTAATATTAGCAGCGGATTCTGGTACATAAAATCCAGGCCATATATGGATTGCAAATACGCTGGTATGAAAGCGGCCTTTATCTGTATGCTAAATAGCTGCAGAGATATCTACGTTTTTATTGATATGCAATTGAGAGGTTTGAGCAGCATGAGGTGGGGCTGAATCCTTTGAGCACTGCTTTGTAACACTCCCTGTGCTCTGCACACTCTCCCCCCCCTTGATTGACAGGGCTAGACATCAGCATGCTGAGGGCAGAGCTGTGTCCTAGCATATACATATTATATACACTGCTTATTGTAGCTTTACTACATCGTGATATACTCAGAAAGCTAATATACATATTACTACTTTATTCACAGGTGTAATATATGAAGACACCAGTAATGTGTATTAGCTTATAAGCATATAAAAAAAAAAAAACACACAACAGCCTTCTGCTTGGTTTTGTATACAGAGATCCCAGGTTTGAATCTTGGGAGAGACTTCAAGGTTTTTTTCTTCCACATTTAGCCCATAATAAAAGTCTATATCCTTATCATATTGAGAATAATGTTTTTAGGCTTAAAAAGCTAATAGATATAAATAATACGGACACTCAGCTCTATGGAATTACACCAAAATTTAATATATCCATCAGCACAAAAAATAAAGTACACTATATTGACATATAAAATAAAATTACTTGAATTAAAACAGAGATTAGTGATTACCAATCAATAACGAGGTAAGGCATCGCCATTCGCATAAAAAATTAGGTCCTATGATAAAATAGTATAGAATGAATTGCCACTTGTTCACACTTAGGCCTCATGCACGCGGCCGTGCGCGGACCGTGGTATCCCGGCTGAATCCAGCTGACAGCAGGAGCGCACGGCGTCATTGGCTGCTATGACGCCGTGCGCTTCATGCCGCCACTGGACTACAGTAATACACTCGTACGGATGTATTACTGTAGTCCAGCGGCGGCATGAAGCGCACGGCATAATAGCAACCAATGACGCCGTGCGCTTCTGCTGTCAGCTGGATTCCAGGCCGGGATACCACGGTCCATGCACGGCCATGTTCCACGGCCTTAGGTAAAGTGTCACTGTTCAACCTAGGTTAGTTGGTACAAAGTGTTCCCCGGTTTAGATAAGGGATTTTTTCTTTCAAATATGTGGTTAATTCATCCTTCAATATTCATCAAAGATATGGACAATCATTGCTGCAAAAATTATATATAAAAAAAAAAAAAAAAAAAAAAAAAAAAATCGCATGGGGAAATTGGCATGAGAAAATCGCCTAGCGGTGTTTTACAGCATAAATAATTCCTGTAAGGAGATCGATCAGCAAGCAAACCATAAGTGCTATGCGGACATATAAATGTTACCGTGTTTTCACCACATGTATGTGGCCGGATGTTCGCCAGTGTTGTTTTGTCTCCCAGATCAAAGTTGGATGTGCGCTGGATATTGCTGTTTTTTGTGCCGATAGATGTATTACATTTTGGTGTGATTCCATAGAGCTGAGTGCCCGTATTATTTATATCTTTTATCATTTTCTGGTTCCATTGGGGTAACTAATATACGTTAGGCACCACTGTCCATGAGACACCAGTAGAGAAGCCACCTGTCAATCAATATCTACTTAAAAAGCTAATAGATATTGCTGCTTTCTTTATAATCTTATATTGTCAACCACCTAACACATGAACTGCGCCATAATATGAGTGTAGTCGCGCCAATTAATACACTCCTAGAAAGACACACCACTTATCACAAAATATCAAAATTTTATTTCCATGATTAAAAATAATACATAATTATACATAATAAATACACCAGCAGCATTTTAGAGTACATGATGGCAAGACGGTAACGGAAGCAACACTTGTTCAGCACAATCACTAATGTTGCGTCAGTCCTGATAACCCCAACGCGCGTTTCGCCCTTGAAAAAGCTACGGGCGAAACGTGTGTTGGGGTTATCGGGACGGACGCAACATTTGGTCAGTATCACTTTCTTGCTACCATACATGGTTGTACATTGACTATTGCCACTGTGGGATTTATATATGTTGGACGCTGAGGGAGACCCGATGGAGAATGGTACCATCTTGAGCTTTACTTGCTCATACTGGGAACATTGTTGACTGATTCTCCCAGTGTCCATACATACCAGTGATGCAAAGGAGAGCTGCACATGGTCATTAGTACCTGTTTACAGCTAGTAAAGGGAGGATTACAATAGGAGGTATGACTATCACCCCTATGTAAATACACCTATGCTTTATGTGGAGAGTGCTCCACACTCTGTATTTTAAAGTTGTGATAGTGTAGTGATTGTGCTGAACAAGTGTTGCTTCCGTTACCGTCTTGCCATCATGTACTCTAAAATGCTGCTGGTGTATTTATTATGTATAATTATGTATTATTTTTAATCATGGAAATAAAATTTTGATATTTTGTGATAAGTGGTGTGTCTTTCTAGGAGTGTAATCTTATATTGTGTCTGTGAATAATCCAGTAGTAGATTTTAGGTTTCTAAGCAAAAAACAAAAACAAAACAAATACTATTCTCAATACAATAAAGCCTTTTATTGTTATTATATGAATATATTAGAGAGAGAGAAAGAGAAAGAGAGAAAGAGAAAAAGAAAGAGAGAAAGAGAAAAAGAGAGAGATAGAGAGAGAGAGAGAGAGACTTGCTTTCTTGCTTATTAGCTTTCTGAGCAGATCTCAATGTGGTAAAGCCACAGAAAATTGTGTATACGATTTGTACATGCTAGGACACCGGTCTGGCCTCAGCATGCTGAGAACAAGTCCTGTCAATCAAGGAGAGGGGCGAGTCAGCAGCACATATAGCAGTGCTCTAAGGATTCAGTGCATCAACTTCTCATCTCACAATCAATAAATACACAACTATCTCTGCAGCTATATAGCACACAAGCAAAAGAAAGGTATTGTTTTAATGAGCATCATGAGCTCTAACAGGCAGTATACTTTAATAAGGTTGATCCTGGAGACACAACCTCTTGAAATGTGCCATTACATAAACAGAAGTAAAATATTTAACAATAGTAAAACATATAAACCCATGACAGTGATGTAAGTTAAAACAAATGGTCTCCCAAATGGAGGGATATACATTGACATTACATGGTAGTAAAGTGGTTATACAGGTCTGTGTGAAAACAACAAAATACAAGATATCCTTCTGAAGGGATACGAAATCAATGAATCTAACACTAAAACAAACCAGTGGCAACCATTTTTCTGTTAAGTTTTGTCATACTCCAGGATAAGTTATGTTTGGAGGAGCAACTAAGGAAAAGAAAGAGAAGACAAAAGATATGTTTAAGAAAATGCAGTGCATATACAAAAATGAATAAATTATATGTTGTTATGTTTGGGAGTGCATGTCTCTTACCATTTGAACTGTACATAGGAGGTCCTGGAGGATATACAGGGTATTGGACTGTTGGACCACTTGGTGCATACACAGGTACAGGTTCATATCCAGGAGGAGGTGGAGCAAACTTGGGGTCAACTGGGTATGGTGGTTGTGACGGATAAGGAGCCTGCATAGGGTATGGAGGCTGCGTAGGATATGGAGGCTGCGTAGGATATGGAGGCTGCGTAGGATATGAAGGCTGTGTAGGATATGAAGGCTGTGTAGGATATGAAGGCTGTGTAGGATATGGTGGTTGCTGAGAAATTCCTGACATCTGGGTTTCTTGCACTAAGACAAAAATAATTACAAATAAAGTGATCTGTTTATGCTATTTGCACAGTTTTCAGATGTTGCTTTACTAAATAACTGCACCAAAGCAGTGTTGCTTTTTAATAGAAATACCATGGAAACAAACATTTGATCCAGAAGCAGTTTGAAATCAAGCTATCTAGATATGGGATTGAAGACGTTCGGCTTTTCTGACACAGTCATTTTTTGTACTCCATGCCTTCCAGGAGCCATAACTTTTTTACTTCTCCATTCACATAGCCATATCAGGGCTTATTTTTTTGCAGAACAAGTTGTACTTTCTAATGGCACCATTTCGTAATACACAAAAATGACATGTTCTTCACTGTTCAGGTCAGTACAATGAATGGGGATTTCATCTGAGGACTGATGGGGCTTGGGGGCCTGATGAAAAATATTTATTTTCTTATTTTCCTCAAATATGAGAAAGGTACGTCTTATGGTCCGATGCGTCTTACGGATCGAAAAACATGGTAAAGATTTTTAATTATTTTGTATTTTTCTGATTTTATTTCACTTTATATCTTTACATCTATTGTAATGTCTTGGCTTTTGACCTCCAGTTATAAAGATACATTTCTCTCAGTTAGGGCTAGATAGTGATATCAAGATAGGATTCAACTGGTCAAACACCATTAGCATATGAAAGACAACAACAAAAGTACCTTAGTAAATAAAGTCCTAAATGTTCAGGAGAGTGGTGGAAACTCCTAGAAGTATCAAATTCTAGTTTAGTCATGCCAGGAATTACCTGGAAAGTTCTAGTGAGCTAACACAACCAATCAGATCATGCCAAGGTATATCATAGTAGGTTCTGGAACCAGCTCTTAAACATATAAATGGTCAGAGCTTGAAAACCGGAAGAAGGCAAGGAAGGGAAAGCGAGGAAGAGAAAAGGAAGAAGAAACTGAAGGAACAAGAGGGGAACCACCAAGAGGATGCCAGGGAGACCATCACCTAGATATAGTGATGGCTAACCTCCGGCACTCCAGCTGTGGTGAAACTATGACTCCCAGCATGCTCCATTCATTTCTATGGAATAGCCAAGCAAGTGTACATCTTGGAAGTTGCAGTTTCACCACAGCCAGAGTGCCAGAGGTTAGCCAAAACAGAGTAGAGGTTCCAGGATCAAGATGCCCTCTGCAGAACACCACTCTGCTCCAACTACTGTAGGTCAGAACAGAGGAAGCACTAAAAAAATCCAGGAAGGAGAGGTATAATGTGTATCTTTGTTCCTTAAGGGTCAAAGGCTGCAGACAATTGGGTTACATTGTGTATGCATATGAATATATATGTTCGATGTGGCTCTTTTGATTAGGGGGAATTAGTGTCTTTTTATCACTGTATTGTGGTAATGTGTTTATTTCTGTGTGTATTTAAGGGGGTGGTCTTTTGTAACAAGTGATTTTCTCATTATATAAATATTTGTCATAAAATACAATTTGTTGGTCTGTGATTTCTTTGTCACATAATCCCAGAACTTCTATGAAATATTCATAGTTAATATTTTTACAAATATATGGAACGGAGCATGGCCGTATAGGTGCTTCCATGGCATGATGTCACAAAGTCATATGTTGTTCATATAAAGTAGTTTCCCTCTCCCCTTTTGTCTTTTATATCTAGAAGATTATGCCAGTGACTGGGTAACGGCTGTGATTGACCTACTGCATTGCTGACCGGTTGCTGGGTACAGTGCTATTTTTAACTCTACTCAGGATTGGCAGTGTGGACATTTTTTTTTATTTATTGCGTCACTTACAATGCGGAGCTCTCTCAGCGCTGAAGATTTCAACCAGGAAGATCTCACTCCTTCTTCCCTCTTTTTGTTGAGGTCTTTTTTAGTGGGGGGCTAGGGGTGGACAGGGGCTAAGTTACAGTGAGATTTAATTTACTTGGTGATATTTAAAAAAAGTTATTTATGGTTATTTTGTCATTATTTGTAGTTAACCCCTTAATAAAGACAGCAGGCAATTTTTACCCATGATTGGGTGTGTTTCTCTTATCTATAGTCGGCATAAGCTATAACTGACAAATGTGACTTCACGTGATGGATATATAAGTAAGAATAGAACTGAGCTATAAATCAGTGTTTATAAGGTCAGAGAGCAGAGATAAGGTTTATTAAATAACCAGCACAAAGTGAAAGTCCATCTGCTCCTGGTCTGATGGAAGAGACAGAAAATCCAAAGGTTGCTGCTAGAGCATGACGGCTCTGTACAGAAAAAAAGGACTTCATATTTCTAATAAAGACCAACTTAAAAAAATTATTTTTAGCTAAAAATTAGTACAATGAAATATCCCCCCCAAAAAAATTGCACCCCGATGTAATAACAATTCTGGAACATCTGTTCTTATACTGTATATTATAGTGCCATGCCTCCATTTTTGCTGTTAAAAGTTTACAAATAAATTGTCAGCAGTCTGCTTGGTGTTACCAGTAGTGGGTGTTTCTGACTCGGTCCAATCAGTGCTGCCAAGGTTGTACAGGGACACCCCCCCAAATGGCAATACCCATCTGTACCTTTACTGCAAGCTGCTGGCAATTCATTCATAACTTCTAGCAGCAAAATAAATGCACAGTCTTCTCTGGTTCAGAAACTGTACATGTGCTTGCTTTGCGTTGAGGTCCCCTTGTCAGTGCCGTAAATATACGGTGCAGGGCGTGAACGGCATCTAATAATCCAAGACTTGTTTGGATTTTAAAAAGTTGTTTTTGCTAAGGGTACTTTCACACTAGCGTTATTCTTTTAGGTCATTGTGTTCCGTCCTCGGGGCTCAATAACGGAAAAAAACTGATCAGTTTTATCCTAATGCATTCTGAATGGAAAGCAATTTGTTCAGTTTGCATCAGTTTTTCTTCAGTACAGTCTTTTCACGTTTTTTGGACGCAGATAAAAGCGCAGCATTTTGTATTTTTATCTCCGTCCAAAAAAGAGGAAACCCTTGACGAAATGACGGATCCGCCATTAATTTCCATTGAAATGTATTAAGGGCAGATTCGTCATAAAAAATTGACGCATTAACGGATCCGTTCCTCCACTCTGCGCATGCGCAGACCTTTAAAAATGGTAAAATAATAAATAACAGATCAGTTTTTACGGATGACAACAGAAAGACGGATCCGTTATTTCAATATAATTGTCAAACGGAGCTGTAAATGGATCCGTTTGCAAATGAAATCCGTTTTCAAACGTTTTAACGGATCCGTCGGGCAGTTCCGTTGACAGAACTGCCTGATGGATTCCTTCAACGCAAGTGTGAACGTACCCTAATACTGTAATTTCAGCTATGTTCACAAAGGTTCTATACCGTAGCAAGTGAGCTTCAGGGCTCTTTAAACGAGCCTGTCCCTTGCCGGAATCATGCTCCGTGTGAGAGAGGGATCGTGCGTTCTGGAGTCCAGAAGAGCACGGCATTATCATGATTTATAATGCTGTGTGCCTGTGCATGACTTTTCTGTAACGGAATCTTACTGACATAAAGGTGTCAATATGATTCTCTCACAATCATGATAATGTTGTGTGCTTCCTAAGTCCAGAACCCATGATCCATCTTCTTACATGGAGCGCGATTCCAACAAGGGCCACAGTTGTGTGAAAGAGCCCTTATAGAAGCTTTTTTAGTCATCCGATAATCCAGAATATTTGACAGGCGTGCCCCTAATGGCACCCAATGATTTTGGATTACAGCGATGCTACTGTACTTCATTTAAAGAGTGTCAGCAGACTTGACCCCTCAAAACTGCTAACACAGCTATATAGATGATAGGAGGTGCAGTGTAAGCATATATGGGAAGATAGTCGAGCAGGATGCATGACTAAGAAATCTAACTTTCATTCAGTTGCTGCCATCGTAATTGCCTAAGATGTGGTCCCTTAGCATTAAATGTTGTATTTCTTAGTCATGCAACATTGCCCTAAGTATGCTTACACTGTTCCCATCATCAACCACAGTGCTGTAAGCAGTTTTGAGAGGTCAAAGCTACTGACAGACACACTTAAAATGAACAGAAAACATTTTTTCATGAAGTGACCATTTAAATATCAGACTCACCAACGTAAGGTGTTCCGCGCTGGTGGCGCCGCTGGTACAAGTAGCAGCAAGAACACATGAAGCAGCAAATGAGGGTCACAATCACCACAAAGAAGAGGACGACAGCAAAGCCAATTCCTGCGATTGTCTTTGGGCTGCAGAGAACGCAAAGGCAAGGTTTTTTTTAATTAGTTAGTTATTACTAGTGAACACAAGGAGGCTTGAAGCCACAAGGGAGTAAACTAAATCATGCTGTTTATTTCAGTTGCATTAGTCATAGGCTACTTCTCATCCTATACATATATGGAGGGGTGTTCAATAAGTTATCTACCCCAGCATGTTCTGTCAGTGTTAGAGAGCTGAGCTTGACTGTACAGGTTGAGACAACACACAGTAGCATGTCAATCTGATGAAAGCACTGGAACTGACAGGATGGAAAGTGCAGTACAGTGCGAAGAGAAACCTAAAGAAATCCATGAAGGGATGATTGCTTTGTATGGTGATGATGCACCTTTCTACTACCAAGTAAAGTCTTGGGCCAATAAGTTAAAATGGGGTAGGGAATCAATTGAAGGCAACCCCCATTCAGGGCGACCTGTCGAAGCATCTTCAGAAATCTACTGTAAAACGAAGGCCATCATTTTGGAAGATCGTCTGGTCAAAGTACTGTTATAGCGCATGAATTAGACATTTCAGTGGGCACAGTTTCTGGTATCATTAATTATGTTTTGATGTCAAAGGTCAGCTCCTGGTGGGTGCCATGAACGTTGACACATGACCAAGAAAAATATTGTCGCCAGCAATATAGCCAAGAGAATTTAGACACACTTAGAGAAAAGCCAAGAAACTTCTATTCTCAAATTATTACGAGTAATGAAACATGGGTCCACCACCAAAATCCTGAGACCAAACAAGAGTCCATGCAATGGAAGTACAAGGGGTCACCAACTCCAAATACATTTTGTGTGCAGTAGTCAGCTGGAAAGATCATGGCCACAGTTTTTTGGGATACAGAAGGTGTTTTATTACTAGAATTCATGCTACACAAGACGACAATTACTGGAGACAATAAAGGCATTACGTGAGGCAATCAAAAAGTAAACACAGTAGGAAGTTGTCGGCAGGTGTGTTGCTGCTTCACTACAATGCGCCAGCTCACAAGTCTCGCAAATCACAAGCTGCTATGAGGGAATGTGGCTTCATAGAGCTTAAAGAGAACCTGTCACCAGGAAATTCACTGATAAAGCAGGCATGCTGCCTTGTAGGACTCACCCTGCTGAATATAATTATACCTTTTACTTGGTGATCTGTTGCTTTATTGTGGAGAAATATTACTTTTAATCCATATGCTAATGAGCTGATATGAGTCCAGTAGTTGATATGAGTCCAGCATTTTTTCTATTCAGAGCTGTAGCCCCTCCCCTATTTACTTCTTCAGTTGTAAAGGGGCGTGGTTTAAAAAAATGACCTGCATTATAGCCAATACAAGCCTTGCTGCCTTTCACTTTAAAGCCTAACTGCCATACCCACGGCGACATGTCCCTTATCAGCCATCATGTGTTTATCACCCCATGAATAAACTAGCCCTTATTATAATTACTAACTTCAATAATATATTCCTCCCCCTTTTTTTACCTAAGCATTCCCTGTTATTCATTTTCCCTCCAGTTATTAAAATGAATGAATGATGTAATAAACCACGCCCATTTTACAACTGAAGAAGTGAATAGGGGAGTGGCTATAGCTCTAAATAGAAAAAACGCTGGACTCATATCAACTACTGGACTCAAATCAGCTCATTAGCATATGGATTAAAATTACTTTTTCTCCACAATAAAGCACCAGATCACCAAGTAAAAGGTATCATTATATTCAGCAGAGTGAGCCCTACAAGGCAGCATGCCTGGTTTATCAGTGAATTTCCTGGTGACAGGTTCCCTTTAAGCATCCATCCTACAGTCCAGACCTGGCTCCCAGTGATTACTTTCTCTTTCTAAACCTGATGATATTTCTACGTGGGCAATTATTTCCTAATGATAATGCAGTCAAGCATGCGGTAACAGGGTTCCTGCAGGAGCAGGAAGTCTCCTATTCTAAGGGCATCCGATCACTGGAGGCGAATTGGAATAATTGAGGTGAAGTCAAAGTAGTAAGTTTATTTTCTCAGAAAATTTAGATTCAGGTAGATAAGTTATTGAACACCCCTCGTAGTTTAGCAAAAAAAAAGAAAATATAAATAAAATCAAGCATCTTAGATTACAGACTCTGTACGTCCATAGGTTTTTCTCCAGGGCCATCTTCTATATATCTTACCCTCTGCTTTTCCTCTGGCAGTCATAACAAGGGTTACATCATGCAGCCAAACAATAGTGAAGATTTATTATTATTGTTTTTAATTCAGACTGCTTAAAGCTGGCTGAGGCTGGCAGAGATGCACTAAATTCATTACACTGGCTCATGCTGTGTGATATATTTGATGCACCTTTCAGGGGGATGCCAGATGCAATGAGCACTTCCATCAATACAGATGGAAGAGCTTAACTACTGTGAGGGGGGGCACAACAAGGGCATAACTACTGTGGGGGGGGGGGGGCACAATGAGGACATAACTACTGCAAAGGGGGCACAATGTGGGAATAACTTGTGGAGGGGCGCAATGGGGGCATACCTACTGTAAAGGGGCACAATGGGGGCATAACAACTGTAAAAGGGTGCAATGGGGGCATAACTACTGTGAGGGAGCACAATGTTTTAAAGTATGGGGGAGGGGGGCAGAAAAAGGACCTGCCTTGGGTGCCAAACACTTTAGGTACGTCCCTCTTCCTTACACCATCTCTTGGTCAGCTTACCTTAGACCAATATATTTCACTAACATTTAGGAGCCTTTAAAGTTTTTTTCAGAGACTTTACAACTGATTAACTCGGTTAAGTCAGCATAAAGTTGATAACAGGTTCAGTTTAAGTTTATCTACATGGTAAATGCCATTTGCTGAAGTTAGACAACCCCTTCAATACAGGTTGGAGCCTTATTCGGGGGCATTATAATACAGGGGTCACTAATACAGGTCAGAGCCCTACAAGGGGGCATTATAATACCCTACAAAGGTGCGCTAATACAGGCATGAGCCCTATGGGGTGGGGGGCAATATAATAGAGGGGCAGTACAAGGGGGGGCATTAATACTGGCCTGAGCACTAGAGGGGGCACTACAAGGAGGCATTAATATGGGCCATATCACTACAGTGGGGCATTATAATACACAAAGCACTAAGAGGGAGCATTAATACAGGTCAGAGCTCTACAGGGAGCATATAATACAGGGGATTTACAGGGGGGGGGGGTATAACTAAGAGGGCATTAGAATTTCAAGGGGCACTGTAGGGGTCTTTATAAATAATAGCTCTACTACAGGGGGCATAAATATTGGGGCCACAATAGTGGGATTTGTAACTACTGTGCACTCTACAGGGGGTGTCAAGAGAGGGGTTTCATTAGTGCTGGGGGCACTATTACTACTGGGGTACAGTGGGGGCATTATTATTGAGCACAATATGCAGGGCATTGCAATTAATGGGGGCACTCTTGGGGAGTATTATTGCCATTGGGGTACTGTAGCAATCCCAAGTTTTTTTCTGTGTAAAGCCCATGCAGTATATCAGGCAGTTTGAGACCTCTGATTTAAAGGAAACCTGTCACCACAATTATCTATTCAAATTTACTGGCATCATATTACAGAGCAGGAGGAGCTGAGCAGGTCGATATATAGTTTTGTGTACAAAGAGTCAATATAACCTGTATATTATTGATAGAAGTTTGTGTTCAGTCAAGGCGGAGCCCAATTGGTGGTCAGTCTTGGACTGGGCTGACTGGGGCCTACCAGTAAAATTTATTTTGGGGGCCAAAATACGGCTACATCCAAATTTTACCTGCTCACATGGCAGCAAGATGCTACAAGATAATTATGAGGTCCCTGCAGCAATTTTGAGAAGGCAGGTCTCTGGGAAAGGAGGATACTGACTGTCCTGCCTCTGTACCTATAATTCATCTCAGCCACATGAACGTGTATATAATAAACTGGGCAGTTTCTTAAATATTCAACCCAGTTTTTTTTTTATGTCAACGTAGGCAGGTTGAGGTGCTGTACAATCTATATGCCGTGCAGTACGTCTATTGTGTTACGTGCCACATGTGCAGGGGGTGAACAACAAGGGGCCTACCTTGCTCAAGGAACCCACCAGGGGATTCACCTGTACCACTGTGGGCCTGTCCGAGCCTTTTGGCGGTCCTACTCTCATTGACTGACAGCTATATCTGTGTTAGAGTGCACACAGAAACAGTTGTCAATCACAGAGCAGAACCGTCCACATGGCTACTGAGCTCAGAAAAAGCAGATTTAAATGAATAAAATACAAGTTATACTGAATCTTTTCTCATAAAACTATATAATCAAATCTACTCAGCTTTTCTTGCTCTATAATAACATGCTGTCAGTTCAGACTGCTTGTTCAACATGACTTGTAAGCTTTAAAGGGAATCTGTCAGCTACAAAACATTCACCAAACTACAGTAGGTGGTGTATGGTGTAAGTGATGCAGAGTCAGGTTATGTCATTTTTATCTTCATACTAACTTGCATTCCGAAGTTGTGCTCCGATAAACCAGCAGTAAAATGCATTGGGAGGACATAACCAGACTTCGCATCACTTACACTATAAACAGTTTACTCTAGTTTGGAGGGATGACAGATTCGCTTTAACGCCCATCACTGAAATTCAAAAGCATGTCTATAGGGGAACTGTTTAGCTATCAAAGGAATTTCAGTGAATATATTATTACTGTTAGTCTCATAAATATTTGAACATTGACCAGGGTAATGCTAATTTAGGGTCTACCACAACATGATGGAGCCAAAATTAAATGCAGACTTTTAAATATCAGTAATGTGAGGTATTAGGTTCCCATAGAATAAAGGGTACGGGTCAGTTTTACTGAATAAGGAACAGCGCAGAGACAAAACCTGTACAACTGTGGTGGAATAGCATTTTTTTCAATTCCACACAATTTGGAACTTTTTTCCCTTCTTCCCGCTACCCTGTATGCAACATTAAGTGGTGTTATTAGAAACAAGCTCTTATACGGCTATGTAAACAGAAAAATAAAAAGGTTATGGCTCTGGGACTCTAGGGGTTAACAAAAAACCTACTAGAGGGAAGTATCTCTGTCTCTATTAAATTAATTCATATGATCTAGGAGAAATGTAGACCCCATCCACAATTTTTCCCATTGTTTTTCACAGAAGTTGAAAGCAAATAGGGTGAAGTTATGTAGGAATTACAGCCATTTCCACTTATTTACTGGTATAAATCTGGATAAAAAAAATATTTTTTTTTATTGCAAACCGAAAATCTATAGATGAATACAGATATATTATTTATAATCCCAATTCACAAAATAGTACATAAAAATAATTCAAATATACTACTGTGCCTACATATCTCCTTATATATACATTGTCGCCGGCAAGTTCAAATTATTAGTCACGTACTGACTGGTTATGTCAGCTGAAGAGTATGGAGAGCTGCGGATGCTCTGGCGAGCGCGAAGAAACACAGCGCTGTCTGTATGCAGGATGCAAGCGCATGAAGACAAGCCGCTTGCCCACACAATGCCAACCCACGTGAAAGAAAAGCCGCCAGCACCCGATCAGCAGGACGAATTAAGTGACGGGAGATGGTAAGAAATGCACGGCTCTCACACATCCATATTCAGTATACTGCTGATCTATATAACTGCATTTGTATTATTCAACCTACCATATTTATCGTATATATTGCAGAGGAGGAGAAAAAGTGATAAGAACTATTCACTGATGGACAGTAACAAGAACTAATATAGGACTAATCAATACAATATAGGACCATAATACACAAGACAGAATACCATTATTGATTTGTATTAATTTTTTGGCGGACAGTTCTGATGATTACCTATACCTTTGTTGCTTGGGCCCTGCGACAATGTATATAAGAAAATATGCGCGCACATAATATATTTACATTTTTATCTACTATTTTATGAATTGGGATTATAACGAACATATCTGTATTTATCTATAGGCAGCTTTCAGACGAGCGTATTGAAATCAGTCAGTATTCTGGCTCAGGATCCTGATGATATACCATCAGTATTGCTTCAGGATTTCCATGCGTATTTCTTCCTTCCTTCATTATTTATGCACTTCACAGACTGTAATGTGCGTATTTGGAAATAAATCCGCACAAAACTCAGACATGCTGCGGACTTCAAATACTGACGGAAATTATACGTCCATGTGAATAGTTCTATTCATTAACATTAGCAGCAGATTCTGGTACATTAAATCTGGACTATGTACACACTGCAAATACACTTGTTTAAAAGCGGCCATAGAGTTGATCAATTGGGGATTAGGTTTATTATTTTCAATATTATATTAAGTTTACAATAAATTTCATTTTTTGTCCAGATTTATACCAGAGTGTGGACGTGCTGGTTCATTGTTGCTATATTTCTACATTATTTCCCAGATAACCTGTTGAACTTCAGAACCCACCTTCTTCATCCACAGACGAAGTGAGAAAGCTGGAGATTCTTGTTCAAGTTTAATTTTTCAAAATTAGATAAACTAAGGATTATAAATTAAGGCGGACCTGTCACCACAAAATGCAATGCAATCTGAAAGCACCATGTGATAGAGCAGAGCGGCTGATTCTGTTAAACTTGGAATTTATACATTTACAGTGCATCTCTATTTAGACTTTCTCTCAAGAGCTATCAGTACAGGAGGAGGTGTTATCAGTGACTGATAGCATTGTGTGTATAAGTGTGCAAACAGAGATAGCCGTCACTGATAACACCTCCTCCTCTACTATTGTTAGAAAACGCAGAGATATAAATGTACAAAATTACAGATTTTACTGAATTTCCCCCCACAAATCTATATATCAATCTGCTCAGCTTCTCCTATACACACACATATACATTCTCTATATACAGATGGTGCTTTCAGATTGTATTGCATTTTCTGGTGAAAGGTCCTCTTAAAATTGTTATTTTTTTAAATATATCTGGCTGCAAATCGTTGGGTTTCTTCCTAAATGATGTTGTTACAGACCTTTACTGCAGTTTCTGTACTGCTTTAACCACCTCAGCCCCCCTAGCTTAAACACCCTTAATGACCAGGCCACTTTTTACAATTCCGCACTACACTACTTTCACCGTTTATTGCTCCGTCATGCAACTTACCACCCAAATGAATTTTACCTCCTTTTCTTCTCACTAATAGAGCTTTCATTTGGTGGTATTTCATTGCTGCTGACATTTTTACTTTTTTTGATATTAATCAAAAATGACCGAAATTTTTGCAAAAAAATGACATTTTTCACTTTCTGTTGTAACAGTTTTTAAAAAAAATGTCTTTGATAAAAAAATGCAATAAGTATATATGTATTGGTTTGAGTAAAAGTTATAGCGTTTACAAACTATGGTGCAAAAAAGTGAATTTCCGCATTTTGAAGCAGCTCTGACTTTCTGAGCACCTGTCATGTTTCTTCAGGTGCTAGAATGTCAGGATAGTATAAATACCCCCCAAATGACACCATTTTAGAAAGAAGACACCCCAAAGTATTCGCGGAGGGGCATGGTGAGTTCATGTATCATTTCATTTTTTGTTTTCAAGTTAGCGGAAAATGACACTTTCTGAGGAAAAAAAATAAATAATAAAGTTTCCATTTCTGCTAACTTCTGGCAAAAAAAAAATCTCCCATGGACTTACGGACTCTCTGTGCCCCTCAGTGAATACCTTGGGGTGTCTACTTTCTGAAATGGGGTCATTTGTGGGGTGTGTTTACTGTTCTCGCATTTCGGGCGGGGCTAAATTGTGAGCAGCCCTTTAAAACCTAAAGGTACTCGTTGGAATTTTGGGCCCCTTTGCGCACCCAGGCTGCAAAAAAGGATTCCAGACTTCTTCTAACGCACTTCTCACGTGTCTTCTTTCCAAAATGGGGACACATGTGGGGTATTTATACTGCCCTGGCATTTTAGAGGTCCTAAATGGTGAGGAGAAGTCTGGAATCCAATTGCGTAAAAAGGCCCTCCTAAAAGGTGCTCATTGGAATTTGGGCCCCTTTGCGCACCTAGGCTGCAAGAAAGTGTCACACATATGGTATCACCGTACTCAGGAGAAGTAGGGCAATGTGTTTTGGGGTGTATTTTTACATATAAGCATGCTATGTGTGAGAAATATCTCTGTAAATGTCAACTTTTTAAAAAAATGTATACAAAGTTGCCAATTTACAGAGATATTTCTCACACGCAGCATGGGTATATGTAAAATGACACCCCAAAACACATTGCCCTACTTCTTCTGAGTACGGCGATACCACATGTGACACTTTTTTCCAGCCTAGGTGCGCAAAGGGGCCCAAATTCCAATGAGCACCTTTTAGGAGGGTATTTTTACGCATTTGGATTCCAGACTTCTTCTCACTCTTTAGGACCCCTAAAATGCCAGGATCCGCAAAACACATACGGGCGTCTGAATGAGCCTTACAGGGAGGTGATTAGTTTTTAACTACTACAGCCTGCCAGCACATAATCAGCACTGGCAGGCTGTAGTTTAACTTCTTCCCGACGCGATCCTGTGAGCGCGCGCTCACAGGATATCTTGCCTCTCGCGAGATGACGCACCGATGCATCCACTCAGGATAACCCGCCCGACCACCAAACGCATCCGTGCGGTCCTGGCGTGGTTAAAGGGACACTGACAGGCCCAATAAGCATTCTGAGCTATATATAGGCAGGCATAGGTCTTGTAATGAGTATTCTAAACATATCTGTATACCCTCTTCCCTCCTTATAAATGCAGTAAAATCAAGTTTTATAACCTGGTTGAATGTCCTGTCTTTGTGTCCAAGGGGCGGTGTCTCTGCTTCTCTTGTGCCCAGCCACGCCCCAACCGCCGTTTGCAAGAGCCTGTCTGTCCCCGACACTCCAAGATCCCGCGCATGCCCAATAGAAAGCTATAGGCATCGGCCTCACTAGCAGCTACTGGGCATGTGTGGGATACCTTCCCCGACACTCCACAAGTGTTGGGCAACACCACAGGTGTTGGGCAATTGTACATTATAAAACATCCTTAAAATATTAGAGTAACTCTGTTTTGGTTGTCCAGTTTATGAGGCTTACCTCAGGATAAGTCATCAATATCAGATCCCAATGGTCCGACTCCTTGCACCCCACACTGATCAGCTGTTTGAAGATGCCACGGTGTGAGCCGCTGTAGCCTCCTCACTGTCTCATGGCGCATCGTCTAGGTCGTAATGACTGTGCAGTGTAACTACAATTGCTCGTCCCATTCACTGCAATGAAGTGAGCAGCTGTAATTATGCTGCAACGCCGCAACAAGCTAGATGGCTTGCATTGTAAAAGTGAAGAGGCTGCAGCGGTTCGCACCATGGCCTCTTCAAACAGCTGATCAATGGGGGTGACAGGAGTCAGACTCCTGCTTATTTGATATTAATGACCTATCCTGATGATGGGTCAACAATATACTAGCGCTGCACAACCTCTTTAATGTCAGAAACCCTCATTCACAGAATAAAAAGCACCCACCAGGAGGCCTACAAAGTGGGTTTACAACAGGATGCAAACCACTGGTAAGCCTCATGACATACAGTTAGGGTGTGGGCACAGCAGTTATAATTGTATCATCAACAGTGGGAGCTGGCTATACTAAAAAATCTGGGATCCTGCTGCTCCAAACCTGGCTGGTTAACCCTGTAGATGTCACTCTCAACACCGACTGTGGTATCTAAGTGGTTAGAGATCTATTTGTGAGGTCAAAGAATCAATAACATATGAGGTCTCCTTCTGAGCCTAATACACATAGTAAAAAATAAAAAAAGGTTTCTAAATGTAAAACAAAATTTGCATTTTCACACATTAAAACCCTACATAAAATTGGTGTTGCTGCATCCGTACTGACCAGTAGAACAAGGTTAACATTTAAAGGGGTCATGTCACTTCAGCAAATAGCACTTATGTAGAGAAAATCGGAATTAGACTAATCGGTAATTCGGTTTCCATGAGACCACCATGATTGCCACAAAGATATTGACCCCTGACCTCTGTAGGGGCAGGAACAGAGAAAGGTTGAACCCCCCCCCCCCCACCCTTCCACCATACATCAGTGCTTTCCAAAATTACAAGAGTGAGAGGTGGAGATAAATCTAAGCAAACTATTAATTCATACCCTTCACGAAATTAAGCAAAATAATAATTAGGGAGGGAATAACGGGCCGTCATGGTGATCTCATGGAAACCGAACTACCGGTAAGTCTAATTCCGATTTTCCATATCATCACCATGGTGGCCACAAGGAGATATCCAAAATTATAACATCAAGGGTGGGCTACTGCCTGAAGGACTTTATGTCCAAAGGACTGGTCGGAGGAATTGGAGAAATCTAAGCGGTAATGCTTAATAAAAGGTGTGCATACTGCACCAGGTAGCTGCCCTACAAATGTCTTCCATGGAGGCCCCTGCCTTTTCAGCCTGAGAGGAGGACATAGGTGTAGTAGAAGGTGCTTTTAGTTGGGCTGGACAAGAGAACCCCTGGGTGGTATAACAAGGGGAAATTGTGCACTTAATCCACCTGGCAATGAAAGACCTAGACAAACTCTTCCCGTTTTTCCCTGAAAACTGAACCAGAAGACTATTGGACTTCCAGTATTCCTTAGTGACCTCCAAGTATTTCAGAACTGTACGTATAAGGTCTAAAGTGTGAAAGGAAGTTTCCCTGCTATTTTTTAGGTTATTACAAAAAGACGGGAGGAGGATCTCTTGATCTGTGAAAGTCAGATACCACCTTAGGCAGGAACCCTGGGTCTAGTCTGAGTACTATCCAGGATTCTAAGATAGGGTTCCCTAACTGAGATAGCCTGTATTTCACCCAGCCTTCTTGCAGACGTGATCACAATCAGAAATGCGGTCTTGAAAGATAGGAATTTGATTGGACAGTCTTCTAGAGGTTCAAACTGACTCATAGTTAGGCCATTTAAAACAGTGTTAAGATTCCAGCAAGGGACTCGTGATTTCAAGGTGGGAATCAGTTTTGATGCTGCTCTCATTAATCTTCTGATCCATCTGTGACTTGCTAAGTCTGCATCGAAGAAACAGCTGAGTGCTGATACCTGTACTTTTAGAGTAGATGGCCTCAGACCCAGTTCTAGACCCTGTTGAAGGAAATCTAACATTTGTTGAATCTTTGGTCTAACTAGGTTTGGAGAAGACTCTCCTGACCAAGAGCAGAATCTCCTCCAAATTTTTAGGTAAATGGCCGATGTCACTTTCTTTCTATTGGCCTTGAGAGTAGCTATGAGTCTGACCCTGTCCTTGACGCTTCAGTATTTCGACCTCAGGATAATCGGAAGAAACGCATAACAGATTCCAGTCCCATGTCATGGCGAATGCGTCTATTATCCAAGGATTGCCCCTGGGGTCCAGGGAACAGAATCTGCTCACTTTTTGTGTTGTCTTTTGACACAAACAAATCTGTCGGGTGTCCCCCCATCTGTCGACTATAATCCTGAAGACTTCTGGATTTAGGGACTGTTTGGTCTATAGTCCGCCTCCTGATTGAGGGTCCCCTTGAGATAAGTTGCCGAGATAGACCTCAAGTTCCTCTCGGCCCAGTAGAATATTTTGTTTGAAAGGTCTAGAAGCTTCTTTGATTTTGTTCCTCCCTGATGTGAAAGGTAAGTCACTGTCATTCTGTTGTTCGAAAGGATCCCGAGGTGGTGATCCAGAGCCTCTTTCACCGTATTTAAGGCTTCCCATACAGCACTCAGCTCTCTGAAGATTGAGGATTGGCTGCTTACCGAAGGGTCCTAGGAACCTTGGCAATAGGAGTGCCCAATTTTTTCTCCCCAGCCCGACTGACTCGCATGATTAGAACATACGGAGACTTCCTCCAGGCCACTAGCTGTAAGAGATTGTTGTCCACCTTCCACCAGCTTAAGGAGGCTTTTATGTAGCCTGGAACGGGAACCTTGCAATCTAAAGACCTCTGTTGCTTGTCCCAGATGTCCAGAATCCAGGATTGCATGGGAAGGAAGTGTAGCTGACTCCACATTACTGAGGGAATGCAGGCTGTCAGAGTTCCCAGTATACTTATAGCTTCTCTTATAGAGCTGATCTTCCTCTGGAAGGATTTCTCTTTCTCCTTTAGAGACAATCTTTTCTGTGGTCATGAAAGTGGTCTGTGACTGCGAGTCCAGGCTGACTCCCAGGAATCGTACTCTGGTTGATGGCTGTAGACAGGATTTCTGTGGATTGACGATCCAGCCCAGTTTTGCTAAAGTGGATAAAAAGGTGTCCAGATCTTTTAGTAATTAGTCTACAGAATCTCCCACTAGAAGGAAGTCTAGGTAAGGGATCAAGTTTAGCTCTTTTTGTCTCAGGAATGCTACCATCTCGATCACCAGCTTGGTGAATATTCTGGGAGCCGAGGAAATCCCAAATGGAAGGGCTGTAAACTGAAAATGGCGAGTGTTGCCTTGCTGGTCTTTCATCGCAAATCTTAGGAATTTTGGAGAGTTGTGGTGGATCGGGATGTGATAATACGCATCTTTTAAGTCCACTGTACACATCACTGCATTTCTTTTTATTAGGGGAATTAGGGATCCCAGGGATTCCATCCTGAACTTCCTGTAAGAAATGTATTTGTTGAGGAATTTCAGATTTATAATCAATCATACGAAATTACCCTTCTTTCTTTTTCACCAGAAAAAGACTGGAACAGAATCTCTGGCCCTGTTCCGAAACTGGGACCTGAATTACAACCCCTAACTCTATGAGATCTTTGATCCCTTGCCAAATGCTACACTGATCTTTCACTGACCCCAGAATTTATATTAAAAATCTCTTTGGGGGGGACTGAATAAAATTCTATTTTGAAGCCCGCTCTGACTAGCTCCTGGGCCCAGGGATTTGATGTTATCTTCTCCCAGATATAAATTTCCTCAGTCTTCCCCCCACTCTGGCAGCGGATTTACTCTGGGGATTGAGGAGAAACCCTTTCCCCTTACCCCACTTGGGGTAACTCCAGTGGCCTGACTTCCCTTTCCCTCTAAAGGATCTTTCTTGGCCCTGAAAGGAACGAAAGGGATTTTTTCTCCTATAATGCCTCAGGAAACCCCTTCTATTTATTGGACGCCTTTTCCAGGATCTTGTCTAAGATTGGACCGAAGCCATATTCGCCTGACCACGACTTCATCCAAAGGGCACGACGTGCCACATTAAAAAGACCTGCATCCTTGGCCTAAAATATAAAGGACTCAGCAGATGAATCCGCTAAAAAGGCCGTTGCTGATTTCAGAAGAGAGATGGAATTTATTATTTCCTCAAATGGGACTCTAACTCATTTAGCCAAAGATACATAGACCTCGCGAGGTTGCGCCAATGTTAGATTTGAGACTAAACATGGCTGCCTCTCAGGATTTACGTAATAAGCTTTCTGCTTTCCTCTCCCTGGAGTCCCTCAATAGGTATGAGTCTACAAATGGATAAGATGTTTTTTTTATTATCCTTGGCCACCTGTAAGTCTATTTTGGGACTCTCGTCAAATAGTCTTGACTCTGCCGGATTAAATAACAGGTGGTTCTTATATTTTCTAGATACCCCTAGCCTCTTCTAAGGGTCTGACCATTCCTCCAAGATCATCTCTCGAATGTTTTTGTTAATCGGGAATACTCTGGCTCTTTTTGTCTTTAGTCTCCCGAACATCTCCTTCTGAATGGAGTGAATTTTTTGAAAATCCTCCACCCCCATGGTGGCTCTTACGGCTTTAAGGAGGTTAGACATCTCCCCTGTGGCAAAGTAGAATGTTATGGTGCTTTCTGGAATTTCTCAGAAATGGGGTCTTCCTTCTCCCACTGTCTGGAAGAGGCGTTGTCACCAATGCATTCCGAATTAAAAGAGGAGGGTGGAATTAATTTTTGCCTTTTTGGGGGTAAGGGTCCCTGGTCAGCCTCTGACATCTGGGATAATGAAACCTTGACCTCTTACTGAATCATGGAACGTTCCTCCCGGATTATATTAGCAACGCACTCTTTGCAAATCTTTTTGGGGTAACAGTAGGGTAACTTTTTGAAACATGAAACACATTTTGCTGTATTTTTTTTGTTTCTTCTAAGCCTCCTTAGATACCTATGAGGCGAGAACAGACCAAAATTAGCCAGGAGGAACTATGAACTGCAACAAGGTGAAACACTGCCGTGTGCCATAGCCAGAGAAGGAACACACCAAACTTAAGTAAAGGGTGATCCCCCAACCCCCAATAAGTGTCTGACCACCAAGAAAAGTAATCCCCTAAGGGAACTTACGGGAGACTGAGAAGGAGCATCAAGCTCTCTGGGCGATTGCTGTTCTGGACCTGACATCTCTGTATACCAGACCTCAGATCAGTGCCAACGTGCGGCTTCTCGCTCTGTGAGCTGAAATTTGAATGCTGAACACTGCCATGCGTCGCCCGCCTCCTACGTCACTTCCTGGACACACCGGAAGCGATATCATTCAAAGCGCAGTTGCGCTGGGCGCTCGTTCCGGCTTAAGCCACGAGGGGCCAGGAGGAGGACACTACCCCGATAGCAGGCTCTGGATCTACCAGAGCGAGCCCACCAGACTCTCCCCTGCCCAGCATTAGTACAACCACCGGCGGACAGGGGAGTACCGCAAGCACCAGCGGATAAGATAAGTGCCGTAGCACCGATACTCCCTGCAGGGAGTTCTACACACTGATAAAAAAACTTTGTCTTCTTTCTTCATCTCCCTGACCCACAGGGAGACTCTTCTCTGCCCTGGCCTCTGTAGGGACAGGAAACACTAGTATATTAAAAGTAAAGTAAAAGAGACAGCTTCACTCCCATTCCATCCCCCTCTGGGAGCACGGACAAGACTCCTTGGTAAGTCAGGAAAGGTATCCAAATAAAGATGAAAGCGTCCAGCTCACCAGTAAGGCGTAATTCTTTATTGCAGATTCAGTATAAAAACTTCCATAACACCAGGACACCAGTACAATGTTACGCGTTTCAGACCTTTACAAATCTAGGGATTTGTAAAGGTGTGAAACGCGTAACATTGTACTGGTGTCCTGGTGTTATGGAAGTTTTTATACTGAATCTGCAATAAAGAATTACGCCTTACTGGTGAGCTGGACGCTTTCATCTTTATTAGGAAACACTAGTGTATGGTGGAGGGGGGTGGGAGAGTTAACCTTTCTCTGAGGCCAGGGGTCAATCTCCTTGTCGCCATAATGGTGATGATATGGAAAGTTAATACAAGCCACTTACTAAAGTATTGTGCTTGTCCATATTACTTCCTTTGCTGGCTGGATTCATTTTTCCATCACATTATACACTGCTCATTTCCATGGTTAAGACCACCCTGTAATCCATCAGCGGTGGCTGCGCTTGCACACTATAGAAAAAAAGCATTAGTCTATGTGCTCTCCCAGAGGGGCCAGTACTTTTTCTATAGTGTGGAAGCACGGCCGCCACTGATGGATTGCAGGGTGGTCATAACCATAGAAACGAACAGTGTATGATGGAAAAATGAATCCAGCCAGCAAAGGAGGAAATATGGGTAATAACAATACATTAGTAAGTGGCTTGTATTAACTTTTTTTACATGATAAATGTCATTTGCTGAAGTGAGACAGCCCTTGAACCCACATAAAGAATGCAGTTTAATTTAATAATAAAAAATAAAATATGATTTTAACCCCTTAATCTGTACATTAAACACTGGTTTAATGGCGCTGAGTATCTTTTCTTGTTTTGTTTTATGTAGGGAGAAGATAAAATAATAAATAAATAGGTAATTTTTTTCCATTCTATAGCTATTTACCACCAAGACAGGCCAGTCACTTCCGTTATTTCCATTGTTCTGCTCCTCTAACAGAGTAGAAGTACAAAAATATGTAGCTGTGATGTGAACTCGCGCTATGTTAGATACTTTTAACACCATTTACCCAATTTTGATGACAATAACCCTTATATGAAGCATGCAGGTCAGCACAATGCACCCATTAATTATCAACTTCAGTATGCTGTAGTAGACAGCTAAAAAAAAAAAAAAAAAAAAACAGCTAGGTCAAAGTCCATATATTTATAGAACTATACATGAGAGTAATTTAAGATTACCAAGGCACCTTATAAACAGACAGCTCTTTTGCATCCTCTCGGTGATGAATTTACTAGGGTCGATACAGCAATATCTGTGCTCACAGTTACCGCAGCAAAATGTACCAAATCTACAATCAAACTTAGGACGCCAAAAGCCTGCAGGGTCATGGTATCCGATGCAGTCTTCATCTCCCAATACTAAAAAAAAAAAGCAGAAGAGATGTATTAGTTTCAGTGTAGTCTTCTAAAACATGAACATTTTGCCATGTACCATCTGAATAGTACTGTCCTGTGAGAGCAAGTTCCCGCATACAACCAGACCATTACAGAACCAACATTGAGTGAGAAAAGAAACTGCCCATGTGATCAGGAACAGTGCACAATTCCTTTCTAACCGTGAATATCACAGAAACCACTCAGCTCTTCTGTGTAACCCCTTTTCTGCTGTGGTCAATCCTGACCAGAGAATACATAAGGTAGATCACAGGGGCATGCCCCCTTTTTTTTTGCCATAACAGGGATTTTTTGTGATGAGATTTCTGCCTATAAAAAGGTATAAGCAGAGAAGCCTGGGTCCATTGAATGACCATAGGAGCGCTAACTTTTACTGTGACAGTTGTTAGGTATACTGACAGATACCGCAGCAACTACCTGTTCATTTTATATAAACCAGCTGATATACTAGAATTTATGTATATGCTAGTATATTACAAAATGTCAAAAACAAATCAATAAAACATCAGTTTATGCAATGCAAAAAGTAAAAATGAGTAAATACCCACAAACACTATTTTCTATACAAAAATTTTTTTTTTAAGTTGATTAGCTGGTAATTAGAGAACATCTATTAAGACCTATCTGGTATCCCCATAACTGTAATGACCCGCACCATATATTTATATAGTAGGTACTATAGGTAAGTTTGATTCCTTCCATAGCAGAGACAAAAGAAGTGACATGTGAAAAGTTACTTATTCCCAGACAACATCTTTAATACTGTCTTTTTGTTCTGTCTAGGAGTTCGGAGATGACTGAAGTGAACTTCCTCCTCTGGTCTTTAGAGGAGAACCTTACTACTGAGCATGTACAGTACAGTTTCACGCATTGTAACTAAGGGCCTTGGAGCAGCATGAAGATACCTAGTATAAGGGACAGGAGAGAACACAGAAGAGGTGAGAACTGATTATCCATCACCACTAGAACACCCTGCTTATCCCTGATTATATTATATGGACAGGAGAGAACACAGGAGAGGTGAGAACTGATTATCACCACTAGAACACCCTGCTTATCCCTGATTATAGTATAAGGACAGGAGAGGGGAGAACCGATTATCTATCACCACTAGAACACCCTGCTTATCACTGTATATAGTATAAGGGACAGGAGAGGGGAGAACTGATTATCTATCACCACTAGAACATCCTGCTTATCACTGTTTATAGTATAAGGATAGGAGAGAACACAGGAGATGTGAGAACTGATTATCTATCACCACTAGAACACCCTGCATATCACTGTTTATAGTATAAGGATAGGAGAGAACACAGGAGAGATGAGAACTGATTATCTATCAGCACTAGAGCACCCTGCTTATCACTGATTATAGTATAAGGACAGGAGAGGGGAGAACGGATTATTACCACTAGAAAACCCTGCTTATCACTGATTATAGTATAAGGACAGGAGAGAACACAGGAGAGGGGAGAACTGATAACCTATCACCACTAGAACACCCTGCTTATCACTGATTATAGTATAAGGACAGGAGAGAACACAGGAGAGGGGAGAACTGATTATCTATCACCACTAAAACACCCTGCTTATCACTGATTATAGTATAAGAGACAGGAGAGAACACAGGAAAGGGGAGAACTGATTATCTATCACCAGTAGAACACCATGCTTATCACTGATTATAGTATAAGGACAGGAGAGGAGAGAACTAATTATCTATTACTAATAAAACATCCTGCTTATCACCGATTATAGTATAAGGATAGGAGAGGTGAGAACTGATTATCTATCACCACTAGAACACCATGCTTATCACTGATTATAGTATAAGGGCAGGAGAGAACACAGGAGAGGTGAGAACTGATTATAGTATAAGGACAGAAGAAGGGAGAACTGATTATCTATCACCACAAGAACATCCCGCTTATCACCGATTATAGTATAAGGGACAGAAGAGAACACAGGAGAGGTGAGAACTGATTATCTATCACCACTAGAACAGCATGCTTATTTCTGATTATAGTATAAGGACAGGAGAGGGTAGAACTGATTATCTATCACCACTAGAACATCCTGCTTATCACTGATTATCTATCACCACTAAAACACCCTGCTTATCACCGTTTATAGTATATGGACAGGAGAGACCATAGGAGAAGTGAGAACTGATTACCTATCACCACTAGAACGTCCTGCTTATCACCGATTATAGTATAAGGGACAGAAGAGAACACAGAGAGGTGAGAACTGATTATCTATCACCACTAGAACACCCTACTTATCAATGTTTATAGTATAAGGACAGAAGAGAACACAGGAGAGGTGAGAACTGATTATCTATCACCACTAGATCACCCTGCTTATCACTGATTATAGTATAAGGACAGGAGAGGGGAGAACTAATTATCTATCACCACTAGAACACCCCGCTTTTCACTGATTATAGTATAAGGGACAGGAGATGTGAGAACTGATTATCTATCACCACTAGAACACCCTGCTTATCACAGTTTATAGTATAAGGGACAGGAGAGAACACAGAAGAGGTGAGAACTGATTACCTATCACCACTAGAACATTCCTGCTTATCACTGATTATAGTATAAGGACAAGAGAGAACACAGGAGAGGTGAGAACTGATTATCTATCACCAGTAGAACACCATGCTTATCAATGTTTATAGTAAAGGGACTGGAGAGGGGAGAACTGATTATCACCACTAGAACACCCTGCTTATCACTGATTATAGTATATGGACAGGAGAGAACATAGAAGAGGTGAGAACTGATTATCTATCACCACTAGAACACCATGCTTATCTCTGATTATAGTATAAGGACAGGAGAGGGGAGAACCGATTATCTATCACCACTAGAACACCCTGCGTATCACTGTATATAGTATAAGGACAGGAGAGAACACAGAGAGGTGAGAACTGATTACCTATCACCACTAGAACACACTGCTTATCACTGTTTATAGTATAAGGACAGGAGAGAACACATGAAAGGTGAGAACTGATTATCTATCACCACTAGAACATCCTGCTTATCTCTGATTATAGTATAAGGACAGAAGAGAACAAAGGAGAGATGAGAACTGATTACCTATCACCAGTAGAACACCCTGCTTATCACTGATTATAGTATAAGGACAGGAGAGAACACAGGAGAGGTGAGAACTGATTATCTATCACCACTAGAACACCCTGCTTATCCCTGTTTATAGTATAAGGACAGGAGAGGTGAGAACTGATTATCTATCACCACTAGAACACCCTGCTTATCCCTGTTTATAGTATAAGGACAGGAGAGAACATAGAAGAGGTGAGAACTGATTATCTATCACCACTAGAACACCCTGCTTAACACTGTATATAGTATAAGGACAGGAGAGAACACCGGAGAGGTGAGAACTGATTACCTATCACCACTAGAACACCCTGCTTATCACTGTGTATAGTATAAGGGACAGGAGAGAACACAGGAGAGGGAAGAACTGATTATCTATCACCACTAGAACACCCTGCTTATCACTGATTATAGTATAAGGACAGGAGAGGGGAGAACTGATTATCTATCACCACTAGAACACCATGCTTATCTCTGATTAT
Organism: Bufotes viridis; assembly: GCA_033119425.1. NCBI lineage: Eukaryota > Metazoa > Chordata > Amphibia > Anura > Bufonidae > Bufotes > Bufotes viridis. Next base: position 223,638,223 of record CM065591.1, on the reverse strand, counting down.
AGTATAAGGACAGGAGAGGGGAGAACCGATTATCTATCACCACTAGAACACCCTGCGTATCACTGTTTATAGTATAAGTACAGAAGAGAGCACAGGAGAGGTGAGAACTGATTATCTATCACCACTAGAACACCCTGCTTATCATTATTTATAGTATAAGGCCTCTTTCACACGAATGTATTGGTTCCGTTCATTGGGGACCGCAAATGCACGGGAAACGTCCGTGCAGCGGCCGGGACGGATCCAGACCCATTCAACTTGAATGGGTCCGTGATCCGTCTATTCCGCAAAAAGATAGAACAAGTTCTATTTTTTGGGTTGTAAATGATTGTATTAACAGGTGGCTCACCTATTTGCTGATATGAATTAGGTGCACTATCGATGTGATACACCCAGTCACCTGGCGTTAAAAATATATTCCAAAGGATAGGCACTCACCATCTAGAATCACTATAAACTAATATTTAATTTATAAAACACAATTAATAAACACTATGCAGTAGATTACAATAAAAATCATTCACAAAGACCCCATCTAGTGATATGTTTACATCTATAAGAGGATCCAAATTAAACCGTCTCTGCTGAATCGTTTTGACCTCAATTAGCTGAAATCTCCAACCATAAAATACATTCAATATAATACACCGCAGTCAAACTATTATCAAAAATCTGGAATTTCACTGTATATATTCTCCCAGTTAGTTATATCACTGTGCGGCAATCTCTGCTTCAATGTGGAATACTTTTTGATACAATATATCGCAATATGTATCCTAGAAACCTAATATAGGGGTGAATTCAGTTCTCTTAGTCCAGGGCTTGACAATTTTCCTTGGAATCTAGGAGCCAGCTAAAAAAGTTAGGAGCCAGACGGAGCCGCGTCATAAAGCCCCCAGTAGATGCCCCCATAGTGCTTCTCCCCCCCACTTCTCCATAGAGCCAACCAATGATGCATGCCAGTACATAGGGCCCTTATAGTGGTCCTTCCCCTCTTCTCCATAGTGCCCCCCATAATGTCCCATAGTGCTTCCCCTCTTCAATTTAGTTATATGACATGTCAGCATCCAAGTGCTGCCAGCATCCAAGTGATCGCCCCTGGCGTCCGCCATGACATGTGGAAACCCTTACAAGGATTACAGGGTCCGGAGGAGAGGGCAGAGGGGTCCGGAGGGCATAAGCACAGCGGGCCCCATGACACTTTACTGAGCACTACAACCCCCAGCTGGCGCTCAGCCTCTGCAATCCCCACATCACTACAACTCCTACCTGGGGCTCAGCCTCTGCAGTCCCCGAATCACTACAACCCCCAGCTGGGGCTCAGCCTCTGCAGTCCCCACATCACTACTACCCCCAACTGGGGCTCAGCCTCTGCAGTCCCCGAATCACTACAACACCAGCTCTTTCCCCCTCTTGTCATTCTCTTTCCCCCTCTTGTCATTCTCTCCCCACCCCCTTCCTCCGCTACCTCTAGTGTAGCGTGGCCGAGCTCCGTATGGTCCAAAGGTACAGGCACTTTTGTTTCCTGTACCCGGGCGGACTGACAGAAAGTGCACACTGTGTGCGCACTTCCTGTCAGTCCGGCCAGGTGCAGGAGACAGATGTTTCCTGTACAGATGAGTGAGAAAAGAAACTGCCCATATGATCAGGAACAGTGCACAATTCCTTTCTAACCGTGAATATCACAGAAACCACTCAGCTCTTCTGTGTAACCCCTTTTCTGCTGTGGTCAATCCTGACCAGAGAATACATAAGGTAGATCACAGGGGCATGCCCCCTTTTTTTTGCCATAACAGGGATTTTTTGTAATGAGATTTCTGCCTATAAAAAGGTATAAGCAGAGAAGCCTGGGTCCATTGAATGACCATAGGAGCGCTAACTTTTACTGTGACAGTTGTTAGGTATACTGACAGATACCGCAGCAACTACCTGTTCATTTTATATAAACCAGCTGATATACTAGAATTTATGTATATGCTAGTATATTACAAAATGTCAAAAATAAATCAATAAAACATCAGTTTATGCAATGCAAAAAGTAAAAATGAATAAATACTTACAAACACTATTTTCTATACAAAAAAATAATTTTTAAGTTGATTAGCTGGTAATTAGAGAACATCTATTAAGACCTATCTGGTATCCCCATAACTGTAATGACCCGCACCATATATTTATATAGTAGGTACTATAGGTAAGTTTGATTCCTTCCATAGCAGAGACAAAAGAAGTGACATGTGAAAAATTACTTATTCCCAGACAACATCTTTAATACTGTCTTTTTGTTCTGTCTAGGAGTTCGGAGATGACTGAAGTGAACTTCCTCCTCTGGTCTTTAGAGGAGAACCTTACTACTGAGCATGTACAGTACAGTTTCACGCATTGTAACTAAGGGCCTTGGAGCAGCATGAAGATACCTAGTATAAGGGACAGGAGAGAACACAGAAGAGGTGAGAACTGATTATCCATCACCACTAGAACACCCTGCTTATCACTGATTATATTATATGGACAGGAGAGAACACAGGAGAGGTGAGAACTGATTATCACCACTAGAACACCCTGCTTATTAATGTTTATAGTATAAGGACAGTAGAGAACACAGGAGATGGGAGAACTGATTATCTATCACCACTAGAACACCCTGCTTATCACTGATTATAGTATAAGGACAGGAGAGAACACAGGAGCGGGGAAAACTGATTATCTATTACCACTAGTACATCCTGCTTATCACTGATTATAGTATAAGGACAGGAGAGAACACCGGAGAGGGAAGAACTGATTATCTATCACCACTAGAACACCATGCTTATCTCTGATTATAGTATATGGACAGGAGAGGTGAGAACTGATTATCTATCACCACTAGAACACCCTGCTTATCACTGTTTATAGTATAAGGACAGGAGAGGTGAGAACTGATTATCTATCACCACTAGAACACCCTGCTTATCACTGTTTATAGTATAAGGACAGGAGAGGTGAGAACTGATTATCTATCACCACTAGAGCACCCTGTTTATCACTGTTTATAGTATAAGGACAGGAGAGAACACAGGAGAGGTGAGAACTGATTATCTATCACCACTAGAACACCCTGCTTATTAATGTTTATAGTATAAGGGACAGGAGAGAACACAGGAGAGGTGAGAACTGATTATCTATCACCACTAGAACACCCTGCTTATCATTATTTATAGTATAAGGACAGGAGAGAACACAGGAGAGGTGAGAACTGATTATCTATCACCACTAGAACACCCTGCTTATCACTGTTTATAGTATAAGGACAGGAGAGAACACAGGAGAGGTGAGAACTGATTATCTATCACCACTAGAACACCATGCTTATCTCTGATTATAGTATATGGACAGGAGAGGTGAGAACTGATTATCACCACTAGAACACCCTGCTTATCACTGTTTATAGTATAAGGACAGGAGAGGTGAGAACTGATTATCTATCACCACTAGAACACCCTGCTTATCACTGTTTATAGTATAAGGACAGGAGAGGTGAGAACTGATTATCTATCACCACTAGAACACCCAGCTTATCACTGTTTATCTATCACCACTAGAACACCCTGCTTATCACTGATTATCTATCACCACTAGAACACCCTGCTTATCACTGATTATCTATCACCACTAGAACACCCTGCTTATCACTGATTATCTATCACCACTAGAACACCCTGCTTATCACTGTTTATAGTATAAGGACAAAAGAGGTGAGAACTGATTATCTATCACCACTAGAACACCCTGCTTATCACTGATTATAGTATAAGGGACAGGAGAGGTGAGAACTGATTATCTATCACCACTAGAACACCCTGCTTATCTCTGATTATAGTATAAGGGACAGGAGAGAACACAGGAGAGGTGAGAACTGATTATCTATCACCACTAGAACATCCTGCTTATCACTGTTTATAGTATAAGGACAGGAGAGAGGAGAACTGATTATCTATCACCACTAGAACACCCTGCTTATCACTGTATATAGTATAAGGACAGGAGAGAACACAGGAGAGGTGAGAACTGATTATCTATCACCACTAGAACACCCTGCTTATCACTGATTATAGTATAAGGACAGGAGAGAACACAGGAGAGGTGAGAACTGATTATCTATCAACACTAGAACATCCTGCTTATCACTGATTATAGTATAAGGGACAGGAGAGAACACAGGAGAGGTGAGAACTGATTATCTATCACCACTAGAACACCCTGCTTATCTCTGATTATAGTATAAGGACAGGAGAGGGGAGAACTAATTATCTATCACCACTAGAACATCCTGCTTATCAATGTTTATAGTATAAGGACAGGAGAGAAAATAGGAGAGGTGAGAACTGATTATCTATCACCACTAGAACACCCTGCTTATCACCGATTATAGTATAAGGGACAGAAGAGAACACAGAGAGGTGAGAACTGATTATCTATCACCACTAGAACACCCTGCTTATCACTGTTTATAGTATAAGGACAGGAGAGAACACAGGAGAGGTGAGAACTGATTATCTATCACTACTAGAACACCCTGCTTATCACTGTTTATAGTATAAGGACAGGAGAGAACACAGGAGAGGTGAGAACTGATTATCTATCACCACTAGAACACCCTGCTTATCACTGTTTATAGTATAAGGACAGGAGAGAACACAGGAGAGGTGAGAACTGATTATCTATCACCACTAGAACATCCTGCTTATCAATGTTTATAGTATAAGGACAGGAGAGAAAATAGGAGAGGTGAGAACTGATTATCTATCACCACTAGAACATCCTGCTTATCAATGTTTATAGTATAAGGACAGGAGAGAACATAGAAGAGGTGAGAACGGATTATCTATCACCACTAGAACACCCTGCTTATCACTGAACATAGTATATGGACAGGAGAGACCACAGGAGAAGTGAGAACTGATTATCTATCACCACTAGAACGTCCTGCTTATCACCAATTATAGTATAAGGGACAGAAGAGAACACAGAGAGGTGAGAACTGATTATCTATCACCACTAGAACACCCTACTTATCAATGTTTATAGTATAAGGACAGGAGAGAACATAGAAGAGGTGAGAACTGATTATCTATCACCACTAGAACACTATGCTTATCTCTGATTATAGTATAAGGACAGGAGAGAACTGATTATCTATCACCACTAGAACACCCTGCTTATCATTATTTATAGTATAAGGCCTCTTTCACACGAACGTATTGGTTCCGTTCCGTGCATTGGGGACCGCAAATGCACAGGAAACGTCCATGCAGTGGCCGGGACGGATCCAGACCCATTCAACTTGAATGGGTCCGTGATCCGTCTATTCCGCAAAAAGATAGAACAAGTTCTATTTTTTGGGTTGTAAATGATTGTATTAACAGGTGGCTCACCTATTTGCTGATATGAATTAGGTGCACTATCGATGTGATACACCCAGTCACCTGGCGTTAAAAATATATTCCAAAGGATAGGCACTCACCATCTAGAATCACTATAAACTAATATTTAATTTATAAAACACAATCTGGAATTTCACTGTATATATTCTCCCAGTTAGTTGTATTACTGTGTGGCAATCTCTGCTTCAATGTGGAATACTTTTTGATACAATATATCGCAATATGTATCCTAGAAACCTAATATAGGGGTGAATATAGTTCTCTTAGTACAGGGCTTGACAAATTTCCTTGGAATCTAGGAGCCAGACGGAGCCGCGCCATAAAGCCCCCAGTAGATGCCCCCATAGTGCTTCTCCCCCTCCATAGAGCCAACCATTGATGCACGCCAGTACATAGGGCCCCTATAGTGGTCCTTCCCTCTTCTCCATGGTGCCCCCCATAATGTCCCATACTGCTTCCCCTCTTCAATTGGTTATATGACACATCAGACGCTGCCAGCATCCAAGTGATTGCCCCTGGCGTCCGCCATGACATGTGGAAACCCTTACAAGGATTACAGGGTCCGGAGGGGAGGGCAGAGGGGTCCGGAGGGCATAAACACAGCGGGCACCATGACACTTTACTGAGCACTACAACCCCCAGCTGGCGCTCAGCCTCTGCAATCCCCACATCACTACAACTCCTACCTGGGGCTCAGCCTCTGCAATCTCTGTATCACTACAACCCCCAGCTGGGGCTCAGCCTCTGCAGTCCCCACATCACTACTACCCCCAACTGGGGCTCAGCCTCTGCAGTCCCCGAATCACTACAACCCCCAGCTCTTTCCCCCTCTTGTCATTCTCTTTCCCCCTCTTGTCATTCTCTCCCCACACCTTCCTCCGCTACCTCTAGTGTAGCGTGGCCGAGCTCTGTATGGTCCACGGGTACAGGCACTTTTGTTTCCTGTACCCGGGCGGACTGACAGAAAGTGCACACTGTGTGCGCACTTCCTGTCAGTCCGGCCGGGTACAGGAGACAGATGTTCCCTGTACTCGCGGACCATACAGAGCTCGGCCACGCTACAATAAGGGAGTGACAGGAGGGAGCGCTGGCCGCTTCCCTTCTGTCAGTCCCTCTCTTCATGCTGCGCCCGGTAGGTTGGCCCTCATGGACGCGCAAGCCCGGGCAGTGCTGCAGCCGCCTGAGGCTCTATATAGAGCGCTCGGGCGGCTGCAGCATTAAGGGGGCCGGCGCTACTAGTCCGCCTATAGGAAGCGCCGGCCCTGCGCCCGGGCACCTTAGAAAACGGGCTGACAAATACCCAATCGAGCCCTGTCTTAGTCCCAATAGGTATAGACCTAGCAGTGATACCAGTTTATTACTGTTTATAGTATAAGGACAGGAGAGAACACATGAGAGAACATAGAAGAGGTGAGAACTGATTACCTATCACCACTAAAACACCCTGCTTATCGCTGATTATAGTATAAGAGACAGGAGAGAACACAGGAAAGGTGAGAAGTGATTATATAATCACCACTAGAACACCCTGCTTATCACTGATTATAGTATAAGGGGCAGGAGAGAACACAGGAAAGGTGAGAACTGATTATCTATCACCAGTAGAACACCCTGCTTACCACTGATTATAGTATAAGGGGCAGGAGAGAACACAGGAAAGGTGAGAAGTGATTATATATCACCACTAGAACACCATAATTATCATTGTTTATAGTATAAGGACAGGAGAGGGAAGAACTGATTACCTATCACCACTAGAACACCCTGCTTATCACTGTTTATAGTATAAGGCCTCTTTCACACGAACGTATTGGTTCCGTTCCGTGCATTGGGGACCGCAAATGCACAGGAAACGTCCATGCAGTGGCCGGGACGGATCCAGACCCATTCAACTTGAATGGGTCCGTGATCCGTCTATTCCGCAAAAAGATAGAACAAGTTCTATTTTTTGGGTTGTAAATGATTGTATTAACAGGTGGCTCACCTATTTGCTGATATGAATTAGGTGCACTATCGATGTGATACACCCAGTCACCTGGCGTTAAAAATATATTCCAAAGGATAGGCACTCACCATCTAGAATCACTATAAACTAATATTTAATTTATAAAACACAATCTGGAATTTCACTGTATATATTCTCCCAGTTAGTTGTATTACTGTGTGGCAATCTCTGCTTCAATGTGGAATACTTTTTGATACAATATATCGCAATATGTATCCTAGAAACCTAATATAGGGGTGAATATAGTTCTCTTAGTACAGGGCTTGACAAATTTCCTTGGAATCTAGGAGCCAGACGGAGCCGCGTCATAAAGCCCCCAGTAGATGCCCCCATAGTGCTTCTCCCCCCCCTCCATAGAGCCAACCATTGATGCACGCCAGTACATAGGGCCCCTATAGTGGTCCTTCCCCTCTTCTCCATAGTGCCCCCCCATAATGTCCCATACTGCTTCCCCTCTTCAATTGGTTATATGACACATCAGACGCTGCCAGCATCCAAGTGATTGCCCCTGGCGTCCGCCATGACATGTGGAAACCCTTACAAGGATTACAGGGTCCGGAGGGGAGGGCAGAGGGGTCCGGAGGGCATAAACACAGCGGGCACCATGACACTTTACTGAGCACTACAACCCCCAGCTGGCGCTCAGCCTCTGCAATCCCCACATCACTACAACTCCTACCTGGGGCTCAGCCTCTGCAATCTCTGTATCACTACAACCCCCAGCTGGGGCTCAGCCTCTGCAGTCCCCACATCACTACTACCCCCAACTGGGGCTCAGCCTCTGCAGTCCCCGAATCACTACAACCCCCAGCTCTTTCCCCCTCTTGTCATTCTCTTTCCCCCTCTTGTCATTCTCTCCCCAAACCTTCCTCCGCTACCTCTAGTGTAGCGTGGCCGAGCTCTGTATGGTCCACGGGTACAGGCACTTTTGTTTCCTGTACCCGGGCGGACTGACAGAAAGTGCACACTGTGTGCGCACTTCCTGTCAGTCCGGCCGGGTACAGGAGACAGATGTTCCCTGTACTCGCGGACCATACAGAGCTCCGCCACTGCTACATAAGGAGTGACAGGAGGAGCGCTGGCCGCTTCCCTTCTGTCAGTCCCTCTCTTCATGCTGCGCCCGGTAGGTGGGCCCTCATGGACGCGCAAGCCCGGGCAGTGCTGCAGCCGCCTGAGGCTCTATAGAGCGCTCGGGCGGCTGCAGCATTAAGGGGGCCGGCGCTACTAGTCCGCCTATAGGAAGCGCCGGCCCTGCGCCCGGGCACCTTAGAAAACGGGCTGACAAATACCCAATCGAGCCCTGTCTTAGTCCCAATAGGTATAGACCTAGCAGTGATACCAGTTTATTACTGTTTATAGTATAAGGACAGGAGAGAACACATGAGAGAACATAGAAGAGGTGAGAACTGATTACCTATCACCACTAAAACACCCTGCTTATCGCTGATTATAGTATAAGAGACAGGAGAGAACACAGGAAAGGTGAGAAGTGATTATATAATCACCACTAGAACACCCTGCTTATCACTGATTATAGTATAAGGGGCAGGAGAGAACACAGGAAAGGTGAGAACTGATTATCTATCACCAGTAGAACACCCTGCTTATCACTGATTATAGTATAAGGGGCAGGAGAGAACACAGGAAAGGTGAGAAGTGATTATATATCACCACTAGAACACCATAATTATCATTGTTTATAGTATAAGGACAGGAGAGGGAAGAACTGATTACCTATCACCACTAGAACACCCTGCTTATCACTGATTATAGTATAAGGGACAGGAGAGGGGAGAACTGATTATCTATCACCACTAAAACACCCTGCTTATCACTGTTTATAGTATAAGGACAGGAGAGAACACATGAGAGGTGAGAACTGATTATCTAACAGCACTAGAACAACCTGCTTATCACTGTTTATAGTATAAGGACAGCAGAGAACACGGGAGAGGTGAGAACTGATTATCTATCAGCACTAGATCACCCTGCTTATCACTGTATATAGTATAAGGACAGCAGAGAACACGGGAGAGGTGAGAACTGATTATCTATCAGCACTAGAACACCCTGCTTATCACTGTTTATAGTATAAGGACAGGAAAGGTGAGAACTGATTATCTATCACCAGTAGAACACCCTGCTTATCACTGATTATAGTATAAGGGACAGGAGAGGTGAGAACTGATTTTCTATCACCACTAGAACACCCTGCTTATCACTGTTTATAGTATAAGGACAGCAGAGAACACGGGAGAGGTGAGAACTGATTATCTATCACCACTAGAACATCCTGCTTATCACTGATTATAGTATAAGGACAGGAGAGAACACAGGAGAGGGGAGAACTGATTATCTATCACCACTAGAACATCCTGCTTATCACTGTTTATAGTATAAGGACAGGAAAGGTGAGAACTGATTATCTATCACCAGTAGAACACCCTGCTTATCACTGATTATAGTATAAGGGACAGGAGAGGTGAGAACTGATTTTCTATCACCACTAGAACACCCTGCTTATCACTGTTTACAGTATAAGGACAGAAGAGGTGAGAACTGATTATCTATCACCAGTAGAACACCCCGCTTATCACTGATTATAGTATAAGGACAGGAGAGGTGAGAACTGATTATCTATCACCACTAGAACATCATGCTCATCATTAATTATAGTATAAGGACATGAGAGGGGAGAACTGATTATCTATCACCACTAGAACATCCTGCTTATCACTGATTATAGTATAAGGACAGGAGAGGTGAGAACTGATTATCTATTACTACTAAAACATCCTGCTTATCACTCTTTATAGTATAAGGACAGGAGAGGGCACAGAAGAGGGGAGATACTCATAACCGGTACGTACCTTAAGGACTCGGGAACCATGACATACCGGTACGTCATGCGTCCTTAAGGGGTTAAGAACCAGTTCAGGTCCGAAGTCACTTTGTGAGGCTTAAATAATAGAAACCACCCATAAATGGCCCGATTTTAGAAACTACACCCCTCAAGGTATTATAAACTGATTTTTACAAACCCTTTAGGTCAGGGCTTGACAAATTTCCTTTGAATCTAGGAGTCATCTAAAAAAGTTAGGAGCCAGGCGGAGCCGAATCATAAAGCCCCCATAGTGCCCCCCCACTTCTCCATAGAGCCCCCCAATAATGCATGCCAGTACATAGGGCCCCCAGTAGATCCCCCATAGTGTTCCTTCCCCTGTTTTCCATAGTGCCCCCCATAATGTGCGAGTATATAGGGCCCCCCATAATGCTTCCTCTCTTCAATAGGTTATATGACACGTCAGATGCTGCCAGCGTCTAAGTGATCGCCACTTGCGGCCGCCATGACATGTGGAAACCCTTACAAGGATTACAGGGTCCGGAGGGGAGGGCAGAGGGGTCCGGAGGGCACAAACACAGCGGGCACCATGACATTTTACTGAGCACTACAACCCCCAGCTGGCGCTCAGTCCCCGCATCACTACAACGCCCAGCTCTTTCCCCCTCTTGTCATTCCCCCCCCCTTGTCATTTACTTCCCCCCCCCCCCTTGTCATTCACCTTCTCCCTCCCCCCCTTGTCATTATCTTTTCCCCCTTGTCATTTTCTCCCCTCCCTCCCCCGCCTGTAATGTAGCATGGCCGAGCTTTGTATGGTCCCACGGGTACAGGAGCTTTAGTTTCCTGTACCCGGGCAGACTGACCGGAAGTGCACACTGTGTGCGCACTTCTTGTCAGTCCGGCCGGGTACAGGAGACAGATGCTCCTGTACCGCGGACCATACAGGGCTCGGCCACGCTACAATGAGGGAGTGACAGGAGGGAGCGCTGAGTGCTTCCCTCCTGTCAGTCCCTCTCTTCATGCTGCGTCCGGGCGGTGCGCCCTCATGGACGCGCCAGCCCGGGCAGTGCTGCAGCCGCCTGAGGCTCTCTATAGAGCGCTCGGGCGGCTGCAGCATGAGGGGGGCCAGGTGCGCCCTGGCACCTGAGAGAACGGGCTGACGAATACCCAGGCGCCAGGACCAAATTCCTGGTCGCCATGGCGACCTGGCGTCTGGGATTTGTCGAGCCCTGCTTTAGGTGTTCCACAAGAATTAAAAGGAAAATTTGTCAGATTTTCATTTTAATCAATTAATCAAAGGGTTAACAGCCAAACAAAACTCAATATGCATTACCCTGATTCTGTAGTTTACAGAAACACCCCATATGCGGTCGTAAACTGCTGTACGGGCACACGCAGGGCGCAGATGGAAAGGAACGCCATATGGTTTTTGGAGGGCAGATTTCACTGGAATAATAGAAACTCCAAAAAAATGACACGATTTTGGAAACTACGGGATAAGGTGGCCGTTTTGTTAGTACTCTTTTGGGGTACATATGATTTTGGGTTGCTCTATATTTGCCGCGGTCAACGCTGATCACAACCGTGTTTACATCATCTCCTGCACATGGGTTTAATTAGGGTGCATTTGCATGAGACGTTTTTGACGTCAAAAGCAGATAATTTCAGTTTGCTTCATCTATACAAGCGGTGTGGTCAAAAACCACATAGCAGAAGCATCCAGAATGATGCCATGGTTTTGTATGGCGTTTTGATTGCACAGCCAAAAAAGCCTCATGTAAAAACATCCTTAGACATAAATAATGCAGCCATTCACTGTACACATAAATAATAGCATTACAATACTACACTGCAATATATAAAACTGTTGATCTAAATTATTCCACCATACACTGTAAAAACAAAAAACTGCCACATACCGTACACATAAATAATGTAACTATATAATGCACACATCAATAATGCTGCCATATCATTTAAAAATGAATAATGCTTCCACATGCTGTAAACAAGCTCTGCCTCTAAAGCCACCAGATGAAAGGCAGCTCTCCTTTCAGTCAATGTTTTACCTTTTACATAGGCCTTGAGACATGACTTGGATAATAAATAAGGCTACTTTCACATTTGCGTGTTGGTTTTCCGTTTGTGAGATTCGTCATGGGCTCTCAGAAGCGGTCCAAAACGGATCAGTTTTGCCCTAATGCATTCTGAATGGATAAGGATCAGTAGTATGCATCAGTTCGGCTCCGTTCCGCCTCCATTCCACTCTGGAGGCGACACCAAAACGCAGCATGCAGCATTTTGGTGTCCGTCTGATGAAACTGAGCCAAACAATATGTCACAATAGAAAACAGATCCGTCCGTGGTTTGCCTATGTTCATGATCATACAAACGGATCCGTTCTGAACAGATGCATGTGGTTGTATCATCAGTGCGGATCCGTCTGTGCAGATACACGACGGATCCGCACCAGACGCCAGTGTGAGAGAAGCCTAAGCCAGCATCTCATCTGTAGACATCCGTTTTAGGGTGATGGCTCCTCATCAGAGCAGAGCCTAGAGTACTGGCTTAATTAGGTGAGAGGGCTAAGTCAGGATTTGGGGGATACTATAACTCCTTATGACCGATGATCATACGAGTGCGGGACAATAGTACTGCGGGCGGCCCGACGTGCACATCATCATAGTAATCTATGATGCTGTGTGCTCCCGTGTACATGATCAATGCCGCTCCGGGACATATGGCCCGCTCATGGACTGCATGTCTCAGAGGGCATACGGTCGTGTGCAAGAGGACTAACAGTCACATCAAAATTGGAAAAACCCTACCAAAAAGTCACTTTTTTATTGTAGATTTTGCGTGTCTGCAGTAAATCTTGTTGGCGCCCAACTCAGGAAACACAATTGCATTTTTGACCCCTTAGTGACATAATTAATTTTAGCCTTAAGGGCCAGTAATATTTCCCCCTTTGTGATCCAGCAGTCATAAAAAATTCACTGTTAGTGGATAAAATATCAAGAAGGTATACGTCTTTTGTATAACTAATATTATCACGGTGGAAAGAGGTGTTAAAAAATATATTCTTTATTAAGTTAAATAAATTAAAAATGGGGATGTGTATATTGGAAACCCTCAAAAAGTGCAAAAAGTATAATGAACAAAGTGACACTGGATAGCTAAATGGCATCCAAAGTAAGGCGGAGGACTGAACATATATTATCAGTCATGTCTTTCCTATGAATTTGGAGGCCACTATATCAGTATAAAGCCAATCAAGTGTCCTATGTATCGCATGCTCGTCTGGTATTGACCAATGAGCCGATTGTGACTAGCTAAGTGTCACCATAAAACGTGTATAAGCCGTGCAGACACAAAACTGTACAATGAGTAGGTAGTATACCGAGGTATGGGATAGAGTTGTTTCGGTACCCAAATTTTGATTCGGTATCGATACCATAAAAAAGTATTGCGATACTCGATACCACGCGAAAAAAATAAAAACGCCAAAAAAATCCACGTGCATTCCACATTTTATGAAACCGCCGGCTCATAATACAACAGTCCTATCCTACTTTTTTGTGGGGACAAGGCGACTAAAAGAAAATGGCGAATCCTGCATTTTTTCTTTTTCTTTTACGGCGTTCACCGCATAAAAGTTGATTTTTTAATAGTTTGGACTTTTGAGACGCGGCGATATGTAATATTTTATTTATGTATTGTTTATATATTTTATATGTAAAATTGGGAAAGGGGGTGATTTATAATTAATATTTTGGTGTACTTTGTTAACTTTTTTTTTTTTTTTCTGACAGTTTATTTATTAACCATTTCCCCCTTAGGGGCTAGAACCTGGGATCATTTTCATCCTTTTTACCCTGATACAGCTCTATCAGGGTGAATAGGATCTCACACTCTCCCTGCTGCCCTGTGCTTTGTGCACACAGCAGCAGGGAGCAGACTATGGCAGCCAGGACTTCAGGAGCGTCCTGGTTACCATGGTAACCGATCGGAGCCCCAGCATTACACTGCTGTGGCTCCGATCACTGCCACTGCCACCAATGAGGAGGAGGTGAGGGGACCCTGTGGCCACTGCCACCAATGCTTTTATTACTGGGGGAAGGGGGATGGGGAGGCACGCACTGGCCACCAATACTGTATTTATTACTGGGGACAGGGGGGGCACACTGCCCACCAATGTTTTAATACTAGGGAGGGGCGGAGCACTGGCCAGCAATGCCTAGTAACGTTTCATATATAAATCCAGGCAGAAGACACAGGCTGCCGGCACCTGCCTGTGACCGAGCGCTGCGATCAGAGGCTATTAACCCCTGCGATCTGCGGTTAATTGCCGCAGATCGCAGTGCTGGGTCACAGGCAGGTGCCGGCAGCCTGTGTCTTCTGCCTCCATTTATATATGAAACGTTACTAGGCATTGCTGGCCAGTGCTCCCGTCCCCCAGCTCCGCCCCTGCTCCGCCCCCCTCTCCCTCTATTGGTTGCAGCGGCAGCACAGGGGGAGGGAGAGACCGCCTCCTTCTCCTTGTGCTGCCGAGGAGAACATGGCCGCGCTGAGAGCGGCGCAGCCACGCTCTCCTATACTGGGCTGTGCAGTAGCGCAGCCCAGTATCGATAAAATACTTATCCTGGTATCGAGCGCGATACCAGAGAAAAGTATCGATTGGGTATCGAAAGTTTGATACCCGAAACAACCCTAGTATGGGAGGATATTAGTAAGTGTCCAGCTCTAGCTGAGGTAAGTCCAGCTCCAAGGGCACTGACATCAATGTAAAGTGGTCTCTCCGGAAATAGCAGTTACATGGGAACTGTGACTGACCCAAGACGCCAATCAACCCAAACCTTAACTACCTGCCCCAATTAGCTAGAACTCTCGCATATAGCGTCTAGGCAAAAGCTTGACGCGTTTCATCATTAAGAATCATCAGGAGCGGCTTTCAGTACACGTGGTGAATTATTGCAAGAAAAGCGCTGCCACACTGATGGTGTGTGGCAGCGTGTCCGGCGCTAGGATGGCCATGAACCGCCCACCTAAAATCCCAGTATATATAGCGGGAGAGACACACCCCCGAAAGGCAAGGCAGACGTGAAGCCAATGGGATCCCGGGGAGAAGGAAATCCTCCGCTCGTTAACTCCCCGGCATACCAGCAACCGCACATAAGTCGCCCGCACTCCTCTCTATAAACAAATCAAGGAGGGAGAAAGTTAGACAGAAGATCCCTAGCGAGGACAAAGGATTAATTAAGAAACGGGACAAGGTAAATATAAGTTACAATGACCAAAGAAGATTACTCATAACATCAAATCAATAAAAATAAAAGCGTAAATAGTCCACTAGGCTGATGGCATACAAAAGTGTGCCGGATAAATATCAAGTAACGTAACACTGTGTCAAAACAATGAGACACAATGTTGAAACATCCGCTTCCGCACATAAAAAAAAAAACAGCCCAGTTGACTGTACACAAAGTGGTTTGTTAGTCAATAAAACACACAGGAAATATGGTTGCATCTGAATTCCCTGAAACAGAATAGATCGAACATCACCGGAATTATGTATATTGATGTGACGTGCGATTGGTGTATCCGCCTTCTTCTTCCCAACATCATTCAGATGCTCCCCAATTCTGCGGCAGAATTCCCGGGTGGTTTTGCCGACGTACTGTAACCCACAGATACAAGTGCCCAAATAGACCAGGCCAGAGGATCTGCAGTTCACAAAGCATCTGAAGCATCTGATGTTGAAGGATTTTGAAGTGGTTGTGCCGGTGACGGTACGTCCTGGCTTGGAGTCACATGCAACACAACCACTGTAGTGAAATCTCCTGTGTCAAGTTTTTTGACACGGGGTCTGGAAGAAACTGTGAACCAGACGATCCTTCAAATTACGACCCCTGCGATAAGTAATAGCTAGATGACCCCCCACTAAGTGTTCAACACCGGTATCCATTTTTAAAATACCCGTGATTACGAAGGATATTTTAGATCAGCCCATTGGCTGCATCAAACATTACCATCAAGCGAATCTGTTCCTCCTCCATTTGCCTTCTTCTGGGGTTGAGAAGGGACTCGTGTGTACATGCAAGCGAATGTTGGTAAACAGATGTCAGAACCTTACGGGGATAACCACGCCGCAAAAATCTATTTTCTAGGTCTCTGGCTTTTACTTGGAAGCCTGAAATAGAGGAACAGTTACGGCGAACCCGGAGATACTGCCCCTTAGGTATCCCTCGCTCAAGAGGGAGAGAGTGACAGCTCTCCCAGTGCAGGAAACTGCTGGTCGCCGTTTTCTTGCGAAATAGTCTAGTATGAATCTTGTTGTCATGGGTCTTCATAATGGTTAGAATAAGGAAGGTAATGTGAACTGGGTTAATCTCAGATGTGAAAAAATACCGACATTTGTTGATATTAAGAGCCTTGACAAAATTATTGAATTCTTCCTCAGTTCCAGTCCAAAAAATAAGGACATCATCGATGTACCTTAGCCACATCGAGATGTAAGAAGACCATGCCATAAACTCATCTCCAATAACCACTTCTTTTTCCCACCTGCCCGGGTACAGATTGGCATAGGATGGCGCGCATGGACTCCCCATGGCCACGCCCCTGAGCTGGTGGTAGAAGTGGCGATTAAACAGAAAGACATTATGGTGTAATATAAACTTCAGAAGATTGGTGACAAAATGATTATGGGGTAAAAACTCCCTGCCATGTTCCTGCAAGAAGTAACGGACTGCCCCAATGCCCTCCTTGTGGGGAATGGAGCTATAGAGAGCCTCCACGCCAAGACTGGCAAGTAGCGTATTCCCCTCAACATAGAGGCCATGCAATGTGTCAACAATCCCGATTGAATCCCTCACGTAGGAGGGCAGGGACATAACCAGGGCCGGCACCAGCACCCGGCATACCCAGGCAAGTGCCAAGGCCACCTGCGCAGTGTGTGCCAAGAGAGGAGGGGTGGGGTCCCAGCAGTCCCCGTCCCGATCCCTGAGGAGTAGACGCACGTTCTGCAGGATGCAGTGACATCACCGTTTAAAGGGAGCGTGTTTGATAGTAGAAGGGGGGGGGGCCTGTTGAATATTTGCATAGAGGTGTGGTTATGCTATGCAACCACACTCAACACATTGGAGCTGCTGTCAGGGGGGAGGAGAATCTGAGTGGCCGGCACTCTGTTTGTGTAGAGAGGGAGTAGAGGAGCTGTGCTCCGGAGCTATAAGAGCAGCAGGTAGGTGCTGGATCCCACCGGACACTCTGCATGGAGTCGGATCCACCCTGCTGGACTGTGACCCTGAGAACCCCTTTGCTGGACAGTGCATGTTGTAGATCACTTCCAGATCTGGAGATTTCAGGTTGCAATTAAGTTCATTATACTGTGTGAGGGAGCCACTGGGGGTAATTATACTGTGTGAGGACCCCCAGTATAATGACCCCCCCCCCCCCATACAGTATAATGAGTCATGATCGGTGGGGGTCCCGTGGTAAGACTCCCATTCATCTAAGGGATATCCCCTATCTTGTGGATAGAGGATAATGTTATATAACCAGAATATCCCTTTAAAATAATCATTTATGAAGGTAGCTGTAATTTTCTAATGTATTTCTTTAAGGATGTTAACGGTAGTCGCCTGTTAAATCCCCGCTGCTCCAGAGCCAGCGTTCTGGTCGCCCCGTGCCAGTGACCACTGTGTAGCCATATTTACCGGAAGCACTGCTGTGGCCCGCAGCTGGCTGCAGCAGTCACCCCCAGGTAATGGTATGTGACAACCGCACTTTCATGGCTAAATAGGGGGTTTTATTTAAAAACAACCCCTATAACTACAGTGTTGCCATATCAGGGAGATAAGAACTGCTACCCGTTGAAGGTGGTTGAGGATTATACACAGACAGTCGGCTCCATATACAATTCTGCCTCTCCTAATACTGGACTACAGGGTGTGTGCCACACGGAGCCCGGGCAGGGAGGCGTTCCTCCATCCTAGAATTACTACTGACGCCTATACACAGATACATGGCCGCTATACATAAAGGACAGGCTCACCAAACGGTGCCAAGGCAGAAAGCACAATGCAGGCGGCCCCCAGGAGCGGCGCAGCCATCTTCACTCTGCTACGAGACGCGGTATTTGCGGGCCTTCTTCAGGTCGGGATTGGAGACGCTTGCGGTGTGCTTGATGACGTATCGAGCAGTCACATGACCTCCCCCTGCAACTCCGTCCCATTTTGTGAGGAGCTTGGGAGGATGTATTCATGTGGGAGCCTGCCTGATATCCCGGAGGAGGCGGCAGCCCGAAATGAGCCTGCCTCGGACATTTACACGGATATTTTGTTAAGATAGCCTCAATTCTCTTTTCTTTTTTTGGGATGTTCCAAAAATAGAGCTGTGAATGCACCCTGGTGAGTGGTTCACACATTTCTGCGGATTTGCCATCTGAATTTGCAGACAGACAAGCCATAGGAGATGAGGCTAGGTGCAGATTTCCGCCTGGATTTTGGTATTCAGTTCCAGTATAGGAACAGAATACCAGAATCGCCAGATCCGGAATATTCCGGACACCGCTGGCGCTGGTTGGATCATGCAGAGACACTTTGTCTTTCCCTTTTTTCCAGAATGTGCAGAAGAGGTTCCTGCTGGATACAGATGTGCACATGGCCTTACCCTAGGTACAAACCTAAGCGTTTTTCAGCGCGTTCAAACGTAACATGTGGAAAGCCATGCTTCCCTATGGGCATGGTTCACATTTGGGCGTTTTACAGCGCGTTTGAACGCGCTGAAAAACGCCAAATGCTGTCGCTTTCAGCATGAGCTTCTTTTGGGCGTTTTAACGCGCCTATGGACCATGCTGAAATAGGGGAGAATCACTGAATCAGAAACGCTTAGGTGTGTTCCGAGCCTTAGAGTACCAGCAAAAGAAGGGGGATTTTCACAAATCTCATGGACCCGCTGCGCACATTTCCCATGCAGAAAACTGCGCTCAGTTTCTGATGCAGAATTGTCAGGGGCTTGATGCGGATTTTCCCCATTGACTCCAGTCGGGAAGTCAAAATAGCA
The DNA here is from genome assembly GCA_033119425.1 of Bufotes viridis. Lineage (NCBI taxonomy): Eukaryota > Metazoa > Chordata > Amphibia > Anura > Bufonidae > Bufotes > Bufotes viridis. Next base: position 223,618,887 of record CM065591.1, on the reverse strand, counting down.
GCAAACCCCAATTGTTGTGGATCTGCAGCAAAACCTGCAAGTCCTAGAAAGGAAAAAAAAAAAAAAAAAAACTTTTTAAAATACCCCCCCAAAAAAATATACTTATCTACAGTGGCGTTTCTATGGCTCCCTTGCCTGGTCCCACCCCAGTCTATATACAACCTGATTTTACCGAATGGTTTAGTCTGCGTTAGGGCTCATTCACACGACCGTATGGTTTTGAGGCCCATTTTTAACAGATCCGTTTTTGGTTTCAGTAGTCTTTCCTTTTCTGCCTCTGTATGGTTTCCGTTTGTGATCCTTTTTTTGCGGATTGGAAACACATAATGTTTTAACAGTAAGTACTTAAAAAAATTGGGCTGGGCATAAAATTTTCAATAGATGCTTCCGCAAAAACGGAACGGATACGGATGCATTCCGTTTTTTTTACAGTGATTTGTGAGCAATAATAGGACACGACTCAAAATGTAGCGGAACAAAAAAACTGAAATGGAATTCATGTAAATACATTGGGGTTTTTTTGCGGACCCATTGAAATGAATGGTTTCGTATACGGACGGTGCTATGCGTTCATGTCACGCATTGCACCCGCGTGGAAAACTCGCTCGTGTGAAAGGGGCCTAATACCACTTTTTACCCATATTCCAGAAAAGCCTATTTATAAGGAATCTGTCAGCTCTGAACCGTGGATAGTGTCAATGATGCCGAGTTCAGTTATGTCATTTCCATCTTCATACTCGCACTGTGCTTTGACAAACCAGCAGTATAATGAGAGGACTCTTGTGCTCACAAACATAAGGCCTGTTCCACACTTGCATTGTGGCTTTCTGGTTTTGAGATATGGCAGAGGATCTCAAAAGCGGGCCAAAACAGATCAGTTTTGTCCCCATTCATTGTCCATGGGGGCAAAACTGATCAATATGCGTTCCGTTTTGTTGCATTTTTTGACTGGACACAAAACCGCTGCAAGTTGCGGTTTTGTGTCTGGTCTGTGAAATAGAACTAACCAGATTTGGCATGAAAATCAATCGATTTGTTAGTGAAAAAAACAAATCTGGCGCCCATTGCCTTTCAATGATTTTCATACCGGATCTGGTTTATTCAGTTTAGATTTAATACAAACCGATCCGGACTAAATGGATGCATCCGGGTGTATGAAATGGCAGGGATCCATTTAATGCCGGTTTTGAGATCTTCTGCAGGATCTCAAAACCGGAAAGCCACAAGGTAAGTGTGAAACAGGCCTATTCAAGGAGGAGGTGAACGCATTGCACCCGCACTGAATCCGGACCCATTCATTTCTATGGGGCTGTGCATGAGTGGTGATTTTCCCGCATCACTTCTGCGTTGTGTGAAAATCGCAGCATGCTCTATATTCTGCGTTTTCACGCAACGCAGGCCCCATAGAAGTGAATGGGGCTGCGAGAAAATCGCAAGAATCCGCAAGCAAGTGCGGATGTGGTGCGATTTTCCCGCATGGTTGCTAGGAGACGATCGAGATGGGGACCCAATCTTTATTATTTTCCCTTAGGGGGTTAAAAATAAAAAAAGTAACTCACCTACTCCAATTGAGCGCATAGCTGCCTGTCTCCTGTTGTGTCTTCAGCTGGGGAGGGGGGGGCATGGAGGGTAAAGGACCTTCCGTGACGTCACTGGGTCACATGGTCCAATCACATGCTTCCAGCGATTGGACCATGTGACATCACGGAAAGTCCTTTACCCCCCCAGCTAAAGACACAACAGGAGACCAGCAGCTACGCGCTCAAATGGAGGAGGTGAGTTCCTTTTTTTTTTTTTTTTAACCCTCAATTGCCCTTTTTACTTTGCATTCTGTATTTAGAATAGAAACTAGAATTAGAAACTATGTTATAAGGGAAAATAATAAAATATACAGAATACTCAACCCGAAACCGGACTTCAGTGATGAAGTCCGGCTTCGGGTCTGGGTACCAAACATGCCGATTTTTCTCAAGCGCATGCAAAACGCATTACAACAGTTTGCACATGCGCGGGAAAAATTGCGCATTTTCCCGCAACGCACCCGCCTCTTATCCGGGTGTCAAACATGATGCCCGTGTGAAAGAGGCCTTAATCCAATCAGCACCGTGCCTAAGAAGACATTCCAAATTATAATTATACGTATGTCAGGGACCTCCTTTTTGAGCATCAGTTTGTTTGAAGAAATTTGACTCAGTCTAGTGGACCAAAATCTTTTACATCTGCGGGCCGAACCAGGTGACACCACTGATGGGGTGCCACCAGAAGATAATTTTCTACCGCATCGGGTGACACCAGCTCTAGCAACACCACTGATCTGCATGTTTTAAAAGGAACAGAATTGTTTGGTATAACAGCTTTGTAAAACTTGTAATTTTCACAAGATGACATCTGCCAAACATAGAGATCAACAGATACATCCAGGTCTCCAGTTCTAAAAGAATCTTTATAATGAGGGAAGAAGAAGTCAAGTAGAGGGATTCTGGAATTTTCCCCCTCATTAATCCCCAAGCATTTTACCAATGAGCCAGCTATATTCACTGGCACCGTTACCAACTGCCAGCTCGCTGAAGATGGTCTAGGCGAGAGGTCCAGCAGGTCACATCTAGCAATATTAATCTTGAAACTTGAATAGACTCCAAATTGGGTGATAAGCATAAAAAGGTGAGGTATATTTTGGTGTGGATGTTCCAGGAAGATAATCAAGCCATCTGCAAAGATTGTATGGCGGATTTCCGTATCCGATATTGTGATACTCTCCATATCCGAGGAGCCATCCAAGGCCCTGGAATGGGGTTCCAGTGCCTAATTGAATAGGAAGAGAGATAGCGAGCAAACCTGTTATGTGCCATTCTGGAGGGCAAAAGCCAGGGAAAGAAATCCAACCCCCTCAAAAAACACATGTAAAATATATAAATAAAAAAAATATGTCAAACACTTGTAAGGCCTTATGCACACGACCGTATGTGTTTTGCGGTCTGAAAACCGCGGATCCGTAAAACACAGAAGCTGCTCCGCGTTCCGTTTCGCAACTTGCGGAAAGGAATGCAGCCTATTGTAGAAATGCCTATTCTTGTCCGCAAAACGGACGAGAATAGGACATGCTCTATTTTTTTTGCGGGGCCAGGGAATGGCGCAACGGATCCGGACAGCACACAGAGTGCTGTCTGCATCTTTTGCGGCCTCATTGAAGTGAATAGGTCCGCGTCCAAGCCGCAAAATATGCGGCTCGGACGCGGAGCACAACAATGGTCGTGTGCATGAGGCCTAAAATGCACAAAATTCATGGCTTTTAAAAATACAAACACAAAAAACACTGTGTGAAGGAAGCCTTAGGGTAAGTTTATATGTAACGGTTGTGGTGCAGTTAAAACCACTATGCAGTTTTCACTGGTGAAGCGTGTAATAAACGTGCAGATTTTGTTGCAAAAAATGTCCACAGCGTTAAAATCTCATCCACGATGCTGCTACTGTCAGCACTGCAGATTTTCTACACATGATTCTGCTTGTGTGTGGCTGTACCTTTTGGCTGGTGTCACAATCTTTTTCTGCCATTTTTTGTGTTTTATAGGAAAGAAAAATGACAGCTCCAGATCTTGTACGGTAGTCTGTGGTAAATATTAAAAGTGGGACACAGACATTTTTAAGTGTTTTTTTTACCCTTGAGGTAAATTTTTAAGTGGCATTCTTCTCCCATAGAATTCCATAATTATGTTACAGCTTCAAACAAAAAGATGTTATGTGTGTTGGCATTTTTTATGACACTTTTGCATGGCATCTCCCCCCCATACAATTCTATAGGGGGCATAACATTACAGGGGATCAAAAGAAAAAACAACAGCTCACGATCCCTCTTCACGCTGCAGGGGAAAGGCCAATCCCCATATCAAATCCAGCAGAAAAATCCCAGCAAGCGTTCTTGATTTTAATCAGTTATGCTCTTTTATTTCAACTACAAAAATAGCAGGACGCGTTTCGGCCCGTCCAGCCTTTCTCAACTGCATATGACCTTCTCAAACATGCAGTTGAGAAAGGCTGGACGGGCCCAAATGCGTCCTGCTATTTTGTAGTTGAAATAAAAGAGCATAACTGATTAAAATCAAGAACTCTTGCTGGGATTTTTCTGCTGGCTAACATTACAGGGGAACATACTTTACTGTAAAAAAAAAAACAGAACAATAAAAACCATGAAAAACATCAGGTGGTAAAAAATGCTGTATGTGCAAAAATACCTCGCTCGTCTGAAAGCGGCCTAAAGGTTAGAGTGCCTTTTAGGTTCATAGGAAAGGCAATAACTATAAGATCGTTGGGGTCCTCAACCCTGTAGCCCTTGGGGCCCTCCAAAATGAATGCAGTGGCAGGTTGGGCATGGTGTTGTAGCATACTATGTTTTGCGAATCCATTCATATGCCTGTTCAATTACTCCTGGAGTGGCCACTTTGAGTAATGATAATTCTGATGGATATATAGGGATTAATGGGTTTATCTGTAATACTAGAAATGCCAATATCAAAGATCAAACACATTTATTAACAATGATGTGAAGCTTATGACATCGATGATTTCTCACCTGGCAGGTTCCATACCAGGAATCCTACCTAATTTTTATCCAGCGTTCTCCAGATGTCCAGTTCTGGATAAATTTCAGGAACTGTTTGAGAAGGATTTGGTGCATTTACGGTTAAACATGAATTCCTCTATTCACCAATGTCGATCTAATCTAACTCCTGGTGATAGGCTGGCTCTCAATAATTTTAAATGTAACCCTAATCTCATAGTGAGGTGTATTATTGTGAGAGCTGAGGTTCGGGGAAAAAAAGCGTTTGAATGAATCAACTTCGGATCTGTGATCTGAAACTCAATTCGCTCAAGCCTAGTGTGCAATATTATATGGTGGCATTAGAAAGTGTAACTTGTCCCGCATAAAACAAGCCCTCATACGGCTATGTGAATGGAAAAATAAAAAATGTTATGGCTCCAGAAAGGCAGGGAGTAGAAAACGCAAGAACCTCCAGGGCTGAAAGGGTTCATTTCAACACTGCTAATGTAGTGTATCTTGCATCTCATTCTAGTTGTCAAACAATATGTCGGATGCACCACAACTCCCCTGGATTTTTCTGTTAAATATGAGGTTACTTTTGGGTTTGAATCTCCATTTAAAATTGTATTTATCACTACTGAAACAAGCCATTTATTATTCATGTTATATATATTTATCTACTACAATATGTGTACTATGTGATTGTTCTTTTATTAGTGTGGTGTGGATGGGGTTAAACTGAGACGTGTTCAACCAACTAGTTCAGTGGTTGGTGTGCTTTAACCTGTTCGCTCGCATGTGCAGTGGGCATCATGGCTGGCGGATCTCCGCTGTTTCAAACAGCAGAGACCCACGGCTATTGACAGCGACCGGCAATAATGCCAATCGCAGTCATTATAGCCCTTAGATGCCATGATCAAGTGAGATCACAGCATCTAAAGGGTTAAAAACACAGAAGTGCGGGCTTCAGAGTTTCTTACTGGCATCCTCTGCTGCCAATGAGGATGCCGGCAATTGATTTCAATGCGCTGGGTCTCTCTGAAAAGACACAGAATATTGAAGCTGCAATTCTTATTTTGGCCAGCAGACCAACATAAGACAAATGAGCATGTCTGTACAGATAATGGGTCTAAAAGACCCATGGTTGTTCATAATAACAAAAAAAAAAGTAAATATAAGACGACCCCCTACTTTTCCTGTTAAAATATGGGGCTTAGGCTATACTCGCCGTATAAGACTACCCTTCTTCCAATGCACACCAAATAAAAATGGAGTGGGGGGCTTCCGGTTCCAGCGCGCGTATGTGAAGCAGCGGGAGTAAGGAGCTCCGCAACCTCCAACCCGAATACTGGGGACCCTGCAGACCAGAGCATTATCTCACCCCCCCCCCCCCCAAGGTCGATGACCTTGAAAATAGATCAAGGAGAAATAATTTGCGGACAGTAGGAGTACCTGAGGCAGTCCCTCCACACCAGCTGGCACAGCTCTGCGCACAAGATATACCACAGGCCTTAGGGCTGCAGGGCAGCTTTACAGTAGAGAGAGCGCACAGAATAGGGGCGCCGCCCCAGAAGGACCAATCCCAGGGCTCTACTAGACCCAGGCCGGTTATAGTCCGATATTTGAACTATGCTGCAAAAGTGGCTGTCCTGACTAAATTTAAAAAAATCTACTCAGCCACTATTAGTGAACAACCACAAACTGCTGCTATTCAGAGACTACTCCGCGGAAGTCACTAAGCGCAGGAGAGCTTTCTCTACCACCTGTACCTCCCTGGTACACAAAAAAACAAGGTTCGCCTTGATGTACCCAGCGACCCTAGGGGTTTTCCGCCAGGATAGCACAATTAGGATTGCTGTGTTGAGACTCTTAAGTGAGGCTCCGCTGTGTTTTTTGTAGCTGGTCTCCCTGAGATCAGCTATTGTTGTGTTTGTGTAGTCTCCGAGGCATTGCTCCCGGTTAGCCAGAATCCTACTCCACACTGATGAGGGGCAACACCCCGAAACAGCTGTCTGTGGATGGATACCTGGCTTAGGTTTTCCCCGTCATATCCTTAAAGCTTGTAAAAAAAGCGGGATCTTGACATAGGGGCCACTTAATATGGTGGATTTGGTGATCTCTGTAATGGAGACACCCCTTTGCTTGGTTTTCCTTCCTTTGAGGGATATCTGGCTTCATTGTGTTGTAGACCCATAACTGGGGCTCCACATTTATTTTGCATATTCCATCATTTAGTGAGGGATGAGGAATTTGTGAACCTTCTGCGGGGTTGGTGGTGGGACTTCTCCCAAGATGATGAATCTTACCAACATAACTCAAGAATGTTTTGGGACGCAGCTAAGGCAGTAGTGAGGGGGCGTATCATGGCTTATACGGTGCGGACAAAAAAAGGAAGCACAACGTAAAGACGAAAAAGCGACTGGTAAATTAAGAGACGCCTATACTGACTTTATTCAAAACCCTTCAGACAGGACCAGGACTTTGTGGGTGACTGCCAAACATAATTTCGATTACTACTTGGAAAGTAAAGAAAAGTGGTATGGGCATAGAAAAAGAGCGGATTTGTTTAGGTACGGTAATAAAACGGGCAAACTATTGGCCAACTTAGCAAAAACTTATACTCCAGCGACCCACTATAGGCCCCTCAAAGATGACAGGGGTGTATTACACACTAAGCCTGGTGAGGTGGTTGAGATATTGGGCAATTACTTCAGGTCCCTCTATGCTCCTGAACCCTATGACAGAGAGAGAGCCAGAGACCTTTTGGAAGGGGCCAGTCTCGCGGCCATCTCACCAGAGTCACTACACTCTATTAATAGACAAATATGGGAAGAGGAGGAAAAACAAACCATTAAAGGCTTATCCAAAGGCAAGGCCCCATGTCCCGATGGCTTCCCGGCAGAATTTTATAAAAGCCTATCTGGAGAAATAACTTCCATATTGACATCCTTATTTTACTCTATTTTACAAGGGAATGGCTTACCACCTTCTGGAAAAACAGCATACATCAAAGTTCTCCCAAAGCCGGGGAAAGATTCGTCTCAGCCAGGGTCCTACAGACCAATCTCTCTCATAAATCAAGATATTAAAATACTATCCAAGATTTTGGCCACACGGTTGGCAGACGTGCTGCCTGATTTGATAGGTGCCCATCAGGTGGGTTTTATGAAGCGGCGCTCGGCGGTCTCAAATATTCGAAGAGTTTTAGCAGTTTTGGACGCCCACAGGATGGGAAACCAAACAAATAACCCGGCCCTTTTAGATATAGATGCCGAAAAGGCTTTTGACAACGTTCAGTGGGCCTGGTTGGATGAGGTTTTCGATGCCCTGGGAATATCTGGTAACTTTAGGAACTACCTCGGAGCAATCTATGATAACCCCGTAGCCCAGGTATACATTGCGGGATTCCTCTCTACTAAAATAATGCTAAGGAAGGGAACTAGGCAAGGGTGCCCCCTTTCCTCCCTGCTTTTCAATAATGCCCTGGAACCTCTTGCCCGTTTTCGAATAGAAAACACACTCTTTGACGGGATTAGGGTGGAAAAACGTGAAATATAATTAGCTTGTTTTGCGGATGACCTTTTAATTTTTGCCCGTTTACTCATATATTATGAGTCCGCTATAGGGTATAAATTAAATGTAGCCAAAAGTCAAATTTTTTTTTTGGGTCACAAGTCAAATTTTTTTTTTGGGTCACACTGTTAGTGACGTTAATCAGCGACATACAGTTGAGGTAAGACAGGATTACATCACATACTTAGGAATCAAGATAGTGAGAACTAGAGTTGAGCAAACTTGTATTTTAAGTTCGGCGTCCAAAGTTCGGGTTGGGGTTATCGAAGAATCCCGTTATGGATTCCGCTACCACGGACCATAATGGAATTTTGAATCCATAAGGGGATTCTTCGATGAACCCGAACCTTGGACAACACTAGACTACCACCTCCTATCCAATCCAGTACTGAGCCACGCCCCCTGCACTGATCACATGACGGTGACATCACCTCAGGTCCTTAGTGTTGTCCAAGGTTCGGGTTCATTGAATAATCCCCTTATGGATTCCAAATTCCATTAATTACCGTTATGGTCCGTGGTAGCGGAATCCATAACGGGATGCTTCGATAATTCCAACCCGAACTTTGGACGCCGAACTTAAAATACAAGTTCGCTCAACTCTAGTGAGAACCCCAAACTCCATCTATTCATTGAATTATCACCCGTTAATTCAAAAAATTATAGGGGAATTGGATAGATGGAAGGACCTGCCCTTGTCCCTTCATAGGAGGTCCCATCTGCTAAAAATGACAAGTTTTTCTAGACTTCTCTACCCTTTACAAACTATCCCGGTTTTGCTAAAACACAAGGATGTTAGCAGATTGCAAGTCGCATTTACTTCCTTTCTATGTAAAAAAAGGAGACCAAGGATAGCATATTCCAAATTGACCATGTTAAAGTGGGAGGGTGGGCTACAACTACCTAATATACGTCACTACAACTTGGCGGCCCTGATTAGACTGGATATGGGGCACTCCGCATTTTACGGCCAGGGGAATAGAACAAGAGCTGGCGACACCTTGGGATTTGAAGGCAATGCTCCATACAAAATTTAAATATATACCACCCTCCATCAAACAATCAACATTATTAAGAGATACCATCATGGCATGGAAGGCGGTCCGGAAGATATATCGACATGCCATTATGGATACTGCTAGCATTACCTAAGGGAAAGGATAATGCAATGTATAGAACATGAAAAAGGTATTATCACTGAGGGATATCCTAGATACCACAAATCATAGACTGATGACGTGGGACGAATGTAGAGCCAGGTATGGTCTGTATGCCTCCCACTTCCTTCCTTTTCATCAACTGTGGTCTTATTGTAAAACCCAGTCAGAAAGTTTGGGGGAGGCCGACAGGTTGACATGGTTTGATGCACTGATGGGTTCTAATGACTCCTCGATTCCACTGGCGGAATTGTACCGTTGAATACACAGTACGCAAACTTTTTCCTCGTGGGAACGAGAAGTTAATGTACCGGGCTTAACAAAAAAAAAAAATCAGGGAAGGTTTCGAAATAAGGAAGACTATTTACAATGAACAGTGGCGAGACCCAACTGAGGATCATACATAAAGCCACTTACGCCTTTGATCTTTCATTTCGAGACGCTCCGGCTCACTACCTGAGAAAATGCCCCAAGTCTGCATTGCCGAAGGCAAATTTTCTACATAGCTTGTGGAGTTGTCCGAATATAACTCATCTATGGGAGCGATCAAAAGAATATATGGATTCTGTTTGGGGTATAGAGATTGCCCTGAACCCACAGCAATGTATCTTCCAGTTCATTCCAATGAACCAAGGGGAAGGAAGGGGAAATGGGGTGTCTGAAAAGGGTGTTCACATAGTCCTAATGTCGGTCAAGAAAGCGACCTTGAGGTATTGACTCCAACAAACGGTTCCAACTTGGGAGGAAGTAATAGACATCATAAAAACATGCTTCTTATGGAACGTTTGGACTTTTAACGTTTTTTGGAATGTAGCCCAGCGACAGCCCCGAAACCTGAAAGATCTGGAGAAGAGGTATATGGAGGAGTGGGGCAAAATCCCTGCTGCAGTGTGTGCAAACTTAGTCAAGAATTAAAGGAAACGTCTGACAACTTTAAAAGACAAACAAAGGTTTCTGTACTAAATATTAGGTTCTGTTTTAAATATTTATTTAATGCAATAAAATGCTAATTATTGAACAATCATACAATGTGATTTTCTGGATTTTTTTTTTAGATTCTGTCTCTCACAGTTGAAGTGTACCTAAGATAAAAATTACAGACCTCTCCATTCTTTGTAGGTAGGAAAACCTGCAAAATCAACAGTGTATCAAACAGCTATTTTCCCCATTGTATGTGCCAGCATTGCTGACAAAAATGATGTTTTAATATATGCATATGAGCCTCTAGGAGCAACGGGGGAATAGACGTTACACCTAGAGACTCCACTCTCCTCTGCACTATGATTGTTGACAGGGCCAGATAGGCGTGATCAGTTTTACACTGCCTGGCCCTGTCAAAGTGCAGAGGTCGCAGCAGTTGCAAAGAGAGCTGAGACTTTAGGTGTAATGGCCACACCCTCGTTGCTCCTAGAAGCTCATATACATATAGTAGAACAATTTTTTTTTCTGCATGCACCCACATATGAACATGGGACCAACACATGCCTTCAGTGGTCACGCTCTATTGCAACAGATCAGGCAGTTTGATGGGTACAAATCTGCAGGCAGATGCCCTTAAACACTCCAAATGGTATCCAAGGTTGGGGCAGTCATTTAGTTACACGCTATGACTGAGGATTTCTATATCTAAAAACGCGTAAGCACCGTTATGCTATTCGATCAATGTTTTTCAATATTTCTACAATAAAGAAGTCACCAGAGTGCTGGATTTGGTTTCCTGGCCTTATTTACTGCTATGTGCTGACAGATTCCCTTTAAAAGATGAGGTGGAGAGGGGAGCATCATTGTATGGCAGCAGATGTAAGTTAAGCCCAATTCACACATCTGTGCTCAAATCCATGAGCAGGTGGTCAATGATGCAACCGTATTGGGTCCTTGTGTCTTTTTTGTGCTGCCTGTGTTGCATCCATGTTTCACTGACAGTGAACAGCTGAAAAATAATTTTCAAAGAATCTCTTCTTAATGATCCATGTAACACGGATGGCATCTGTGGTTTTCACGGACCCATAGACTATAATGGGCGTGATGGATCAGGGACCACGGACAAAATAGAGCATGCATCTGTGCTAAAAACACGAATCCACGAACTGTGCTGTAACACTGATGTGTGAATATACACATTAAAATGAATAGGGATGTGTGCGGTCCCTGGAGAACACATACAGTGTGAATGAGGTTTAAGTCTGTGTATGGAGCCTGCTGCAGAGCTCTGTCAGTAATTGCCTGCACCTCCAGAGCACCAGTGGAGGTGTGGGAGTATATTCAAAGGTATTAACGAAAACTGAACACTCAGGGCATATCTCCGGTCTGTTTGCCAGCTACCGCTACCCGAGTGTCTTGACTTCGGCAAGTGAAGTCAGCAGGTGTCCTAAAGTGGGACGGCTCACGTATTGCCTGTATTCTGCAGGCAAGGCCCCTCTGACATCTAATGTACATTAAGTGCAGTCGTGGAAATTCTGGGGCCAACTTCAAGGTGAAAGCTAGCTGCATGTAGGAAAGCCATGTCTTAATGGACTTTTTCTGCACATGTTCTCTCTCTGGCTGATTCACAGTGACACATCCAGCAGACCTAAACTGGCACAAAAGCTGCATACTATTATATGTGGCATTCGTTGAGTTAAAGACCTGAAAAAGTAAATGAAGGGTCTCGTTAAAATATTCACGCTGCTGTGGTGGATTATGTCTCATGTGTTTGGTCTACTTCTAAACACAGAAAGATGATCTACTCCCACCTCTTCCTCTGATTTCCAAGTATCTTTTTTGGACTCCGATGACTCATCGAATGAGGACGTGAAACATAAAAATATTTATTTTAGTCTGAGGATACTAAGGAATGGTTAAAAGCTGTACATACTGCTATGGAGTGGCCTTGAAGAGAGAACATTTAGATTACATTTACCGGTAATCTGTTTTCTTTGAGCCTACGACAGCACCCCCGGAGAGACTGCCTCCTCCTCCTCCTCAGGACAGTAAACTTGAACTAGAACTGCTTCAAAAGCGGGACCACCCCCTCTATCCCCAGTCCTTTTCAAAGAACTAAGGAACATCCTAATAAAACCTTTTTATATAAATTCTATCAAACTCTTATAATAACTTGTCATCTTTATATATATATATATATATATATATATATATATATATATAATTTTTTTTTTAGACAAAGCAACTTTTAGGGAAGGGAATTAGGCAGGTGCTGTCATAGGCTCAAAGAAAACTGATTACCAGTAAGTGTAATCTAAATTTTCTCCTTCGCCTATGACAGCACCCCTGAAGAATAGGCAAGAATCCTATCTAGGGCGGGACAAAAGCTAGAAGCACCTTTTGACCACAGTAAGGCCTTCATTAGAAGGAAGATGAAGTCTATAGTGCCTCAAGTGTAAGTAGAACTCCAGTGGGCTGCCCCACAGAACCGCTCTATTGAAGCGGAAGCCCCTCTGCCCAGGAAGCGGAGACTGACCTAATAGAGCAGTGTTTCCCAACCAGTGTGCCTCCAGATGTTGCAAAATTACAACTCCCAGCACACCCAGACAGTCTTACATGGATGTCCTCCACAACAAGCCCACATGGTTTAACCATGTGCGGCTCTTGTTCGCTGTCTTTGAGCTGAACAGGGAAGGGGACATAACAGTCGACAATGTAGATGCTTTCCTTGGAACTATTCTTATCCTTCTTTCAATATCTTATACATCTGTTCGTTTTCATATAAGGTAGGAATACTCTGCATGATAATTTGATCATATTGCCGTCTGTATGTCAATACCATGGTAGGAATATTTGCAGCCTTTTTAACCTTTTTTTCTAAGGCCCCTTTTACACGGGCGAGTTTTCCGCGCGGGTGCAATGTGTGACGTGAACGCATAGCATCCGCACTGAATCCTGACCCATTCATTTCAATGGGTCTGTGTACATGAGCGTTTTTTTTTCACGCATCACTTGTGCGTTGCGTGAAAATCGCAGCATGTTCTATATTCTGCGTTTTTCACGCAGCCCTAGCCCCATAGAAGTGAATGGGGCTGCGTGAAAAACGCATTGCATCCGCAAGCAAGTGCGGGTGCGTTGCGTTTTTCACTGATGGTTGCTAGGAGATATTGTTTGTAAACCTTCAGTTTTTTATCACGCGCGTGAAAAACGCATCAAAACGCATTGCACCCGCGTGGAAAAAACTGAACAACTGAACGCAATCGCAGACAAAACTGAATGGTTTTGCCTGTGAAATCGCACAGTTTTCACTGAACGCATCCGGACACGCTCGTGTGAAAGAGGCCTAAGAGCTATATTTTTACCGCGCGAGATCATCCTCCTAGGGTAACCCCGATCCCATAATCTAGAGAAAATATCGCATTCTTGGGCAAAAGTGCTTTCAGTACTACAATTCCTTCTAGCCCTAGTAAATTCTCCTACTGGAATTGATTTAATTACATGGGCTGGATGATGACTGTTGGCCCTTAAAATCGTATTGCCTGAGATGGGTTTACAGTAGGTGGATGTCTCAATGATTTGATGTGCAATTCCCATTAGGGTTAAATCCCAAAAATATACAGAACTGGAATCCGAATAATAAGTAAATTTCAAATTATAAGGATTGCTGTTTAGATATTCCATAAAAGAGGGCATGGCATGCACATTGCCGCACCAGCGATAGGACAGGAAACAGAACTGGGGATAGAGGGGGTGGTCTCTCTTTTAAAGCAAAAATTGTTCCCGTTTACTGTCCTGAGGAGGAGGACGCGGTCTCTCCAGGGGTGCTGTCATAGGCAAAGGAGAAAAGCATGTATTTTTCACTAATTAGACATGAGCAGAGAACTCCCTATGGAAGCGATGTGCTAGGCAAAACTTCTGCCTGCCCACGCTCCTCTAAAGCCCGGCACTCGCACCGATGCAGGGTATTCTATGTGCTACGCAGAGCTTTTAGTGTGCTTCTGCCAGTACGGTGCTCACTGCAGTGCGTATTGTAGAAGTCCGAATATATACACCGCATATATGGCTACGGTGTACAGATTCAGTATGCACTGCAGTGAAAAGCACTACAGAAAGGCAAGACCTTTGGGGGCCTGTTTTGCTAGTAAAACAAAATCAATAAAGTTACAAAATTATTTTGTTTAAAAAAAACTTTATAAAAGTTTAGGAAGACTTTAAAAAGGTCTTAAAATTAGATATCAGTAGCATATGCTTTCACTATATGTACATTGTTGTGGGCCACTCCCTGTTTTCATTTTGCCCTGGGCTCACCAGGCATCAGTAAGCTCAGCTTGGCGCTACTCCTTCCCCTCCATTCTGGTAGGTTTCAGCTGTCAGTCATCAGCAAGCCACACCCCCTTTCATTTCCAGGCTTCCCTGCGATGGAGCTGCCGCCTGTCAGTGTGCCAAACACAATCCTCCAGCTATCCCCTCTTCCCTGTAGTGATGCTGTCTCCTACTGGAAAATGAACAATAAAGTGTCTGTGTTTAGAGACGCACTTCAAACATTATAAGCATTGCCCTCTAACTCTCCGCCTTTTTTACTATTATCTCTCATATCAGTTCTCCCTCTATATATTTGTAAACCCATATATTTTGATATTGTACTTCAGATATCTGCAATACATGTCTATGTATGCCAAAATGTATACACAGTCACCTGTATTAATCTGTATGGAGGGTGAGAGATGTGTAGATGGACTGACTGAGATTTACATATACATAATTATATTTTTGAAGATTATTTATGAGAGTAATTTCTCAAAACTAAGATAAATGCCAACTGCCTTAGTTGCCCAAAACAACTAGATTCCATATTTTATTTCCCAAAGGAGCTCTGAGAACTGCAAGGTGAAATCTGGGCCACAGAATAGCGGATAACTTTTAGATTATTAGGGTCCTACTGCTGTAATCTCCACCGATCACAAGAACGGCACCCCATGCCCTATAGAGTGCCCATAAATGAACAGAGTGCCATGTGTGTGGTTGCTCTATTCATTTCTGTGGGAGTTCCAAAAATAGTGAGCACTGTACTCAGCTGTCTCTAGAACTCCCCTACAAATTATTGGAACAGCTCTTTCGCTCCCCCACCATAAGTCTACCCTCTGGTCTCCATGCACCAAACATCCTGTTCGATGTGGCCAGTCATTGACTGTAGTGTTAACATAATCTGCTTCAAACAGGAAGTTGACGCATGTAGACAGAAGGGAGGCAGCAAAGAAGCCAAAATCTCCACAGGTTGGCGAGGGGGTTGTAGGGCAAACAACCCCTTTAAATGGAGATAAAATATAAAAATAAAATAAAAATGTTCTTACAAATTTTCAATTTTAATCTGTTTTGTTTCTGGAAAAGCAGGTGTCAATAGAAAAATTAGAGTGTTTTTTTTTTTTTTTAGAAATATAAAGCATTATTGTGCTAATTCTCCCAACAGGCCTCAGAACTGAAGGTGGATACTGCATTAGCACCACATTTTTATATTCCTTAGGAGATAAATCACCCCACAATGTACTTTACAATTTCTACAAGTACGGCAATACCCCATATGTGGTCGTAAACTATTTGAATTTAGCTGAAATGGTTTTTGGGAGTGTTGCTTTTGCAATGCCTCTTATGTACCAGTAAAGTAGAAATCCCCAATAAATTACTCTATTTTGGAAAGATCCCCAACAAATTCACCTAGGGGTGTAGTGAAAAAGTTTTTAAAAAAAATGTGAGGGGTGAGATACTGTATATTATAGACCAGGGTTCAGCAACCTTAGTCACTCCAGCTGCTGTGAAACTACAACTCCCAACATGCAACTTTGCTCAGCTGTTTGGGAAAGCTGGAATGCCGAAGGTTGCTGATCCCTGTTACAGACAATCAAATATTGGGACAAACAATATTGTAGAATCAAAGCTTGTTTACCATTTAATCCTTTAGGAGTTCTTGTGTCTCACAAATAGCTAAAAAGCCTAACTCACGGGTTAAAGGGTTAGTCTCATCTGAGACAATGGGGGCATATAGCAAGGATATGCCCCCATTGTCCGAAAGGTGCAGGTCCTATGGTCAGAAACGCACCTACATCAAGAATGGAGCAGGCCAAAGTATTGGCTGGCGGACTCCGGTCCAGCCACCAACAACTGCTCTCCCCAAACTACGCATGACTGGCCACCGCTCCCATTCACATCTTTTCGGTGGACCCACAGAAATAGAGGGAAGCTGCGCATGCGCATTGTGCTCTCCGTCACTTTCAGGACTCCATTTAGGGACCCGCACCCGTCAGACAATGGGGGCATATCCTAGTAATATGCCCCCATTGTCTGAGATGGGGAAACCTCTAACTCTTTGAATACCGACACACGTTAAACCAGAAATATTTCCTCCATGCTTCTCTGTAAACTGAATAGCCTCAAGATGTCTGACAGTTATTTCCTATCCCTAACATGCTGCATGTACTGCAGCCTACATACATATCGTATCCAGCATAATTTACACAAAATTAAATAAACATAACTGGTATTATAGATGTATCATTTTATTTATTTCCGTAACTTCACAATAGTTATGTATTTTGTAACCACATTTAAATGATTCCGGATGCCCGAGCCATGTAGCAGTGTGAACAGTAGTACTAGGAAAAAGGCTAGGTGACAAAGTAGTTAATATGGGTGTCTTTATTTAGAAACATATCTACATCCATGTTCTAACACCGTGGAATATTCAGCCTCCTGATATAGAATGGGAAGATATTTTTGTATAATTTTGTTAATGCTAGTATAATCCAGAGAAAATGATACAGAAATTAGCATTAGTGGCCTTTCTAAATGTAAATTTCCTATATGTTACAACAATGTCAAATCCAAAAATTATCTAACAGGTTGAAAGTGGCAGAAAAAAAAAAAAAAAAAAAAGGGGCTGTTCCCTTCTCGTGGCTTATAACTCTGTAATTGGGCTCCCGGAACTTCCTGGGTCACATACCCTACACTGTGCATGTGATCCAGGCCTGGCTACAACCAATAGCCGTTGCACCTGCGTAGCCAGGCATGGATCATGTGCACATGATCCAGGAAGTGCTGGGAGCCTAACTGCGCATCGCTGGCTCGGTAGGGAAGTTATCATTATCAATGCGATAGTTGTAAGCTAAATGAAGGGGACACAGTAAAAAAACAACTGATAAACCCCTTTAAGACCCAGTTAGTCATTATTAATAAAAGTTTTGTATAGCTGTAATCGTACTGATCCAGAGTATAAAGTTATCATGTTATTAATGCCACAAAGTGAAAGTCGCAAAATTTACAGCATATAAATGGTGCCATTAAACTGCAACTTGTCCTGCAAAAAACAAGCCTTCATACAGTTACATTTAAAAAAAAAAAAAAAAAAAAAAACTTATAGCTTAGAATGCAACAATCAGTTTAGTTACCAAGATCCTACTACATGAATACAGGGGGAAGGGGTTAAGAGAATTCATTGTTCTGCTGTTTTTAAAGGTCATGTGTATGAGCACTAGGGATGAACGATTCTCATAAATCTTCTTGGAATACTGTACGGAGCGAGCGCTCCGTACAATATTAGAATGTATTGGCTTCGATGAGCCGAAGTTAATACTTTGCGAAATCTCACAAGACTATTTCTACTGTCAAAAACCTTTTACTGAACTCGGTTTCGGTTCCAAGTTAAGGTTTTAATTTTCCTCTAATTTGGAACACACATTGGATCTTCTCTTCTGCTACTGTTATGTGAGCCCAGAACTGGCTGTGTACTTTCCATAGAGAGGCGAGTTGGAGACAGCTTGTTGGTAACCAAATATGTACAGTTTTATTTGTTTTCACTTTTGCACAATAGCAGGCCTCACACAAAAATATAGGGGGGCATTAAGACCAGCGTTTTCCATGCCAGTCTTAAAAGGGCTGTGACAGTACAGCAAGTGGCATTTATCATGAAGAGAAAGTTAATACAAGCCCCTTACTAATGTATTGTGACTGTCCATATTGTTCCCTTTGCTGACTGAATTCATTTTTCCGTCGCATTATACACGGCTTGTTCCCATGGTTGCAACCACCCTGCTATTCATTAGCGGTGGCCGTGCTTGTACACTATAGGAAAACGTGCCTGCCTCTCTGTTGGTCAGGACTGTGGGAGTGCGCATAGGTTGGAGCTTTTTTTCTATAGTCTGCAAGCACGGCATTGCAGATGCATTGTGGTCAGAAAAACAGAAACGAGAAGTGTATAATGTGATGGAAAAATGAATCCAGCCAGCAAAGGAAGCAATATAGATAATAACAATGCATTAGTAAGTGCCTTGTATTAACTTTCTCTACATAATAAATGCTATTTGCTAAGCTAAGTTTGGCGCTTCCTCTAGCAGGCGGTGCAACAGACTTACATCTACACCAGCTCTCTTGTTAAGCCAAGCCTGCCCGTTTCACCACCACACCCCCTTTTCGTGCCACTTTGGAAAAGTGACGCGAGTGGGCGAAAAGTTACAGATTTTGTTGCATGGCGTACATTTAATAAATGTCTTTTATATATTGCCACGTTCCAAAAGCCATAACCTACAAATGTGTCAGTTGTCAGTTAATATAACCATATGTGGCTTGCTTTGTGTGGGATGGGATATAGTTTTCATTGGTACCATTTTGGGTTACATGGGACTTACTGATTAACATTTATTTTTGGGCAGGGGAAATAGGAACAAAAACTCCTCTATTTCCGTTGGTATTTTCTTAGCGTTTTTCAAGGTTATTCAAGGGGCAGTTTAACTTTATCTTTATTATATGGGTTGTAGCAAACAGCAATGTATGTTTTTTGTACCAATTTTACAACATAAAACCACTTTTTATGGAAGAAAAATCGCTCTATTTATAACCTTTATCAATTTTTATTCCCATTAATGGCCATCACTATTGAAATGCATTGGAAAACTTTGTATACGAAGGGGCAACGCATCAGTATCACGTGACTATGTTTGTGAGGTGGGGGCGATAATGACAGAGGGAGCCCCTAACTTCTAACTGCCGCATTTCAAGTGGCATATACGTGTTTAAGGGGCCAGGATTGGCATCATCTCTGATCGTGGCCATCACAGCTTTGCCCTGGCTTCAGGTGCTGTAAGGTTCCATTAATGCGTTAAGTCCCTGCCACCTGCGCCAGTACAAAAAAATATATATAAATAGAAATACATAGGGGAGTCAGCAAGGACATCTATGACTCTTGTACAAGTGTTATTGTGGCTAAAATTGAGCACAGATACTGATCAGTGATGTAGAACACTGATCCAGTGCTCAGTAGTTGAAGAATGCACAAGTGAAGATAGTTTGCGCTTACAAAAAAACAAACAAAAAAACTGTAGTATAAAAAAAAATTACAGTAAAAAAAAGAAATCTCCACTAACTGAAATTATATATATATATATATATATATATATATATATATATACATACACATACACACACACACACGTCCTTCTCAAAAAATTAGCATATTGTGATAAAGTTCATTATTTTCTGTAATGTACTGATAAACATTAGACTTTCATATATTTTAGATTCATGACACACAACTGAAGTAGTTCAAGCCTTTTATTGTTTTAATATTGATGATTTTGGCATACAGCTCATGAAAACCCAAAATTCCTATCTCAAAAAATTAGCATATCATGAAAAGGTTCTCTAAACGAGCTATTAACCCAACCATCCGAATCAACTAATTAACTCTAAACCACTGCAAAAGATTCCTGAGGCTTTTAAAAACTCCCAGCCTGGTTCATTACTCAAAACCGCAATCATGGGTAAGACTGCCGACCTGACTGCTGTCCAGAAGGCCATCATTGACAAGAGGGTAAGACACAGAAAGAAATTTCTAAACGAATAGGCTGTTCCCAGAGTGCTGTATCAAGGCACCTCAGTGGGAAGTCTGTGGGAGGGAAAAAGTGTGGCAGAAAACGCTGGACAACGAGAAGAGGTGACCGGACCCTGAGGAAGATTGTGGAGAAGGACCGATTCCAGACCTTGGGGGACCTGCGGAAGCAGTGGACTGAGTCTGGAGTAGAAACATCCAGAGCCACCGTGTACAGGCGTGTGCAGGAAATGGGCTACAGGTGCCGCATTCCCCAGGTCAAGCCACTTTTGAACCAGAAACAGCGGCAGAAAACCACTGGTAAATGGTTTACTGACCATGGTATTACTGTGCTCAATTGGCCTGCCAACTCTCCTGACCTGAACCCCATAGAGAATCTGTGGGATATTGGGAAGAGAAAGTTGAGAGACACAAGACCCAACACTCTGGATGAGCTTAAGGCCGCTATCGAAGCATCCTGGGCCTCCATAACACCTCAGCAGTGCCACAGGCTGATTGCCTCCATGCCACGCCGGATTGAAGCAGTCATTTCTGCAAAAGGATTCCCGACCAAGTATTGAGTGCATAACTGAACATAATTATATGAAGGTTGACTCTTATTGTATTAAAAACACTTTTCTTTTATTGGTCGGATGAAATATGCCAATTTTTTTAGATAGGAATTTTGGGTTTTCATGAGATGTATGCCAAAATCATCAATATTAAAACAATAAAAGGCTTGGACTACTTCAGTTGTGTGTAATGAATCTAAAATATATGAAAGTCTAATGTTTATCAGTACATTACAGAAAATAATGAACTTTATCACAATATGCTAATTTTTTGAGAAGGACCTGTATATATATATATATATATATATATATATATATATATATATATATTTAAAAGCCTATTTTCCTGGAGACAAGTCATGCTCAAAGAAGGAGGAGGAAAAACCAGACGTCTTATTTAAAGAACTCCCACAAAATTTTTTATTCTCCGACCTGTTAGGAAGGTACATGACGTAATCTGTAGTCTTCCCATCAGTAACTGTACTTCTGTCATGTCACCAACTCTCTGATCTCCATAGGAATATATAGAGAATCTGACTTCCTGTCCACACACAAGACGCCGTGTTATTTAGAATCAGATTGCTGGTCACATGACACAGCTGAGAAGCAGAAGGGAGGGGATAGCTCACAAATACCGAAACTGGTAAGAAAATTACAGTCGCTACAGGTTATATCATGTACCTTTCTAGCAGGTCCGAGAATAACATTTTTTGTGGGAGTTCTTCTTTAAACATAGCTAAAGTGGAATGGAAATTAATCAATAATCAAAGTAGTTTACCTGTCAACACTGATCCCAATATACATTTTACTTGACAAACACTTAGACATGTCTTTGTTAATAGTACAAAATATGTCTGAGACCTTGCATGATATAAATTATTCATATATTTTATTTTTCTTAACGGACGTAGGAGAAAACACATCAAATGTCTTCAGATTCACTGATTTGTTTGTAAACTGATAGGCATATACCGGCACATGATTAAAGAGTAACTCCTTCATGAAGTGCCTTTGCTGTTTCTTGGTTGCCATTTAGTAAGTCCTTAAATTGGGGCCGATTAGCATAACTTATATTCCACTGCTCAGACTGGTTTAAAAACCTTCAGAAAAATGGATCCCTTTTTGCAAATATTTTAAGAAATCTTTAACAAAGAGAAAACTATAGGATAGAGCTAAATCCTCAGTGACCTGATTTTCTTACTGCTCTCTTACAGACAGTACATTATTCTATAGCAGCAACAAAAAGACCTGGCTACTGTGGTTTGCTCCTTCCCCTTACCACACTTTCCAGCCTGAGAGCAGGAGACTAGACTCAAAGGGCAGAAGTAGACTTGCCGCCTTTTTACATTATTAATACTATGCATTATAGTACAAGGCACCATGTACTTTTCAAATATTACTATGGTAGAAAAATGTATTAACCACGGGAGACGTACTAGAACCATAGTGCTAAATGTTGTGGACTGTGTTGCTGGTTACTAGTGACATCAGTTTAATATCACACTGTACAATTCATGAGAGAGTTGAGACTACAGCTGCTCACTGCCATGCTTCTTACCACTCAGTTTGCCAGAATAACGCTGTTATCTGTTTTATGTTGATGGCAATAGAGGAGTCTCTCCAAATCTGAAAAAATAAAAATAAAATAGACCACATCTACAGGGTTCCACCCCTTGGAACAGAGGGGTCAGTTTCTCAGCTTGTACAACCAGCAATCGGGCCTGGCAGTAAGTGCTTGATTGGGATTTCTCATTCGCTGAATGCTGATCACTCATATACCAATGGACTGAAGGATTCGACGTTCATTGTCATTCAAATGATTAGACAAAGCAGAGTAACAAGGTTGCTGGGCAAACTGTTGTAGAAATTCTGTCAGGTATGTCTAAAAAGTAAGAGCAGGAAAAAAAAAATGGAAACAATGATTAACATAGAAAACTATGCCCCTAGCAGTCATCAACATTAATGCAAACCAGTCACCTTAAAAATGCAGTCTATTATTGGTAGCCTGCTAAAGAGCAGGAAGAGCTGAGCAGATTACATAGTTGGGTGTAGAAACTGTGCCCACTCAATCAGCAACGGGAGCCTGGATGTTCCTGAAAGCCGAGCCCCTGCTGTTAACCCCATCTATGCCATTGTCAGCGCTGATCACAGCACGTACAGGGTTTGTGAAGGGAGGGCTCTCCCAAGGTGCCGAGACCCGATGGCTGGGAAGGCATCAGGGTTTGCCTTCTACAGAAGCCTGTGAGACCCAGCCCCATGGGTCTCACAGACAGGCAGGCTGTTAATACACTGATAGTCAAATGCATTACAATACACATGTATTGTAGAGGGGATCATGTCCCCAAAAGTTGAAGTCCCATAATGGGACAAAAAATAAAATAAAAAAAAGACATTATGTATCGCTGTGTCCGTAACAACCTGCTCTATAAAAAATAAAATCACATGATCTACCCAGTCAGATGAAAGCTGTAAAAAAAAAAAAAAAAAAAACCCGTGCCAGAGCATTTTTTTTGTCAACTTGCTTTACAAAATGCATAATATCGAGTGATTAAAAAGTCATATGTACCCCAAAATGGTACTAATGAAAACGTCACCTCATCACTCCACATAAGACCATTGGTAAGACCTGGTACATCATGGGCAGTACAAAAAAACAGAGCATTGTGCTGCTCAATGCAGAGTGGTAAGGGGGAGCATCGGAGAATAGAAATGTTCTGATTGCTCCACTCATACAGGTGAAACTCGAAAAATTTGAATGTAGTGCAAAAGTTCATTTATTTCAGTAATGCAACTTAAGTGAAACTAATATATGATATAGATTCATTACATGCAAAGCGAGATATTACAAGCTTTTATTTGTTATAATTTGGATGATTATGGCTTACAGCTTATGAAAACCCCAAATTCACAATCTAAGAAAACTAGAATATTGTGAAAAGCTTAAATATTCTAGGCTCAGTGTCACACTCTAGTCAGATAATAATCCATAACACCTACAAAGGGTTCCTGAGCCTTTAAATTGTCTCTCATTCTGGTTCAGTAGGAATAACAATCATGGGAAAACCATCATTGACACCCTCCATAAGGAGGGAAAGCCTCAAAAGGTAATTTCAAAAGAAGTTGGATGTTCCCAAAGTGCTGTATCAAAGCACATTAATAGAAAATTATGTGGAAAGGACAAATGGGGAAGAAAAAGGTGCGCAACAGCAGGGATGACCGCAGCCTGGAGAGGATTGTCAGGAAAAGGCCATTCAAACGTGTTGGGGACTTTCACAAGGAGTGGACTGAGGCTGGAGTTGGTGCATTAGGAGCCACAACACACAGACGGATCCTGGACATGGGCTTCAAATGTCGTATTCCTCTTGTCAAGCCTCTCCTGAACAACAAACAACGTCAGAAGCGTCTTACCTGGGCTAAAGAAAAAAAAAAAAAACTGGTCTGTTGCTCAGTGGTCCAAAGTAGTCTTTTCTGATGAGAGCAACGTTTGCATCTCATTTGGAAACCAAGGACCCAGAGTCTGGAGGAAGAATAAAGAGGCACACAATGCAAGATACTTGAAGTCCAGTGTGAAGTTTCCACAGTCTGTATTGATATGGGGAGCCATGTCATCTGCTGGTGTTGTTCCACTGTGCTTCATTAAGTCCAGAGTCAACGCAGCCGTCTATCAGGAGATTTTGGAGCACTTCATGCTTCCTTCCACAGACGAGTTTTATGGAGATGGTGACTTCATTTTCCAGCAGGACTTGGCACCTGCCCACACTGCCAAACGTACCAAAACCTGGTTCAATGACCATGGGATTACTGTGCTTGATTGGCCAGCAAACTCACCTGACCTGAACCCCATAGAGAATATATGGGGCATTGCCAAGAGAAAGAGGAGACATGAGACCTAACAATGCAGAAGAGCTGAAGGCCGGTCCTCAATAACACCTCAGCAGTGCCATAGGCTGATAGCATCCATGCCACACCGCATTGAGGCAGTCATTGAAGCAAAGGGGCCGAAACCAAGTACTAAGTACATATGCAGGATTATACTTTTCAGAGGTGCTACATTTTTCTATTTAACATCCTTTTTTATTGATTTCATGTAATATTCTGATTTTCTGAGATTGTGAATTTGGGGTTTTCATAAGCTGTAAGCCATAATCATCCAAATTATAACAAATAAAGGCTTGAAATAGACTCGTACATGCAAAGCGAGATATCTCATATAGTTTCACCTTTTAAAGGTCCATTTACACGTCCACAAAATGGGTCTGCATCTGTTCAGCAATTTTGCAGAACGGATGGTGCTGTTCGCACCCGCATTTCCGGATCCGCCCGCAATAGCGGACAAGAATATTCATTTTCTATTATAGTGCAGGCCATGTGCACATGGACGTGTGAATGGAGCCCAAGTTGCATTACTGAAATAAATGAACTTTTGCACGATATTCAAATTTTTCGAGTTTCACTTGTATGTAGTCAATGAATGAAGACGAGCTTATATCCAGGTTCAGCCCTGAACCCCTTTAAACTTTTGGAATGGCCAAGTCAAAGTCCTGACCTTAGTTCAATAGAAATGTTATGGAAGCACCTGAAGAGAACAGTTCATGGGAGGAAACCCACTGAGGAATGGGCAAAAATTCCTCCAAGATGATGTGTGGGACTAATCAACAATTACCAGAAAAGTTTAGATGCAGTTATTGCTGCACAAGGAGATCACACCAAATACTGAAAGCAAAGGTTCACAGACATGTAAGGGTCCATTCACACGTCCGCAATTCTGTTCTGCATTTGCGGAACGGAATTGCGGACCCATTAATTTTAATGGGGACAGACTATGTCCCGGCCGGGTCCGCAATTGCGGATCCGCACTTCCGGGTCCGCAATTGCGTTCCCGAAAAAAATAGAACATGTCCTATTCTTGTCCGCAATTGCGGACAAGAAAAGGCATTTTCTATGAGAGTGCCGGCGATGTGCGGTCCGCAAATTGCGGAACGCACATCGCCGATGTCCGTGTTTTGCGGATCCGCGGATCCGCAAAACACACACGGACGTGTGAATGGACCCTAATACTGGATCATTAGTCGGTAAATATCAGTAAAATGTTCTCATTTGTTTGGCTGGTTATCTTTAGCTACTTTTAGGACTTGTGAAAATCTGAAGTAGGTTTAGGTCAAATTTATACGGGTACATGATAATGTGCTGCTGTGGTGAGCCCGCTCCATACGTTTCAGGTGCTAGCTCGATAATACAACAGGTACCCAGCCTCAATGATAGGGAGCAGCAACCACGCCGAACCCCATCATTTAACCCCTCAGATGCATCAATCCACAGCTATCGCTACGTGGCTCCCTCTGCCTTCTGTTCTGAGCACCCGCAGTGAAATCACGGTGATGCGATCGGTTTCCAAGACAGCCTGGGGAATGCTGAGGCTTCACTGGGCTGTCATACTAATCTGCCTGCTTAGCTAGTACGAGCACAGCTCAGCACAGAGAGAATCAGAATGATCGTTATTAGGGTGAATGGGACAATGGATCAAAAGATGCCAGGTTCTAGCACCATAAGGGGGTTAAACGTTTTTATGTAAAAAATAAAAAAAATTAATATAAAAATATTAAACGTTTAAATCATCCCCTTTCTCAATTTTACAAATAAAAGATAAACATTAGGTATCGCCACATTCAAATGTCTGAACAATTTAAATATAAAAATAATTTTGACGTATGGTGTACACCATAA
This sequence comes from Bufotes viridis, assembly GCA_033119425.1. Classification (NCBI taxonomy): domain Eukaryota; kingdom Metazoa; phylum Chordata; class Amphibia; order Anura; family Bufonidae; genus Bufotes; species Bufotes viridis. The sequence continues at coordinate 223,592,550 of CM065591.1, read as the reverse complement.
AAGAAAATTAAAAACACACGATTCGCCATTTTATTAGTCACCCCATCCACCCCAAAAAAAATGTAACAGTGATTAAAAATTGTACCAATAAAAACTACAGTTCGTTCTGGAAAAAAAAAAAAAAAAAAGGTCCTCATACATCTCCATTTTAAAATTTTAATAAGCTATGGCTGTTAGAAAATGGAGATGCAATGAATTCTTTTTTAAAAAGGTTTTTAGGTTTTAAAAAATAGTAAAATAAAATGCTGTACAAGTTTGACATCGCTGTAATTGTATTGACCCGCAGAATAAGGAAGTCATGTCATTGTTAGTGCAACAGTGAAGGTCATAATGAAAAAAAAAAAAAAAAAAAGTGGTGGAATTTTGTTGTTGTTTTTTCAATTTCACCCCACTAGGGGCTCTTTCACACTTGCACTTTTGCTTTCCGTCCTAGAGTTCAGTCCTCGGAAAGATACTGATCAGGATTATCCTAATGCATTCTGAATGGAGAGAAATCCGTTCAGGATGCATCAGGATGTCTTCCGTTCAGTATGTGAAGCATGCTGCAGATTTGTCTCCGTCCAAAAATCCGGAAGACATGCCGTAACGCCGGATCCGGAATTAATGCCCATTGAAGTGCATCAATCCAGATCCGGCATTAAGCTAAATGTAGTTTCGGCGCATCACCGGATCCGATGTTTAGCTTTTGTGAATGGTTACCATGGCAGCCAGGACGCTAAAGTCCTGGCTGCCATGGTAAAGTGTAGTGGGGAGGCAGGGGAGAAGTATACTTACCGTCTGTGCGGCTCCCGAGTCCTGGGGCGCTCCACATTGACGCCAGAGCGCCCCATGAACATGGATCACATGATCGCATGGATCAGCTACGGAAGTGCACGCCGGATCCTCACAACGCAAGTGTGAAAGAGGCCTAAGAATTTTTTTCCCTGTTTTCCAATGCAAGACATGCTAAATTATGCCATTAAAACATACAACACTAAAAATAGGCCCTCATATGGCTATGTGAACAGAAAGTTAAAAAAGTTATGGCCCTTGCAATGTGGGGAGGAAATATACACTATGCAGTCACTGCCCCCACTGTCATATACACAATATACACTATGCATTCACTGCCCCCACTGTCATATACACAATATACACTATGCATTCACTGCCCCCACTGTCATATACACAATATACACTATGCATTCACTGCCCCCACTGTCATATACACAATATACACTATGCATTCACTGCCCCCACTGTCATATACACAATATACACTATGCATTCACTGCCCCCACTGTCATATACACAATATACACTATGCAGTCACTGCCCCCACTGTCACATACACTATGCAGTCACTGCCCCCACTGTCACATATACACAATATACACTATGCATTCACTGCCCCCACTGTCACATATACACAATATACACTATGCAGTCACTGCCCCCACTGTCACATATACACAATATACACTATGCAGTCACTGCCCCCACTGTCACATATACACAATATACACTATGCAGTCACTGCCCCCACTGTCACATACACAATATACACTATGCAGTCACTGCCTCCACTGTCACATACACAATATACACTATGCAGTCACTGCCCCCACTGTCACATACACAATATACACTATGCAGTCACTGCCCCCACTGTCACATACACAATATACACTATGCATTCACTGCCCCCACTGTCATATACACTATGCAGTCACTGCCCCCACTGTCACATATACACAATATACTCTATGCAGTCACTGCCCCCACTGTTACATACACAATATACACTATGCAGTCACTGCCCCCACTGTCACATATACACAATATACACTATGCATTCACTGCCCCCACTGTCATATACACAATATACACTATGCATTCACTGCCCCCACTGTCATATACACAATATACACTATGCATTCACTGCCCCCACTGTCATATACACAATATACACTATGCAGTCACTGCCCCCACTGTCACATACACAATATACACTATGCAGTCACTGCCCCCACTGTCACATATACACAATATACACTATGCAGTCACTGCCCCCACTGTCACATATACACAATATACACTATGCATTCACTGCCCCCACTGTCACATATACACAATATACACTATGCAGTCACTGCCCCCACTGTCACATATACACAATATACACTATGCAGTCACTGCCCCCACTGTCACATACACAATATACACTATGCAGTCACTGCCCCCACTGTCACATACACAATATACACTATGCAGTCACTGCCCCCACTGTCACATACACAATATACACTATGCATTCACTGCCCCCACTGTCATATACACTATGCAGTCACTGCCCCCACTGTCACATATACACAATATACTCTATGCAGTCACTGCCCTCACTGTTACATACACAATATACACTATGCAGTCACTGCCCCCACTGTCACATACACAATATACACTATGCAGTCACTGCCCCCACTGTCACATACACAATATACACTATGCATTCACTGCCCCCACTGTCATATACACTATGCAGTCACTGCCCCCACTGTCACATATACACAATATACTCTATGCAGTCACTGCCCCCACTGTTACATACACAATATACACTATGCAGTCACTGCCCCCACTGTCACATACACAATATACACTATGCAGTCACTGCCCCCACTGTCACATACACAATATACACTATGCAGTCACTGCCCCCACTGTCACATACACAATATACACTATGCAGTCACTGCCCCCACTGTCACATATACACAATATACACTATGCAGTCACTGCCCCCACTGTCACATACACAATATACACTATGCAGTCACTGCCCCCACTGTCACATACACAATATACACTATGCAGTCACTGCCCCCACTGTCACATACACAATATACACTATGCATTCACTGCCCCCACTGTCATATACACTATGCAGTCACTGCCCCCACTGTCACATATACACAATATACTCTATGCAGTCACTGCCCCCACTGTTACATACACAATATACACTATGCAGTCACTGCCCCCACTGTCACATACACAATATACACTATGCAGTCACTGCCCCCACTGTCACATACACAATATACACTATGCATTCACTGCCCCCACTGTCATATACACTATGCAGTCACTGCCCCCACTGTCACATATACACAATATACTCTATGCAGTCACTGCCCCCACTGTCACATACACAATATACACTATGCAGTCACTGCCCCCACTGTCACATACACAATATACACTATGCAGTCACTGCCCCCACTGTCACATACACAATATACACTATGCAGTCACTGCCCCCACTGTCACATACACAATATACACTATGCAGTCACTGCCCCCACTGTCACATACACAATATACACTATGCAGTCACTGCCCCACTGTCACATACACAATATACACTATGCAGTCACTGCCCCCACTGTCACATACACAATATACACTATGCAGTCACTGCCCCCACTGTCACATACACAATATACACTATGCAGTCACTGCCCCCACTGTCACATACACAATATACACTATGCAGTCACTGCCCCCTCCCCCCCATACACACTATGCAGTGCCCCCTCCCCCCCATACACACTATGCAGTGTCCCCTCCCCCCCATACACACTATGCAGTGTCCCCTCCCCCCCATACACACTATGCAGTGTCCCCTCCCCCCCATACACACTATGCAGTGTCCCTCCCCCCATACACACTATGCAGTGTCCCTCCCCCATACACACTATGCAGTGTCCCTCCCCCATACACACTATGCAGTGTCCCCTCCCCCCATACACACAATGCAGTGTCCTCCCCCCATACACACAATGCAGTGTCCCCTCCCCCATACACACAATGCAGTGTCCCCTCCCCCATACACACAATGCAGTGTCCCCTCCCCCATACACACAATGCAGTGTCCCTCCCCCATACACACAATGCAGTGTCCCTCCCCCATACACACAATGCAGTGTCCCCTCCCCCATACACACAATGCAGTGTCCCTCCCCCATACACACAATGCAGTGTCCCTCCCCCATACACACAATGCAGTGTCCTCTCCCCATACACACAATGCAGTGTCCCTCCCCCATACACACAATGCAGTGTCCCCTCCCCCATACACACAATGCAGTGTCCCCTCCCCCATACACACAATGCAGTGTCCCCTCCCCCATACACACAATGCAGTGTCCTCTCCCCAATACACACAATGCAGTGTCCCCTCCCCCAATACACACAATGCAGTGTCCCCTCCCCAATACACACAATGCAGTGTCCCCTCCCCCAATACACACAATGCAGTGTCCCCTCCCCAATACACACAATGCAGTGTCCCTCCCCCATACACACAATGCAGTGTCCCTCCCCCAATACACACAATGCAGTGTCCCTCCCCCAATACACACAATGCAGTGTCCCCTCCCCCAATACACACAATGCAGTGTCCCCTCCCCAATACACACAATGCAGTGTCCCCTCCCCCAATACAGTGTCCCTCCCCAATACACACAATGCAGTGTCCCCTCCCCCAATACACACAATGCAGTGTCCCCTCCCCAATACACACAATGCAGTGTCATCTCCCCCATACACACAATGCAGTGTCATCTCCCCCATACACACAATGCAGTGTCACCTCCCCCATACACACAATGCAGTGTCACCTCCCCCATACACACAATGCAGTGTCACCTCCCCCTTCATACACACAATGCAGTGTCACCTCCCCCATACACACAATGCAGTGTCACCTCCCCCATACACACAATGCAGTGTCACCTCCCCCATACACACAATGCAGTGTCACCTCCCCCATACACACAATGCAGTGTCACCTCCCCCATACACACAATGCAGTGTCACCTCCCCATACACACAATGCAGCGTCACCCCCCCATACACACAATGCAGCGTCCCCCTCATACACACAATGCAGCGTCCCTCCCCCATACACACAATGCAGCGTCCCTCCCCCATACACAATGCAGCGTCCCCTCCCCATACACACAATGCAGCGTCCCTCCCCCATACACACAATGCAGCGTCCCTCCCCCATACACACAATGCAGCGTCCCTCCCCCATACACACAATGCAGCGTCCCTTCCCCCCATACACACAATGCAGCGTCCCCTCCCCCCATACACACAATGCAGTGTCCCCACCTTCCTCTTCCTGGGAAACCTAAGAGCCCAGGCAGAAGCAGTGTCTTTACTCTGTCTCCGGTATAAACTGCAGGGAGGGCGGGTCTTTCATCTGATTGGCTGTCCTGACACGCCTCCTCTCTCTTATTGGCTGGGCTGCTCGGCCCTCATTCCTGCTCCGGGATCACAGAAATACAGCGAGTGGCAGCGCTTGGGTAACCCTTTCCCTTCCAGATCAGAGCTGTCCTGTTAACTCTGAGTGCAACCCAGGAGCGTCTAGTAACCCGTTTTGCACAGTCCTATCGGCCCAGGAGTGCTGCGCTGTCATTAAGATACACTGTGTATGGTAATGACAGCTCTGCTATGATAATGAGAGGGCAGCCTGCGATGTGTAGTACAGACTGTAGCAGACAGTGCAGGGCAGGGCTGTCATTATCATAGACAGTGTGTGGTAATAATCATGCAGTACGGCAGGCGGCCCACTGCATAGTAAAAGCCTGCGTCTCTCCTCCTACATTAATTAGCCGCCCATTCATTGGGCTCAGAGGCGGCTGCGTCAAAGGAGGGAGAGATTCTCTCCCTCTGTCCCTCCCTCTTTCTCCACTGTCGGAGAGAACAGAGCAGCGCGCCGAGCGCCATGATCTCTCATGAGAGGCGTCACTAGACTGCACAGTAGCGCACTCTACTATCGAAAAAATGAACATCCTGGTACCGAATCGATACTGGTATAAAAGTATCGATTGGGTATCAAAATTTCAATACCAGAAACAACCCTAATGTAGAGGTATGAGGACTTGTTTTTTAAGGACAAGTTGTAGTTTTTAGTGGAGCTATTTTGGGGTACACATACCTTACTGATTAACAACAATTTCTAGGAGGGAGATGGGGGGGAAAATTTTTTGTAAAAAATCTGCAAAACTGCCACTGAGTTTTTACATTATAAATTTTGCGACTTTCATTTTTGGTCAATTTCAGACCTATTCTCTGGGTCAGTTCAATTACAGAGATACCAAATACATAGGGGCTCATTTGCAAACCATAAATATGCCTATATTAGGTGTATTTCTGGCTTAGATTGTGGTGCAAAGGTCCTTTGCAGCGCAATCTGCAACTTTTCCCCACTCATGCCAGGTCTAGAAAAGTGGGCATGATGTGGGCGGGGAAAGGTATGGATCGACAGGCCCATCTCATTTACCATTTTCTATGCCTGGTTTAGGCATAGAAAATGGTCTAAATGTAAGGAGGGTTGGATCCGCAAAAGTTATGTAAAAGTCAGCCCCTCTACATAACTCCAGCTATAGTGGATATTAAAACCAGAGTCTAAAACACCGGTCTTAATAAATGGGCTCAATATATTTTAGTACATACGTTTTACTACTTTTGCACAAAAAAAAACCTTTTTTAGGAAAGTGTTTTTGCATCACCACATCGCAAGACAAAATTTTTATTTATTTCTTTTTTTTTTTTTACAGTGAAAAGCATGTTTTCTTTGGAAAAGGGAGTATTTTTTTTACTTGGAATTTTTTCATTTAGTCAAAATCTATTTTTTGCTTTACTTTTTATTAAATCATTTAAAAGACCCAGAAGGCGACTAAAAAGTCAAACTTTTGATCGCACTACTATTCCTGTAGTGCAATGTATTTTATTGACATCGCAATACCGACATTCACCAGCAGGATGCACCAGAGAGGTGCAGCCTGCTGGGAAACATTGGAGGCAGGACTTGGGCCAATCTCATTTGTGGGGTGCCAATGGCAGAGGAGGTTAGCTGCCTCTGTAACTGCTTACATGCTGCATAAGGTTTAAGGCCCCTTAGTGACCGCAGTAAAAGGCGTACTGGTGGTCACTATGGGGATACTAGAAACAAAATGATCATTTTGTTGTGGTATCACATTAAAAAAAAAAGTTATCTTCAGAATGGGCATTCAAAAGGTAAAAGTTTGCTGCGGATATTTACAAATCTGAAGGCCTCCATCGTGAAAATCAACTGGACAACACTTACTTGCAGATCAATTTGGTATAGTGGGTCCTTCAGTACATCAGGATCGTCTTCTTCATCATCTTCATAATAATCTTCATCTGTCGAGCCATCATAAATACAACATTAATTCAGCATATAACTGTTAAAAAGGTTCTTGGGATATCTATCAGGAAACACTGGATTGCGACTGTTACATTTAATATAATAAGAAAATTTAACCTTCAATATGAAAAAAATCAGCCTACATTTCAGCATTACTGTGAAGACTGGGGTATACTCAGCAGAATTATTTTATTTGTAGAGAGTGGAAGATTTAATCTCCTGACAACCCTATTGTACTATTAGGTTGGAATCACACATGCATTTTTTTGTAGCCAGAAACAGGAGTTCACATGCCACACAAAAGGTTTCAAACTTTTCCAATACAGTGTCAAAATTGGCTTGGTCCTGAAGGGGTTAACATGTCACACAGCCATATGGCTTCTTAAGATCACATACTGATGGCATGGGATGCTATGCTATCATTAATAACCAGTTATAGAGAAATATTTACCATATTTATTGCCAGAAATTATGTCAGATAAAAGCTGTCCAGCCAAACCTTCATCATCATCATCCTCATCTTCCCACATATCATTGGCATCATCTGAAATGAAAAAATACAAATACATAGTGAAAACATTAAATAAAGCGGTTGACCACAAAGAGGCGATTTGCCTGGTCACATGACCCTCCATCAGCAGCCATCTTATGGACAAGACCTCTATGAGGACAGCACAAAAGACTTTGTAAACACGGGGGCATAACTTAAAAAATATAGGAAATGGTGCAAGGCTATATTAGTAAGTGCCATATAATCACCTTACAAACACATTGGTCAATAAAAGTCGGCCACTTTCTAGTTAAGGAGACAAAATGGTTATAGGAGGAGGAAGACAGTATAATGCTAGCAATAAGTAGTTGTGCTAGTAATCATGAAAAAAATCTTTCGTTCTAGGAGTTATGCATCCCAGGCTCTTCTTGGGTTGGACTTTTAGAAACCCAAGCAGAATGTTTATTCATGTTTTGCAACAATATGGGGCAGATGTACTACCGTATTTTTCGCTTTATAAAGATGCACTTTTTCCCCCAAAAAAGTAGGGGGAAGATAGCCGTGCGTCTTATAAAGCGAAAACTAGTGAGTGCTTCCATTATGGAAGCGCTCACTGGTATGCATTAGGTGCTGGGAACGGGGACAAAGTGCTGCAAGCGCTTCCGATACTCACCCTCCCTGGTCTTCTTGCTAGGGCCCGCGCTCCACTGTCCTGACCATGTACAGCGTCAGGACATAGCGAGCACACTATGACATGACGCTGCATGCAGTCAGGTGACTGCAGAGCGGGCCAGAAAAGACAAGTGAGCGCGACGCTGGACCCGGAGCCGCGGCACAGGAGAAATAAGAGATGGGGGTCTGAAATAAAAGAGCTGCTGGGGTCTAAAAGAAAAGGGCTGATTGGGTCTAAAAGAAAAGGGTTGTTCTGAGGTCTGTTGGGAGTCTGACATGGAGGGCTGATATGGGGGTCTGATGTGATGTCCTGATATTTATGGGGGTCTGATTAGAAATATTTTTTTCTTATTTTCCTCCTCTAAAATCTGGGGTGCGTCTTATCATCGGGTGCATTTTATAAAACGAAAAATACGGTAATCTTGTAAATAGCATAACTTCGGCTGACTTCTTTGCACCAAATTTATCACAGTCCCTTATGCTGGGTGATACATTTGGTGCAAGACTAGACACTACTGTCTGACTTGGAGATTATCTGGTAATATTCTCAGGATAGGTCATCAATATCAGAACGGCGGGGGTCCGACACCCCAATGATCAGCTGTTACGAGAGGCTGGGCACTAACAGAGCAGCGGCCTCTATCTAGGCCATGACAGTACATCAGTTACATGACGCAGTTGCAGCTTAGCCTCATTTAAGTGAATGGGCCTGTGCTGCTATACGATGTACAGCACTGTACTAAAAACCTGATAGGAGCTGGCTGTACTCCCCAGAGCTCTGGGAAGCGTGGTGGCTCCCTGAAACATCTGAGGATAGGTCCTTATTAGAGATGAAGACTCCCCTGCATAACGGAAACAGGACGGATCCGTTATGCAGCCCATAGACTATTATGACGGAATGAATAACGAAATGCCTCTAAAGGCATTCAGTCACAGAATTGCGGTATGATCCGTGGTAACAGAATCCATAATGCAATTCACCTTTTACCAGTAAACGAAGAGTGAACAAATTTCCCAATATGAAATTCGCTCATCTCTAGTCATCATTATCACTGGATAACCCCTTTAACACCACCATTGTATGCCATAAAAGTCACATGACCTTTTCGGGCAAGGCTAATAATTTCTAAAAACCTAGATGCAGCAAACAGCACAACATATTAACGTGATTTATACTAGAATCTAGATGCAGTTACATTATTAAATATGGGCCATTATGTGGTCTTGTGCTGATTGGCTGCAGCAGTGTACAGGATGTCACCACTGCAGCCAAAACCTTTGCCACTGACTGTAGTCTGGGGAAGTAGTGCAGGATCAGAGGGGGCTGGGAAGGTCAGTTAAAGTGCTTTTATTATTTTATCGGGTTCCTGTCAGTTTTTCCTTAAAAATACCTTGTACGTCCCTTCAAGTATTCTGGTGCAACACCAACCTTTCAATCTCATAACATTTTAGTTTTACAAATTAATTCACAAGTAAACAATATGTTTTTTATGGTCATTCATGCAAAAAAAATAAAAAAAATATTGCTAGTTGGAGGAGGCCGATTTAAGACACTAGACACTGGCTGTAATTTGTCCTACTTTACAAAAAATCAATTAAGAAGGTCATTAAGGACAATATTCAAGTCTCCCAAAAGAAAGTGGTGGTGGTACAATTTTTTTGCCTAATCTTTGGATATAAGAAGCAACTTACCGTTACCTTGGGCCCATTCCTCTTCTGCATTTCTGGTTGCATTGGCTTCAATTACACTTGACAATTCGTTAATTATCAATTTGTAAATCTTAATCAATAAAGGAATGGTTGTAAAGCGTTGAGGATCTTAAAGAAAAACAGTAAAACAAATCAATAAAGATAAATAAAAATTAGATATTAATTGGGGTTTGCTCATTAAAGTGATTAAATGGGTTCTGTAGCTTTTTTTTACTGATGAGCTATCATTTGGATAGGTCATCAGCGTCTGATCGGCTTTCTCGCTGCTTCCCGCACGCCAGTGACAACATAACTTTCACTGGCCTGGGTGAATCTTGGCCCCATTCACTTCAATGGGGCCGAGTTGCACCCATGACACGTGACATAGCAGTGAGGTCACTGGCCTGCGGGAAACCATGAGAAGGTCGCTGCCCTACTGCAAGCGCCTCTGACTTCTCAAACAGCTGATTGTCGGGGCCCCGAGTGTCAGACCTCCGATCAGATGCTGATGACCTATCCAAATGATAGATCATAATTAGAGATGAGCAAATTTCATATTTTGAAATTAGTTTGCACTTCGATGGTGGTAAAAGGTGAATTGCGTTATGGATTCCGTTACCATGGACCATAACAATTCTATGACAGAATGCAGGGGAGTCCTCTCCTGCATAACGAAAACAAGACCGATCCGTTACGCAGGCCATAGACTTCTATTATGACAGGATGAATAATGGAATGCCTCTTAAGGCATTCCGTCATGGTCCGTGGTAACGGAATCCAGAACGCAATTCTGCTTTTACGACCAAACAAAGCGCAAACGAATTTCATAACATGAAATTCGCTCATCCCGAATCATAATTAAGAGGTTCTATACCTTTTTCTATCATGCTTCCATACAAAAACAGTACCTTCATAGCATCTAACAGAATATAGAAGACTCAATCATGAGTGCACTCTGTTCATCAATCTGATACACAGCAGCTAGTCAGTAACTGTAGCACTCCTCATGAATTGTGTTTGGTGATACTGACCAAATGGCACAGTGTTTATTTTTATTTTGCCGTTTGGTCTATTAGTACAGCAAACCTGTCCAATATACAAACTGTCCATTCAATAAAGGTACAGGGGGGTACTAAGAAGTTGGGGGTGTCTACCTGCACACACAAACATGGCAGTAGTGAGTGTTTCTAATGAGTCTGTGCAGGTACACAACCCCAACCTGTTACCACCTCTCCGTACCCTTATTGAAGGCTAATAGCAATTCAATTAAACTTCTAGCAGGAATAATAAGGGAACGCCACTACATTGATTCATAAGAATAGAGGCTTCTGGATTGTTATTAAATGGGGAATGCACGAAGCTATTCAAACCGGCATGTCAGGAGTGGTGAAAGATCCTCTTTAACGTAGTACAATGTGGCGAATGTATTTGGCCGATTATAGTAAGATGTGATGTGACTTTTTTTTTAAAAACATTGTAGTCATATGTTTTTTTTTTTTTAAAGGATGGAGGACAACCTTGAAGAGGAAGCTGATGAATCTCCACCACAGCACTCGACCACCTGTCAGGAGGAGAGTACCTCTGGCACACCTGCAGAGAGTGCGGAGAGACCCACCACATCAGCAGCCGCGCGTCCTGCTGCCTTGAGACAGGATTCTCTCCCTAGGTGGAACCAATTTCCGAGTTTCCACAGGGGCCACCCCAAAACCCTACAATTAGGGAACATTATGGGCCACAAAGTAGGCCATACAGCCAACCGTCAGATCAATGCGCCGCCCAGACCTGTGACGTCATGAAGGGGCGCCCGGAGGCCGCAGCGCAGGTAAGTACACTGCTGCGGAGTGCCATGGCAGCCAGGACTTTAATAGCGTCCTGGCTGCCATGGTAACCTGAAAGCATTTTGAAGACTGATCAGGATCCTGATCAGTCTTCAAATGCTTTCAGGCGACTTGCGTTCTGACGGATCCGGCGGGACGGAAGTGCCCGCCAGATCATCACAACGCAAGTGTGAAAGAGGCCTTAGACATTTTTAAAAGGTCTGTGAATGTGCAGACCTGAATTCCGGATGAGTCAATGCAGTAATTTTAATGTCCGGCACCAATACATTTCAATGGAAATGAATGCCGTTCACTATCTGAACTGAAGACATCCTGAACGGATTTCTCTCCATTCAGAATGCATTAAGATACAACGGATCAGGACGAGGACGGAACTCCATGCAGGAAAAGAATAATGCTAGTGTGAAACTACCCTTAATTCTTTATTTTTAAAACACAAGAAAAACTATATACTGACCTGAAGAATGAAGGTAACAGGTCAGTTTTACAGCATAAAAACTAAACTCAAAACGGTTGTGAAATAGTTTTTACCCCCAATTTCATCCCATTTAAAAAGAAATTCCAGCTCCCCACTACATCCTAAGCAAAAATGAATTATGCCCATCAGAAAGTGCAACCTGCCCTACAAAAAAAAACAAAAACCTTCACTCATCTATGTAAACAGAAAAATAAAAAAAAGCTATGGCTTCAGGAAGGCAGGGAATGCAAACTGAAAATGTAATAGAGAATCGTCCGATCAGGAAAGGGTTAAACAAAAATCCCACAAAAAAAAAAAACGCATAAACTGTATAAAAACGACAATAAAAGTAATAACAGACCTGCCCATGTTATTGGAGGTCTCCTATAACAAATATAGCTCAAATATACCAGTATGTAACTTATGAATGCTGTAGTTTTACTGAAAAAACGATATATCTATATATGGATCTCTCTCTCTTTATTTATATATATATATATATATATATATATATATTATTTTTTTTTTTTATGTAAGTCACATGTGAAAAGAGCCCAAGAGTGCAAGTACTGCATCCCTGTTATTCCTGCTCATCGTTCTCTGCCGCTGTGAGGGAGTTCTCAGCGGCTCAGCACGCCACCAAATATATTCACAGGAGTCTACGTCATGCGTGCGTAAATGTTTAGTTGGCTTGCTTGCGAGCCTGCGCACTGAGCCGCTGAGAGCTTTTTTGCGAGCCTGCGCACTGAGCCGCTGAGAACTTGCTCACAGCGGCAGACAGCAATGTACAGGCATAACAGGGACGTGGTACTTGCATTCGACATGATAGGAATTTGAACATCTATCAAATGCTTACGGGCGAGAAGGGGGCACAGCAAGCTTGACTTCAGGACAGAAAGCCACTGCCCCCTTGACTTCAAAAGTCTAACTTACTTGAAGTGGGCAGGGGAAAAAAAGTTTTTTTTGCCATTAGGTGCATCTGACACCAAGGACAAAACCGACTCTGGAAACAAGCCACAGACCTCTATAAGGTAATGCTGACCATTTAATAAGCGTTTTCTATGCGACAGGTTCCCTTTAATATAGCATATACTACTAACTTCAATTGTTGAGTATAATATATACGATACTATATAATAAAAAGTAGTAATGGGCCAAAGTCAGCTTTAGATAGGAGAGATCAGGCGGACTTTGGAATACCTTGTACAGTCCTTAACATTAAATGCCACTTAGGTGATTTTAGCATTCTGCTTTTAACTTGGCTGTCGGGGGTATAAGAAGCAGATAGTAAAAACATTTCTTCTGGGTATTGCAAGAAGCCGAAATAGAAATCCCTACTCGGGCTGGAGACTTGGTGTGCCATGTGTCGTTTTTATGAATTTTACAATATGCATTGGTAAATCAATGAACGTGTCAATTTAATAAAGCAATCTGTTAAATCACTGTACATCCAACTGTGCTGCACTAGTATGTTTTGCTCTATCCTAAGGTTATCCATCAAGAGAGTGCAAAGAAGCACTTGTGGTATTATACACTACTACTCGAAGGTGTGGAACTGCCAGTCACACAATTTCTAGTGCTGGATCAGAATGTGGAGATAGACTTTATGTTGTGATGCCAGGGGAGATGGTCCTCTGATATGTGGATTGTGAAATATTAGAGCAGGGGTCCTCAAACTTTTTAAACAGGGGGCCAGTTCACGGTCCCTCAGACCGTTGGAGGGCCAGACTATAGTTTAACTATAAGTAATTGTATATATTTACCAGTATTTTAATGGGAATCATTCCCCCCTCCCTTGTCACTCTCATTTCTCAGCCCCCTCCCTTGTCACTCTCATTTCTCAGACCCCTCCCTTGTCACTCTCATTTCTCAGCCCCCCTCCCTCCCTTGTCACTCTCATTCCCCCCTCCCTTGTTACTCTCATTTCTCAGCCTCCTTGCCTTGTCACTCATTTCTCAGCCCCCCTCCCTTGTCACTCTCATTTCTCAGACCCCTCCCTTGTCACGGTCATTTCTCAGACCCCTCCTTTGTCACTCATATTTCTCAGCCCCCCTCCCTTGTCACTTTCATTTCTCAGACCCCTTCCCTCCCTTGTCACTGTCATTTCTCAGACCCCTCCCTTGTCACTGTCATTTCTCAGCCCCCCTCCCTTGTCACTGTCATTTTTCAGGCCCGCTCCCTCCCTTGTCACTCTTTCTCAGCCCCCCTCCGTTGTCACTCCCCCCCTCTTCTTGTCTCTCTTTTACTTAGCACCCCTCCCTCATCACCTTGTCACACAGCTCATAAATTACTCACCACCTCCCCTAGTGTAGCGTGGCCGAGCTTTGTGAGGTCCGCGGTACAGGAGCATTTGTTTCCTGTACCCGGCCGACTGATAGAAAGCGCACAGTAAGTGAGCACTTCCTGTCAGTCCGGCCGGGTACAGGATACAGGAAACAAAAGTTCCTGTACCGCGGACCAGACAGAGCTCGGCCGCACAACACTGTCAGGCCCTCTCTTCGTCCGCCGCAGCCCCCTCGCATCTCTGCTGGGAGGGGTTGGCAGCACCCTGCCCAGCCGTGAGAAACACCCGGATCAGTTTCGTCGGCGGGCCGCATGTGGCCCGCGGGCCGTAGTTTGAGGACCCCTGCATTAGAGTGTATTGAGCAGTAAATCTCAAAATGTTTGTGAGTGCTATCCGTGTGTGCAGAACGTCCAATGTATTGTATGAGATGCTGCTTCAGTATCAAAGGAGTAAAGATGAGCCGCATTCACCATCCGTTGAAGGAAATGTCTCTTTATTATCCAGGGCTAAAGACAAAAGATACATAGATTGGGGGGGGGGGGGGGTGTCAGCACTCACATGGATGCAGGTTCATAATACAGGGCAGTCATCTTTTCTTTGGGGGTCTGGAGCATCGTGTGTGCCATTTGATTACCTGTAGAACAGCATTTGTAGTTTATGTATTTGTCTGCTTATGTGGGGCCTTCTATGTAGGGAAGACGAAGAAGCCTTTGATAGAACGCATCCGGGAGCACCACAACTCCATAAAAACAGGTAAAGGACGTTCTCGTCTTATCGAGCACGTACGTTCCCAGCATGGAGGCGATTCCGATGTATAAAGGTTTGCGGGAGTTGAGGCCGTCCCCCCTGTGTCGCAGGGAGGGGATCGCCACCGCCTTTTGCTTCAAAGGGAGGCTCGCCTCATTATAAAAACAGATGCCACTGGCCCTTTAGGCTTGAATGAACACAATGATTTATTTGTCTTTATATGAGTGGTCGTATTGTTACTTTTCCTTTAGATGTTGTATTTGTATTCTTTCATATTTCTGTGTCGGGACGGTGTCCTCATTATTGTCTATTTGGCTATTTCTGCTGCCATTTAGCTACATGTTTTGGTTTCATTGTAACACATGCGCTGCTTGCTTAGCGTCGGGGGTTGCTAGGTGATGGTGTTGATTCACCGTCCCCCCTATGACGCTTTTAAGCTGCGTGCGATCTTTTAATTGTTTGTAGCAGCCGGAGGAAGCGGGACGCCGCGAAACGGCCGTCGCTGTTTTTTTGCATCTATGTGAGTGCTGACCCCCCCCCCCCCCCCATCTATGTATCTTTTGTCTTTAGCCCTGGATAATAAAGAGATATTTCCTTCAACGGATGGTGAGTGCGGCTCATCTTTACTCCTTTGATACTGCCTGTACTCTTCTGGAGCCTTGCACCCCGTGGTCCGTGTGGGATCGTTGAGACCGGATTTATATTGCGAAGATTTAGGTGAGAGGACTGGTGCCATCAGCATCCTTGCTTTGTTATTTGAGATGCTGCTTCACGATGCTCTCCCTCCAGAGTGCTTGTCTATACTTTGTGTGTGCGCAGAATATCCAGTGTGTCCCATTAAAAGCTAAAAGGTAGAAATCATGTAGTTGGGGAACAGCAATTCTAGGTCTCCGATCTACTAACTGTTGCCCTTGGTATAATGGAACTCATCCCTTTTATCTCTGCCATAGGCATGATGGGAAATAAAAGCAGGAACTAAGATGGTGGCAGATAATTCACAAATGGAACAATGACTAAAACAGGTGTTCACAAATTATACACAAGAGCATCTACATTATTATTTTGTAGCTTACTGGTATATAGGCAAACTTTATTTGCTGGAGTCTTTCTTTTACTGTAAAAACCCTATTCAGTCTCCAGGCAGCCTGGAAGCTCAATTTTTCCCATTTTGTCTATCCAGCTTCAAATAAGCTTGCCTCATGCTACCTTTTATAGTAACTGTGGGGGTCATTTATGAATAGATAAAAGCCCCATCCCTGCTATATATATATATATATATATATATATATATATATATATATATATATATATAAATCCAACAAACTGGCGCAGCAGTTTGTTGGATTTGTAAAAGACCCCGCCACCAGGGGTGGACGCGTGCACCATTGGATTAACTACACTGGAGGAGTGCTGCCTCATTTTTGCTTTTATCTAATATATATATATATATATATATATATATATATATATATATATATATATATAGTGTCTTATTTACACTAACGCGACGTTTCAGTCCGCACAATGGAACCTTTTTCAAGCACTAATTTAAAGTTAGGGGCACGGGCTGGCCTGTCTCATTTATCATTTTCTACGCCTGTTTTTGGCGTAAAAATATTATTTAAATCTATGCAAGCAAGGCAGCTAGCAGAAATTTAGGCTGGCGATGGATGTGCCTCAGTTATGTCAGAGGCCTCTACATAACTTAGGTGCCTGCACAGGGTTAAGATTGGCATCTAAAACGCCAGTCTTAATAAATGTTCCCATATATGTCTAAATGCAGGTCTCAAAGGTCTACCAGGCACAGACAAAATCACAGAATGAGGCCTAATGCACACAAGCATATCTTTGGTCCACATCCGATCCGCATTTTTTCAGGTTGAGATGTGGACTTAATAATTTATATGGGACTGCAAAAATGTGGGCAGCACACAAATATCATCCGTGTATTGTTTGCAAGACTGACACAAAAATGCAAATTATAGAGCATGTAGAAAAACCATTTCTACTATCTAACCCATGAAAATTGCAGCACATACATGGCCAGTATCCATATTTTGCAGATCTGCAGTTTGCAGAGTGCAAAGTCCGTACGGTCGTGTGCATGAGGTTTAGGAAAACCACAAGGCTGCCAATGCAAAGAATATATATATATAATTAACTCACTTCTGGATGTCTTTGATCTAGTGCGGATACCTTCTTGCATATCAAATATTTCATCTCCTTTTACTTTGATATCTTGAAGTCTCTTGTCATCCATAGTGATGCCATACTGAAGAATTTTGCAAAGAGCTACTGAGCTGTGGAGCAAGGTGAGCAAAAAAATAAGTTGAGAACAATTCAAAAGGACAAAAAGATGTTTATTACATCTGAGAGGACTTGAAAATGTACCAGCTTTTGAAATTCTAGTTCTAGTTCCCTTAATTACAAAGTTCTTGCACACTATTAGATGGGTAGCAGTACATGTGCATTTTCCCACAGTTTCCACCATTTGCACTACAAAAGGTTGAAATCCAGAGTAAAATCATAGAAACTGAGATGGAGCTAAAACCACACCAATATTCGGTTTTACTGAATAAATATGAATAGTTGCTGCACTGTTAAAATGAATTCTTATTGTTCAAAAGATTTTGCAGGTAATAAGCAGCTATTACACTGCAAATTGTAAAATCTGTAACAAGCATTACATTGTTTTGTGTGGAAATGAGGTTTTGAAAACCCCATTCACAACCAATGCAACAAGTGAGCCACATCTGAAGGAGGCCTTACAAGTAAAACCATATTCATAACAACTATGATGTTTCACAATATTAAAAGAATCATCGACTAACACCTTACCTGACTTTGCCTTCATACTGCCCATAGAACAAATGCTGTCGACTCATCCACTCTGACATAACAAACTCTAGAGCTGGTTTACCAGTAGGGCCAGGAAGACTGCAAAGGAATTCAAGCAAAGGCTCCAACTGCGAGTTTGCAAGGTGTGCAAAAACCATGATCAAGGACTAAGGAAGCGAAGGAGAAAGTATAAAAAGAAAAGAAAAAAAAAAGAAACACATCAGCATACTACCGGATGAAAACCTGAAAGAGAACCTGTCATTATTAAATCACAGTTTAATCTGCCAGCAGCATGGAATAGCACAGGAAGATCTGCGCAGAGTGATGTACAGTTCTATGGGAAATGATTCAGCAAGAACTTATAATGGTTTTCCTTGATTTTTTTTTTCCTGGATAGGTCAGGGTACTTTTACACTTGCGGCAGGACGGATCCGGCAGGCTATTCAGCCTGCCGCATCAGTCCTGTCGCGCTGCCACTCCGTCCACATGGACTATAATGGGGCGGGGGGCGGAGCTACGGCGCAGCACTGCCAGAGATCGCCGGACGAAAAGTCGGACATGCAGTACTTTTCGTCCGGCGATCTCCGGCCGTGCAGTGTCGTAGCTCCGCCCCCCGCCCCATTATAGTCAATGGGGACGGAGCAGCAGCACGGCAGTGCACGGCCACTTGCGGCAGGATGGATGCGGCAGGCTAAACAGCCTGCCGGATACGTCCTGCCGCAAGTGTAAAAGTACCCTCATCAGTATCTGATCGGTTGGGTTCCAACACCTGGGACGCCCCTGCCAATCAGCTGTTTTGAGAAGGCAGCGGCTCTCATATGAGCTCCACTGCCTTCTCACAGCTCACCAAGCACAGCACCGTATGTTGCATAGTGGCTGTGCTTAGTATTGCAGTTAAGCCCCATTTACTTGAATGGGACTGAGCTGCTCCTAGGCCATGTGATCAATGAACGTGTTGTCACTAGCCTAGGAAAAGCAGAGAGAAGACCGCAGCGCTCACAGGAGAGCCACTGCCTTGTCAAACAGCTGATCGGTGGGAGTCCTGGGTCTCCCACCAATCAGATACTAATGGCCTATCCAGAGAACAGGTCAGGAGTATAAAAATCTTGGAAACCCCCTATAAGTTCCTGCTCACTCACTCTGGGCTTTGAAGTCAAGGAGATGGTCCCATTAGAGATTGACAGCTTTCCACCTATGACTACGTATCGAGAGATAGCTCTCAATCAATGACTGGACTGCTTCTTTGACTTCAAAGCCCAAAAGAAGCAGGAAGTTTGGTAAAATCATTTCCTATAGACATATATATCAATATGATCAACCCTTCTGCTCTATACCATGTTGCTGGCAGATCATATTGCATTTTCATGATTTTCAATACCTGCATAACACTGAGAGTCTCCGCTTGCTGCATCTTGCTGAGAATTGCTCTCAAAATCTGGTCCAAATTTTCACCCAACTCACGACCAGCCTTGGAAATAAGAGTAGATACAAGACGCCCAACAAATGTCGCTGTGAATTCAGACGTTCGAGGGTCCAGAAGCTGGCTAACTACTTGCATGACATACCAAAGACCACTGTGTCCTTGATCATCCTGCCACTGTGCAATTTGCTCCAGTGCAACTGAAACATAGGCGCGAAGACACTCGCCACCATTCTGGAAACAAAATACAAAACACAAAACGTTCAAGAGCTGACTATAAAGGATATGCACATTTCTTCCACTTTGTTAAAATGGACAATTTTTAGAGCAAATTACACTGATTGAAACCTACGCTGTATTAATTGCCTGGGCCAAAGACATAGAAGACCTGTGCAGAGGTCAGTGTACAAGGAAAGAATAGATAAGATATGGCAATCACCTATTGTGAATGATCAATCCTGTCTTATCTATACACAGTGTTGATATCTCCTTATTACAGGCAGGATTACAATTTAGAACTGCGGTAAAGTGATCTGTACAGACCAAGAAGTGGCCAGTGCGAAAACTGCAGAATTTTATGGTTTTGTTTAAATATAGACAGTGATTGGGAAAATAAAAAAATAAATAAATTCTTTAAAAATATGTTAAACGTAAAAACATGATTTAAGCAATACATTAACCCTTTAATGACCAATGACGTACTGTGTATGTCATGATGGGGTGTTAGTTACCATATGATGAGATCAAAGTGGCACCGCAAATATACCAACATGCACTAAAAAGAAGGTGTACGTAGCCTTTAAATTGTGTTTCTCGATAATTTACATAAAAGACTAAAAATCAAAACATGCCAATAAAACATTAAAAGTACCTGCATGATTGTATTGTCATCTGTACGTAGGGTACACTGAGCGACTGCAGGAAAAGCTTGACAGATAAGAAGCTCTGAAAGAGGTGGTTTTGTGTTCCTCACAACAGTGGTCAAAATATCAATTGAGGTCTGTAACAAATTGCAGATTGCAGTAAGCATGCTTGAATAACACCATGGTACAGTACTTAAAAGGCACAGAACACTTTTGCATTAAATTTCCCCCCGCTGCTTGACAAAAAAAAATTGATTTTGGTACTTGCCATGAAATCCTTTTTTCATTGGATGCATTGGGGGACACAGCACCATAGGCCCAGTTAGTATATTGGGGCTTCAATTAAGTCATTGTTCTCCCAGCCACTACTCCCATTATGTGGATAGTTACGAGTAGACCCAGTGGTGCCATCACAACAATAAAAAAAACAATATACTTGACATCAAATGTCAAAATGACATCACTATGCACTAAATGTGTTGAGAATGCATACAGTCAAATGAATAAAGTTCACGTAATAGCCTTGCCAATGAGGTTTCCAAGGTTACGACAGTGCCTTGGTGAAATTTATCTAGAGAACGGTTTAAATATTTATTGACGTCACCTAGCATAAATATTGGCACCTAAAGGCCTTGAGTTACAAACACCATCACTTTTATCACATCAAATGAATAGGGTGGCGGAATATATATGGTGATCAGAAAAAAGTGTACCCTATATATAGAGCAATGTAGGCAGGCATATCTGCCATCAGGATCAATGTCATTGGAGTAACATTCAAAAGGAATAGCTCTGTTCGCTAAGACACTATCCCCCCTAGCATGTGTAGAGAAGGTGGAGTGGTAGACGTGCGAGATCCATGGTTTATGAAGCAGTCTCTAGGACTGCTTAGACAGATGTGTTTCTATGAGACACGTTATGGCTGGTTGATATTTCTGTA
Source organism: Bufotes viridis (assembly GCA_033119425.1). Taxonomy (NCBI): domain Eukaryota; kingdom Metazoa; phylum Chordata; class Amphibia; order Anura; family Bufonidae; genus Bufotes; species Bufotes viridis. The sequence goes on along the minus strand of CM065591.1, from coordinate 223,571,087 downwards.
CAGCCATATAGACTGCTTGATGTTTCGTGGCATCTCCCAGGCCCCTGACAGTTTAGACTATGACCTGAACCCTACCAGTCATCGCTTAGAGAGATACATCAATGTGAAAAATGGAGATCCACATAGGTCAAACAATTCCTAACAAAAAAAAATGTGTGCAAGCCGTATCGCTACAAATTCCGACCCAATGGAAGCATATAAGTACAGACGAAATCCAGCTTCCAAAAAAACATGATAGCCTTTATTTTAAAAAAAGTGCAATAAAAATCGACATGCAGTCCATGTCTACGCATTTCAAATCGCACAATATCGATCCTTACTCATGAGCTTCAATGAAGCTTTGAAACATTCATTGAATAACTGAGCAGAGATAACCCCTTCCGCTTTTTCCAGCACCAAACGTAGATTGTTACGGCGTAATCTGTTCTCCAAATCTTCTGTTTTGTTTATGAGAAAAGTAATGTTTTGTATTACTTTGGCCTTGTTGCGTATCAAGGGGGTACTTGATCTTCCAAAAGGCTCGCTCTTTTCTTCTACTCCAGCAACCCTTTCATTGACTTTTCTTATGTCTTCTTATGTCTTGTCCGTAGGGACCCCGTAGAAGTATTAAGGGTCATTAAGTCAGACCTGCAATGTTGTACTGCAAGGATTATATATTTGGTGGTCGGCTCTGGTTCATGTGCCAGCTCAGGGAGGGGGAGCTTCAATTGCATTGTAAATTGGGTAGCAGGCACCCCCCCCCCCCCCATCTTGCTTGGTGCTCTCCCGCAAGGTGTTGTCAGTGGGAGAGCTCACCTCCCGCCCTTCCGTCCTCAGCGATTTCTTCACGTCCCCAGGGCCTTCCTTGGTAGGAAGAACACGGGCGAATGTCTTCAGGCGAGCCGACACATCCGCCACCATGGACGAGGCGGCGGTGCCATTTTGTGTCGCCAGTGTTGCTCCTAGTCCCTCCTTTGTTATGCGGGTCACGCCTAAATGTGGACTAGGAGGCTGCCCACACTACTCCACTACCTCTCGGTTGAGCAGAAGACCGCAGCCGCAGGATGGCAAAGAATTTTAGCAGGTACTGCTCAGGAGCTCAGGTATACGCGTCTCCCTATATTGTCGGCCAGGCCACGCCCGCTCAAATGAACAAAGTAATATCACCCAAACTTACACCCCACGGCCAGGTCTGTAAGACCCTCAAGTATATCACTATTAGTTGTAGCTTCCTCAGGGCCCCCTATTCTCAAGTTAGAATATGGTGTTTTAAGGTATGGCATTAATTTTAGTCAGAAGACAGGAAGTTGAACTAGGCTGCAGAATCTAATTCCTGTTAAGTGATTATGTTAAACCAGGCATGTCCAGCCTGCGGCCCTCCAGCTGTTGCAAAACTACAACTCCCAGCATGCCCTAATAGCTGTAGGCTGTCCAGGAATGCTGGGGGTTGTAGTTTTGCAACAGCTGGAGGGCCGCAGGCTGGGTATCCCTGTGTTAAAGGATTTTACTACGGATGGCCCATCTGCAGGATTGGACCTGACAGGTGGGCGTCCGACACCCAGAATCCACCGTTCAGATGCTCCACAAAAGCTCAGACACCAGAACTACACAGCTTCGTCCACTGTTTAGTGGACGGAGCTAGTTATTGCTGCGTTGCTCCCATTCACATAAATGGGAGCAAAGCTGTATTAACCAGCTCCATCCACTACACAGTGGATGGACTTGTATAATTTCAGTGTCAGAACTACTATGGAACAGTGGAAAGGCGGGGTTGAAAGGTGCTGGCCTATCTTCAGGATAGGACATCAGTATCACATAGGCAAGGGTCCATCAGTTATTTTAGTAGTATTTGGTATATTCCTAGTTTATTCATTTAACATATGCAGCATTGAATGTAGAAATATGTGGCATGTATGAACTCCTTACATCTTTGTTTTTTATTTATCCACTAGCAGAAGAACCCGGCTTCGCACGGGTATATTTCATCTACTTAATTTAATGTGTGTGTCGTTAAAAGATATCGACAGTATCCCCCATAACAGTGACTTCTACATAATCTCCCACCCTTTAACACTGACCCGTGCCCCCCCCCCACAGTGCCCCGCCTGCTTAAAATATGACTACCACAGCATCTCACCTACCCTTAACTTTAACCTTCACAGCAGCCCGCCCCTTTAACAGTGACCTCAACAACACCCCACCTGCCCCCTAACAAAGACCTCCACAGCGATCTACCCCTTAAGAGTGACCTCCACAGCACCCCACCCGCTTAACTGTGACCTTCACAGTGGCCTACCCTCTTAACAGTGACCCCTCACACCTCCACACCCCATTAACTGTGACCTCCACAGTGCCCTCCCCCTTAACAGTGACTTCCACAGTAGCCCACTGCCTTAACATTGACCTCCACGGCGGCCTGCCCCCTGAACAGAGACCTCCACAGTGCCCGTCCCTTTGAGTTACATCAGCCTCTACAACAACATTGGCTAAACTTTGCAATTAAAATATTATCTCACACATAAGCTGTCTTATACTAAGAATGTCTTTTGTTGCCTATAGCAACCAATCAGAGCTCATATTAATGACCTGTAGCAAAATAGAAGCTGAGCTGTGATTGGTTGTTATATTTTGTGCTTTTTATATGATTATTCTAGTTATAGGTATTCATGGCCTAGGAGCCATGTTGAACTTATATTCACCCTCTCGTATAAACCTTCATGTAGAGTGGGATAGAGGTTCAAGGGAAGGTTCTTCCTGGCAGATGTGTGCCTATCTGAGAGGTGTCGTTCTTACCTCATTGCAAGGTTATGGCTGAGATAAGGATAAGATGAGTTTCTGTACACATCTGGCATATATCACTGTTATAATTAATGACTATTAAGCAGAAATATAATATTTGTTTATTCATATAATGGACCTTATTCATTTTTATTATAAGATGATCCACAAGTCACATGTTTTGTTAGATATTGCTAATATTAGAATAGGGCAATTGGTGTATACATTATCCAGTTATGTCATATTTCTCAGTAGGAGAATATTCACTTCTAAAACATAAGAAGAATGTTAACTATCAACTTCTGCTAATGAGGCTTTGCTGAGAAGAAACTGTCATTCTAACTAGCGCTTAATCACCGTTAGCTAGAAGATACACAACACCTGTGGTAGTATAGGTCTCATTTGTATTTAATATCTATATTATAGATTTATGGTATGAGAACCATCAAATTGGTTCCTTGGTGTCTGGATTATAATTGCTATATATGTCGAATGTAATCCCTTATCTCCAAATTTAATATACAAAGGTCAAATGTATAGAATACAAGATGATGTCAGGCATGTATAGTTAACCCTTAACAGTATGCTATTCATAGCTTATGCAACAGTGCCATCTAGGTATAGGCAGGTATCATTACAGTCACAGTAAAGCATCCTGGGTAATGTATGATCTCATGGGTCATTAACATATGTGTACACCTATCTAACATGATTGGAAAACTCTAATCTGGGGATGCATACTCGTCTGATAAGGTTGGGAATAATTACCCATGCACAAGTGTTAGAGGGGATCCCAAACAAATAAAGACACAAGGGAATCGGAGGCCAAGATAAACAAAGAGAAGGAAAAAAAAGCCTTGGAGAATCTCCTGGTTATCTGAAAACCCTCGAGAGCTGACTTCCCTTAAAGACTCTGCTCATCCTTTGATTCTCGGTAACGTATATCTTGTTGTATTGATAAAATATTTTGCATGATATTTATAGCCACATCCCCGCTCATTGCGAACAAATTGCATTTAGTTTTTGCATCCGTATGTCCACTATTAAAAAACGCATATCGCTGAATAAAGTTTACATATTGAAGCTGGTTGGAATATTTTTTTTCCATAGTTTATAAGTTGTAGAGCATGTTACCATTATTCTGAGATTGGTCATAGGTGGTGCAGAGCAAGGGTTCATATTCATATATTGAGTATTCTTGCGTTAATTGGTGATATTTGTTATTAATTGAAAGTAAAATTGTATTTCCCGTATTGATCATTATTAGAGTGTGTTGGCAGATTGGTGGTGTATCAACACCTTCTAGTGGCGTATTTTGGTACTACCTCTATGCACATATTTTTCCATACTGATTATTTTTGATTGTATTCAAAATTATTGTCTAATAAAACAATAATATTTTTGCATAGACGCTGGTACCTTGTTTTTTTTACTACTTGCACAAAATAATTAAGATCTCGATCGAATTCTTAGAGGGGTTTATATGTCAGCCCTCTTGGATTAAAATAGTCTTGTTATTTTTTTTTTCCTTTGATTTTTTTTATTTTTTTATATGAAGCATTTGCTTCATACCCCCGACATATCTGCAACCTGATGAAAATCCAGTCTAACTGCCACAACAGCCAATGGCTCCTGTAGTTTGGTGGTTAGGTTACTAAGCGTATTTTTTGGCAAATAATTGGAAAGTGCAGGGTGAAAATTTCAACTCAAAACAGTCTATGACGTTCCCTGAGTCACAGTAGGCGGCTGCGCAAAATTTTGTGATTGTAAATGCGACTGTGTGGATTCCTTTAGCGGACATACATACACAACTTTATATATTAGATTTTACTTTCATAAGGACTCTAAGCTATACATTTGAATTTTCATCCAATTTCTGCTTATAATCACTGCTGTAAAGTTCCATGTATTACAAAGACAGGCTGCTGAATGCCACTGCTCCACTCATCTTAACTGGCAGCTTGGACCAGCCTCCAGCTACCTTTTCCCCAGGAGGTCCGCTCTGTCTCTCCATGAAGGCTACAACATGCTTGCCAGCTTAGTCTTTCTTCCTTTGCCTGTACTTCATCCAGAACTTAAAGTGTCAGCACAAGTGCACCCAAATTTAACTAGCAAATTGCTGGTAGCCCAAGGTTACTTAAGGCACCGTACCTTGTGGGAGACTTTTTACTGTGTGGAAAGAGGGGAAGGAGGTTCACACTGACAACTCAATCATGCTCTGTCAGGATAAAATCCAGGACGGTCCCAGCCTACAGGATCCCTTTCGGGTAGATGGCTCCAGGCATGCTGATACATGTAGGAACATGAAGCAATGACGAAGCAGTGAGGGGACTTGTGTCCATGTTACTACTTGGGTAAAAGTTTCAGTCTCTCTTAGTGATATGTCAGGCAATCTATCAGGTCTTGACTTAGGAAGGAACATACGGTACTACTAGATCATGGGGCACGAAGGACTTTCCTTCTAGGTTTAGTTTTTATTATAAGATCAAAATCAAAAGCCATGTACTAAAAAACAAAAAAATAAAATAAAAACACACACTTACGGCACAGAGACCACTTGGAAGTTTTTCAGGAGGAGCCTGCATTATGCTAACAAGAGTTGGAATGAGTCGCATTTGCATGGCACTCTGGCAGCCCTCTATCTGAGCCAATTCTTTAAAAATGTCTTGTGCCAAAGATGCAACAACAGGATCTATAATAAACAAACAAAAAAGCAATACCATAATATTTCTCTTGCTTATACAGCAGCAACATTTTTATTTTTTTACAGACTATCAGACGTTATCACTGAACTACTGTGATGCTATAAATATATATACTAAATTAAAAAATAAACAAACCTTTGGTAGAGGGAAGAAAAAATATAAAAACAAAATATGGTTGCATAAGTGTGCACACCCTTAAACCAATACTTTGTTGAAGCACCTTTTGATTTTATTACAGCACTTAGTCTTTTTGGGTATGAGTCTATCAGCATGGCACATTTTGACTTGGCAAGATTTTCCCACTCTTCTTTGCAAAAACACTCCCAATCTGTCAGATTGCGAGGGCACCTCCTCTGCACAGTCCTCTTCAGATCACCCCACAGATTTTCAATTGGATTCAGGTCTGCGCCATTCCAAAACTTTAATCTTCTTCTGGTAAAGCCATTCCTTGATTTGGATGTATGCTTTGGGTCGTTGTCATGCTGAAAGATGAAGTTCCTTTTCATGTTCAGCTTTCTAGCAGAAGCCTGAAGGTTTTGTGCCAATATTGACTGGTATCTGGAACTGTTCATAATTCCCTCTATCTTAACTAAAGCCCCAGTTCCAGCTGAAGAAAAACAGCCCCGCAGCATGATGCTGCCACCACCATGCTTCACTGTGGGTATGGTGTTCTTTTGGTGATTTTCAGTGTTGTTTTTGTGACAAACATATCTTTTGGAATTATGGCCAAAAAGTTCAACCCTGGTTTCATCAGACCATAACACCTTTTCCCACATGCTTTTGGGAGACTTCAGATGTGTTTTTGCTAAATGTAGCCTGGCTCTACCCCACAGCCCAGACATATGAAGAATACGGGAGATTGTTGTCACATGAACCACACAGCCAGTACTTGCCACATATTCCTGCAGCTCCTTTAATGTTGCTGTAGGCCTCTTGGTAGCCTCCCAGACCAGTTTTCTTCTCGTCTTTTCATCAATTTTGGAGGGACGTCCAGTTCTTGGTAATGTCACTTTTGTGCCATATTTTCTCCACTTTATGATGACTGCTTTCACTGTGTTCCATGGTAGATCTAATGGCTTGGAAATTCTTTGGTACCCTTCTCCTGACTGATACCTTTTAACAATGAGATCTGTCTGATGCTTTAGAAGCTCTCTGTGGACCATGGCTTTTGCTGTCGGATGCGACTAAGAAAATTTCAGGAAAGACCAACTGGAGAAGCTGAACTTTATTTGGGGTTAATCAGAGGCACGGTAAATGATGGCAGGTGTATGCTGACTGCTATTTATCATGATTTTGAATGTGATTGCTTAATTCTGAACACAGCTACAGCCCCAGTTATATGCAACCACATTATTATTTTTGTTTTCTTCCCTCCATCTAAAAGATCTCAGTTTGTTTTTCAATTGAGTGGTACAGTTTATAGGTCATATTAAAAGGTGGAAAAAGTTCTGAAATGATTTATCTTTGTCAAATTTTTTTACAGCACAGAAACCTGACATTTTAACAGGGGTGTGTATACTTTATATCCACATACACACAGGGTGAAATAAGTAATTAATATATCACCAATTTTCTAAGTTAATATATTTCTAAAGGTGCTATTGACATGAAATTCTCACAAGTGGTCAGTAACAACCCATCCAATCCACACAGGCAAAGAAATAAAACAATAGATGTCCATAAATTATGTATAATAAAGAAAAATGACTCAGGGAAAAAGTATCGAATGTGCTTACTGAAATGTATTTCATATTTCGTACAAAAGCCCTTGCTGGTGATGACAGCTTCAAAAGGCCTCCTGTATGGAGAAACTAGTCGCATGCAATCAGGTGTGATTTTAGTCCATTCTTCCATACAAACACTGTTCAAATCCTGAAGGTTCCGTGGGCTCATTCTGTGAACTCTGAGCTTTAGTTCCTTCTGTAGATATTCTATTGGATTCGGGTCAAGTGATAGGCTGGGCCATTCTAGCAGCTTTATTTTCATCCTCTGAAACCAATTTAGAATTTCCTTGGCTGTGTGTTTGGGATCATCATCATGCTGGTAGATGACAGCAGATTTTTATCAAGACTGTCTTGGTACTTTTGACCATTCATCCTTCCACCCATCATGAGATGTTTCTTGTGTGGCATCTTGGTAATGAGACACCTTTTTATAGGCCATCAGTTGAACCAGCTAATAACTTCACTTTCAGCTGGTGTTATGACTTTCCATGGCTTTTTGCACCTCTTCAAGTGTTCAATACTCCCGCACCCCCCACCCAGGAGTCATTTATCATTATTATACATAATTTATGAACATCTACGATTTGATTTCTTTGCCTGTGTGGATTAGATGAGTTGTTACCGACATCTGCTGGGAATTTCATGCCAACAGCACATTTAGAAATATAATAGTACTTAGAAAATTGGTGACATGCTCAATACTTATTTCATCTGCTGTATTATAATATAATTAGGGCAAGACTTACCATTGCTGTACTTCAGGAAGATGGCAATAGTAAAAGGACAGATCTTAGATTCAGAATTGGCAGTAAATACTGGATCCACACTGCAGACAATGCACAGAGTTTCCATTACTAAATTCAACACTTCTGAAGTGAACTGTGCTGCAAGGTGTATAAGTCCGTCAACCACACTGGGCAAAAAGGGCTGAAGAACATGGGTGCTTTCGGAGATCTTGAGCTGATCACAATACCTGATACACACACACAAAACAAACACAAACATGAGTGGGGAAAAAAAACCTGAAGAGTTGGAAATGGTACAAGGGAAATAAAACATACCCCCATATAGCTCGGACAGCAGAAATGCGCACTGATGGGGGCTGATTATCGTGAAGTCCACTCACTGTTGCCTGGAGAAACTGCTGTATCAATTCAGGAGACATAGCAGCTGTGAATCGACTTGCTGCCCAGAGAGAGCGTCCAAGTAGGAAGGGTGAAACTATTTGGGAAAGGATATTTAAAATGTCAGGTTCAAGCTCTACACAAACACCTAAGGCGCCAAATCTTGCTGTGACATCAGGCTGCTTCCCCTAATAACAGATCAGCAGTATCTAGAGAAGTGAGCAAGTGGGCACAGCTGGTGATAACTTTCCATTTATCCCCTTAAAGGGCATCTGTCAGCAGATTTGTTCCTATGAAACTGGCTGACCTGTTGCATGTGCGCTTGGCAACTGAAGGGATCTGTGCTGGTCCCATGTTCATATTTGCCCGGGTTTATGATACACATGCAAATGAGTCTCTAGGAGCAATGTCAAAGTGGAGGGGCATGGCAGTTGCAGACAGAGCTGAGTCTCTAGGTGTAACAGAAACACTCTGTTGCTCTTAGAGGTTCCTGGTAGGCCTGGGAGCTTTCATAAGGTTTCAGGCAACGACTGTTTGGAAGCCTCGAATTTTGCAGTGGAGGGTCCATGGAAGTCCTCTCCTTCCTGTCCTCAGGAGGCGGAATCATCCTCCTATCCCATCAGTGTCATTGTGGAGGCTATGGGAAATCCCATTTCTGGTAAGTAATTATGTTTAGTGCTTACCTGTAAAATAATTTTCTTGCCAAGTTCATTGGGGGACACAGAATACCATGCGTATAGCTGCTGCCACTAGGAGGTGACACAAAGCTGAAAAATGTTAGTTCCTCAGCTCAGCTATACCCCTCCTGCAAACACTGAGCTAATCAGTTTGTATAAAAGCAGTAGGAGCAACCAGAAGCCAACAGAGCCGATATGGGTCAGAACCAGGAACAGGTGGGACCCATCAGGAAGAGCCAGCAATGTACTTACTGGGTGGGAGCTGTGTCCCCCAATGAACTCGGCGATTAAAGGATTTTACAGGTAAGCACAAAACATAATTAATCTTTAGTGAGTAGCTCACCCCTTGGTAGATCCGTCAGGGTGCTCTAGCCTTCCTGTTCCACCCACACAGCAATGATAATTCAATATTAAAAAGTAGGCTGGCGACTCCTTGACGTATGGGTTTTATGGAAAATTTACATTTAATCACTTAATCTATTAAAATCACTATAATCATTGGTAAACACAGAATAAAAGATTTAACAAATAAAATAAATGTGCTATTCCTACATAGAAATAATCAGGTTATTGCACTGGATACCTGTACATATAGGTTTCCTCTAGTCTTATATTGTCCTAGAGGAAAATCTAGGTGTTTCACATCAATTAATATTGTATATATCAGCCATAAAAACTATGATACTAGTATAAAGCTTTATAAAAGACTGTGGGACAGCTGGATATCCCCACTTAATAAAGTCCGTCTCTGTTCCTGGGGAGAAATGCTGAATTAAAGTTCCATGGTCCTATGGAGAAAAAAAGAGCGTAGCCCTATAGGGAAAAAAGAAAGGCGTAGCTGTACTCCTTAAACATGTGGCTGGCACACAATCAAAGTTCTTATTATACCAGTTCTTATTAGTTATACCAGCTCTCCGTTCTTATGTGTTATACCATTGACCTGCAGGGGAAAAGAAGAGGTACCTCTTCTTTTCCCCTGCAAAATGCAAAAATTGTTATGCAAAAATATATGGGAATTTATTGTATAGTTGCTGGATACAAATCAACATAAGTACAAGAGATGGACAATGAAATGTAATACCAAGATGTGCCACAAGATGGTGCCGACACACCTCAATCTACTAACATTAATAATTCAATGCTGGAAATACTATTTTTTTCCCCCTCCAATTAATATCATCAATTAATGCAATACTACGCAATAACCCAAACTAAAGAAAATGAGGTGTCAACCCTTACTCTGTCAACCTTTGACCAAATTTTTCGGTATATGGCGGTATTACAACTATAAATTCATTAGCTCAGTATAAGGCTAGGGAATATAAACTCCCAAGAGACTGGGTCTTAATGTCTGATCTTATTGGCAATATGCATCTTTGCCAAGAGAACGAACAGCATTGACCAGGTGCCTAAAACTATGTATTCACACAATATGGGGATATTTGGCTATATACCGGGGTAAGTAATTTATCAATAGCACAGGCAACAAACAAATATACACGTTACCAAGGGTCAAATCATTAGCAGAGCCTTCAAGGGACAATCAGCCCTCGAAAGGGTTTCCCGTGATCCAGGATAAAATCCAAAGCTTTGCCTCTCCTGGCCACGTATCTGTTGTGCCTTTTTTCTTGGTAAATTTTTTCTCTTTTCCTGGTACATGGTTTTTTAGCCACAAGTTTATTAGAAGACCCCGCCCTCCTTGCTTGGAGTTTTCCAATCACTTTTGGATGGGCATGTACATTGATAAGGAATGTGACGTCATAACACTACCCAAAATGCAACTGAGCTACTCATACCTAGGTGGCACTAATGTATAATCTGTTAGCAGAGTACCATTAAGGGTTAACTTACACATGCCTAACATTTTCACACTACACACTTCTGACATCTGGAGACCTTGTCTTAGAGCAGAACAAACTTTGATACAAAATGTATCCTGTGAGGAACATCGAGACACTTCTCACGCTGTGGAATACATGTTCAAAGATAAATAATACAATGAGGTCTCAACTAAATACAGGTGTAATGTATATTCTACTGTTTAAATGTTTATTTGATTAATACAATGAACACTAGCTTCTTTGAGCTTCACTAGCTAAAGCTCATGATTAAATCCTTCTACAACATGATTATAAACAAGCATTGCTCTTAAAAGGCAATGAATATCCATTTTAATTAATGCTAGTAGACATCCATGTTTTATACCCATAAAATAAAGAATACATAACCGTTTTTTAATTATGAAAAGCATAACACCACTCTGCTTAGTACTGCTCCCAGTTCGAACATGGAGGCATCTGTGTGCAAGATGAAACGTTTGTAAGCGACCGGGGCAGCCAAGACAGGAGAATTTACTAAGGCCTCTTTCACACTTGCGTTCTGAGGATCCGTCAGAACGTAAGTCGCCTGAAAGCATTTAAAGGGCTTCTGTCACCCCCCAAAAGCATTTTTTTTTTCCCTCACTAAAAAGCTTATAGGGCGATTATTCTAATCATATTCTTGTTAACAGTTTTAGCAGGTTAATTTTGCTATAAAACGTTATTTTATATTATGCAATTGCCTTGCTACCAGCAGTAGGGCGTTACTGCTGGTAGCCGCTGCATCTCGCTTGTGAAAACACCCCTCCTGTGGTTGATTGACAGGGCCAGCGAAGCGCTCCTCCTCCAGCTGGCTCTGTCTCTGTTTAGAATCTGCGCCTGCGCCATACCGTTCTTCAGTCGGCGCAGGCGCACTGAGAGGAGTACTCTCGCTCGGCCGCTCCTTCCTCAGTGCGCCTGCGTCTTCTCTTCCAGGTGCAGCTGTGACGTCATTGGCGCACTGGAGGAAGGAGCGGCCGAGCGAGAGTACTCCTCTCAGTGCGCCTGCGCCGACTGAAGAACGGTATGGCGCAGGCGCGAGATTTTAAACAGAGACAGGGCCAGCTGGAGGAGAGCGCTCGCTGGCCCTGTCAATCAACCACAGGAGGGGCGTTTTTTTACAAGCGGGATGCAGCGGCTACCAGCAAGTAAACGCCCTACTTGCTGGTAGCAAGGCAATTTGCATAATATAAAATAACGTTTTATAGCAAAATTAACCTGCTAAAACTGTTAACAAGAATATGATTAGAATAATCGCCCTATAAGCTTTTTAGTGAGGGAAAAAAAAAAAAAATGCTTTTGGGGGGTGACAGAAGCCCTTTAAAGACTGATCAGCATCCTGAGCAGTCTAAGAAATGCTTTCAGGTTACCATGGCAGCCAGGACGCTACTAAAGTCCTGGTTGCCATGGTACTCCGCAGCAGTGTACTTACCTGCGTTGCGGCCGCCGGGCGCTCCTTCATGACGTCATAGGTCCCTGCGGCGCAAAGATCAATGCGCCACCCGGACCTGTGACGTCATGAAGGAGCGCCCAGAGGCTGCAGCGCAGGTAAGTACACTGCTGCGGAGTACTTACCATGCCAGCCAGGACTTCGGTTACCATGGCAGCCAGGACACTACTGATCGGAGCCCCAGCTTACACTGGGGCCCGGATCGGAATTGCTGCTGCGCAGAGCTAAACGTCGGATCCGGCGATGCGCTGAAACGGCGTTTAGCTTAATTGCGGATCAGGATTAATGCACTTCAATGGGCATTAATTCCAGATCCGGCATTACGGCATGTCTTACGGATTTTTGGACTGAGACAAATCCCCAGCATGCTGCGGTTTTGTCAACATCCAAAAAACGTTCACATACTGAACGGAAGACATCCTGATGCATCCTGAACGGATTTCTCTCCATTCAGAATGCATTAGGATAATCCTGATCAGTATCTTTCCGTCCTAGAGCCCCGAGGATGGAACTCTAGGACGGAAAGCAAAAACGCAGATGTGAAAGGGTCCCTAGGCAGTCTTTAATGCTTAAAAGGCCTTTTCGCAGGGGGACCACAGGACCTGTCTGGGTAGTTTTTTTTCCGTCAAATCAGTCAAGGGTTTGGCCACTGCACTATAGTCTGGGACGAACCGTGTGTAGTACCCTGCGGTCCCCAGGAAGGCCAGTACTCAGTACGCAGTGTGGGCCAGTTAGCGACTGCTTCGATCTTAGCAGGCTCTGGTCTCTGTTTCCCACACCCTACCCGATGTCCCAAACACTGGACTTCTGCCATTCCTACATGGCACTTATATGGCTTCAGTTATATGGCTACCCGATGTCCCAAACACTGGACTTCTGCCATTCCTACATGGCACTTATATGGCTTCAGTGTCAGGCCAGCGGCAATGTCATCCAGGAATGCATAGGCAAATTTCTGGATGCCATCAAGAAGTCTATCCACCAAGCGTTGGAAAGTGGCCGGGGCGTTTTTCATCCCGAATGGCATGACCTTAAACTGGTACAAGCCAAACAGGGTGACAAAAGCAGACTTGGGGATATCCTCCTCGGCCAAGGGAATCTGCCAGTACCCCTTGCAGAGGACGATGGTGGTCAGATAACTTCCCCATGCAATACGGTCCAGCAGTTTGTCTTCTCGGGGCATGGGGTAAGCGTCGGTCACTGTTACCAATTAGCCGCCGATAGTCTACGCAGAACCATGTAGTCCCATGCTTTTTCGGGACTAGGCATGGGACTAGCTCACAGAGACCATTGGTCTGGGGGTGATATGGAGATATGAACAAGGACTTAAAATCACAGGCTTCCCATAGATGGCTGGTCAGGTCTGCGGTAAACTGCATCCCTTGGTCAGATATGACTTCTTTTGGGAAACCTACCCTGGTAAATATCCCGACTAGGGCACTGGGAACAGTATCTGCCTGGATATTCGAGAGGGCTACGGCTTTGGGGTATCGGGTGGCGTAGTCCACCACTGTAAGGATGTACTGCTTACCAGACTGAATGGGTTTCTTGAGGAGTCCTATTAGGTCAACTGCTATCCGGCTAAACGGCTCCCCAATAACGGACACATAGCAGTTGAGCTTTAGAGTGGTCTCCCCTCTTCCCTACTCTGACATATATCAGAGGTCGTGCAGTAATGTCGCATACTCAGACTCCCAGCCAGAAAAAGTGCTGGGTTATTCTCCCAGCTGTGAGATATCCCACTAGCAGGACACCTGGGGGTATCTTGTCTGATTCGCAGAAGCACCAGCTGGTATTTTCCCGGTACAAACAGCTGGCATTTCTGTGAAGGGACTGTCCCGTGGCTGCAGGCGACCGACACCCTATATAAAACTTACCCTGCTCCTACATAAATTTCTCTCCTTCTAACCCTCCCTCCCCCGTCTCTGCGCTATCCCTGTACTTTGTGAGAGGGGGAACTAACTTAGTCTCTAACCCAAACTCCGCAGGGTTGTCCCAGGCTACCGTCTTAGATCGTCAGTGCGTCTTCCTCGACCGGTGGATTGGAGTCGGCAGCTCGGGCTTGGGCACAGGTTGTAACAGGGTTGATGCTGGCTGGCCTAGTGGGTGCGTAGGCGGAAGTAATTGGTCCTAGATCATTCTGCAATAGTACTTCTGCTAGCAAGTTGTCCATAAGTCCCACATGTACCGTGCCGGATCCAGCGCCCCAGTCACGATGTACTCGGGCGGTGGGGAGGCGAAACAGCTCCTTCTGTCACCCTTACTGCAACGGTGTGTCTGGTGCAGTCATTGTTCTTGACTGACGTTGGAGCAAAGTTAGCGTGGCTACGGTGTCGCGTAATCCTTGTGCGGTGCGGTCATAGACTCGTATCTCCTGATGATGGTACTGTCGGTTGTCTTGGGTGGCCGCTTGTACAGGATTTGCTTCATTCGGTACCCCCAGGTACTCTTCCAAACTGCTCTCGGCTTCCAGTGTGCCGCAGGAGTACGGGAGATGGAAGGTTGTGTTGCTAGTGGGGTTGGCCTCCATGTGTTTCGGGGAGGCTCTAGGGGTAAATCCCTGCGATAATGTCCACATTGTTTGCAACGATGGCACTGAACTAGTGAGTGGTTCAGTTGCTGCGCTGGCCTAGGTGGCCCAGAGTAACGGGTTGTCGCTGGAGCCATGGGTGCTCGAAATTCGATGTGAGGTGGTGGTTTTGGTGCTGACTGTTCTATGCGGCGGGCATCGGTGTATTCGTCGGCTAGATGAGCAGCCTCAGGTAGAGTTAGGGGCGTCCGGTGACGTACTCACTCTCTTACCTCTGGTTGCAAGTCGTTGAGAAAATGTTCCAGTAAAAACTGTAGTACATCCTCGGCGGTCATGGCTTGGCATCCAGTGATGCAGTGCGATGCTGTACGGTGTAGGAGACATGCCGTAACACATGTAGGGATCCTCCCCCCCCCCCCCCCTTCTTTTTGGACTCCCGAAATGGTCACCGGTAGGTTTCTGGGGCTAACAAAACATCATTTACCAGATGGTAGTATGGTATATCCGCATCAGGGATGGCACGGAAAGCATTGGAAGCTTTACCAGATAATTTCCCCGATAATATGGTGACACATTTCTCCGTGGGTACCGATGTAAAGTGCACTGCCGTTCAAAATCAGACAAAAATCCATCGATCTAGTCGTCACTTTACTGGAAGAACTTAAATGATGCTAAAGGAATCTTTATACCCTCAGTGTAAGGCTCCATTCACACGTCCGCAAGTGTTTTGCGGATCCAAGGATCCGTAAAACACGGACATCGGCGATGTGCGTTCCACAATTTGCATATCGCACATCGCCCGCACTATATAGAAAATACCTTTTCTTGTCCGCAATTGCGGACAAGAATAGGACACGTTCTATTTTTTTCGGGAACACGATTGCGGACCCGGAAGGGCGGGACATCGTCTGTCCCCATTGAAATTAATGGGTCCGCAATTCCGTTCCACAAAATGTAGAACAGAATTGCGGACGTGCGAATGGAGCCTAACTCAGGCTCGGGGACACATGGTAACTGAGAGGCTGCTGGGTTGTAAGTTGCCGATCTTCCCTGCGCCTACAGGCCTCTGCCTCAGCTGCGGTGAAGACTTGGTCGATTAGTTCCCGTGATGGATTCAGGCCGTAGACTGTCAATCTGTTCCTTACAGCTTGAACGAGAGCGGAGTATTCATCAATCTCTATATTGGTTTGGGTCATCACTGCTGCATGATCCATTTCGATCAGCTCGGCCATCAGGTCTCGTCGTGGGCGGTTGCTATCTGACCTTCCCCGGCTCTCGAGTAGTTCCTTCAGTGTCAGTCTTTTCAGCTTGTCATAATGACTCTCCATTAGGGTAGCACTCTCTCTGGTTAGAAAGGACCATCCCACTGCTTGCCACCAATTGTAGTGATACCCCTTAGTAGCAGAAGGGTTTCACCGCCAGAGATGTCCTTTTCCCAATGGCGAGAGGTGCTGCAGGAACTCCAGTCACCCGTGAGGGGAGCAGGAACAGCTCCTACAAGAGCTAGTGAACTGTGATATAGTGTTTCCCCCAAAAGAGA
This sequence comes from Bufotes viridis, assembly GCA_033119425.1. Taxonomy (NCBI): domain Eukaryota; kingdom Metazoa; phylum Chordata; class Amphibia; order Anura; family Bufonidae; genus Bufotes; species Bufotes viridis. The sequence goes on along the minus strand of CM065591.1, from coordinate 223,554,724 downwards.
CAGAACTCAGTATTGAGGGTGAAGATGAACTGCATTTATTGGTGCCACACTTGGCCTTATATGCAAGTCCCCATGCAAGAGGACCTCCCATCTGGACCTGATGGGGAACTGGGTGACAAACACACAGACCAATGGAAACAGGACACACAATCCCTCCCCTCTGCCTGGGAGATAATTAGGTCAGAGAGACAATTAGGTCAGATACTGTAAGTGACCCAATCATCTCAAGTAAGAAAAAAGGTTTCAAAGCCAAATATTTTACAGGGGCCATATAGAAAAGGGAACAGCAGGGATTCAATAAATAACCAGGTGGGCAAATGAATAGTGGTGAAATCCAAAAGGCAGAGAGTGTGTCACAGGCTGATATAAGGTCTGATGAGGGTCTCACTACGGGGGCAGATATAAGGTCTGATGGGGGTCTGACATTGTGGGCAGATCGGAGTTCTGATGGGGTTTTGACATGAAGGCCTGATCTGATGTCCTGATATTTATGGGGGTCTGATCTAAGGATCTGATATGAAGTCTGATGAAAAATATTTTTTTCTTATTTTCCTCCTCTTAAATCTGGGATGCGTCTTAGCGAAAAATATGGTAGATTGTGTCAAAAAAACTGATGGTTCATTAAGTTTAGTCTATGATTGCATTCACTGTGTGTGTTTTTCCGGCACATTGCAAAAAAAAAAAAAAAAAAATCACAAAAGAACAACACTCAACATCTGGCAACCATCAGTGAAAAACACATTGCATCAGTATATCTTCCGTTTTTCAAGCAAGCCACATTCACTTCTAAGGGGCCATGTCTGAGTGAAAGATGGAGAATATAGAACATGCTGTGATTTTTCCAGAGCTCAGAGATGGATGTGTGAAAAACAAAGCTCATGTACACACACCTATTGAAAAGAACGAGTCAGGATTCAGTCCGGATGCTATTTGTTCACAACATGCATCGCATCTGGACGGAAAACTTGCCTGTGTGAAATAGCCCTTACACTATCCTAAGGAAAGGTCATCAATAAGGAAGTCCTGGTAAATCCCTTTAAGTTAACTGATAAACATACCTGAAAGGTTGAGATCTGAAAGAATAACTCCAGTCAAAAATCCAGGCATATCAAACTGAACTCTTCCACTCTGAACGCCCTCGGTAAGAATAGACTTCACTGAACCCAAGGCCAGCATACATGCTTCATGTATCTTCCACCTAAACATACATTATAATGGATTACTTTCAGTGGGATTGAAAAGGGGCCTAACATTTTCAAATTGTTTGCAACAGAAAGTGGAAGATATTTATGATTGGCAAGTGCTCATGTCTGCATATTGCTAAAGACTGGGGGCTGTCTTGGGGCGGATTCACATCACGTTTTATGCCACGTTTAACGCATATGTTACAAAAAAAATTACTAAAAAAAGCATCAAGCCACGTTCTTGTATCCAGCACAGTCTGGTACTTTTTTTTTTTACAATGATAAAAAGGGAATACTTTTTTTTTTACAATGCAACGCTATGGTGAACGTATGCCGCTGTTTTGCATCAGTCTGTGGCATCCGTTTAACATATACATTAAAAGGATGGAAAAAACGTTATGTGAATCTACCCTTATAAGGACAATTCTTTTTCACATGACCCATTAGGCTACCTCACGTGAATATCTGTGCGTTTCCTCACCAAATCCGCATCTGAATGGTCGGCACGAAAGGCTAGGGCTACATTGTGACGTATAGTGCAACATGAAGATCACAAAGTCGCTTTGAGACATCGCATCTAATGATTGTCAATGGGGTTGTGAGATAAAGTGAGCCATACTGCGACCGTGACAAAAAATCCAACACAGGATTTTGCCATAATGGATAAAAATGCAAGTCGCACACGTCTGACTTGCATGCAACTTCTCTGCAATTTGGTTGTGTTTTTACAGTTGTATAATTGCGCGACAGCAAGTTGCACAATTATTAGTGCGCTGCTGTAAATTGCAATTCTCCAGATAAACGCACAGGCCCAGATTTACTCCTTTTGGCTGAATCTTTTCCCCAAAAAACTGTTAATCTGATAAGTTTTTATGCTCAGTAACATGCTGCCTGTAGACTGCACTGGATTTTGTGGTCACGGGTCTTCTGTATCACAAGACCATATACTGTGATAATGGTGTTACTGCTACATGGTTTGGGCAAATTGGCAGTTTGTCAGGGGTGTAAATTAAGTGTTTTCTGCAAAGTATGGAAAAAAGTCTGCTGTGTAAGTTATGAGCCACAGAGATCACAATCGAGGTTTGCGGAGTGTGCAATAAAGTTCAAGTTTGTAGATAAGTACACAGTTTAACACAAGGCCATAGTTAAATACAAGGACATAGTTACTAAAGGGCCCTTTACACGGGCCAAGAATTGAAAAGATCATCACTAACAAGCGTTCATAGTAAAGCTCGTTAGCGATGATCTGGAGGTATAAAAGTACTGCAGATTACCCAATGAATGAGCAAAACACTAGTTCATCGGGTAATTGGTTTGTTAGTGCAGCAAAAAAATCATTTTTTCCCTGACAGCAGATTGTACTGTTTAAACACAAACTGCTGCCGGGAAACAACAAGTCTGTATGGGGAGAGCGATGATATTAGCGATCACTCCTCCCCACACTCTGGAGGAGATCAGTACATGTAAATGCAGCAGTCTCCTCCACTAGCGATCAGCTGATGGTCGAGCAGGAACACTTCCTTCCTGACAATCTGCTTGTACATCATCCAGCGCAAAGAGACCTTAAAGAGGACCTTTTACTTAGGATAGAGCTAGTGAAATACTTACACTACCTTCCGAGTGGGCAGTCCCCGCTGAGGTACAGACAACAGGTTTTTTTTCCAAAATAACCCCCGGTTCCTCCGGTCCCCATTAGTTTTCATATGCGGCGATTCTCCTAACACAGCTGCACACCTCCCATCTCCCTGGCTGCGAGCCGAGCGCTATGACTGGCTGCGCTCGCAGCCAGGGAGAAGGAAACCACTCCCCAGGCAAAAGACGAGTCCCCGCCTCATACAAAGAATTGCTGCATATGAAAACTAACAGGGAATGGAGAGGAGGAAACGGGGGTTATTTTGAAAAAAAAACAAAAAACTGTTGTCTGGATCTCAGCAGGGGCCACCCAGGAAGGTAGTGTAAGTATTTCACTACCTCAATCCTAAGTGAAAGGTCCTCTTTAAGGCTTCTAAACGGTTCTCCAATTAAAAAGGAAAAAGTTGAAATTTGTGTTCCATGGGCAATGATGCTAAGAATGTGTGTTCTGTGCAATGTTTGCATGCCTTGAATATATCCAAAAATGCTGAGCACTTGGAAGTTTAGGTTCATTCACAGGTAGGCTAGTTCTGAGGTAGAAAGCCCTAGTAAATCTATTTGTATGGCTGAGCTATTTCACCTAGCAACCAGGAGGAGGACTGCTGTAGGAAGGATGGGAGGAGGAGTGCAGCAGGGGTCAACCAAAGGTGTTGGATGGGGCTGGGGAAGATCTAGCAGCCATGATACACATTGGTACTAATGAAAGTCAGTGGGAGATCGAAGGGCCTTAAAAATTATTTTAGGAAACTAGGAGACAGGCCCAAATTCAAGAACTTTAAAGTAGTATTTTCAGAAATACTTCAGGTACCTTGATCATCATTAGAAAGACGGTGTTAACTAAGTCACTTCGACACTGTTGTAGGAAGGAAGGGATTGACTTCACTGCCAGCTACAGGTTCTACAGTAGGGATAGGCTGTACCACAATGGGAGGTGTGCAGCTGTGTTAGGAGAAAGAATAGTGAAATGGCAGGAGACGCCTTTAATCTAGGATCAGGGGAGAGGGAGGGTGGCCTTACCAAAATGAAGGCAGATATAGCAGATGGTGGTATACAGGAGGGCTTAGTGGGGATTTATTGGGGACTGGTGCTAGCAAGGAAAGTACGGAGGTGACTAGGATTACAAGTACACCCAAGATAAACACAGCTGTTAACAACCAATGTGGAAATAAAGAAACCTGTGATCCCAATGAAATATTACCCTTTTAAAAATTCCTCATAAGGCCATATTATAAATGTGATTCAGTTGTGAGCTTCATACACTATAAAAGGCTATACTAGAGCTATAAATGGTTCAGAGATGGGAAACCAGATTATTAAATTATTGTTATGAGACTTAAAATATTGAGCTTGTTGAGTTTTGGGGGCGGGGGGCTGGTGGTATGGAAGACAATTGTAGAGGCAAAGAAAAAAAACCTAGAGGAGACACACTGACAAAAAAAAAAAAAAAAACACGTGTGAATATAATGATGACATGTGTAAGTGATAATATTAGAGCGAAAAAATACGTTTATTGAGGAAAAAACTATTGAAAGGAGGCTCTAGTACCTGTTGTGCAGCACATTTGCCCACAGATGTGGCTGCTGGGCATGTAGATCCTGCACACTCGTAGGATGCTGAAGCTGGTGATATATCTGGCAGACCAGCATTAAGGCTCATGCACACGACTATGTATTTTGAAGTCCGCAAAACACGGATCCGCAAAAAAATAAAAATACGGACGACATCTGTGTGACCTCCGTATTGCATCCTTTTTTTCTGAGGTGTTAGCATGAGGCAGGATTGAATTGTTCGACACAATGCCTCCATACATGAACCCGACCGTTGTGAGGACCGAAACAGGATCTCTGGATTTGTCGCTAAAGATGATAGGGCTCCAGTCCGTAGTAATCCAGGTTTCTCGTTCACTCCACTGCAAACAAAGACAGCAGTAGCTGGCTGCCAAAGGCAGTACATGAAATGGGCGTAGAGACACCAAATTTCCTTCTGCTAAGTGCCTGGAAATGGTACAGACAGAGAAAGGGGTGTGTAATGAAGGTGCCACCTAGGTTCTGGATGATGGACACAGGAACTGTGAGAGCTGCTCGTGAGCAGATTAAAGATTCTGCTGGTCTGCCAGGGACATCTGGAGCCTGGTAATAGTGTGTGCATCGCCCCACATAGGAGTTGTTAGGAACAGAGGTTAACTGTTAGGTCAGAACGGCCTAGATGGTAGGCAATTTATCGAAAGAAACATTTTGCTTCCCTCAATGCAATAATGCACCTCCTTCTCAAAGCCTGTCAACTGGACAAAATGTCTTTAGTATGTTTTAGAGGCATGTCTAGTAGTCCACGATCTCTAACCAAGACGTACACTGCCCAAAAGAAGCCTCTGAGACCTTTTTTTTTTTATAGGCAAGCAGGTGAAGTACTTTTACATCCTTTTATGCAAGGACTCATTTTCTAATTAGATCAAATCTATAATCATCTCACAAATGTGCCCGAGACATAACTGCATTTTTTGTCAATGGGTGTACATGCATGGTCAATAAGAATTTGTAAAAAGGACTTAAAAAACGACCACACACATTCTGTGTGTGTCATTAAGAAGGGCGAGTTAGTTATCGATACAGGAAAGGATTTTTCACAGTTAGAGCAGTCAAGCTATACATTACCCTACCACAAGAGTAATGGCAGATACTATGTCAGCATTTGTTTTAAAAAAGCGTTAGATGCTCATTCAATTGCAAATGACATTGAGGGTTTTAATTTAACAGTTAACGTTGTATAATCTATAAAAGGTTGATCTTGATGGACCTGTGTCTTTTTTCAACCTAAGGGCTCATGTGCCGGCCGGCCATCTGTGGATGCGGATCCACACCGCAAAAAAGTAGTGCATGCTATCAGATTTTCAGCATTTTTTATTTACAGTTGGTCTTCATGATTTCTTTGGTTTGTGCTCAGGCATGTTGCCAACTATTCTAGGTCGTCGTTTTTCATTAGTTACGAAAACAGACAAGTACATTATCGTAGCCACATGTGTTCTTTTCTTTCTCGTTTCCAGCACTACAAGGTTTTTTCTATAAGTTTACAAATATTACTAACCCACCACCAGTACTTTAGCAGGGTAATTTGTTGCACCCTAACTCAGATGCAGCCATACATTTTGAACCTTTTCATTATAGTAACCTGTTCACATCTAACTCTTTGCACTCTGTCTCTCCCCTGCGGATGACTACCTGTGAAATACAGGATGACATCACCTACCAAATCCTTCCTGGCAGCTCTCAGGCCTTTCCCCTCATCACACTCCTCTGTATACCTCTGTAATATGTTTAAGATATGTCTCCCCTATCTAAAGGTCCAGGAGTGGAGATATATAGTATGTGAGTGTTTTCAGTGATGAGCTGTAGTTCTATAAACCCCTTGACTCACATTGCCTGTCTGTACTATCTCTGTGTGTGCTGACTCTCCAGTGTAGTTCTACTGAATGCAGCTTCACGCTGGTGTTATTGCCTCCTGCATGTGGGAACTGACATGTGAGAGGGAGATGACAGGAGACAGGCAGAAGCTGCAGAACACATTAAAATACATAACGGGAAATGTATCATGAGGAGAATATTTGAAGTCTGTTTTGCTTGAGTCTGTGTTGGCATACTTTATGCCACATTTAACAAATGTTGCAAGTTTGCCACTCCTACAGTATTCTATAACCAGCTTACCAGTGCTCTCCACCTTGATTCTTTATTTGTTCAGCCTCCTGGAAGTGACGAGTGGCAGCAGCAGCAAGTGCAACTGCACTTTCATTCTGGAACTCACTAGAAACTGCCTAGAGAAAAATAATATTGAGGATATGTAAATGGTGAAAGAGGACTGTTAGAGAATTGCACGCCTGTGTATTCACTCACCAGTAAAAGATCCTGAGCTGCTATCCGGACAGTGTAAGAAAAGGTGTCGTCATCTTCATCCTCAACAAACTGCTGAGGATTTGCAGTCCACACCTTTATCTATTTGTAAAATAAATAGGTGGAAACACTGTAGTCATTTCATCTTAAGATGTCCACACACATTAATTTCACGTCTTAAGCCTCTTACCTGCTCTTCCGTGATCTGCATGTAAAGGATAATATAATAAATCAGTTCAGGCAGAGCTTTCTTCACAGTTCCTTTGAACTTGTTCTCCAGCAATGTGTGCACAAATTCAAATATACTAAATACCAGGTTCTCAAAACCTAAGACTTCACCTGTCGAAATGGGAAGTAGGAATTACTACGCAAAACACATGGTCAAAGGCAAATGAATGAGGCAAAATCTTCTTAAGTAAGGATGGGAAGAAAATGAAGGGGTCTTTTGCGAATATTGTGTTTTTAAACAACATTTTTAAAGACAGGACAAACATATGCCTATACAGCAGAAATTAAAATTACAAAATTCTATAGAAAGATCTAAGGGAGCAACCTTTTTTGTACGGCGTGCCGAAAAAAAACTAAAAACTGCTGAAGCGCTCAGTCTGCCATGCCATACAAAGTCATAACACAAACCAGGTATTTATTAGCAACATCCCAAAATTCTCAACACTGCCTGATTCAAAGTTTAAAGAAGTTTCAAGCTTTTTAGAAAAAGTGCCTTCCAGCAAATATATGGATAATAAAGCAGGTCACTGCTCATTTGAATCTGCCTAAGGGACCAATATATGTGGGACCCCCACCAACCATACTTACTGACAGTGGGGGAGAGCAGGCCTCACTGGTTTTAACTGACCGAGGGCCATACATCACCACTCTCGGCCATACATTGGTGCCCCATATATTGGTCACCCACACAATTACAAAAATCAGAGCTCAACCCCATGCACCAGTCACAGAAAGCTGGTTTCCCATCATAACAAGCCCCTAATCTTCCCCAGCAAATATGTTCAGGCTTACCATCGCCCAGCTTCCCCTCTCCCCAAGAATCCCATGCAGACTAACCCCCCCCCACAGTAGTCAGAAAGTTTGCTCCCCTTAATCCCCCCAGCAATCAATCCAGACTCACTATCCCCCCAAAGTAGTCAGAAAGTTGGCTTCTCATCTCAGCCCCAATTACATGTAGGTTCACATACATCCCCAAACTAGTCACAGTGCACATTCCCCTATTTCACCATCCTCCCCCCAGCCCCCAACTAGTCAACATGTTCGTTCCCCCATTTTCCCAAGTTCCCAATCCTCTCCCCACCCCTGAACTAGTCAGTGTTCAATATGATTTCAGCATGACCTTGCGTGGAGAGGGAAGGATAAGCAGCTAAATCAATTAAGGGTCTGGTCAGGTGTCTAAATTGATTTTTGGATCTGTCCAGGGTGTTAATTCAATTTGGATTTGTATCGGGGGTTATAATTTATTAAGGCAACTGCTCCAGGGTGTGAATTAATTTAGGGGACTTCCCCCACCTGCAAACTAATCATAGTGCTAATTCGCCCATCCCAAAAAAAAAAACTAAACACAGATCACGTTCCCCCATCTCACCATCCTCCCCCAAACTAGTTACCATGCTAGTTCCCTCATTTTACTATCCTCCCCAAACTACTTACAATGCTCGTTCCCCCATTTCAACATTCTTCCCCCACCCCCAGCTAGTCACAGTGCTCATTCCTCTACTTCCCCTTCCTGCCCCCACCCCTAAACTAGTCAAACAGCTTGTTTCCCTATATCCCCAAGCTCACCATGCTCTCCCCATCCCCAATCCATTCACGTACCTTACTGTGGCAGCCCTGAGGAGCAGCAACAAGGTAGAAGGCCACACTGCTATCACGCCTCTGTGCAGGCCGGAGTGGGGAGCGTGAGGGGTGGGCCTATTAGACACGTCATGTGTGACGCGTCTGAACGCTATTTTTTATTAAGATATACCACGTCGGCAGGGCAAGTAACAAATGGCGAAAACGCTAAAAAGCCTTGATGTAATTTGGCGACAGCTGGCGAGCCAGAAAAATGCGGTCTGCGTGCTACATCTGGCACGTGTGCCACAGGTTGCCAACCCCTGATCTAGCATTTCCTGCAAAAGTGGAGATACTGCTCTGCAGCTTGTATAATTTTATAAGTAAGCATACCATCTGAATCCACAGGATCCTCTATCTCTTCGGTATCATTTACTTCAGTCCGAACATAAGTGCACAGTTAATTAAGGAAATAATTACTCAAATGAAAGATAGATCAATAGACAGAGAAGCTAAAGCAACTCTCATGGGTGAACTTCATATGCAGGTATGTAACCGACAGGTCAAGTTTTAGGAATAATCATAGGATATAAAGCTGCACTCTCAGTCAATGTATTCCATACAATAGGTAGAATCTGCTGCATTGAGGAAACCATGTGCTTGGGGAAGTTCTTAACCAGTGCAGTCACAGCCTGGAAACACAAGAACAAAGCAGCGTTAATGTACTGCAAAATAACAGGACAAGAAATACAAACATTCATGATGTCTTTACCTTCTGAAAACCTACACAGTAGATTCAACATTGACTAATACTTTGTTCACATTGGCATTATTCACTTTCCAGTATTCTTAATGACAAGAATAGCTTAGTCTGCAGCAATTCTCTTACAAAGAAAAAAAGAATACTGACCACTGCATGGGCCCTTCCATAAATCAATGGTACCTGGCAGAATTGTCTACAAGCCATTTGAAAACGTCTGCCATGGCTCAATTATGGATAAAACCAATGGAGAAAGTGTGAACATAGATTAATGAGTATTAATATAGTTGCAATATCCCATATTCCTCTGGATAGGTCATCAGTATCTGATCAGTGGGGGTGTAACACCCAGGACCCCCACTGATCAGCTGTTTGAGAAGGCAGCGGTGCTCACAGTAGTACCATGGCCTTCTCACATCTTTTCCCAGGCCAGCGACAATACGTTCATCAGTCACGTGGACTAGGCACAGCTCAGCCCCATAGAAGTGAATGAGGCCGAGCGCGATACGAAGCACAGCTGCGATACAATGTGCTTTCTAAGCTGCGAGAAGTCTATGGCATTCACAGAAGCACTGGTGCCTTCTCAAACAGCTCTGATCGGCAGGGGTCCCGGACATCAGACCCCCACCCCCAGACTGATGACCTAACCAGAGGATAAGACATCAGTATAAAAATCTGGGAAAATCCTTTTAAAGGAGTTTTCTCACTCCAGCAAATGATGTTTACCACATGGATAAAGTCAATACCAGGCACTTACTAATATATTGTGACTGTCCATATTGCCTCCTTTGCTGGCTGGATTCATTTTTCCATCACATTATACACTGCTCATATCCAGGGGTTACATACACCACTGCAGCGCAGATGAGAGATGACAGGAGCAGCTGTGGATGTGTGCCTAAGGACGCTCCCACGGTCCGGGCAGGTGCTGTTGCCTATAGTGTGTAAGCATGCCCACCACTGCAGGATTGTATTTGAAGTGTGGTCAAAACCCCTGGATATGAACAGTGTATAATGTGATGGAAAAATGTATCCAGTCAGCAAAGGATGCAATATGGACAATCACAATACATTAGTATGTGCCCAACATTAAAAGGTGTTGCCCCACGAAAAACATTCTGCAGTTTTCTAACCAGCACCTGGATCTGAATGCTTTTGTAATGACATGCAATTAGATATTTAGTCTAACCACCAAGCTATGCGATAAGTTTCTGTATAAAGCCTCTGGATCCACGTGAGGTACAGGGCTGCTTCTAGCCGTTACAAAGAGATTGTCGTGTACTTTATGATGTCCATTTTTTATTTTAGTTTTAGGCCTCATGCACACGACCGTTGTATGTTTTGCAGTCCGCAAAACACGGATATCATCCGTGTGTGTTCCGCAATTTGCAGAACGGACTGAGCGGCCCATTAAAGAGATGCCTATTCTTGTCCGCAAAACGGGGGCGGGGCTACGGAACAGAGCAACGGATGCAGACAGTACACAGAGTGCTGTCAGCATCTTTTGCGGCCCCATTGAAGTGAATGGGTCCGCACCCGAGTGCCAAAAACTGCGGCTCGGATGCGGACCAGAACAACGGTGGTGTGCATGAGGCCTTAAGGGGTTTTCTGATCAGATCATACTGTCTGATCAGTGCGGGTCCGCGCCCCCCCCCCCCCTTCTCACAGGTTCTCCTAGGCCAGTGACAACACGTTCATCAATCATGTGGCCTAGGCGCATCTCAGCCCCATTCAAGTAAATGGGGCGGAGCGCAATACCAAGCACAGTGCCGTACATCGTATAGCGGCTGTGCATGGTATTGCGCTCAGCCTCTTAGCTGACTGAGGGTCCCGGGTGTCGGATCCCCACCAATCAGATACTGGTGACCTATCCTGAGAATAGGTAATCAGCTACAAAGTCCTGGAAAACCCTTTTAATCATGGGTTAACCCCTTTAACTTTGTCCACATGATCAATACAGTTTGCTGAAATGAGACATCCCCTTGGCACAGTAAACTACTTTTGTATTTTCAAGTCTGCTTTATTTTTCCATTTTTGCCTGCCAATTTGTACTTTGGTACTAATGGTAATTTACTGTATCAGGGAATGGAAAATAGGGGAATCCAGGAGGTGAAAAAAAAATTTAAAAAAAAAAAATGCAATTTTGCCATCGTTTTGGGGGTGTTTCTACAGCGTTCACTGCGTGCTAACACGGACATGTTACCTTCAATCTGCAGGTCAGTATAGTTTCAACAAATTACATTTATGAAGAAAATAATCTGCTTTGAGTAACCATTTTACAATGGCAGGCCTGAGGGCCTTTGTTAGGCCTAGGCAACTGATCAGCATCTTGCGATTTTACAGCCAAATCAATCAAGGTCAGACGGTGCCACTCCCTTTGACTAACTGATCAGATTTGGTGGACACTATTCGCTGCCACATCTTAGGGGTTAAATGACCGTGATGACAGTTCACTGTGGATAGGTGTAGGATTTAGAAGCCTGCCCCATACTCATTTGATGTCATTATGCTGTAAACATACAGCATGTGTTGCCAGAGTCCGATTGCCTCAAAGAAGAACTCCTGCAAATAATTTGTCTTCTCTGACCTGCTAGAAAGGTACATGATGTAATCTGTAGTGAATGGAATCTTCTCGTCAGTGACTGTATTTGTGAGATATCCTCTCCCTTCTAAATTTTAGCTGTGTCACGTGACCAACTCGGATCTCCAACTGACACAGGACGTCAATTACTTCTCTATTCATTCCTATGAGACAGAGTGAGACTCCCATAGGAATTCATAGAGAATCTGACTTCCTGTTCACACACACAAGATGCCGTGTTATTTGGAGTCAGATTGCTGGTCACATGACACAGCTGAGAAACAGGAGGGAGGGAATAACTCACAAATACAGTCAATGGTAAGAAAATTACATTCACTAAAGGTTACATCATGTACTTTCTAGCAGGTCAGAGAACAACATTTTATGAGGGATTTATTCTTTAAAGCGAAATTAAGAAGGTTTCAAAACTGTACCTTTAACACCTCCATCTTTAAGCCACTATCAGAAGTGGGGCCATCAGGCATTTGAAGGGCCTGGACAAATGCCTCTGTGAATTGCTGTATCACTGGAAAGATGAGCGCATGCGCCACACCCTGGGGAATTGAACACAAGCAATGTTAGTAACTAGGAATAAATTCGCTCATTAAAAAGGTTTATAGAAACATAGAAGGTTGACAGAGGAAAAAGGCCACCTGGTCCATCTAGTCCGCCCTTATATTTTATCATCTTAGAATAGATGTGATTATCCTAGACTTGCTTAACCCCTTCAGGACCAAGCCATTTTCTACCTTAAGGACCAGGCCATTTTTAGCAAACCTGACATGTGTCACTTTATGTGATGATAACTTTAAAACGCTTTTTCTTATCCAGGCCATTCTAAGATTGTTTTCTCATCACATATTGTACTTCATGACAGTGGTAATTGAGTCAAAAAATTTCATTTTTATTTATAAAAAAAATACCAAATTTACAAAAGTTGGAAAAATTAGCAAATTTCCAAATTTCAATTTCTCTACTTTTATAATAGATAGTAATACCTCCAAAAATAGTTATTACTTTACATTCCCCATATGTTTACTTCATGTTTGGTTCATTTTGTGAACGCCATTTTATTTTTTGGGGACATTAGAGGGCTTAGAAATTTGGGAGCAAATCTTGACATTTTTCAGAAAAACACACTTTTTAAGGACCAGTTCAGGTCTGAAGTCACTTTGTGAGGCTTACATAATAGAAACCACTCAAAAATGGCCCCATTTTAGAAACTACACCCCTCACAATATTCAAAACTGATTTTACAAACTTTGTTAACCGTTTAGGTGTTCCACAAGAATTAATGGAAAAAGGAGATGAAATTTCAGAATTTCACTTTTTTGGCAGATTGTCCATTTTAATCCATTTTTTCCAGTAACAAATTCAGTAAAAAAGGGTTAACAGCCAAACAAATCTCAATATTTATTGCCCTGATTCTGTAGTTTAGGCCTCACTTTTTTTTTGCGAGTGTACCGGCTTTTTTGGCGTTCCGTATACAGAACCATTCATTTAAATGAGTCTATTGTACTATTGTATTGATAGAATATGTATACTTTTTTTTGGTTGTTTCAGTTTTACATAAAGCATTTTTGAAATAAATCATGTTTTTATGTCTGCATATTCTGAGAGCCATATTTTTTTTATTTTTTCGGGCGATTGTCTTAGGTAGGGTCTCATTTTTTGCAGTATGAGAACGGTTTGATTGGTACTATTTTAGGGTGCATATGACTGATCGCTTGGTATTAGACTTTTTGTGATTTAAGGTGATACAAAAATGCCTTTTTTGACATTTAATTTTTTTATGGTGTTCACCTGAGAGGTTAGTTCACGTGATATTTTTTATACAGCAGGTTCTTAGGGACGCGGTGATACCCAATAGGTCTACTTTTTTTTATCTAAGTTTTACACAATAACAGCATTTTTGAAACAAATAAAAAAAGTTTTAGTGTCTCTTAGGTAGGGGCTAATTTTTTGCCGAATGAGGGGATTGTTAGATTGGTATGATTTTGGGAGGCATATGCCTTTTTGTTCACTTGGTGTTGCACTTTTAGTGATGTAAGGAGACAAAAAAATGTTTTTTTTTAGCACAGTTTATGTTTTTGACGGTGTTCACCTGAGGACTTTTTTTTTATTATTTGAAAGAATTTTTTTGTAAAACTTTTTTTTTTTAACTTCATTTTTTGTCTCACTCTGGGAGTTCAACTTTTGGGGGTCTGATCCCCTTTTACAATGCATCACAAAACTTCTGTATTGTAAAGCTTTGGCTGTAAGTGTATTACTGAATGTAATATACTTACAGCTTCTTCATGTGAGATCTAAGGTAGGCATCGGGCTGCCTTCCCTGCCATCAGGTCCCCGTCACAGCAGCGCGGGGACCAGATGCCAGCTCCGATCCCTGCAAGGCCATCGCACGTGCCGCGGTCAGCGCAGACCGTGGCAAATCCAGGGTTAATGCACCGGCATCAGTGTTTTCACTGATGCCGGAGCATACAGCAAGGGTCCAGCTATCAGTGACTGCAGGACCACTGTCGCGGATTGGGCGGGCACAGCTCCTGCACCCGCCCAATCGGTGCGCCGTATATATACGATGCTGGGCTTTAAGGTGTTAAATTCATTTACTGTAGATTTCCCAACCACATCTGGAGGAAGTTTGTTCCAAGCTTCACCCACTCTTTCAGTAAAACAGTACCCCAAGAAAAAAAAAACATGAACTTTCTCCACACTGACTATTCATACGTGGCTCGTGTATAATTAGTTATCACTGTATTTGGATAAATAGGGGCCTTAGATTAACAGAACAATCGATTTATTCCATACATTTCTACCCAAACTGACTCCAACTCCACTCTTATACATATCCAGACTTTACACTGGCCACGGCTTCAGCAGAGATGCAAGATGGCCGGAAGCTGCTGCACATGCGCTCCCATGGTTCCAGCCGCCAGCACGGTTTACCCACTCCACAAGCTCGTTAAAACCCATCCTTGCTGTAAAGTATATTATTTGACACTTCACAGACAAAAGAATATCACAAGATTAATGTAAGATATCCAACCTTTTCCAGCTCCTCCATCGTACAAATCATGTGTGCACATGTAGTAAAAATCTCCACAGCTCGAGAACGGGTACGAATCCCATATACCTGAAGAAACGGAAAGATGAAATCAGTGTCTTGGGTATGTGCACTAAAGCCATCAAAAAGCTACAGCTGATTTCTAAAAATGGTAGGAGAAAAAAAATAAAAAAATTGGATAGCTTTCCTGACATGTCTGTTTTAATAGTTGCATTCACCGTAAAACAACATTTCTGGAACCACTTTTCATACTACACTGCCAACTCGCTATTATTCCTCATGGAAATATAATAAACTGACTACTAGGTGCAGAAGCCACACTTTTTTAACTGTTCATTATTGATAATCTGGGAACTGAACTGTGATGGCCATTTCTGCATTTTATCCATCCGGCAGATAAATAAAACTTTGCTTCATATAAGCGTCGATATGCCCCCCAATGTGAGATGGAAATGCCCCTTTACCAATGCAAAACTGGTAAATATATTTAACACACCTCGCTCATAGTAAAGATCTTGTACATCTCTGGGAGAATGACAGGAGCTACCAAAGGCATTTGTGTGTCAGACACCTCACGAGTGAACTCTGTAAGCAAAGGTAAGCATTTTATTGCAAGCATATGGTGTAGCCAACAATTATACAGAACATTAAAAGGGTTGTCAAAGTTATCCTAAAAACCTTGCAATGCCACCAAGTGCCTGAAAAGAAAATTTAATCCCACACACCTCGTTCTCTGTGCTGCAGCTCCAATCCTACTGTCATTGTTTGTATACAGCAGTGGTAACCTGCAGGTATATGGCACGTGTCTGCTGCATATAGCAGTACACAGCACAAGACAGATGAGGACAGTGATGGGCTGCAGCGGCTACGTGCTATATGCCTGTACATCCCTTGAGCTGTCTTGTATATAAACAGTGGGGGACGGCAGTTGTGGCCCACAAAATTGAGGAGAAACATGTGAGAATATTTAGTTTTTTACATTTAGGCATTTACACCGCGTTCCTAATTATACAAATTGGCTTTAACCCCTTCACAATGAATCCCAGGCCGATTTTTGCAAATCTGACATGTGTCATTTATGTGCTAATAACTTTGGAAAGCTTTTATTATCCAGGCCATTCAGAGATTTTCTCGTGACACATTGTACTTCATGACAGTGGAAAATTTGGGTCAACATATTTCACCTTTATTTATAAAAGAATGCAAATGTAGTGGAAAACTGCTGAGGGGGGGCGCATATGGCAGGATTCAGAATGGAAGGAGCACCACATGGCTTTTGAAGCAGATTTTGATGATATAGTTTACAGGTGCCATTGGTTTTATTTTTTGAGTGACTGTCTTATGTGGGAGTTTATTTTTTACGGGGTGAGATTAGAGTTGTTTCGATACCAAAATTTTGATTTGGTATCGATATCATAAAAAAGTATTGCGATACTCGAAACCTCCCAAAAATAAAAAAAAATTGTAAATTGCGCTTTTTTTTTTACTTTTCTGTTACGACATTCAACGCGTAGTTTTTTTTATTTTTAACAGTTTGGAGTCGGACTTTAGATATGGCGATATGTTATATGTTTATCTATATATTTTATATGTAAAATTGGAAAAGGCGGCGATTTATAAAGATTTCATCACTTCTAAAGATATTAACTAAAGATGCTCACATGTAGAGCGGCGCCCAGGGATCTCCCTGCACTTACTATTATCCCTGGGCGCCGCTCCGTTCTCCCGGTATAGGACCTGGTCTCTGTGCTCACAAAGTTATAGTAGGCGGGGACTTGGTTATAGTAGGCAGAGCCTGCCCATCATCTCCTTCTCCCAGGCTGTAGCGCTGGCCAATTGCAGCGCAGAGCTCATAGCCTGGGAGAAAAAAAACTCCCAGAAGGAGATGAACGGCAGGCTCCGCCTACTATAACCAAGTCCCCGAAGATACCAGAGCCTATACCGGGAGAACGGAGCGGCGCCCAGGGATAATAGTAAGTGCAGGGAGATCCCTGGGCGCCGCTCTACATGTCAGCATCGTTAGTTAATATCTTTAGAAGTGATGAAAGGTCCTCTTTAATATTTTAGTGTGTTTTTTTTTTTACTACTTTTTATTTACCATTTCCCCCCTTAGGGGTAGGACCTGGAATCTTTTCATCCCTTGTCCTATTCACCCTAATAGATCTTTATCAGGGTGAATAGGACTTCCTTTTTCCCTGCTGCCCTGTGCACACAGCAGCAGGAAGCCCCCCATGGCAGCCAGGGCTTCAGTAGCGTCCTGGCTGCCATGGTAACCAATCGCAATGTAAGGCTCCGATGTGTTACCATGGCAGCCAGGACGCTACTGAAGCCCTGGCTGCCGTGGGGAACTGCCACAGCCACCAATGGAGGGGACCCTGTGGCCACTGCCACCAATGATCTAAAAATTTTAATACTGGGAGGGGGGCGGGATTGAGGGTGCCCTGCCCACTCATTAAGTTTAATACCGGGTGGGGTCGCACTGCCCACACAATAATTAACTTTTAATACAGATACAGGAGGCGTATACCGCCGGCACCCGCCTCCTGTATCTGTATTAAAGGTTAATAATCATTGTGTGGGCAAAACGGGGGCAGAGCTGCAGGCCGGGTACTTGTTGCAGGCGGAGGAGGAGGGCACAGGACACTGAGGAGGAGGAGGAGGCTGCTGCCGTTCGCCAGGCGCAGCAGTTCTCTCCTCCCATGTCCCTACCCCGCACTAATCACCAGCGGCTGCATCATAGGAGGGAGGGGTTCCCTACCTCCCTCACTGTCTATGGCCTGAGGGAACACAGCGTGTGGCGAGCGCTGCACACGCCGTGTCCTCCCATAACAGGAGATACTAGACTGTGCAGTCCCCTTAACTGACCTCCACTATTCCCGGTCCCCTTAACAGAGACCTCCACAGCGACTGCCCCTTTAACAGTGACTGCCACAGTACACCGCTCCCTTAACAGTGACCTCACAGTACCCAGCTGCCCCTTTAATAGTGGCCTCCACAGTCCCCTCCTCCCTCAGAGACCTTCATAGTGCCCGCACCTTTAACATTGACCTCCACAGCAGCCACCCCTTTATTTGTGACCTTCACAGTACCGTCTCCTTAACAGTGATTTACACAATAACTCGACCCCTTAACAATGACCGCCACAGAGCTCAATTACCTTAAAATGTGACCTCCACAACACTCAGCCCCTTAACAGTGACCTCTACAGCACCTCCACAGCATACCGGTTTACCTCCATCACCTAAAAGCATTAAGGTCCTGCAGCCCAAGAGACTCTCCATAGAATAAAAATTCCCCAACAGTAGGACAGGAAACAGGAACTGGTGTGATGTGGAGTGGCTTCTCCATTTAAACTCTCCAAAGAAGTTCCTTTTTCCTGTCCTGGATGGGCGGTCTCTCAGGGTTCTGTCACGGGTGTAAAGGAAACATCAGATTTCACGAACACTTAACCACTTCCCGACATACGACGTAATAGTGCGTCATGGCGGCAAGTGGCTTACCGCATTTTGACATACTATTACGTCATGGTGATTGGGGTGGGCACAGCAGCGGTGCGTGCCCGATCACTGCAGGGGCCCGGCAGTCCCTGATAAATGGGCTCCGGCTGTATACACCGGCATCGCTGTAAAAGCAGATGCCGGCGAATTAACCACTTCTATGCCGCAGTAAGTGCTGACCGCAGCATAGAAGGTGCATGCGCGGGTGGGGGAGCCCATCGGGTCCCCGCACTGCAGTGGCGGGGACCCGATGAGTGACAAGGCAGCCTGATGCCATGCACAGGCTGCCCAATGCCTTGCACAGCATCGGGACCCGCCTTCTACGGGGGCCGAGGAGATCCATCCCCAGGTTGGGTCTACTAGGCAACCTGTTAGAGTATTACTTATAATTGATAGAATAAAAAAAAAAAAAAGGGAAAAGAAAAATACACGGTTGGTCAAGACCGGCTGTAAAAAAAAAAAATTAAAAATAAGCCATTTTCATCACAAAAAAGTACAACACCAAGTGATCAAAAAAGGAATACGTCCCACAAAATGGTACCAATAATACAGTCACCTTATCCTGCAAAAAATGAGCCCCTACCTAAGACAATCTGTCAAAAAAAACTATAGCTCTCAGAACATGGAGACATTAAAAAAAATTTTTTTGCATTAAAACTACTATTGTGTTAACGTGACATAAAAAAAAGTAGACATTAGGTATTGCCGTGTCTGTAAAGACCTGCCCTATAAAAATATCACATGACCTAACCCCTCAGGCGAATGCTGTAAAAATAAAAAATTAAACACAGTGCCAAAAAAGCAATTTTTGTCACCTATCATCACAAAGTGCAACACCAAGCAATCAACTCTTCCTGCAAAAAACCAGGCCCCTGCACAAGACGATCGCCAGATAAAAAAAAACATATGGCGTTCAGAAAATGGAGACAATTTTTTTTTAATGTAAAACTGAAACAAGAAAGTAGACATATTTGATATCATTGCGCCTGTAACAACCTGTTCTATAAAAATAGCACATGATCTACCCTGTTAGATGAATGTTGTAAAAAATAAAAACCCTGCCAATGCCAAAACAGCCATTTTTTGTTACTTTGCCTCACAAAAAACATAATAGAGCAATTAAAAATCATATGTACCCCAAAATAGTACAAATAAAATAAAACTGTCACCTTATCCAGTTTCTAAAATGGGTCACTTTTTGGGAGTTTCTACTGTAAGGGTGCATCAGGGGGGCTTCAAATGGGACATGGCATCTAAAAACCAGTCCAGCAAAATCTGCCTTCCAAAAACCATATGGCTCTCCTTTTCTTCTGGGCTCTGCCGTGTGCCCTTACATCAGTTTACAACCACATGTGAGTGTTTCTGTAAACCGTAGAATCAGGGTAATAAATATTGAGTTTTGTTTGGCTGTTAACCCTCGATGTGTTAAAGAAAAAAAATGGATTAAAATGGAAAATCTGCCAAAAAAGTGAAATTTAGAAATGTTATCTCCATTTTCCTTTAATTCTTGTGGAACACCTAAATGGTTAACAAAGCTTTCTCAATTCTGAGTGACTTGTACAAGAATTCTCTGGGAAATTTAAATATGTAACTGAATCAACATCTGGTAATTAGGTTATTATACCCAGCATGGGGTCAAATGTGTTGATTCCATCGTCCTAATTGGAGTTAGTAGGTGATAATGACCTCCCAGAAAAAGGTGTCAAGACAGCATTGTAAGTGGCAGACAATAGATGTCTAACTCTCCTGCCCCTATTCAAGCTTGGCTTCTCCATTTTTACGTAGATGGAATCCTTCACACCTCGTTTGTACCAATCCAATCAGCTTCCTTATCCAAAACACATACTTGACTGTCTTCAAAGGTGTGACCTTTTTCTTTCAGATGTAAGTACACGGCTGAATCTTGACCAGAGGTTTTGGCTCTTCTATGCTGTGCCATACGCTGATGTCGTTGTTTTGTTTCGCCGATATACAGTTCTGCGCATTCCTCATTGCACTGGACTGCGTACACAATGTTGTCCATCTTGTGTCTAGGCGTTCAGTCTTTTGGGTGAACCAGTTGTTGTCTTAGTGTGTTGCTGGGTTTAAAGCAGACAGGGATGTTATGTTTATTAAAAATCCTTTTGAGTTTCTCAGACAGCCCAGCTACAGATGGAATAACCATATTTTTGCTTTTGACATGCTTCTCGCCCTCACTAGTAGTCTTGGTGTTCTTTCTTCCCCTTCCTTATGTTTTTCTCAATCTGAATACCCACAAGTTTTAAGTGCCCCTCTGAGGTGTTTGAATTCCTTTGCCTCTGTTCTGGTGGGGATTTTCCCTGCCCGGTGGTGCAGAGTGTGGATGACTCCCAGTTTGTGGTCTAGAGGATGGTGGGAATCAAAGAGCAGGTACTGGTCTGTGTGTGTTGGTTTTCGATAGACCTCTATTCCCAGCTTCCTACCCTCTTCCACTGTTATCAGACAGTCCAGAAACGCCAGTTTGTTGTGCTGCATATCTTCCCGTGTGAACTTGATGTTATAATCCACTGAGTTGATGTGGTCGATAAAAGCCTGTAACTTGTTTATGAATTTTAACCCAAGTGTCATCCACATATCTGAACCAATGACTCAGTGTAATTCCCTTGAAAGTGGTCAGAGCTTTCCTTTCTACTTCCTCCATATACAAGTTCGCCACAATAGGTAAGACTGGCGATACCATAGCACAGCCATGTTTTTGCTTGTAGAACTTGTCCTTATACTTGAAGTAGGTGGTACTCAGGCAAAGGTCCAGCAAAGCACACACTTGATAAAGTGACATGTCAGATTTGCAAAAAATGGCCTGAGCAGGAGGGCGAAAACTGGCCCAGGGTAAAAGCGTGATCATCATACTGTGAAGGGAATTGTGGCTGATTCAGAGCACAGACGGGTTTGTGCAGAGAAAGGCATAATGGACGGATTCTGCCAGACGAAATTCATCAGATTAAGAGAGCAGCTGCTAATGTGCCAAAACAAAGCAACAAACAGGTAAGCTGCTGTTCTTTCTGGAGTCCTGTAAACCTCAAGGTGTAGTAGGATCCTCGAGAGGCTTGCAATTCTACATAAACCCACCCCTAACCAGTGCTCACAAGCAGAAATTGTTGCAGTGGGCCCCGACATACATGAAGACAAGGAAGTGGCAGAGTCATGTTTTGGGCTGCATCATGGGAAGAAAGCTGGTAGGCCCCTTTAGGCCCATGAAGGTGTGAAAAGGACATCGGCAAGGTATCCAGTTTCTGACTGACCACTTTCTTCCATGGTACAAAAAGAAAAACCGTGCCTTCCATAGCAAATTCATCTTTATGCACGACAATGCGCCATCTCGTGCCACAAAGATTACCTCTAATCATTGGCTCGTATAGGACTAAAGAGAGAGAAGGTCATATGAGGAGGGGAAGCAGTTCTGGGAGGCTATTCTGACATCCAGCAAAGAAATTCAAGCAGAAACTCTAAAAACTCACAAGTTCAATGGATGCAAGTAGGACTGCAGCTATCGACTATTTTTATAACAGAGTATTCAATCGATTAATGCAACGATCAATCAAGTACTCTAGTAACAAAACACAAATTAAAATAGTGTTTTTCTTTATAAAAACTCATCAGCCCCCCCGTGCCATCAGCTGCCCCCCCCCCGCCCCCCTCCCAGTGCCAACAGGTTCACCACCACCCCACCCAGTGTCCCCAGCACCAGTGAAATAAAATACTTACCTCTCCTGTAGGGGCGCCGCTCCACAGCTCCTCCGTCACACAGCGCGCTAATGTTCACTATGACCTGACGATGTGTCAGAATACAGTGCAGCACGGTACAGGCCTGCGGGTGACAACTGAGCTGTGAGTAATAGCAAAAATTAATCGAGTAATCGTTTTAGCCCTAGATGCAAGAATTGTGAAGGTGACATCAAAGAAGGGATCCTATGTTACAGGGCTCCTCCAGACTAAAAAAAATAACCAGGAGCCATTGGCTCCTAACCTAAAAAATGTAGGAGCCAAATCAAATTTTTTAGTCGCCAAATTTAAAATGCATATAATTAATTTTAAAAAAAAGGACTGGGGGAAATTAATACAAATGTCGACATCTGTGGGGTTTATTGCCGCGGATCGCATGACCTGTTACTAGTGAGGCCGGGTCAGTGATAACGCTGCCGACACTTGTATTATTATGTTTTTCATCCATTGGTGGCGCAGTGGCCACAGCTCCTCCTCCTCCTCCCTGCTATCTCCCCATTGGTGGAGCAGCAGCCACAGCTCCTCCTCCTCCTCCCTGCTATCTCCCCATTGGTGGCAGCGGCTGCCGCGTCACAGTGGGGAGGGAGGGACTCCCTCCTTCTCCACTGTACTAGAAGAGAACAGGAGCGCTGAGAGCGGCCTGCTCCATGTTTTTTAACCAATACTGGGCAGCGCAGCGGTCCAGTCGCAAATGGCGACAAGACTAAAGAGTCTTGTCGCCATCTGAAAATTTTAAGGCGCATTGGCGACCAATTAGGCACCACCTGGAGCCCTGTGTTAACATGTAACTTTGCCTGTTAAGATGTTTTTCATTGAAATAGCTTTAGATTTTCGGTGAATGAGACTTCTTAATGCTGCAAACTCACCAAATGACCATTTTTAGTTCTATATAACCTATAAAATGTTTTGAAACTCTTTTGTGCATAATTATTTGAAACAGTGCATTTTAACCCCTTCTACCCCGGGCCAGCTTTCACCTTCCTGCCCAGGCCATATTTTGCAAATCTGACATGTGTCACTTTATGTGGCAATAACTTTGGAACGCTTTTACTTATCCAGGCCATTCTGAGATAATTTTCTTGTCACATATTGTACTTCATGATAGTTATGAATTTGAGTCAATATATTTCACCTTTATTTGTGAAAAAAATCCCAAATTTTCACATTTCTATTTCTCTACTTTTATAATAGATAGTGATACCTCATAATAGTTATTACTTTACATTTTCCATATGTCTACTTCATGTTTGGATTAATTTGAAAATTACATTTTATTTTTTGGGGACATTAGAAGGCTTAGAAGCAAATTTTGACATTTCTGAAAATTTTCAAAATCCCCTTTTTAAGGAGCAGTTCAGGTCTGAAGTCACTTTGTGGGGCTTATATAATAGAAACCACCCATTAATGGCCCCATTTTAGAAAATACACCCCTCAAGGTATTCAAAACTGATTTTACAAACTTTGGTAACCCTTTAGAT
This sequence comes from Bufotes viridis, assembly GCA_033119425.1. NCBI lineage: Eukaryota > Metazoa > Chordata > Amphibia > Anura > Bufonidae > Bufotes > Bufotes viridis. Next base: position 223,531,121 of record CM065591.1, on the reverse strand, counting down.
ATTCCACAAGAATTAATGGAAAATGGAGATGAAATTTCAGAATTTCACTTTTTTGGCAGATTTTCAATTTTAATCAATTTTTCCAGAAACAAAGCAAGGGTTAACAGGCAAACAAAACTTAATATTTATTACCCTGATTCTGCGGTATACAGAGACACCCCACACGTGGTCATAAACTGCTAAATGGCCACACGGCAGGGCGCAGAAGGAAAGGAGCGCCATATGGTTTTTAGAAAGCAGATTTAGCTGAACTGGTTTTCAGATGCAATGTCCCATTTGAATCCCCCCTGATGCACCCCTATAGTAGAAACTCAAAAGTGACCACATTTTGGAAACTACGGGATAAGGTGCCAGTTTGATTGGCACTATTTTGGGGTACATATGATTTTTAATTGCTCTATATTACGTTTTTTGTGAGGCAAGGTAACAGGTAGAGCAGGTTCTTACGGACGCAATGATATCAAATATGTCTACTTTCTATGTTAATTTCAGTTTTACATAAAGCATTTTTAAAATAAAATACATTGTTTTTGTGTCTTCATTTTCTGAACGTCCTATATTTATTGTTCTGCCGATCGTCTAGTGCAGGGGCTCGTTTTTTGCAGGAAGAGTTAACTTTTTATTGGTACCATTTTTTGGTACATATTATTTTTTGATCAGTCATTATTACCCTTGATGGGCAAGGTGACCAAAAGATTGGTTGTTTTGCCACAGTTTTTATTTATTTTTTCAGCGTTCACCTGATGGGTTAAGTCATGTGATATTTTTATAGAGCAGATCATTACGGACGTGGCAATACCTAATATGTCTACTTTTTAATATTTAATTAAGTTTTACACAATAATAGCTTTTTTTAAACCAAAATAATGATGTTTTAGTGTCTCCATAGTCTGAGAGCCATATCTTATTTTTTGACCAATTGTCATAGGTAAGGTCTCATTTTTTGCGGGATGAGGCGACGGTTTGATTGGTACTATTTTAGGGGGTATATGCCTTATTTGATCGCAAGATGACAAAAATGGCTTTTTTTTTTACACAGTTTATTTTTATTTTTTTTATGGTGTTCACCTGAGGGGTTAGGTCATGTGATATTTTTATACAGCTAGTTGTTACTAACGTAACAATACCTAATATGTCAACTTTTTTTTATTTATTTCACTTTAACAATTTATTTCACTTTAACACACTAATAGCAGTTTTGAAGCAAAAAAATAAATAAATCATATTTTAGTGTCTCCATTGTCTGAGAGTGATAGGTAGGTAGGGTCTCATTTTTTGCAGGATGAGGTGGTACTATTTAGGGGGGCATAGGTCTTTTTGATCACTTGATGTTGCAATTTTTGTGATGTAAGGTGACAAATGGTTTTTTAACCCAGTTTTTATTTTTTTACGGTGTTCACCCGAGGGGTTAGGTCATGTGATATTATTATAGAGCAGGCTGCTACAGACGTGGTGATACCCAATATAAGTATTTTCTTTTTTTTAGGTATTCCACTTTAGCACAATAATAGCGGTTTTGAAACCAAAAAATTATGTTTAACCGCTTCAACACCCCTAGCTTAAACACCCTTAATGACCAGGCCACTTTTTACAATTCCGCACTACACTACTTTCACCGTTTATTGCTCCGTCATGCAACTTACCACCCAAATGAATTTTACCTCCTTTTCTTCTCACTAATAGAGCTTTCATTTGGTGGTATTTCATTGTTGCTGCCATTTTTACTTTTTTTGCCATTTTTTACCATTAATACAAATTTAACGACATTTTTGCAAAAAAAAATGACATTTTTCACTTTCTGTTGTAAAATTTTTCAAAAAAAACTACATTTCTATATAAATTTTTCTCTAAATTTACTGTTCTACATGTCTTCGATAAAAAAAAAAGTCCAATAAGTGTATATTTATTGGTTTGGGTGAAAGTTATAGCGTTTACAAACTATGGTGCAAAAAAGTGAATTTCGGCATTTTGAAGCAGCTCTGACTTTCTGAGCACCTGTCAAGTTTCTTCAGGTGCTAGAATGCCAGGATAGTATAAATACCCCCCAAATGACACCATTTTAGATAGAAGACACACCAAAGTATTCGCGGAGGGGCATGGTGAGTTCATGTATCATTTCATTTTTTTTCACAAGTTAGCGGAAAATGACACTTTCTGAGAAAAAAAAAAAAAAAGAAAGTTTCAATTTCTCATAACTTCTGGCAAAAAAAAAAAATCTCAGACGGACTCACTATGCCCCTCAGTGAATACCTTGGGGTGTCTACTTTCCGAAATAGGGTCATTTGTGGGGTGTGTTTACTGTTCTGGCATTTTGGGCGGGGCTAAATTGTGAGCTGCCATGTAAAACCTAAAGGTACTCGTTGGAATTTGGGCCCCTTTGCGCACCCAGGCTGCAAAAAAGTGTCACTTATGTGGTATCGCCGTACTCAGGAGAAGTAGGGCAATGTGTTTTGGGGTGTATTTTTACATATACCCATGTTGGGTGAGAGAAATATCTCTGTAAATTGTCAACTTTGTATAAACATTTTTAAAAGTTGTCGTTTACAGAGATATTTTTCACACAAAGTATGGGTACATATAAAAATACACCCTAAAACACATTGCCCTACTTCTCCTGAGTACGGCGATACCACGTGTGCCACTTTTTGCAGCCTGGGTGCAAAGGCCCTAAAACCAATGAGTACCTTTAGGATTTCACAGGGCATTTTTACGCATTTGGATTCCAGACTTCTTCTCACGCTTTAGGGGCCCCTAAAATGCCAGGATAGTATAAATACCCCACATGACACCATTTTGGATAGAAGACACACCAAGGTATTCCGTCGTGAGGGGCATGGTGAGTTCATGTATCATTTCATTTTTGTCACAAGTTAGTGGAATATGAGACTTTGTGAGAAAACAAAATTAAAAAAATATATATATCAATTTCTCGCTAACTTGTGCCAAAAATAAAAATCTCAGACGGACTCACCATGCCCCTCACGTGAATACCTTGGGGTGTCTTCTTTCCAAAATAGGGTCACTTGTGGGGTATGTTATACTGTCCTGGCATTTTAGGCGGCCCTAAAGCGTGAGAATCCAAATGCATAAAATGGCCTGAAACCGAAAGGTACTCATTGGATTTAGGGCCCCTTTGCGCACCCAGGCTGCAAAAAGTGTCACTCATGTGGTATCGCCGTACTCAGGAGAAGTAGGGCAATGTGTTTTGGGGTGTATTTTTACATATACCCATGTTGGGTGAGAGAAATATCTCTGTAAATTGTCAACTTTGTATAAACATTTTTATTCAAAGTTGTCGATTTACAGAGATATTTCTCACACAAAGTATGGGTACATATAAAAATACACCCTAAAACACATTGCCCTACTTCTCCTGAGTACGGCGATACCACATGGTGCCACTTTTTGCAGCCTAGATGCGCAAAGGGCCCTAAATCCAATGAGTACCTTTAGGATTTCACAGGGCATTTTTACGCATTTGGATTCCAGACTTCTTCTCACGCTTTAGGGGCCCCTAAAATGCCAGGATAGTATAAATACCCCACGTGACCCCATTTTGGAAAGAAGACACCCCAAGGTATTCCGTCGTGAGGGGTATGGTGAGTTCATGTAAAATTTTATTTTTTGTCACAAGTTAGTGGAATATGAGACTTTGTAAAAAAACAAAATTAAAAAAAATATATATATAAATTTCCGCTAACTTGTGCCAAAAAATAAAAATTCTGTGGACTCACCATGCCCCTCACGGAATACCTTGGGGTGTCTTCTTTCCAAAATGGGGTCACATGTGGGGTATTTATACTCACCTGGCATTTTAGGGGCCCCTAAAGCGTGAGAATCCAAATGCATAAAAATGGCCTGTGAAATCCGAAAGGTACTCATTGGTTTTAGGGCCCCTTTGCGCACCCAGGCTGCAAAAAAGTGTCACTCATGTGGTATCCCGTACTCAGGAGAAGTAGGGCAATGTGTTTTGGGGTGTATTTTTACATATACCCATACTGTGTGTGAGAAATATCGCTGTAAATGACAACTTTTTACATTTTTTTATTCAAAGTTGTCAATTTACAGAGATATTTCTCTCACCCAGTATGGGTATATGTAAAAATACACCCCAAAACACATTGCCCTACTTCTCCTGAGTACGGCGATACCACATGAGTGACACTTTTTTGCAGCCAAGATGCGCAAAGGGGCCCAAATTCCAATGAGTACCTTTTACGAGGGCATTTTTACGCATTTTTCTTCTCACGCTTTAGGGCCCCTAAAATGCCAGGGCAGTATAAATACCCCACATGTGACCCCATTTTGGAAAGAAGACACCCCAAGGTATTCCATGAGGGGCATGGCGAGTTCATAGAAGATTTTTTTTTTGGCACAAGTTAGTGGAAATTGATTTTTTATTGTTTTTTCTCACAAAGTCTCCCTTTCCGCTAACTTTTGACAAAAAGTTTAATTTTTCATGGACTCATTATGCCCCTTCTCCTTATATTGAGCATACGGGTAATGAGATTTTTTTTTTTCCGTTCAGCCTCTGCGCTGAAAAAAAAAAAAAATGAACGGCACAGATTTTTTCATTCGCAATGTGGATGAAAAAATCTCTGCCAAAATCAGTGACTGCGGTGCGGTGGGCTGGGCGCTAGCTACCTAACAAGTAGCTAACTAACTGGCGGTGATAGGGGACCCTTATGCCCCATTCACACGTCCGAAATTCTGTTTGCGGAACGGAATTGCGGACCCATTCATTTCTATGGGGACAGACTTTGTCCCGCTCGGATCCGGAATTACGGATCCGCGCTTCCGGGTCTGCACTTCCGTTCCGCAAAAATATAGAACATGTCCTATTCTTGTCCGCAATTGGGGTGATCAAGGGGTTAATAGGTGAGGGGGGGGGGGGTTAGTGTAGTGTTTGGTGCAACTTTACAGTGTTACCTGGTCCTCTGGTGGTCGATCCCAGCAAATGGGACCACCAGAGGACTAGGTAGCAGCTATATCAGACACTGTTCACAAAACAGCGTCTGATATAGCTGTTTGATGCGATTTAATTCGCATCTACAGCCTGCCAGCGATGGATCATCGCTGGCAGGCTGTAGCCTAACTGCCGAGACGCGCTTCTCTGTGAACGCGCGCGCACGCGTTCACAGGAAGTCTCGGCTCTCACGAGATGACGCGCCGACGCGTCATCTCAGAGCTACAGGACCGCCCGCAGGACGCATCCCTGCGTTAGTCGGTCCTGTAGCGGTTAAGGGTATCCATGTTCAGAGATATATACATATATTTTTTTGGGCGATTATCTTAGGTAGGGGCTCATTTTTTGCAGGATGACGTCACGGTTTTATTGATAGCAGTTTGTGGGACATACGCCTTTTTGATGGCTTGGTGTTGAACTTTGATGTAAGGTGACAAAAATTGCTTTTTTTTAACACCATTACGAACGCTGCAATAACCAATATGTGTTTTGTTTTTTTTTTACTTTTTTAAAAACTTTATTAATTTTATTAAAAACAACTTTTTCTTTATTTTTGACTTTTGGGGGTCTGATCCCCCTCTGCAATGCTTTACAGTACTTCCGTAAAGGTGCCACAGTGCAAAGGATCTTTGTGCAGCAATCTGCGCCAGAAAAACGCCTAATATAGGTGTATTTCTGGTTAGTAAATGACCACCTGTCTCTGGTGTAGAGGCGCATAGTGTAATGGAGCAAGAACTTGTGTCTACACTGCACTTCCAAGACAATGGGCAGCATAAATAATAAAAAGCAGCGCTCACATGGAGCACCACCTCCTCTTCAAACAGTTGATCGGTGGTGGTGCTAGGTTGATGGGTCATCAATATAAAAACCCTGCACAACCTTATTAACGATTAGCATCATGAATACACTACAAATCACTTGTACCTGTCAAGACTCTCATGGCACCATGGACAGCACTGACTTCCCCGCTTACTAGCATCTCCATGAGCAAGTTAAAAAGCTGCGGCCAGGCTTCAGGCCAATCCCAATGTGCAATAGCAGACACTGCATATGCTACACTGGAACGCACTTTACTTATGGACTCTCTAAGTCCTCGAGGAAGCAGGTGACGAATTGCTGCTTTAGCCTAATAAAGAATAAGCAAATGTATTAACTGTGTCCAACCACCACACTCAGACATTTTTCAATTATGTAATAGTAAAAAAAAAGAGAGACAGAATAACTTACCCTCTCAGTAGTCTCGGGTAACCTGAATTTCTCCGATTGGGAACACCAATGATTTTCCACATACTGCTTTAAAACCACTGACGCCAGCTGAGGAGTAAGGAGTAACTGCATTAAAAGTCAATACTAGAAGACTTGACACTGCATTGGCTGCTAATTGAGTCAATTTCTATGAAATAAAACTAAACACAGTGGCCAATACATATCTCTAAATTTGTACTGACCCAGATAATTAAAGGAACAGGTCAGTTTTCCCACATAGCGAACACCACTAAAAACCCATAAAACTGTGGCAGAATTGCATTTTTATTCCAATTCCACCAGAATTTTTGTCCAGCTTAACGCTACATCATGTTCAATATTAAATGATTGCATTAAAAGTACAACCTGTCCCACAAAAAACAAGCCCCCATACAGCTATGTGAGCGGAAAAATTAAGAAATTATAAGAGTTATGGCTCAGGAAAGGCAAGAAATATAAAAAAAATTGCCATGTCAGTAATGGGTTAAACAGCTGCCAAGACATCTGTGTTCTTATTAATATGCAAGTGAGCAAGTTGGAGCACCAGGCGGAATCCTTTGAGCACTGTAATACCCTCTGGGCTCTGCACACTCCCCCTCTACTTAATTGACAGGACTAGACTTCAGCATGCTGTGTCCTAGCATGTATATATCATATACACTACTTACTATAGCCTAACCATATTGAGAATAGCGGTATTCTATGCTTAGAAAGCTAATACATATTACTGGTTCATTCACAGTACAATATATAATTAGAGTTGTTTAGATACCAAAATTTTGATTCGGTATCAATAGCATAAAAAAGTATTGCGATACTCGATACCAGGCGTAAAAAATAAAACGCCAAAAACCGCCGACTCATAATACAACAGTCCTTTCCTATTTTTAGGGGGGATAAGGCGACTAAAAGAAAATGGCGAATCGTGCATTTTCTTTAATGGCGTTCACCGCATAAAAGATGATTTTTTAATAGTTTGGACTTTTGAGACGCAGCGATATGTAATATTTTATTCATTTATTGATGATATATTTTATATGTAAAATTGGGAAAGGGGATTATTTATACATAATATTTTGGTGTACTTTTTTTTACAGTTTATTAACTTAGGGGGCGCACTGACCACAAATAATGTATTTTAATACTGGGGACAGGTCTTATAAGTGTGTTTCTTCTGACTGTAATTATATATGAAACGTTACTCCTCATTGGGGGCCAGTGTGCCCTAGAGTTGTTTCGGGTATCGAACTTTCGATACCCAATCGATACTTTTCTCTGGCATCGAGCTCGATACCAGGATTTGTATTTTAATCGATACTGGGCTGCGCTACTGCACAGCCCAGTATCAGAGAACGTGGCTGCGCCTCTCTCAGCGCGGCCATGTTCTCCTCAGCAGCACAGGGAAAAGGAGGCAGTCTCTCCCTCCCCCCGTGCTGCTTCCACCAATAGAGCGAGAGGGGTGGAGGAGGCGGGGTCACTGGCCACCAATGAGGAGTGACTTACTATACAGATGCAAGCAGAAGAAGCTCATTGCCCAGCACCTGCCTGTGACCGGGCCCCGCGATCTGCGGCAGTTAACCCCTGAGGTGCGGCACCTGAGGGGTTAACTGCCGCGGATCGCAGCGCCCGGTCACAGACAGGTGCCGGCAATGAGCCTCTTCTGCCTGCATCTGTATAGCAAAAGTCACTCCTCATTGGTGGCCAGTGCGCCCACCCCCCCTCCCCAGTATTAAAGACATTGGCCAGTGTCGTCCCCCCTTTCCCCATTATTAAATACATTCGTGGCCAGTGAACCCCCACCCGCGGTATTAAAGACATTGGCCAGTGCCCCCCCTCCCCCCAGTATTAAAAGCATTGGTGGCAGTGGCCACAGGGTCCCCTCACCTCCTCCTCATTGGTGGCAGTGATTGGAGCCCCAGCAGTGTAATGCTGGGGCTCCGATCGGTTACCATGGAAACCAGGACGCTACTGAAGTCCTGGCTGCCATAGTCAGCTCCCTGCTGCTGTGTGCACAGAGCACAGGGCAGCAGGGAGAGGGCGAGATCCTATTCACCCCAATAGAGCTGTATCAGGGGGAATAGGATGAAAAGATCCCAGGTTCTAGCCCCTAAGGGGGAAATAGTTAATAAATAAACTGTAAAAAAAAAAAAAAAAAAAAAAAAAGTTTAAAAAAGTACACCAAAATATTAAGTATAAATCACCTTCTTTCCCAATTTTACATATAAAATATATAAACAATAAATAAAATATTACATATCGCTACGTCTCAAGTCCAAACTATTAAAAAAATCCTCTTAAGCGGTGAACGCCCATAAAAGGAAAAAAAAAGAAAAACTGCACAATTCGCCATTTTATTTTAGTCGCCTTGTCCCCCAAAAAATAGGATCGGACTGTTGTATTATTGGCCGGACGTTCCATAAAATGAGGAATGCACGTGGCTTTTTTGGCATTTTTTTTTTTTTTTTGCATGGTATCAAATATCGCAATACTTTTTTATAGTATCGATACCGAATCCAAATTTTGGTACCGAAACAACTCTAGTGTGCCCCCCTCCTCCTCCCGTCTCTCCTCATTGGCAGCAGCAGCACAAGGGGGAGGGAGAGACTGCCTCCTTCTCCCTGTGCTGCTGAGGGAACATGGCCGCATGGCATGCAGTAGCACAGCCTAGTATCGATAAAAAACTAATCCTGGTATCAAGCTCGATACCAGAGAAAAGTATCGAATGGGTATCGAAACTTTGATACCCGATACAACCCTAATTATAATAAAACCAGTAATATAATGACCAGTAGTATATGACGTAAATTAAGCCAACGAATAGGTGGTTTAAAGTGAGACACCTAAAGCGAGAACACATGCGGGCAGCTCTTCTCCCAGAACGGGGACCAGTCACGAGTCCGCGGCTCATTACCTCTCCAGCGGCCCTGTCATGTTTCCCAGGGTCCTCGGGCAGCGCGCCACGCTCTCCTTACAACAGCCACCCCAGGAGCCGGCCCCCACTCCTTCCAGCTCCCGCTGGCTTCCACTGCTGCAGGACCTGTATAGCTCCGGAGCGCGCCTATACCAACCAATAACAAAGCTCCTTGCTGTAAGTAACTTTGCTATTGGTTATTTCAGGAACAGGCAGCATCGCTGTACTGCCTGCGCCGTTCACTGCGCTGATGAATGTGGGGGAAAAGTCTAAGGCGTATTGGTATGCCTTAGCTACTTTCACACTTGTGTTAGATGTGGATCCGTCTGTTATTTGCACAGACGGATCGGCACCTATAATGCAAACGTTTGTGTCCGTTCAGAACGGATCTGTTCGCATTAGTTTTAAAGAAAAATGTCAAAACGGATCCGTTTTGAATTACATTGAAAGTCGATGGAGGACGGATCCGTTTTCAGATGCACCATATTGTGTTATTGAAAATGGATCCGTCCCCATTGACTTACATTGTAAGTCAAAACGGATCCGTTCGGCTCCACATCATCAGATGGACACCAAAATACAGCAAGCTGCGTTTTGGTGTCCGCCTCTAAACCGGAATAGAAGCGGAACGGAGCCGAACTGATGCATTCTGAACAGATCCTTATCCATTCAGAATGCATTGGGGCTTAACTGATCCGTTTTGGACCGTTTGTGAGAGCCCTGAAACGGATCCCACAAACGGAATCCAAAACGCTAGTGTGAAAGTACCCTTACACTTTTTTCAGGGCTATGACGCTTGTACAGGCATTTTTGCGACCTCTGGCGGACAGCATGATTTGCTGGTGGCACAGCAGCAAGAGAAGACACGGATATTAGCCATGACAATCAGTGGGGAGGGAGATTGTACTGAGCACCGAGGGGAGTAGTAGTAGTGGTGCTCCAAGAGCTACGCCCACCTGCTGATTCTATAAGTGCCTAATTTACATACAAACAAAAGCACACATTTCTCAGGAGCGGTTTAACCCTTAGGATACCGGAGGTTTTTTCTTTTCATTTTTCTTCTCTATTTTCCTTGAGCCATAACTTTTTTATATTTCTCTTCACATAGTTGTATGAGGGCTTATTTTTTGTGGGACAAGTTGTACTTTCTAATGCTGTCATTAATTATGACATACAATGTAGTGGGAAGCGTTAAAAAAAATTAAGATGGGGTGTAATTAGAAAATAAACAATTCCTCCACTGTTTTATGGGTTTTGTTCACGCGGTGTTCCGTTTTCAGCAAAACTGACCCATGCCCTTCATTCTGTGGGTCAGTGCGATTACAACGATACCCTATATGTATAGGTTTTTTATGTCTAAATAGTGTAAAAATAAATTTAAACTTTGAAAATATATATATATTTTACTCAGCATGATCAACCCTACTAGGCAATATGTCTTTTTAACATGGTTTATCATGTTGACAAATTCCCCTTGAATGACGGTGATTAAAAGTAAGCCTGAGTGAAACTACGTTTGGATCACAGATCCAGGGCATTCGTTTAAATATTTCGATTTCAATGCTGTACCCATACAGGATTCAAATGCATTGGCTCTGTGTAGATAAAGTTCATGGCAAGACTTCAGTTAATTCCTACTGTATGCACATCTGCGTATCGAAGAACAATTAAAAATATCAATCTGAACTGGGCTTGGGTACTGGCTGGTACCTCAGTACCAAAGCCCAAGCCGCACTGCGATTTGAAGTTGTTTTCAATATTCAGATATGAATACCGCAGTAATTAACTAAAGTTTAGAGCGACTTCGGGCAAGAAGAACTTTGGGCAACACGGAGCCAATACATTTTAAGGCGTTTGGGTACAGCATTAAAATCTAAGTATTTCAACGAATCGACTTTGGATCTGTGAGCCTAATTTTACCATTTTAATACAGTACATTTGCTATTACTAAGCATTACACAGGGGCCAGTTGTGAAGGCATCACAGCCGGAATCAGATTGTGAAAAAACAAGAGCAGAGTTCACATCACCATTTTGTTTTTCATCCTTCTGATCTACCAGAAAAACAGGAAAAAAAAAACATCCTTTATTTTGAGCATCAGCTATGTTCAATTAGCATCAGTTTGCAGTAAAATAACTGATCGGTTACTGTGAGCCTCAGTTATGATCAGTTTGTGTCACTTCCGTCAGAGATCAGTTCTTTTTGACGGGAGTAAAAGTCCTGCATTCTGTGCTATTTCTCCCTTGAAGAATAACTGATCTCTGACGGAAGTGACACAAACTGATCATAACCGATGCCCCAAATAACTGATCCTTTTTGGTATTTTGCAGTTTTTCTGACAGATCAGAACAATGGAAAGCTTAACGATGATGTGAGCTGATGTCTTACCAACTCCAGCGCATACATCTGAGGCTTCTGTTAAAGTAACGGAAAACAAACTCTATCAGACATTAAAGGGGTTGACCAGCCATGTACATTATTTTTTTATTTTTTTGTAAAACTGCTTAGAACGTGGTAAAATAAAGCAGTCCCATATTGATGGACAGGTGACTTCAGCTGCCGATCACAAGCTGGAGCAGTGCCGACAAGGTACTACTACAGCAGCCGCATGGTTGTGTCAGGATGTCATCACTAGGACGGGAATTAAAGAGCCCCGCAAGCATCAGGAAGCATCTTAAAGGGGTATTTCCATCGCTAGGATATGCCCCTATTGTCCGATAGGTGCGGGTCCCACCCTGGGATCCGCATCTACAATGAGAACAACGCAGGGAGAGCTGTGGCTGGAGCGCTGCTCCCATAGAAGTGAATAAGAGTGCGCCACGCATGCGCGGCCCAGGCTCCAATTAATTTCTATGGAGCGGACGGAAATAGCTGAGCCAGCAATCGTCTATTTTCGGCGGGCCCATAGAAACGAATGGAGGGCGGCTGCGCATGCACCCTCTGTTCATTTCCCCGCTCCGTTCTCATTGTAGGTGCGGGACCCAGCACATATCCTAGCAATATGCCCCCATTGTCTGAGATGGGAAAACCCCTTTAATTTAGACCTCAGGGCTACTTTCACACCAGCGTTTTTGCTGGATCCATCACGGATCAGCAAAAACGCTTCTGTCATAATAATATAACTGTTTGCATCCCTTATGAACAGATCCGGTTGTATTATCTGTAACATAGCCAAGACGGGTCAGTCATGAACTCCACTGAAAGTCAATGGGGGATGGATCAGGCAGGGCTGCGGGAGGCCCTGCCTGATTTCTATTGTGACTGAGAAAACAGATCCGTCCCCATTGACTTACACTGTGAGTCCTGACAGATCCGTCTTGCTCCGCAAAACACATCGCAGACAGAAAAACGCTGCTTGCAGCTTTATTCTGTCCGCGATGGGGACGCAACCAAACGAAGCGCATTCTGATGCTTTCTTTTTATTTTACTTCAGTTTTGTATCCACTGACAATGAATGGGGACAAAACCGAAGAGTTTTCCTCCGCTATTGAGATCCTATGACAGATCTCAATAGCGGAAAGGGAATGCGCGGAGGTGAAAGTAGCCTTAGCAAGACCATTATGTCTGTTTCATGATTATACAATTCAATCTCACCAGTCGCCCCAATCTAGTTATTTTAGAACATTCAAAAAAAAAATTTCCAGACCGGACAACCCCTTTAATAAACACAGCAGACAGGCCAGTAACAGCTCAAGTGTGTCAGGCTATAAGAGGATGCTGCAGCCCACGTCTTACCTGCCTGATAGCCAGAGCACCTTGTGGGTCCACCGTGAGCTCAGCCAGATGCACGCCGAATTCTAAAGACAAAAGCACAGCATTAATAGGCAGATGGACGCCACCGGGCACCGGCTGCCAGTTCCCGCTATTCCGCCCTCACCCTCCGTCACTTCCAGCACTTTCAGCTGCTCCTCCGCCGCCGCTCGCACCTCGTGTCCCGGAGACAGGATGCCACTCAAGGTTTCCAACAAGGCCTCCCGCAGCCCTGCCTGCACAGTGGGGAAACCGGCTGGCATGCCCTGCGCCATTATGCTATGCCAAGCGCCGGTGAAACGTGGTATCTCCCTACTTCGTGTGAATTCCCTACCTGTCGCGCCGGAAGTGACGTTGTAGGCGTTCCTGGCGTTTGGACGATCTGCGCGTGCGCAAAAGGGCAAGGGATGGGAGAATCTCACATCGTAATTCTGGCTGCACACAGGACACTGCGCATGCGCTGGAGAGCCACGGTAGGGACATATTACGGCTCAGTGCGCAAGCGCCTAGGGGAGATCAGATGGCCATTTTTTTCTGTTAGAGTTAAAGTTGTTCATGCTTGAGAAAGGCTCACATGGGCCGAAACGTTCGCTCGCCACCATGGGTGAATAAAAGTTTTTTTCACTTTTTTCATAATTTTGGAGTGCAGTCCACCTTTTCATATTATCTATCTATATAGATATATATATATATATTTATATACACATTATATAGGGTGGTCTGCCCCGTATATGGAGGGGCTATCTACGCAGTACATTGGGAGGGTCTGGGCAGACCACCCTATATAATGCGTATATATATATATATATATAGGTATATATATATATATATATATATATATATAGGTATATATATATATATATATATATATATATAGGTATATATATATATATATATATATATATATAGGTATATATATATATATATATATATATATATATATACATAGATACATATTCATCTAACAGAAAAAATGGCCATCTGATCTCCCCTAGGCGCTTGCGCACTGGGCCGTAATATGTCCCTACCATGGCTCTCCAGCGCATGCGCAGTATCCCATGTGCAGCCAGAATTGCGATGTGAGATTTTCCCATCCTTTGCCCTTTTGCGCATACGCAGATCGTCCAAACGCCAGGAACGCCTACAACGTCACTTGCGGCGCGACAGGTAGGGAAATTGCACGAAGTAGGGAGATACCACGTTACACCCAGCCAGGAAAACTTCAATGCCTTACAGTACAGCGCGCCAAACGCCGCCCGCCAAGCCCCGCACGCAAGGAGAGGGGGCGGGATCACGCAGTGGCCAGGGGGTGGGGCCACGTGGGTTCAAGGGTAAGGTCATAGGTGACGCGCTGGATGCTCTGGAGAAACGCGCTGCTGTAGTCACGACTTTTCTAGCATGCGCCTCTTTCTTCAAAAATCCATGTTTTTTTTTATTTTAGCGTAGAGGTAACTGTTTGAGGAGTTGTTTTTTATGTAAGCGGTACATGTCATCTATTGGTTAGCTTCTATTAACATAATAAATGAAGCCATACCGCCAGGCTGCAGCGGTGCCGCCAGTTTCTGTCTTCAGTGGTCTCCTACCTATTCCACAGGGGCCATGGACTGGCTGCAGCATTCACATGTAAAGGCAGGCACATGACCGCTGCAGCCAGCTGGACAAAGACTGGAGGGTGGCTGAGGAACTTATTACAGTGCCTTCATTTGCCCAGGTTTCACAGGAACTCAGGCAACCCCTTTAACTTTGGGGAGGAAATTGGGAAAAATCAGCATTTCTGCTATTGTTTTGGGGATGTATTTTTACACCGTTTACCATGCAGCATGAATGATATGTACATTCTATTCTGCAGGCTGTACGATTAGGGTAATACCAAATATATATAGTTGGGGTTTTTTGTTGGATAGAAACCCTTTTTGTGTTGCTGTATTCTGAACATTTTTTGGTGACATAAGGACACCATTGGCTGCCATTTCGGGATTTTTTTTATTTCAGTAGCCTGAAGCAGTATGAACAAAAATGAGATATTCTGGTTATATTTTCGTTTTTTTTTTTTTTTTGCATTCAACATGCAGGAAAAAGCATGTGTTTATAGTATGGGTCATTATGCAATAGTACCAGATTTTTTTTACCCTATTCTGTCTGAGGCATCGCTTAAAGGGAGTCTGTCACCAAAGTTGGACATAATAGACCGCTGACATAGCTTTGTAGCATCACTTTAGATGAATGAAACGGTACCTTTGTTGTCTTCTTCAGAGCTTCACCTGCTTCAAAAACGGACTTTTATTGATATGTAAATGAGGGCTCGCAAGTGCCCAGGGCGGAGTTAAGTTCTTTGGAGCCCAGGCTGCTCATCCTCTTTAGTTCTTATCCCCGCCCCTGTCTCTGTCTCTGCCCGCCCTTCTATTGCCTTTCTTCCTCCTCCTCTGGTAGCGAACTCCTGCGCCTGCGCTCAGCTTTGCCTCGGCGGGGCATGCGCACTGCGATGCCCACTGTGGGAACGGCATCAATGTAGCTACTGCGCATGTCCACCAGCTTACAGCTGGGTTTGCAGCGTCAGCCGGGGAATGCGCAGTAGCTACATTGATGCCGTTCCCACAGTGGGCATCGCAGTGCATGCCCCGCCGAGGCAAAGCTGAGCGCAGGCGCAGGAGTTCGCAACCAGAGGAGGAGGAAGAAAGGCAATAGAAGGGCGGGCAGTGACAGAGACAGGGGCGGGGATAAGAACTAAAGAGGATGAGCAGCCTGGGCTCCAAAGAACTTAACTCCGCCCTGGGCACTTGCGAGCCCTCATTTACATATCAATAAAAGTCCGTTTTTGAAGCAGGTGAAGCTCTGAATAAGACAACAAAGGTACCGTTTCATTCATCTAAAGTGATGCTACAAAGCTATGTCAGCGGTCTATTATGTCCAACTTTGGTGACAGACTCCCTTTAAAGGGTATTTTTCAGTAATTTTAGATTGATGGCCTATCCTCCAGGTTTTCCTGGAGAAGATAATGATGATCTATCCTCAGGCTAGGTCATCATTATTACATCAGTGGAGGTCCAAGTCCTGGCACCCCCACAGTCAGCGGTTTCAAGGAGGCACTGTGCCCACCAAAGCTGTAGTGAACAATGCAGGCTTCCTGCAGCTTTCGAAGGACAGCGCCGTACATCATATAGGCCATGTGACCGATGTACAGTGATGTCACTGTCCTAGGAAGAGGCTGTGGTGCTCAAGGCCTCTTTTAACAGCTGATCAGTGGGGGTCCTGGGTGTCACAACCTCGCAGATCTGATACTGATGACCTATCCTGAGGAGAAGTCATAAATATATTTTCCTGGATAACCCCTTAGGCTACATGCACACGACCGTTGGTGTTTTGTGGTCCGCAAAACACGGAAGCTGCTCCGCATTCCGTTCCGCAATTTGCAGAACGGAACGCGGCCCATTATAGAATTGCCTATTTTTGTCCGCAAAACGGACAAGAATAGGACATGAAGAGAAAATATAGTATGGGGGGCACTCATATACTCAGGAACAGATGGACATAGGTTCAATAAAATCATACATTTATTAAAACTAGCAATTAAAAGTAACAATATACACACTGAACCGTAAAATTCCAAGGCATAAAAAATTAAATAGCAAGGCACAAAAAAATAAATAAAGTCCCACCCTAATGAGGCATTGGATGCGGCTGCTGGCAGTGATGGTATTGTAGTATATCTGAAGTGTGCTCTACTGCTTGAGCGATTAACTGTAGCGAGTCCCAAGTATGGATAGTATAATCAGGTATGGATAGTATAATCAGTGCACAAGAATCCACAGATAGGAACTTTCATATGTTCTTAACAAATAACTGCAGTACATTACCAGTCTTCTGATAGTAGCAAGTTGTTTTTTTTCTCCTGTTCGCCAACCGGACCTAGCACAGCATCCTGTGCGGTCTCGCGGTCAAAGCGCGGCATCCCACGTGACCGGTGGCAGCTCACGTGACGATGATGTCACGGAATGGGCAGCTCCTTCCCAGGTCCTTGAGTAGGATTAACCAAATATGGAAGTAGCGCTGCGGGAGAAATTCTTTGGTTTCTTTCAGCTTGCAAGTGGTATTATAGATTTCTTTAAGAAGTATACTCTGCAGGGCACGCCATACGCGTTTCGGGGTGCCACTGAGGAAGGGGTATGCACCCCAAAACGCGTATGGTGCGCCCTGCAGAGTATACTTCTTAAAGAAATCTATAATACCGCTTGCAAGCTGAAAGAAACCAAAGAATCTCTCCCGCAGCGCTACTTTCATATTTGGTTAATCCTACTCAAGGACCTGGGAAGGAGCTGCCCATCCTGTGACATCATCGTCACATGAGCTGCCACCGGTCACGTGGGACGACGCACTTTGACCGCGAGACCGCACAGGACGCTGTGCTAGGTCCGGTTGGCGAACAGGAGAAAAAAAACAACTTGCTACTATCAGAAGACTGGTAATGTACTGCAGTTATTTGTTAAGAACATATGAAAGTTCCTATCTGTGGACTCTTGTGCACTGATTATACTATCCATACCTGATTATACTATCCATACTTGGGACTCGCTACAGTTAATCGCTCAAGCAGTAGAGCACACTTCAGATATACTACAATACCATCACTGCCAGCAGCCGCATCCAATGCCTCATTTTTTGTGCCTTGCTATTTAATATTTTGTGCCTTGGAATTTTATGGTTCAGTGTGTATATTGTTACTTTTAATTGCTAGTTTTAATAAATGTATGATTTTATTGAACCAATATCCATCTGTTCCTGAGTATATGAGTGCACCCCATACTATATTTTCTCTTCAATCTTTTTTTGTTGGTCTGGGTGGTACCAGGGGTGTGCACCTTACCTATTCTGGACTATCTAGTGAGCCACTGACTACGCACAAGAATAGGACATGCTCTATTTTTTTTGCCGCATTTTGTCCGCATTTTTTGCGGCCCCATTGAAGTGAATGGGTCTGCGCCCGAGTCGGGCGCGGACCCCAACAACGGCCGGGTGCATGAGGCCTTAAGGACACATGACTTATCGGTATGTCATGGTGTTCTGGTACTTAAGGACACATGACGTACCGGTACGTCATGAGTATTTCCGATCACTGCTGCTCAGCCGGCAGTGATCGGAACAAGGTACCTGCTGAAATCATTCCCCATATCGGCGATCGCTGCAAACCGCAGGTCAGTTCAGACCTGCGGTTTGCAGCGCTTTCTGCGGTCTCTGATCCCGGTCTCTGATCCCCCTGCACCCCCGCCACCACAATATGATTGGGTGGTTGCGGGCGGTGCGGCAGGCGGGATCGCAATTGCGATCCCCTGCCCGCCTTCTCTGTAATGATTGTTGGCGGTATAGTGGTTTTAGCAGAGTGTCAGTACATTGCTGACACTCTGCTAAAAACTGCTGACATCCGTGCTGCAGATGTCAGAAGTTTAGCCCTTCCATGCCGCGGTCCGTATAAGACCGCTGTATGGAAGGGGTTAACGGGGAGGGAGCTCCCTCCCTCTCCCATCGGGGGCTGCTGTGCCCTTGCAGCCCCTGATTTTTGATAGGAGCACAGAGGGAGGGAGCCCCCCTCCCTCCCCATTACCCGCTGCTCTGTTCTGGCAGCGGGTGATGGTTACCATGGCAGCAGGACGCTTTCAGAGGCGTCCTGCTTGCCATGGTACTGTAAGTCTGATCTGACTTCTGCTAAAGGCAGAAGTCTGACCAGACTAGTGAAAAGTTAAAAATACAGTACAGTACACTATATAGTGTACTGTATTATACTGACATCAGACCCACTGGATCTTCAAGAACCAAGTGGGTCTGGGTAAAAAAAAAAATGTAAAAAGTAAAAAAAAAAAAAAAAACACATATCACTGAATAAACATTAGAATAATAAAATACACTACACATATTATGTATCGCCGCGTCCGTAAAAACCTGCTCTATAAAAATATCACATGACCTAACCCCTCAAGTAAATACTGTTAAAAAAATGGTGTAAAAAAAAAACAATTTTTTGTCACCTTACATCACAAAAAGTGCAATACCAAGCAATCAAAAAGGCGTATGCCTCTCAAAATAGTACCAATCAAACCGCCATCTCATCCCACAAAAAATGAGCCCCTACATAGGACAATCGCCCCAAAAAATAAAAAAAATATGGCACTCAGACAATGGAGACACTAAAACATTATTTTTTTTCTAAAATGCTGTTACTGTGTAAAAGTAAAATAAATATAAAAAACAGTATATATATTAGGTATCGCCGTGTCCGTAAAAAACCTGCTGTATAAAAATATCACATGATCTAACCCCTCAGGTAAATACTGTAAAAAAAAAATCAATAAAAACAATGTAAAAAAAAAATAAAAGATGTCACCTCACATTACAAAAACTGTAATAGCAAGCGATCAAAAAGTTATATGCACTCAAAAATAGTGCCAATCAAACCGCCATCTCATCCCGCAAAAAATGATACCCACACATTGGACAACTGTCCCAAAAAATATGGCTCTCAGACTATGGAGACATTAAAACATGATTTTATTTTGTTCCAAAAATGATATCATTGTGTAAAACTTAAATGAATAAATAAAATGTATACATATTATGCATCGCTGCGTCCGTAACAACCTGCTCTATAGAAATAGCACTCGATCTAACCTGTCAGATCAACTATGCAAATAACAAAAAATATAAACGGTCCCAAAACAGCTATTTTTTTTTGCAAATTTTCCATTTTAATCAAATTTTTCAGTAACAAAGCAAGGGTTAACTTCCAAACAAAACTCAATATTCATTACCCTGATTCTGTAGTTTGCAGAAACACCCCATATGTGGTCATAAACTGCTGTGTGGCCAATCGGCAGGGCGTAGAAGGAAGGGAACGCCATATGGTTTTTGGAAGGCAGATTTGGCTGGACTGGTTTTTTGATACCATGTCCCATTTGAAGCCCCCCTGATCCACCCCTACAGTAGAAACTCCAAAAAAGTGACCCCATTTTGGAAACTACAGGATAAGGTGGCAGTTTTGTTTTTACTATTTTAGGGTAAATATGATTTTTGGTTGCTCTATGTTACACTTTTTTTGAGGCAAGGTAACAAAAAATAGAAATTCTGAAATTTCATCTTCATTTGCCAATAACTCTTATGGAACACCTAAAGGGTTTAAAAAAAATTGTAAAATCGGTTTTGAATACCTTGAGGGGTGTAGTTTCTAGAATTGCGTGGTTTCTATTATTTAAGCCTCACAAAGTGACTTCAGACCTGAACTGGTCCCTAGAAATTGGGTTTTTGAAAATTTCTGAAAAATTTCAAGATTTGCTTCTAAACTTTTAAGCCTTGTAACGTCCCCAAAAAATGAAATGACATTCCCAAAATGATCGATACATGAAGTAGACATATCAGGAATGTAAATCACTAACTTTTTTTGGCTGTATTACAATGTGTTATTGAAGTAGAGAAATTGAAACTTGGAAAATTGTACATTTTTAAGAATTTTTGGTAAATTTGGTATTTTTTTACTCCATTTTACCACTGTCATGAAGTACAATATGTCACGAAAAAACATTCTCAGAATGGCCTGGATAAGTAAAAGCGTTTAAAAGTTATCACCATATAAAGTGACACTGGTCAGATTTGCAAAAAATGGTCTGGTCCTTAAGATGAAATATGGCTGTGTCCTTAAGGGGTTAATATCTGATCAGCAGGGGTCCAACTAGGGTTGCATCGGGTATCAAACTTTCGAGACCCAATCAATCCATTTTTTCCCTGATTAATACTTCCCCGTCACGCTGCCATTGGCTGCTCCACCAATCCCGACACTGGATGTTTTCATCTGCGCACAGGGAAAAGCAGCAGCGGCGGTGTGAGAAACAGGAGCGGCATGGGGAGCCAAGTAAGCAGATTCAGTGTGAGGGGCCCGGGCATATGGGGGACATTTTTTAGTCTCAGATAACCCCTTTAAGGGTTAATCATATGCACTGGTGGTGCAGTGCCGCCCAGGCCCCCCACCCCCTCAGTATTATAATCATGTTAATTATCTTCATTGGTGGCACAGTGGCCATAGGGTCATCCCTTCCTCAGTATTCTCATTGGTGGCAGTTTCCAATCAGAGCCCCAGCATTGAAATCGTGGCCTCTGATCAGTTACCATGGCAGCCAGGACACCACTAAAGCCATCCATGGTTGCCATGGTAAGCTCCCTAATGCTGTGAGCATAAAGCACAGCGCAACAGGCACAGTGTAAAATCCTATTCTCCCTAAGGGCCCTTGCAGACGAGCGGATGCAGTTCGTGTTATCCACAGCAAGAATGAGAGCCAAGCTGCGCGGTGGACATCAGAGGCACGAAGCAGTAACATGATAGATACTGCTCTGTGCCTCCCTGTGACCTTTTTACTACAAAATCATAGTGCGATAAAGTTGTCCCGGTGATTTTGTAGTAAAAGGGTCACAGAGAGGCACGGAGCAGTATCTATCATGTTACTGCTTCGTGCCTCTGATGTCCACCGCGCAGCTTGGCTTTCATTCTCGCTGCGGATAACACGGAGTGCATCCGCTCGTCTGAAAGGGCCCTAATAGATCTCTATTCGGGTGCCTATGACAAGGGATTAAAAGGTCCCAGGGGGGAAATAGTTCTTTAAAAAAAAGTAAAAAAAAAAACTAAAATTATAAAAATTTTAAATCTCGCTTTTTCCCAATTTTACATATGAAAATGTATAAACAATAAAAAAATAAACATATTAGGCATCGCAACATGTGAAAAAGTCCAAACTATTAAAAAATATATCATGCAGGGGCGTGGCTAGCGGCGCATGGCGGTGGCTGTGTGGGACACCAGCCCTGGAGCATTACAGCCCAAAAGCAGCACAAAGTGGCACCTGACTGCCTCAAATTCAGGCCCGCTACGTCTGGCTTACCTCCTGCCGACTGCTTGATGCCGAAAAAGAAGGGAAAGAAGAGCCCATTGAATCTCACCCATATTTTTTACAGCAGTGGATCCCTCACAAGATGGCGCCGCACTTCCTCCGGAAACAACACAGGGTGAGCACAAATCCCCAAGCAGTTCCGCGGCCTCGTTAGCAGTAAGGGGGCAAAGATCACGGGGATGGACATCTGAATCCAGCCCTGGGTCGTCCACGGGAGGGAATCTCTCCGAAACACATGATAGTGTGTCCTCAATTACCAAGGCCTCCAGGAGCCATGTTACTACAGTAGGCCGGTTAACGGGGAAACAACAAGCTACCACAGCCACCAGTCCTTGCTCCACTATAGGGGGAGAATTTTCTATAAGCCCCTGCTGGCTGATTTAAAACTGGCCATTCAAAAAGATTTCAGGTCAGCTATTTCTGAATTACAACATGAGATCACCTCTCTGGGTAATCGTACTGATCATATAGAGCAGGGGTGCACAACCTTTTCTGGTTGGGGGCCACATTGTCAGCCTGAACCAATTCCAAGGGCCGAAAATAAACCTTAAAGGGGTATTACTAACTGAAATATTATATTTATGGCATATTGAACATACAGTATATACCATAAATATCTAGTTACACTTCTAGTACTCCCATCTAATGGGACAATACATGAAAGATTCATGTGAGCAGCCACAAGACATAGACATACTTGTCTTGTTACCAGATGGCTGGGGGCTACATAGAATGGTATCGAGGGCCGCATTTGGCCCGTGGGCCACAGGTTGTGCACCCCTGATATAGAGCCTAAAATGGCGGAGTTCACTGTGGCCTATAATGAGATCGTAGATGTGGCCAATAATCTAGAAGAAGAAATCTCTGCATTTAAAAATAAAATTGCAGATATGGAAGATCATTCACGGCGCAATAATCCGTTTTAGGGGAGTGTCAGAGGAGAGAAAACCTGAAAGATTACCTCACAGATTTATTTGCAGCCCTTTTACCCCAAGCCAGCACTATTGACTTTCTGATAGGGATCATCGTCTGCCAAAACCCAAAACGCTCCTAGCAGACATACATAGAGACGTTATAGCCCGCATACATTTTTTTATGTAAAAGAACAGCTGCTGAAAGCTATGCACAGGGGACCGATCCTTCCAGAAAGATTCAAAAACATGCCGATATCAGCAGCCACACTCGTTAAAAGGCAGGAATATAATAAAGTCACAAAGCTGTTCAGGGATCACAAAATCCCTTACAAATGGAGCTTTCCTGTTAAGGATCATCACCAAAGATGGAGGGAAGCATGTTCTCTCTTCACCAAGAGACGGTCTTCAAATGTGTAGAGAATGGAATCTACTCAGAGGACGAAACCGCGAACCTCGGTGAAAAGACAGGTTCAACAACATATCCCTGAAGAGTGGACCACAGTGACTTACAGAAAAAGGCGTACGGTCTAACTCTATTCCAGGCAAGCCGGAGCATTGCTCTTATTTTTATTATGTTTATTTTTGTTCTCTCCCAGTTTTCTATTTTTTTATATGTTTTATACTCTCTACCTAGTGAACAAAGGCGAACGCTCATCTATGTGCCATTTGTACATGTGATTGTAGTGGTACTGTATATAACGGGAACTACACCACATCATCCACTATTCTATTGTTATGGGTTTTAAAATAATATCGCTGAATGTTAAGGGACTTAATTCACCTTCCAAAAGAGCGATGCTCTGGAAAGAGGTTAAAGCTCTAGGTGGAGATGTGGTATGCATTCAAGAATTTAATATATAATATATATTTAATAATAACAATATGCATGAGCGTTTTAAAATAATATCGCTGAATGTTCACCTTTCAAAAAAATGATGCTCTGGAAATAGATTAAAGCTCTAGGTGGAGATGTGGTATGCATTCAAGAAACGCATTTGAGATCGGCGGATCTCAAATAAATATTTCCCCTATGTATATTCAGTGGCTGCGCCTAATAAAAAAGGAAGAGTCACAATTGCTGTTAAAAACACAGTGGCCTTTATTTTACAAAAAGGTATGGTGGATGATGGGGGTACATTAGTTGTCTTACATTGCACTATTAATAACGCAAAGTATACCTTGGTCGCACTTTACGCTCCCAATAGAGGTCAAGAACATTTCCTCAGTTCGGTACTAGTCAAAATATCTAAAGATACATTTGGGTCCTTGATAGTGATGTGGGATTTTAACAAACCCATGTGGCCATCGATGGGCTCTACATCTAAAATACCCCATAAAGAACCAACTTCACTATATTCCATATTACATAAAAATTGCATATTTGGTGCATACAACATCCCTCAGATAGGGACTACACGTTTTTCTCCAATCCTCAACAGATATATACCAGAATCGATTCCTTTCTTATAGACAAGTCCCTCTTACACCAAATCAGTTAGTCTGCCATCCACACTATATCATGGTCTGACCATGCCCCTATCACCATGTCTGTGACTAAACACTTAAGCTTGAGTCCCTTTTTGCCAAGGAGACTGAATAACTACATTCTTACCCACAATACCTATAGGCCGCAGATGCACCATTTTATTGAATATTATTTTGCCTTTAATGATAATTATATCATCTCAAATAGTACACTTTGGTGTGCCATGAAAGGGGGCACTTTGTCCAACAATAAATCAGGAGCCCTATCAGCCTGCCACCTTAAATCTCAAACCCTAAAATCTAGAATACCAAAACTGCATGGCCAAAATGGAACCAACCTTATGGATCCCAGGGGAATGGCTAATTCCTTTGCTAGCTACTATAATACTCTATACAACTTGAAAGACGACAATGTCACACACCAACCGACACACTGTGGAATCGTGTCCTCTCTAAATCGAATCTCCTTACCTAGAATCTCCACAACTCATGAACAACAATTATCTGCGGAAATTACTGAACAGGAGGTAATGAAGCTTATTGATTCATTGCCTTTACATAAATCCCTGGGTCCAGATGGAATGACTGGTGAATTTTATAAGACTCACAAACTCCTTATTCCTCCCTATTTAACTAAAGTATATAATTACATATTCAGAACAGGTAAATTCCCATCAAAAATGTTGGAAGCACTAAACCGGGGAAATCACCAGATACACCTGCTAACTTTAGCCCTATCTCACTTCTGAAAGTCGACTTAAAATTATATGCAAGGATCTGAGCACATAGACTAAATGACATTCTCCCCACAGTAATACGTAATGATCAAGGGGGCTTTGTAAACGGGCGTCAAGCATCTGATGGGACTTGTAGATTTCTAAATATCCTGTTGGTGGTGGCTAAACGTCGGACGCCTTCTCTGTATCTCTCTTTGGACGCAGAGAAGTCATTAAGTAGGATTCATTGGGGCTATATTAAGGAGGTACTTGGGAAATTTGGATTTCCCCCTGCTCTCCTTACCCCTATTATGGCATTATACACCAACCCAACTGCAAACGTTTTTACGTTCTATCTCAGACCCATTGTTACGACTAGAGGATGTGGATCCTCTGTGTCAGCTGATAGAGGACTAGGAGTTTGCCCAATATTGCTGACTGCTGACTCTCAGAGTCAGGACACAGGTATTTGCACCAGTCACCCAGAATGCAGCTAACTGCAGCAATGTGTGAACAGAGTCCAACAAATGCGGAATAAAAGAACAGAAGGTCTTTACTGGCAGACTGTTATACAAAAGTCACTTGAGATACAGGCAAAACAAAGTTCAGAGTAATGCAGTGTGCAGATTAAAGCCGTCTCGTTGTCAGGCAGTGCAGGGTCAGGAATCCAGGCAGACTTACAGGAGACGATGGGCAGAAGCGTAGTCAGACGATGCAGTGGTTGATAATCCAGGTGATCCAACAAACAGATGGCAGGCAGATACGTAGTCAAACTGAGCAGGGGTCAATAGTCCAGGCAATCCAGCAAGTAGACAGTAGGCAGAGTCAGGGTCCAGCAAAGCATGGGTCAGAATCCAGGAAATCCAATAAACAGACACGGAGGGACGCTTCAGCGGGAGTCAAGAGGTACAACAACCACGCTTGGGCACTCCCTCCAGAGTGAAGCTGCCCTAAATACTCAAAGCCCCACCTATGGGTGGGGAGGATAATCAGGACCAGCTGCTTATCCCCTATAAGACAGGGAGTGGTGCACACGCGTGCTCTATAGCGCCTCAGATGACACCTGGTAGTGAGGATGGATGCGGCGATATGCCGGAGGACGCCTGCGTCTCTTATAAGGTAGGCCAGCCCTGGGACCCATGGTGCTGTGCTGTGCAGACAGGGATCTGTCCTCCTGTGGTGGGGACACAGAGCAAATGCTCTAATGGAGTTGGACAAGGGTGTCCACTGTTCCCTCTCATTTTTGACATGGTCCTGGAACCCTTAACCCAACATATTAGCTCATCTCCGGATATTGAGGGCATTAGAATAGGTTCAGAAAACCATAAAATTGGTCCCCTGTAATAGATCATCTTGCACACTTTACCAAAGTTAGCTACTACAAGCTCAATACTACCAAATCCTGGGGATGGGCATAGATGAGAAATTACAGTCAATCTTACAGCAGCAATACCCCTTCCGATGCACAACTGAGGGAGTTCCGTATTTGGGGATAACTTTAACATTCCCTTCTACCTAGCTTCAGCTTACAAATTACGAGACCTTCACTTATCCCTAAAATGAAAAAGTACTTATCCAGTATAACAGCACCATTTATGTCATGGTTTGGGAGAAAGAATTTGCTATCCACTTATGTTTTACCACAAATCCTATATGTTATGCAGGCCCTCCCAATTCACTTGCCCCCTCTATATTTTACTCACCTCAGGAGCATCTTTACCTCATTTCTTTGGAAAAAAAAAGACGACCGAGGTTAGCATACTCTTTATTGTTGCAAAAGAAAAACAAAGGAGGTATCTCACTCCCTGACTTGTCCTTATATTACATGTATATACAATTGTCTAGGTGGGTGCAATTAACCAATACTAATCTGGCCTCCCCTCACCTCGATGCTGAAAGAGCATTGATGGGCATATCCCAACACGAATTTCTATGGATACAGTACTGGTAAAACCCCCAATGGAAAACAATCAGCATCCTGACAAAAAGTATGCTTCAGACATGTCATAGAATCGCACTTCTTCCACATAATTCAGGTAGTCTATCGAAACTAACCCCACTCAGCGCCTTACCTGGTTTCCTTTATTCAAAGGTAACCCCTGAGGAGAGCTGGTGGCACAAATTGCATAAGGGGAGAATTGGTGAATTTTTTAAGTCCACACATATGTCAACCCTTGCTGACATCTTCAGTAAACTAAACCTAGGAGTTCCTTCCTCTATCCAGGTCCTAGATTTTATGAACACATGCAATAAACTCAAAAACAAACTCTCTCACCCATTAGCAGATTCAAATTGGTTAGAAAATGTAACGTTACTCCATTCTCCCCCACGGAAAGCTCTTTCCATGATTTACACTAACCTACTTAATGCCCAATGTGTATCGAAACCTCACTACCTGTTACAATGGGAGAGGGAACTGAATAAGAAATTCTCAGTTGAGGAATCTAAATTTTAGTTTTAGCTAATGCCAGCGGTTTCAGGAAAATTCTTACAAGACAATCACGAGGTGGTACAAAAAGCTGGAATTCCTCTTCTCTGTAGGTCTCTCGCCTAGAAATAAATGTTGGAGATGCCAAAGTGGGGAGGGCACCATGCTCCACATCTGGTGAATGTGTCCACTGATAACCCAGTACTGGACAGAAGTAGGGAACTCCATAAATAACATATGCTCTATGTCCATCTCGTTTACTCCAGAATTAGTATTGCTTTGGCTACCAACAAAATCTTTTAAACCATCAAAGAACAATTTGGCTACACATATGATTGCTGTGGCCAAATTTCTAATTCCTGTCAAATGGAGGGACACCTCCCACTCTAGATAAAATGTGACAATTGAACAGAATGGAAGAGTTAGCAGGGTGGGAATTTAAAAATAGAGCTACCTACTTACAAACTTGGCGGGATTCACAAGTGGGTAAGGGAGAATATACAAGAAGTGTGGAGAAGAACCATACAATTTTGTGCCTGTAACCTGATATTATTCTATGTCCTCTTAAGACTTCGGCCATAACCGGTGCACCAAACCTACTATTAAGATTTATTGTCGGGAATCGAACCTGTGACCAGTCATGTCCCAGGCGGTAGCTCTAGCCACTAGACTACCAGCCCTTCTGGACTTTTTCTCCTGCTGAACTCTTTGATCTATCTTGCTCCAGCCTATTCTTGTTCATCAGTCTTGATTCCGTGCACCTGTTACTTCCCCTTCATAAGCCCAGCCTCTAGCACCAGACCTCTGCTGGTTATTGTGCCTCCAAGCCTGTAGCAAGCTTCCTCTCTGCTCCTCCACGACTACTGCTGTTTACCTTTGTTGCCGACCCAGACCGTTTGACCTCGCTGAACTGCCACCTGCATTGAGCCTTTGCCTTCCACCGACCACGCCTCTGTCTACTCCTGCTGTTACCTCGCTGCCATCTCTACTGCCGACCCGAACTGATCGACCACGCTACCTGCCTCCTGCTTCTGTGGGTCTTTGCCACTGGACTCCAACCACCAGCCGGCTGTCCTCTGACTCAGGTGAGCCAAGGACCGTTACAGAATAACCAGCCCTACCATGGAGTCCGCAATGGCCACTCTGCGCAAGCAGGTTACCGAACTGCAGGAATTCGGTACTACGTACCAGGAGGAATTTGCCCAGCTCCAAGGCGTTGTCCGAAGCCAACAAAGGGAGATTATTGAACTTCAGAGGCAACTCCTGGACGTCCGCAGCACGGCCGCAGATACTCGCATGCCACTCCCATCAAAATTCGGCGGCAACAGACGCCAGTATCGGGGGTTTCTAAACCAATGCCGCATCTATTTTCAGATATACCCGGGCCCCTTCATTACCGAGAGAAGGAAGGTGCTATTCATGGTTAATCTCCTGACGGATGAAGCACTAGCATGGGCATCACCATACGTGGAGACTAACAGTCAGCTCCTGGACGACCTAAACAATTTTATTGCCGCCATGAGCCAAGTCTTCGATGACCCCAACCTCTGTGCAACAGCTGAGGCGCGACTACATAGTTTATGGCAAGGGAGACGCTCCGTTGCTGAATACACCGCCGAATTTCGCTGCTGGGTCACAGACACCACCTGGAACCCAGCTGCACAGAGCAGCCAGTTCCGGCGACAGTTCCTGTCAGAATTAATAAAAGATGAACTCGCCAGAGTTGAGGCCCCGGACAGTCTGGATGACTTCATTCAGTTATGCATCCGGATAGACCAAAGGCTGTCTGAGAGAAAGAAAGAACGACTCTGGTCCTTGGACCACAGGCCCACTTACTCCTTCTCCTCTACCGCCCAACGCGACCTCCAGCCAGCAACTGAACCTATGCAGGTCGACGCACTACGCAGGTCTCTATCCACAGCTGAGAAGGAGAGACGGCTGGCCGAAAACTTCTGCCTCTACTGTGGGGAGCCAGGTCATTTTGCCATTAAATGTCCCAATAAGATCCGAAAGACTATTGCTGTCACGGAGCTAAAGGAGCAACCACTGACTCCAGCCCCACCAGCAGCCCCTGAAAATAACAACACGGCAGCTCATGGATCCCATTTCATCATCCCCATCCTCTTCGACATTGAGGGGCAACAACTCTCCTGTTCAGCGATGTTAGACTCGGGGGCAGGAGCCAACTTCATGGATCTAACCTTCGCTCGTGAACAGAACATTCCATTGACAGTCAAGGCAGCTCCCGTTGACCTGGAAACCGTCAACGGATCCCTGCTCTCCTCAGGGCCGGCTACTCACGAGACCATTGAGCTACAGCTCCTCATAGAACCCAATCACTGTGAAAAGATCCACTTCTCTCTGATCACTTCCCTAAAGTTCCCGGTGATCCTGGGCATTTCATGGTTGGCCACCCACAACCCCTCGGTGGATTGGGAAACCCGCTGCTTACGGTTTCCGTCCGAGTTTTGTTCGCTCAATTGCTCCCACAAACCCGTCCTTCCATCCGAAGACATGACTATCTCTGAAGTATCCGTCAGGAATCTACTACCCCCTCAATATCGTGAGTTCCAAGATGTCTGCGACAAGAAAAACGCAGACAAGCTGCCGCCACACTGACCCTATGACTGCCCAATAGAACTGTTGCCCGGGGCCGAAATACCCTTTGGCAGTATCTATTCCCTCTCAGAGCCTGAACTCAAGGCTCTGAAAGAATACCTGGACGAGGACCTAAAGAAAGGGTTCATCTGGCCCTCTACCTCCCCAGCAGGAGCCCCCTTTTTCTTTGTGGAGAAAAAAGACTCATCCTTGCGTCCCTGCATTGACTACAGGAAGCTAAACGACATAACCGTTAAGAACCGGTACCCGCTCCCGCTGATTTAACTCCTCGAGAGACTCCGGGTAGCGAAAATCTTCACCAAACTTGACCTTCGAGGGGCCTACAACCTTGTCCGAATCCGCCCTGGGGACGAATGGAAGACCGCCTTCCGGACACGTTATGGTCACTTCGAGTACCTGGTCATGCCTTTCGGACTTTGTAATGCTCCCGCCACCTTCCAGCACTTACATAATGATGTCCTCAGGGACATGCTGGATCTGTTTGTAGTCGTTTACCTGGACGACATCTTGATCTTCTCAGAAGACCTTGAACAGCACCGCGAACATGTCCGCAGGGTATTGCAGAAACTCCGCCAGAACTCTCTTTATATCAAACTCGAGAAATGTGAGTTTGAGCGAACCACCACTCAGTTCCTCGGGTACATCATCTCCCCAGAGGGCCTAAGTATGGACCCAAGGAAGGTCCAAGCCGTGTTGGACTGGCCCATTCCAAGAAACGTGAAGGAGGTACAAAGATTTATTGGCTTCGCCAACTTTTATCGGAAGTTTATCCGGGACTTCTCCAAGGTCATCGCACCGATCACCCAACTCACCAAAAAGGCAGTCCCCTTCTCCTGGACACCCAAGGCCCAGGAGGCCTTCACGAGTTGAAACTCCTCTTCACTTCTGCTCCAATCCTAGTCCACCCGAACCCCGAGTTGCCTTTTACTATCGAAGTGGATGCATCTGACTCCGCGGTAGGGGCAGTTCTGTCACAACGGACAGGGGAGAAGATGCTACTACACCCGTGCGCATATTTCTCTCGCCAGATGTCCCCCTCCGAGAAGAACTACGACATCGGGAACAAAGAACTACTGGCGATCAAGGAAGCCTTCTCCGAGTGGAGACACCTGCTGGAGGGAGCTGCCAACCCCATAATCGTACTAACCGACCACAAAAACCTCGAGTTCATCCGCAGCGCTAAGAGACTCACAGCCAGACAGGCCAGATGGAGCCTATTCTTTTCCCGCTTCAACTTTCTCATCACATATCGCCCGGATCAAAAACGGCAAAGGCTGACGCCCTCTCCAGAATGTTTTTGGAGCCCTCACAGAGTAATAAGGGCCAAGACAACATCCTATCCGAGAAAAGTGTTGTGGGGGCCACCTACTCTAAAGAACTCCTGGTCACAATCAAAGAAGGATACGAAAATGACCCCTTCCTCACCCACCCCACAAGGAATGTCAGCCTCACGTTTAAAAATGGTCATTGGTTTCATCAGGACCTACAACTTTATGTACCAGAAATCGCACGACTCGAAGTGCTCAAACTTAACCATGACTCCAAGCTGGCCGGCCATCTGGGCACAAGAAAGACCCAGGAGCTTCTCTCCCGCTCCTTCTGGTGGCCAACATACAAGGAGGACACCAAGAAGTACATCTCCTCGTGCACGGTCTGTGCCCGCAATAAGACTCCTCGTTCCTCTCCCGTGGGTCTGTTACAACCCCTCCCAATTCCCTCCCGCCCCTGGGGCTCGATCTCCATGGACTTTGTGGTAGACCTTCCTCCTTCAAAAGTGATGAACACGACCTGGTCGTGGTCGACCGCCTCACCAAAATGGCCCATTTCATCCCCTACAAGGGCCTACCCACGGCCAAACAGACGGCTGATCTTGTCCTCAAAGAGGTCTTCAGGCTGCATGGGATTCCGGACGACGTGGTCTCAGACCGAGGCATACAATTTACCCCAAAGTTCTGGAAGGACTTCTGCCTGGCGCTCGGGGTTAAAGTGAACCTTTCCTCCGCTTTCCACCCTCAGTAAAACGGGCAGACGGAGAGAACTAACCAGACCTTAGAGCAGTACCTACGCTGTTTCAGCTCCCACCTGCAGGATGACTGGCTTGACCATCTCCCCACAGCCAAGTTCGCCTACAACAATGCTGAGCACAGCTCAACCAAGCACAGCCCTTTCTTTGGTAACACAGGCTCGCACCCCGTGTTCATTCCCCACCTGCCCGTCGCCTCCACCCTCCCAGCAGTGGCCGAGCGCCTAACAACCCTACAGGAGGCACAAAAGGACATAATAGACAACCTCCAGCTCGCCCAGAGGCGCTTTAAACAGGGAGCAGACAGGCGCCGCAAACCCACCCCGGGCTTCCATGTAGGAGACAAGGTATGGCTGTCCACCAGGAACCTCAGACTGAAGGTCCCCTCCAAAAGTTAGCCCCAAAATACATGGGTCCGTTCCAGGTCACCGCACAAATCAATGAGGTCACGTTCCGGCTTGACCTTCCGGATTCCATTAGGGTGCACCCTGTCTTCCATTGCTCCCTCCTCAAGCCATACGTGGAGAATACCTTCACTGGCCGCCACTCTCCCCCTCCACCACCCGTGAGGGTACAAGGTGAGGAAGAGTTCATTGTCGAGAAGATCCTCGACTCCAGGATCCACCGAGGAAAATTGCAATATCTAATTGGGTGGGAGGGCTACCCTCCCGAGGATAACTCCTGGGAGCCTGAAGAAAATGTCCACGCCCCCAGACTGGTAAGAGTTTCACCAACAGCACCTTGGTAAGCCTGCCCCCATGGTGCCCGGAGGTCACCTTGGAAGGGGGGGAGTACTGTCGGGAATCGAACCTGTGACCAGTCATGTCCCAGGCGGTAGCTCTAGCCACTAGACTACCAGCCCTTCTGGACTTTTCCTCCTGCTGAACTCTTTGATCTATCTTGCTCCAGCCTACTCTTGTTCATCAGTCTTGATTCCGTGCACCTGTTACTTCCCCTTTATAAGCCCAGCCTCTAGCACCAGACGTCTGCTGGTTATTGTGCCTCCAAGCCTGTAGCAAGCTTCCTCTCTGCTCCTCCACGACTACTGCTGTTTACCTTTGTTGCCGACCTGGACCGTTTGACCTCGCTGAACTGCCGCCTGCATTGACCCTTTGCCTTCCACCGACCACGCCTCTGTCTACTCCTGCTGTTACCTCGCTGCCATCTCTACTGCCGACCCGGATTGATCGACCACGCTACCTGCCTCCTGCTTCTGTGGGTCTTTGCCACTGGACTCCAACCACCAGCCGGCTGTCCTCTGACTCAGGTGAGCCAAGGACCGTTACATTTATGTCCATACTTTGTCATCCATTGCTCGTTGAGATATATGCACCTTTATTAGTTGTCAAAACAACACTCGCGGACTCCATTTATAGTTCGTTGTTATGTTACTTTATTTTACAGTTCTCTCTCTCTCTCTGATTTTCTCTCATCTAGCCATCTTATGATAATCCAGAGAGGCCACATGGGACTCAATGCTACTATTCTTGATCTTGTGTCAATATTTCATATGTATGCATATGCTCTCTCTCGATATTGTATAAGGTATTGTCAATATTGTGCCTTGTCTGATTATATTTTTCTATAAATAAAAAGAGAATGAACAAACAAATTACCAGACCTTAACTAAACAACTCCTTACTGACATCAAATCCTTCTCGATGTATTGTATCTCTTGGTTGGGTCGTATTTCTGCTGTCAAGATGTTTCTATTCCCTAAGATATTATATTATTTCCGTTGTTTGCCTATCTTTGTCCCCCTCCAAGTAAAAAAAAATGCAAAGCATAATACTTAATTTGATTTGGGCTAATGGTAGACTGAGAGAGAGTATCTGCCTCTACTCTATTTCTCCCTATATCACATGGTGGCCTGGGATGCCCATCTATTCTGATGTATTATAGAGCAACCATCTTAGACCAGCTCAAACATCTATGGATAAATGATACTAGTAAACAATGGGTGAATATGGAGAATCACTTAGTGGGGACAACCAATATGAAGCTCTTTATGTGGAGCACCACTTTGAGCAGAAGGCCTCCCCTATCCCCTCACTGCCTTTCCAAGCAGGAACCAATTTGTGGACTAGATGTTCCTTTATCAGGACATTAATTCTCCTACGACATCCTGCTACTCAATTATAGGTCCTACAAGCACTAATAATCCCAGGCCTTGACTTATCAGGATGGATAGACAAGGGGATTGACAAGCTAAGGAAGATTCTTAAAAAACAGATACTTTTTCCTTTCTCACAGATTATGGAAAACTTTGCTTTGATCAGAGAGATTTCTGTAAGTATCTCCAGTTAAAACATTTGTTGCACACACTAAAACATTCTCCCATTTCACCCACTACCAGTTTTGAAAGCTTCTTCCTCAACTCATCTTTGAAAAAGAAAGGGTTGTCTAAAAGCTATCAAGCGATATGGTCTCTCCACACATCAGAGTCCTTACCATTCCAAACCAAATGGGAATCAGATCTAGGAAGTTTCTCCACCATGGAGCAGTGGCATAATATATTTACACTTAGTGTCACTACTTCCAAATGTATCAATTAGGGTTGTTTCGGGTATCGAACTTTCGATACCCAATCGATACTTTTATGCCAGTATCGATTCCGTATCGGGATGTTCGTTTTTTCGATACTAGACCGCGCTACTGCGCAGTCTAGTATCTCCTGTTATGGGAGGACACTGCGTGTGCAGCGCTCCGCACATGCTGTTTTCCCTGAGGCCGTAGATAGTGGAGAAGGAGGGAGGTAGGGAATCCCTCCCTCCTATGATGCAGCCGCGGGTGATTAGTGCAGGAGGAGGAACATGGGAGGAGAGAACTGCTGCGCCATGCGAACGGCAGCAGCCTCCTCCTCCTCTTGTGTGCTCCTCCGCTTTCCTCAGTGTTCTGTGCCCTCCTCCTCCGCCTGCAACAAGTACACGTCCTGCCGCTCTGCCCCCGGTCTTGCCGCTCTGCCCCCAGTCCTGCCCACACAATGATTATTAGCCTTTAATACAGATACAGGAGGCGGGTGCCGGCGGTATCCGCCTCCTGTATCTGTATTAAAGGCTAATAATGATTATGTGGGCAGTGCGACCCCCCCCCCTCCCCCCGTATTAAACTAAATGAGTGGGCAGGGTGCCCTCAATCCTGCCCAGTATTCCCTCCTCCCAGTATTAAAGTATTTAGATCATTGGTGGCAGTGGCCACAGGGTCCCCTCCATTGGTGGCAGTGGCCACAGGGTCCCCTCCATTAGTGACAGTGGCAGTTCCCCATGGCAGCCAGGGCTTCAGTAGCATCCTGCCATGGTAACCGATCGGAGCCCTACATTGCGATCGGTTACCATTCCAGCTAGGATGCTACTGAAGCCCTGACTGCTATGGTCAGCTCCCTGCTGCTGTGTGCACAGGGCAGCAGGGAGAGTGTGAGATCCTATTCACCCTGATAGAGATCCATTAGGGTGAATAGGGCAAGAGATGAAAAGATCCCAGGTTCTACCCCTAAGGGGGGAAATAGTAAATAAAAATTAAATAAAAAGTAATAATAATTTAAAAAAAAAACACACACACACACACCGAAATATTAAGTATAAATCGCCGCCTTTTCCAATTTTACATCTAAAATATATAGATAAACATATAACATATTGCCATAGCTAAAGTCCGACTCCAAACTGTTAAAAAAAAATAAAACCTATGCTGTGAACGTCGTAACAGAAAAGTAAAAAAATGCGCAATTCACTAATTATTTTTTTTTTGGGAGTTTTTTTTACCCCGTGATATCGAATAGTATCGCAATACTTTTTTATGGTATCGATACCGAATCAAAATTTTGGTATCGAAACAACTCTAGTATCAATCATTTGGAGGCATTGAGAAAGCTTTTATACAGGTGGTACTACACACCATACCGCTTATCTAGGATTATTCCTTAGACCTCTCCAATGAGTTGGAGTTGCACTAAAGAACGTTGTTACATATCTGGTGGCACTGCTCTGGACTGGGGAATGTTTGGAATGGTATATTGCCCGTTTGTTGAGACAAGCAACTGGATCTACACTCTTATGGGGCCCAGAAGTAGCTCTACTTTCTTTAGGATTAGAGAATTTGTCCATCGAAGACATTACCATCATATCTCATGTCCTTACAGTAACCAGGACATTAATTGCACAACGATGGAAATCTACTAACCTCCCTGTTTTAACCCCTTAAGGACTAGACTGATTTTTGCAAATCTGACATGTGTCACTTTGTGGTGACAACTTTAAAACGCTTTTACTTATCCAAGCCATTCTGATTGTTTTCTCGTCACATATTTTACTTTATGACAGTGGTAAATTTGAATCAAAATATTTCATTTTTATTTATAAAAAAAAAATTACCAAATTTACCAAATATTTTGAAAAATTCGCAACTTTCCAAAGTTTCAATTTCTCTGCTTTTAAAACAGATAATGATACATCATAAAATAATTATTACTTTACATTTCCCATATGTTTACTTCATGTTTGGATCATTTTGTGAATGCCATTTTATTTTTTGGGGACGTTAGAAGGCTTAGAAATTTAGAAGAAAATCTTGACATTTTTCAGAACATTTCCAAAAACCACTTTTTAAGGACCAGTTCAAGGTATTCAAAACTGATTTTACTAATGTTGTTAACCCTTTAGGTGTCCCACAAGAAAATGGAGATGAAATTTCGGAATTTCACTTTTTTGTCAGACTTTCCATTTTAATTATTTTTTTCCGCTAACAAAGCAAAGGTTAACAGACAAACAATACTCAATATTTATTGCCCTGATTCTGTAGATTACAGAAACACCCCATATGCGGTCGTAAACTGCTGTATGGCCACACGGAAGGGCGCAGAAGGAAAGGAACGCCATATGGTTTTTGGGGGGCAGATTTTACTGGGATAATTTTAACCAGCTCTGGACCGCCTCACGCAGAATCGCGTGATCTCGACGGCCGGGTTATTCTTCAGCAACGCATCGGCACGTCATCTCGCGAGGATCGCAATGGCAGGAACTTTAACTACAGCCTGCCAGCGCTGATCATGCACTGGCAGGCTGTAGATGTTAAAAATAACGGCATCTGAATAGCATATCAGACGCGGTTTTGTAAACAGCGTCTGATATGCCTTCTGCCTGCTCCTCAAGACAAGAATAGGACATGCTCTATCTTTTGCGGAGCTGCGGCATGATGTTTCGGGGCTGAAACCCGGAAGTTTTGCGGAATAGATGTGGACATTTTTATGGATGTGTGAATGGAGCCTTACTTCGCAAGCACTCCTATGTCCTTTCCTCTCTTTTTTTTTTTTTTTTTTTTATTTTTTTTTTTTTTTTGGAAGAGATTTTTTCATCCACATTGATTGATGCGAATGAAGAAATCTGTGCCATAAATTTTTTTTTTTTTCAGCCCAGAGGCTGAACGGAAAAAAAAAATCTCATTACCCGTATGCTCAATATAAGGAGAATAGCAGAAACTCCTCATGCTGGCCATACATGTAATGACTGACCCTCAAATGCCAGGGCAGTACAAATACCTCACATGTGACCCCATTTTGGAAAGAAGACACCCCAAGGTATTCCGTGAGAGGTATGGTGAGTTCATGTAAAATTAAATTTTTTGTCACAAGTTAGTGGAATATGAGACTTTGTAAGAAAAAAAAAATCAATTTCCGCTAACTTGTGCCAAAAAAGAATCTTCTATGAACTTGCCATGCCCCTCACGGAATACCATGTGGTGTGTTCTTTGTAAAATGGGATCACTTGTGGGGTATTTATACTGCCCAGGCATTTTAGGGGTCCCTAAAGTGTGAGAAGTCGTTTGGAATCCAAATGCGTAAAAATGCCCTGTGAAATCCTAATGGTACTCATTGGAATTCAGGCCCCTTTGCGCATCTTGGCTGCGAAATAGTGTCACACATGTGGTATCGCCGTACTCAGGAGAAGTAGGGAAATGTGTTTTGGGGTGTATTTTTACATATACCCATGCTGGGTGTGAAAAATATCTCTGTAAATGACAACTTTTTAAAAAAATTTATACAAAGTTGTCAATTTATAGAGATATTTCTCTCACCCAGCATAGGTATATATAAAAATACACCCCAAAACACATTGCTCTACTTCTTCTGAGTACGGCGATACCACGTGTGCCACTTTTCTGCAGCCTAGGTGCGTAAAGGGGTGTAAAGTCCAATGAGTACCTTTAGGCTTTACAGGGTTGCTCACAATTTAGCCCCGCCCAAAATGCCAGAACAGTAAACACACCTCATAAATGACCCCATTTCGGAAAGTAGACACCCCAAGGTATTCACTGAGGGGCATAGTGAGTCCGTGGGAGATTTATTATTTTTTTTGCCATAAGTTAGCAGAAATGGAAACTTTATTATTTTTTCCTCAGAAAGTGTCATTTTCCGCTAACTTGTGAAAACAAATGAAATCATACACGAACTCACCATGCCCCTCCGCAAATACTTTGGAGTGTCTTTTTTCTAAAATGGTGTCATTTGGGGGGTATTTATACTATCCTGGCATTCTAGCACCTGAAGAAACATGACAGGTGCTCAGAAAGTCAGAGCTGCTTCAAAATGCGGAAATTCACTTTTTTGCACCATAGTTTGTAAACGCTATAACTTTTACCCAAACCAATAAATATACACTTATTGCATTTTTTTTTTATCAAAGACATGTAGAACAATAAATTTAGAGAAAGATTTATATAGAAATGTAGTTTTTTTTTTAAAAAATTACAACAGGAAGCGAAAAATGTAATTTTAAGCAAAAATTTAGATTTTTTTTTTTTTTTTTTTTTTTAATTAATATAAAAAAAGTAAAAATGTCAGCAACAATGAAATACCACCAAATGAAAGCTCTATTAGTGAGAAGAAAAGGAGGTAAAATTCATT
The DNA here is from genome assembly GCA_033119425.1 of Bufotes viridis. NCBI lineage: Eukaryota > Metazoa > Chordata > Amphibia > Anura > Bufonidae > Bufotes > Bufotes viridis. The sequence continues at coordinate 223,492,245 of CM065591.1, read as the reverse complement.
TGGGTGGTAAGTTGTATGACCGAGCAATAAACTGTGAAAGTAGTGTAGTGCAGAATTGTAAAAAGTGGCCTAGTCATTAAGGGTGTTTAAGCTAGGGGGGCTGAAATGGTTAAGTTGCCATGTCACATTTGAAGACCCCACTGATGCACCCCTAGAGTAGAAACTCCAAAAAAGTGACCCCATTTTGGAAACTACGGGATAAGGTGGCAGTTTTGTTGGTACTATTTTAGGGTACATATGATTTTTGGTTGCTCTATATTAGGCCCCTTGCAGACGAGTGTGAGCAGATTAGGTCCGGAAGCGTTGCGGATGCCTTCAGTGAAAACTGCGCCATTTCGCAAGAAAGTACATTCAGAAAATCGCAGAATATAGAACATGCTGCGATTTTTACGCAACGCACAAGTGATGCGTGAAAACCAACGCTCATGTACACAGTCCCATTGTAATGAATGGGTCCGGATTCCGTGCGGGCGCAATGCATTCGCATCACGCATTTTACTCGAGCAGAATTCTCGCTAGTGTGAAAGGGGCCTTACACTTTTTGTGAGGTAAGGTAAAAAATAGCTGTTTTGGCACGGTTTTTATTTTTTGCTTTTTACAATGTTCATGTGACAGGTTAGATCATGTGCTATTTTTATAGAGCAGGTTGTTACGGACGTGACAATACAAAATATTACTACTTTTTTTGGTTGTTTGATTTAGTTTTACATAATAAAGCATTTTTGAAAAAAAAAAGATTTTTTTTTTAGTGTCTCTATATACTAAAAGCCATAGTTTATTTTTATTTTTTGGGCAACTGTTTTATGTAGGGGCTCATTTTTTTCATGATGAGATGACTGTTTGGTACTATTTTGGGGTGCGTATCACTTTTTGATCGCTTGGTATTACACTTTTTTGTGATGTAAGGTGACAAAAAATGCCTTTTTTTGCGGTGTTCACCTGAGGGGTTAGTTCATGTGATATTTTTATACAGCAGGTTCTTTCAAACGCAGCGATACCTTATATGTATACTTATTTTTATTTATTTGAGTTTTACACAATAACAGCATTTTTTAAACAAAAAAAAACATGTTCTAGTGTCTCCATATTCTAAGAGCCATAGTTTTTTTTATTTTTTGGGCAATTGTCTTAAGTAGGGTCTCACTTTTTGCGGGATGAGTATTTTTGGGGGTGCGTATGACTTTTTGATCATTTGGAAATACCGTATTTTTCGCCCTATAAGATGCACCGGCCCATAAGACGCACCTAGGTTTTTGGGGAGGAAAATAAGAAAAAAAATATTTTTAACCAAAAGGTGTGCTTTTGGTGGGTTTTGAACTAATGGTGGTCTGTGGATGGCACTGTTATGGGGGGGATCTGTGATGGACACTGTTATGGGGGATCTGTGATGGACACTGTTATGGGGGATCTGTGGATGGCAGTGTTATGGGGGTTCGGGGATGGCAGTGTTATGGGGGATCTGTGGATGACACTGTTATGGGGGATCTGTGGATGACACTGTTATGGGGGATCTGTGGATGACACTGTTATGGGGATCTGTGGATGACACTGTTATGGGGATCTGTGGATGGCACTGTTATGGGGATCTGTGGATGGCACTGTTATGGGGGATCTGTGGATGGCACTGTTATGGGGGATCTGTGGATGGCACTGTTATGGGGGATCTGTGGATGGCACTGTTATGGGGGATCTGTGGATGGCACTGTTATGTGGGATCTGTGGATGACACTGTTATATGGAATCTGTGGATGGCACTGTTATGGGGGATCTGTGGATGACACTGTTATGGGTGATCTGTGGATGGCATCCACAGATCCCCCATCCTATAACAGTGCCGTCCACAGACCCCACATCCCATAACAGTGCCATTCACAGACCCGCCACCCCTTAACAGTGCCATCCACAGATGTCCCCAATAAAAATGTCATCCACAGATCCACCCGCCGCTCTAGTGCTGCACCATAGTATAGAAATAAAAAATGTCTTATTCAAATAACATTCATTAAATCTCCCCTCAATTGTATATCACTATCTACTCACACCAGGTTTTTGTATAATGCAAGCATTCATTCATAAAGTAGGCGGCTCAGGCACGTGACGTCAGTGAGTCACGCTTCCGTCTGCCCGCCCGGCCCGCCTGCATTATACAAAAACCTGGTGTGAGTAGATAGTGATATACAACTGAGGGGGAGATTTAATGAATGTTATTTTAATAAGTCATTTTTTATTTCTATACTATGGAGCGGCGGGGCCGGAGCACAGTGAACGCATCGGCCCCGCCGCAATTGCCGGCCCCCAGCTCCTCCTCCCAGTCCCTCCCCACTCTTACATCGCAGCCTGCGATGCTGGAGCATCGCAGGCTGCGATGTAAAAATGTCAGCATTCGCCCCGTAAGACGCAGGGGCATTTCCTCCCCATTGTTTTTGGGGGGAAAAAGTGCGTCTTATGGGGCGAAAAATACAGTACACGTTATAGAATTTTTTTTGTTCAGTTTTTATTTAAATATGATTTTGTTTATAATGTTCTTTTTTTGAAAACTCACAAAATCAATAAACAATATGTTAAAAAAATATATATATATTTCATATGCAGTGAATGCCGTAACAGAAAATAAGAAATATAAAAAAAGCATGTTTTGTAATTTTTTTTAGTCTCCTCGTCCCGCCCCAAATAATAGGACTGTTCTATTATGGGCCGGATGTTCCATAAAATATGGATTGCACGCGACTTTTTGGGTGTTTTTCTTTTTTTCGCATCGTATCAAGTATTGCAAAACTTTTTAATGGTATCGAATCAGAATCAAAATTTTGATATCGTGACAACCCTAGGTCCACCCCGCACCTCTGCCAATTCGCTGTTCTGCAGAAACGTTGGCGCTGGAACTATGCAGTTCCGTCCATTGTGTAGTGGATCGAGCTGGTTACTGCAGCACTGCTTCTACTGAAGCAGTGCTGCAGGTCATCGATATCAGATCAGTGGGGGTCTGACTCCTACTGCCGCCTCACTATATACCAAGCACGGAATCATCCATTGGACGGCGGCTATGCTTTGTATTTTGGCTCAGACCAATTTACTTCTATGGCGTTGAGCTGCACCTAGGTCACCTGACTGATTAACGCGACATCACATGGCCCAAGAAAAGGCTCTGGTGAGTACCATGGCCTCCTCAAACACCTGATCATCATCGGACCCCCAACGATCTGATATTGTTAACTAAGGATGAGCGAATCGACTTCGGATGAAACATAGTACTTTGTTTGAATACTGTACGGAGCCAGCGCTCCATACAGTATTCGATTGTATTGGCTCCTATGAGCCGAAGTTATTACTTTGCAAAGTATCGCGAGACTTCGCATAATAACTTTATAAATCAATTTCTACTGAAAAAAACATTTCCCGAACTCGGGTTTGGTTCCGTACCTGAGTTCGGGAAATGTTTTTTTACCGTAGAAATTGATTTATGAAGTTATTATGCAAAGTCTTACGAGACTTCGCAAAGTTATAACTTTGGCTCATAGGAGCCAATACATTCTAATACTGTATGGAGTGCTCGCTCCGTAGTACAGTATTCAAAATACTATGCGAATCGACTTCGGATGTTTCATCCAGTCGATTCACTAATCCCTTTTGGTGACCTATCTTGAGATTTTTTCATGTTGCTGCCTTGTTCTAAAATAAAAAAAATTAAGTTTTCCTCCATTATTCTGCACTCAGAATCCCACGTACTTAAATATTTTTTTTCTTTTTTAATTCTTTATTGAAGATAAAAGTAAACATACAAGTAATTAAAAACAATAAAGTTCACAGGTACTGAACAATAAGCTAGAGAATAAGCTAACGACAGGGAGAGTTATTGATTCATAGATGACGGATTTACGATTGTATTCCCCCTAAGGTAATAGTACCAAAATACTAAATATATTGTATAAACTCCAATTTAAATGTGCCTGTTTTTCATCTTCGGATCACATTTGGGTGCACCCGCTAGGCTTTGGGCTATATCAGTCAGTCTTGGGTAGGACTCATAGACACCTCCCACCTCCCATTGCAAGCATGGCTACATGCTGGAGGTAACAGAGGAGATGTTTGTGAGTCGTCCTAATGCTCCTGTAATTGCCCACTGGCCCCTGATATCGCCCATATGGCGCAGGTAGGTGAGTGTTAGGGCCCACGGGCTACTTGAGAGACCTTGACGCTGGTGCCCGAGGCTTAAGACATGTCCTCCTATTAGGATATGTCGAACTAACTCTCAATTTTTAACATCAATGTGAGGGTTTAGTGTGACGGCAGTGTGCACCTATCTCTGGTTCTGTGTTTGTTAATAGTACCAAAATAACCAGATAAAGGTCCTTAAAACTTCCAGAAGGAGGTCCAAGCTTTCTAATGACTCGTATACTTGGCTATCGTACGGCTCTCCCATGCAGAGATCTCCTCAAACCTATATATTTGATCAACCTTTCCCATTCATTGTAATATAGACGCTGGGTCTCTTGAGATAGACTCAGCGTATTAGAATAAATGACCGGTATACCAGATCGCCACATGGGGGTGCCGGTCTTAACCAAGAGGCGCGAGTTTCCAGTTTTTTTTTTTACTATTTAGATGCCGTGGTCGCACTTGACCACGGCATCTAAAGGCTTAAATGACTTCGATCGGCATTATTGCCGGTTGCGGACATTAGCTGCAGGCCTCTGCTGTAGGGCAGAGAACCACAGACCATGGTGCCCGCTCTTATGATTAAAGAACCTCCCAGCGCCGTACATGTATGGTGCTGGGAGCCTAACAGTGACAGGGGTTATCCCACGATTAATGTAAAAAAGGAAAGTCAGACATCATATAGTACATGACAATGTCTTTCTAACAAAGCTAGAACCAGCCCTGTACCTCACATGGATCTAAAGATCTTGTCCTTCATCTGCTAGATTTATATCAATCTAGTAGCTCAAGGAGCATCTTTTCTGCTGCAGCTCAGGAGGCTTGTCTACTCTGATAGAGTTGTCTCCCTATCACAGCTCAGGAGGCAGTTGAAGAATGAAATTGAGCATGTGTGTCATCTGAGTGATCCAGGCAAAGAAATAAGAAAAAGAACAAACAGCTGGTAGCGCCATACAGATACATTTTATAGAACAACTTAGTGTCTATGCCAAATTTTTAATTTACATGAGTATTCAGATTCAGGTTTGAAAACTATATAATATTTTTCACTGAACAACCCCTTTAAGTGCAATAAAGGTGAAGTTTCACTGTGAATTGCTCTCTGCATTGATCTGCTTAACAGCCCCCGAACCAGGAGACCACTACAGCTGTCACTCCATATATGGCCGTATGATTGAGTAAACTTATTTAATAGAAATACAAAAATATTGTATATAATATTGTAAGACAGCTGGTGAAAATAAACATTTAGAGATTAGGGTACATTCACACGACCGGCTGTGGGTGTTCCGCATTTTGCGGAACGGAACTATGGATGCGGACAGCACACTAAAATGAATGGGTCAGCACCTGAATTGCGGAATGGATGTGGATACATTTATACAGTCATATGAATGTAGTCTAATATCAGACCTAAAATGATGTTTACAAAACAGTACTAATATTTCCACGTAGGTGGACTCTAGAAATCAATATTTTGTGGAATAACCTTGATTTTTAGTCACAGCTTTCATACATCTTGGCTTTCCACCAGTCTTTCACGTTGTTGTTGGGTAACTTTATGCTCCTCCGGGTAAAGAAATTTAAGCAGCTCAGCTTTGTTTGTTGGCTTGTGACCATTCACATTTCAGAGGTTTTCAATGGGTTTCAGGACAGGAGATTAGGCTGGCCATGAGAGAGTCTTGATCTGGTAGTCCTTCATCTACATCTAGACTGTGTAAGGGCCCATTCACATCACCATTTTGTTTTCTGTTCTTCTGATCTGATCCATTATTTTGAGCATCAGTCATGCTCCGTATCAGTTTCTACTAAAAATAACTGATCCGTCCTTTTTTGAGCATCAGTTATGATCAGTGTGCATCAGTTCCACCTAAGGCCTCTTTCACACTAGCGTTTTAGCTTTCCGTCCTAGAGATCCGTCCTCGGGTCTCTAGGACGGAAAGCTACTGATCAGGATTATCCCCATGCATCCTGAATGGAGAGAAATCCATTCAGGATGCATCAGGATGTCTTCCGTTCAGTATGTCAACGTTTTTTGGACGTTGACAAAAGCGCAGCATGCTGCGGATTTGTCTCCGTCCAAAAATCCGGAAGACATGCCGTAACGCTGGATCCGGAATTAATGCCCATTGAAGGGCATTAGTCCGGATCCGGCCTTTAGCTAAACGTCGTTTCCGCGCATCGCCGGATCCGACGTTTAGCTTTTTGTCAATGGTTACTATGGCAGCCAGGATGCTAAAGTCCTGGTTGCCATAGTAAAGAGTAGGGGGAGCGGGGGAGCGGCATACTTACATTCCGTGCGGCTCCCGGGACGCTTCAGGGTGACGTCAGGGCGCCCCAGTGCATAGATCACGTGATCCATGCGCGCGGGGCGCTCTGACGTCATTCAGGAGCGCCCCGGGAGCCGCATGGAATGTAAGTATGCCGCTCCCCCGCTCCCCCGCTCCCCACTGCTACTATGGCAACCAGGACGCTAGTAGCGTCCTGGCTGCCATAGTAACACTGAAAGCATTTTGAAGACTGATCAGTCCTCAAATGCTTTCAGTTCACTTGCGTTGTGCCGGATCCGGCGTGCATTCCGGCGACTGAAGTGCATCCTAACAACGCCGGATCCTAACAACGCAAGTGTGAAAGAGGCCTAAGAACTGTAATTTTAGATTGGAGAAAAAGTCCTGCGAGGACTTTTTTTCTGCCATCTAAAATTACAGATTTTTAACAGAGATCCAAAAATGGATGCAAACTGATCATAAAGGATCCATTTTTTTTTTTAATTTTTCTGTTCTTCTGACGGGTCAGAAGAACGTAAAATAAAACAGTGATGTGGATGTGACCTAACATGGGGCATTGTCCTGCTAAAAAAAAACACTCGTCAGAGAGTGTCATCATCTTGTTGCTCAGTGAGATACGAATGAAGTGGCAGTCATCACGGTCAGTAGAGTGTTGTTTACGCCCTCTGCCAGTCTGTAGCTTTGTTGTCCCCAATTGTTTGCTTCTTGTTATAAAACACTGTATTTGAAATTTTAAAGATGGAGGCAACCTGAGGCTCACTGTATCCTCACTGTATTACACTTACTTTTCAGGTAGTACTAGCACTGCTTTTGCCATCTAGCTAGTAAGAGGTTGACCATGTACCTCCACATAGATGGAGTGAGGATAGAACTTCTATCCTGAAGAAAAAGAGCTGGAATGAATCTACAGACTTAACACTTTGAGGCCTTATAGCCTCAGAGTGGACTTTAAGTTTACTGGTATCTAGAATAAGAAACTTGCTCTTTGTTTTCCATCTAGGCTTTGAAAGCTTTACTGTAATTGGACATATGTTTTTTTGAACCTATATGTTGAAATGCATAATTCATGGGAAAGTATATGTTCTCTTTTCTCGTTTAGATATGTAAAGGTTTAACTTTTTTTTTTTTTTTTTTTTTTCCCTCTTTTAGATTAAAACCAGTGATGGTTCACACACTAACAGACCCCATAAGAGTTTTTTTTTGTTTTTGTTTTTGTAAAAGGAATTTGCTTTTAAGATGATGTTATGACTTGCTGTGGCATTTTCCCTTCTTTTTGTCTATAATAAATGTATCTGAATTGTAGCAGTTCACAGTGGGCAGTGGCCTCAGCACCCTTAATTATTGGGGGCGCACCATGGTATAGATCTGTATGGGGAGTACAGGATGTGTGGTTGTCTGCACACTAAATGTGTGGAGGTCCCTTAATTTCCCTTTTCGGTCTGTGGATGGATCTCCAGTAGTTGGGGACAATCCGGGGACTGTTACTACTTTGGGTTGAGTGCGTAGGCTGGGCTATTACTTTGCTTGTAAATATATAAGAGCCTTTATTCATTTGATTGTATCCCCTTTGGGGTTAATACATGGTTAATTTTTCTAATACAATTTGCTGATATATGGAGAGAGCTGCTGTTTTTAGCACCTACTGGTGGTTCTCTGTCATAGCTATAGGGAAAGCCTGGTAATTGGGGTCATTTATTTCAGACACTGCACCAGTTTTTGGCATAAAAAAGTTCCCGTTTTGCTACTTTTAAATACCCATGCAAAAGTATTTTGTTTATTGGCAGTGGCAAGTGAGTGACGGGCTCTAAGTCTGTTTTCCTTTACACCTGTTTTGATAAATCTCCCTCACTGTCTCTTACATAGTCCTGTGAGTGATGGGAATTCCAGCGTTTCCTAGGATGTGTTCACATCACATTTAGTGTAACAGAACATAAGGCCAAAAAAAAACATCTGTCCATCCAGTTCGGCCTGTCATCCTGCTAGTTGATCCAGAGGAAGGCAAAAAAAAAACCCTGTGAGGCAGAAGCCAATTTTCCCCACTTAAAGGGGAATGAAAAATTCCTTCCAATCAGGCAATCAGAATAACTCCCTGGATCAACGACCCATCTCTAGTAGCTATAGCCTGTAATATTATTACACTCCAGAAATACATCCAGTCCCCTCTTGAATTCCTTTATTGTACTCACTATCACCACCTCCTCAGGCAGAGAGTTCCATAGTCTCACTGCTCTTACAGTGAAGAATACTTTTCTATGTTTGTGTACAAACCTTCTTTCCTCCAGACACAGAGGATGTCCCCTCGTCACAGTCACAGTCCTGGGGATAAATAGATGATGGGAGAGATCTCTGTACTGACCCCTGATATATTTATACATAGTTATTAGATCTCCCCTCGGTCGTCTTTTTTCTAAAGTGAATAACCCTAATTTTGACAATCTTTCAGGGTACTGTAGTTGCCCCATTCCAGTTATTACTTTAGTTGCCCTCCTGTGAACCCTCTCCAACTCTGCTATGTCTGTCTTGTTCACAGGAGCCCAGAACTGTACACAGTACTCCATGTGTGGTCTGACTAGTGATTTGTAAAGTGGTAGGACTATGTTCTCATCACGGGCATCTATGCCCCTTTTGATGCAACTCATTATACACAACAATTAAATATTATACACTAAAGGGGTTCACTGGGCTATCTTTCTTCTAACCTGTGGAAGAAAGGCAGTTTACTTAGTACTTATTATGTAACTGAACAGGAAGCGAAGGGAAGACGTGTGGGAGTAAGGAGGAGACAGTGGTGGTGTGACAGAGGAGTAAGTAAAAGCTGAACTGTCTTTGTTCCACAGGTTACAAAAAAAGTATGTATTTTTTTTTAATGTGTGGAAAACCTCGACCATTCCCTCCTTGAGGACACAGCCTTTTTTTTCACCTTAAGGACCAGGCCGTTTTTTGCAAATCTGGCATGTGTCACTTTATGTGGTAATAACTTAGAAATGCTTTCACTTATCAAAGCCATTCTGAGGCTGTTTTCTTGTGACACATTGTACTTTGTGACAGTGATAAATTTGAGTCAATATTTTTCACCTTTATTTTTTTAAAGGGGTTGTCCAAGTTTTTTTTTTGTTCTTTGTATCTAACTAAACAAATGTAAAGACTTTACCATGCACTTACTGCATTTACAGTTGTTGCTTTCTCAGATTTCACTGATGGTCACATGACCTATGATGTCAGCTTCTCTCCCTGCTCTGATGATGATTCATCCACAAGCCTAAGAGAGCATATGTGTCTGTACACAAGACATCACTGTGCTGGCCATGCCCCCCTGCACTGCTGTCTGCTGCTTATTGCTCTCTCTACAAACCTTTAGAAAACGTGGTGTTAAACAGGCAGGATATGCTCTCTCCCTGGATACTTCAGGAAAAACTTTAACCCCTTCAGCAGCACAGACTCATGGCTGAAGGCTTTACTGAGTAGCTGCAGGCGGTGAGGAGACAAATGCAGGGCACAGGAGCTGACAGACTAGAGGAGTTCTGCAGAGCATTGTACAAGAACAGGTAGGGAGAAGATCCTGTGTGTATCAACAGTTTCATTTTAAAGCTGCTGAGTATCCCAGCAGGCAGACATATCACTCAGGGTAGACTTATTCACTCCCTTTGCAGAGCAGGGGCAAAGATTGTTGTTATTGCAGGTAAACAAAGGGCCAGAAGAGAACCAGGGAAATGAGGAAATAGATTTTTTTTTGCCTAAAACTTGCTTAGCTTATTTATATATTGCTGCCCATCAGATTTACAATGCTATATATTTTTTTTCATAACTCGAAAAACCCCTTTAAATAAACCAAAATTTACCAGACAATGTAAAAAAAATTTCCAAATTTTTGCATCATTTTGTAAATGTCTTTTTATTTTTTTAGGACGTTAGAAGGCTTAGAATTTTAGAAGCACATTTTTAAATGTTTGTTTGAGAAAATTTCCAAAACCCAATTTTTTAAGAACAAGTTCAATTATGAAGTCACTTTTTGGGGCTTACATAGTAGAAACCACCCATAAATGACCCCATTTTAGAAACAACACTCCTCAAGTTTTTAAAAACTGATTTTACAACCTTTATTAACCCTTTAGGTGTTCCACAAGAACTAAAGGAAAATGGAGGTGAAATTTTTAAATTAAACTTTTTTTTGGCAGTTTTCCCATTTTATTCCATTTTTTCTGTAACACATCAAGGGTTAACAGCAAAACAAAACTCAATGTTTATTACCCTGATTCTGCAGTTTACAGAAACACCCCATATTTGGTCATAAACTACTTTATGGGCACACAACAGAGTGCAGAATGGTAGGAACAACATAATTTTTGAGGGCAGATTTTGCCAGAATGGATTTTGAGAGTCATGTCGCATATGAAGACACCCTGAGGTACCCATAGTGGAAACCCCAAAAAGTGACCCCAAGTATAGTGAGCACTTTAACCCCAAAGATGTTTCATAGAATTGGCCATGAAAATTAAAAATTAAAATTTTTTAAATGCACCCCACAATTTGTTACCTATTTTCCTCTGAATACGAAAACACCCCATATATTGTGGACACACAGCAGGGCTCAAAAGGGAAGGAGCCCCAAATGGCCTTTAGATGGCAGATTTCAGTGGTAACCCCAAAAAAGTGACCCTATTTAGGAAATTAAACCCCCTAAGGATTTCTTTAAGTGTAGTAGTGCGCACTTTGGCCCTACAGGCGTTTCCCAGAATTTAGAAACACTTGACCATAAAAATGAATAATTGCATTATTTTGCAAAAGACTGTTGCTGTGGGCCCAAATATTTAATTTACACAAGGAGTAACAGAAAAAATGCACCCCACAATTTGTTATCCATTTTCTTCTGAATACGACAACACCCCATATATGGTTGTAAACTGCTGTGTGGACACACAGCAGGGCTCAAAAGAGAAGGAGCACTAAATGGCTAATTAGATGGCAGATTTCAGTGGAATAATTTTTAGGTGCCATTTTGTATTTTAAGACACCCTAAGGTACCCCTACAGTGGAAACCCCTTTTTGGAAACTAAACCCCCTAAGCAACTTTTTAAGTGGAGTAGTGACAACTTTTACCCAACAGGCGTTTCCTAGAATTTGGAAACACTTGGCCATGAAAATGAAAAATTGCATTTTTTACAAGAAAATGTCGCTTTAGGCCCACATTTTTAAATTTCTCAAGGGGTAAAAGAAAAAAATGCACACCACGCTTTATTAACTGTTTACTCTTGAATATGGCAACACCCCATACTTGTTCGTAAACTAATATATTGGCACACAGCAAAGGAATTGCTGGAAAGGTTTTCAGGCACAATGTTTCATTTGAATAGATCCTGAGGTACTTCTACAGTGGAATCCCCCAATAAGTGACCACATTTTTGAAACTACGCCCACTAAGGTATTCATCTAGAGCAGGCATCCTCAAACTGTGGCCCTCCAGCTGTTGTAAAACTACAACTCCCACAATGCCCTGCTGTAGGGTGATACCTGTAGGCTGTTCGGGCATGCTGGGAGTTGTAGTTTTGCAACAGCTGGAGGGCCGCAGTTTGAGGATGCCTGATCTAGAGGTATAGTGGATTTTTTGTTTCATTATAATTTGTACATTAAATTTAGTTGAAATAATTTAGACAAGGTGGGCTAAGATTTTTAGAAAATATACATTTTCACTGGGCAACCGGAAAGGATAAAAAGGGTTTCATGAAAGTAATAGTATAAAATCATATATCATGAGTAGTATGGTAACTTTTGAAGCATCTTTTCATACAAAGGCCAGGATTTGATGGACATGTTTCACATTGGTTTCCTTTCTGATTCCATTTTTGTAACACACACATACAATGTTTTAGTGGCTTGCTCTTTTTTGCAGTGGGAGAAATTTCACTGGGAAAGTGCTGTCCTGGCACTATCCTTCTTGCCTTACATGTAGAAGTGGTACTGGGGTCTTCCTCCTCCTGGTCCCCATATATGAGGGCCTTTATTACATTTTTTTGAAATTAAAGAAAAGTTCCCTCTTTGACAACATTTCTGTAAAGCACAAATGCATTATATAATGTAACTTGTGTAAGGCTACTTTCACATTAGCGTTTTTTGTGGATCTGTCATGGATCTGCAAAAACGCTTCCGTTACAATAATACAACTGCATGCATCCGTCATGAACAGATCCGGTTGTATTATGTCTTCTATAGCCATGACGGATCTGTCTTGAACTCCATTGAAAGTCAATGAGGGACGGATCCATTTTCTATTCTGTCAGAGAAAACAGATCCGTCCCCATTGACTTACACTGTGTGTCAGGATGGAACCGTCTTGCTCAGCACCAAATCGCTGACATTTCGTTCGTTCAGTTTTGTCCCCATTGACAATGAATTGGGACAAAACTGAAGCGTTTTCTTCCGCTATTGAGATCCTATGACGGATCTCAATAGCGGAATTGAAAACGCTAATGTGAAAGTAGCCTAATGTGCACCACAAGTTTTTTATACTATTCCCTTGATTTTCGCATGGCACTGTAGGGTTTATATGTACCTGGCCTTACAGGTCTACCCCTCCCATAAATATATTATATTCTTTAATGCACACTGGTTTAGAAGTTTCAGTGCCATTACCTTTAACAGGTACAAGGGTGCTGAGTTCACAATGTATTGTGGTTAACATAAGTACATCTCATTTGTCTTTATATTTGTAAGATAAAAACAGAGAGAGAGGACCGCGCCTCATGTGTGGTGTTGTTACGAATGGTGACGCAAGAGATATAATAAAATCTGCTTACCAGAGGCTGTTGTGAATGAGTCACAACAGCTATATGAGCTCCTGCTGGTATATTATCCCGACCAGCACACGGGGGCTTGGCTGCAGCCTGGGTTCCTTCCTGTACTCAGAGAGTGTGAGTCCTGGAGTGGAGGTAGATCATAGGAGAAAAATGGAGATAAGAACCTTATTTCCGGCGCTGCCAAGGATGATGGAATGATGCGATGTCCTTTAAAAGGTACTTTATTCGTCTTTATTATTAAGACGAATAAAGTACCTTTTAAAAGACATCGCATCATTCCATCATCCTTGGCAGCGCCGGAAATAAGGTTCTTATCTCCATTTTTCTCCTATGATCTTGTCTTTATATTTAACGCACAATACATTTTCGCTACAAAGTGCTCTCTGCCACTACAAGCATTTGCCCCAGTAGCGTTTTTGGGAGGCCTTTTTGGTTCTTTCTTATTGTGCCACATGCCACCGTACTTCTGCTAGCAAGGCACTTAAAAAGTGATATAGTTATTGAAGAGAATCATACTCCATCTTGTCTACTATAGATAGCACCTAAAAGAATGCCTGATGAATCAAAGAAACATGATCTTGAGGCAGACCTAAGAAAAGGTAGAGTCAAATTTTAGGCAGACCTCCTCCATACCAAGATCCTACTGTCCTCTGTAACCATACAGACAGTTCAGTGGGTAAGAAAAGTTGTAATATACAAAAGATCTACCCTAGTTTTACAGAAGAAGAATTAGCAGCTGCAGCTCATATTGGCATGCAGCAACAACCCACTGCACCACCCGCACTACTGATACCACAACAGCAGGTGCAACCCCCACATATTCCACCTAGGTATGCAGCTGCAACAAGCCCACCAACAGAGTCACCCACTTCTACCTCAGTGCAGGGGGAAGATTTGGGAGCTGAGGGAGGAGAGGGTCCCCCACAGAGTGTTAGTTTTGCAAGTCCTCCCATCGCACAACGTGTATAAATGACAGCCTTATCTGATAAGAGGAGAGCTTGTAGAAGGACTACAGGCTTCAGCCAGACCTGGGAACTTCACTGCAAGACCTCCCTATACAGACCTGGTCTTCACTAACTTCACTGCAGGCGTCCTATGGATTAGCCTCAGGGCGGAGGGTGGCCATTTTAACAGAATAGTGAAGTTGTAGTTTTATGCAGACTGGTTGCTAAGGGCTGAAACTTATTAAAGGGGTTCTCCGGGCTAAAACTTTTTTTAGCTAAAAGGAACTAACCTGTGGAGGAAAAAGTATTACTAGCATACTTACCTTCCACAGTGCAGCTGTCCTTGCAATCTGGATGTTGATCACGTGGTCCCTCTAGCTGTCTTTTCACTTCTTCCGGCCGAAGTCCGTCTCCCTGTCTTCCGGTCCTCTCTTCCTTTCTCCAGCAGGAGACGGATCGTCACTAGTGACGTCACCGCCTCCTGCTGGAGAAAGCTCCGCCCGGCTGTCTACACAGAGCACTAGGCTGAATGCTAGTGCGCATGTGCAGTACCGCTGTCTCTATCGTACAGGCTTCTATGTGAAGCCTGTACTGACTCCTGCACAGCGCGATGTAAGTGCTGTGCAGGAGTGACAGCATAGCGATCAGCCACAGAGGCTGATCGCCATGCTGTGCATGTCACAGGGGGCACAGAATGGCATAAGGGAAACGGGATGGCACAAGGGGGCATAGGATGGCAAAAGGGGGCTCTGGATGGCACAAGGGGAGCTGGAGGGCACAGGGGACGCTGGATGGCACAAGGCGGCACTGGATGGCACAAAGGGCGCTGGATGGCACACAGGGGGCACTGGATGGCACACAGGGGGCACAGGATGGCATAAGGGAAACGGGATGGCACAAGGGGGCATAGGATAGCATAAGGGGCGCTGGATGGCAAAAGGGGGCTCTGGATGGCAGAAGGGGAGCTGGAGGGCATAAGGGGGGCTGGATGGCACAAAGGGGCACTGGATGGCACAAGAGGCACTGGATGGCACAAGGGGGCGCTGGATGGCATAGTGGGGGCATTGGATGACAGTGTTATGAGAGCACTGTGGATGTCACTGTTATGGGGCACTGTGGATGTCAATGTTATGGGTGCACTGTGGATGTCACTGTTATGAGGATACTGTGGATGTCACTGTTATGGGGGCACTGTAGATGTCACTGTTATGGGGGGGGGCACTGTGGACGTCACTGTTATGGGGGCACTGTGGACGTCACTGTTATGGGGGCGCTGTGGACGTCACTGTTATGGGGGCCCTGTGGATGTCACTGTTATGGGGCACTGTGGATGTCACTGTTATGGGGCACTGTGGATGTCACTGTTATGGGGCACTGTGGATGTCACTGTTATGGGGCACTGTGGATGTCACTGTTATGGGGCACTGTGGATGTCACTGTTATGGGGCACTGTGGATGTCACTGTTATGGGAGCGCTGTGGATGTCACTGTTATGGGAGCGCTGTGGATGTCACTGTTATGGGAGCGCTGTGGATGTCACTGTTATGGGAGCGCTGTGGATGTCACTGTTATGGGAGCGCTGTGGATGTCACTGTTATGGGAGCGCTGTGGATGTCACTGTTATGGGAGCGCTGTGGATGTCACTGTTATGGGAGCGCTGTGGATGTCACTGTTATGGGGGCGCTGTGAATGTCACTGTTATGGGGCCGCTGTGGATGTCACTGTTATGGGGGCGCTGTGGATGTCACTGTTATGAGGATGCTGTGAATGTCATTGTTATGGGGGCACTGTAGATGTCACTGTTATGGGGGGCACTGTGGATGTCACTGTTATGGGGGGCACTGTGGATGTCACTGTTATGGGGGGCACTGTGGATGTCACTGTTATGGGGGGCACTGTGGATGTCACTGTTATGGGGGGGCTGTGGATGTCACTGTTATGGGGGCGCTGTGGATGTCACTGTTATGGGGGCGCTGTGGATGTCACTGTTATGGGGGCGCTGTGGATGTCACTGTTATGGGGGCGCTGTGGATGTCACTGTTATGGGGGCGCTGTGGATGTCACTGTTATGGGGGCGCCGTAGATGTCACTGTTATGAGGATGCTGTAGATGTCACTGTTATGAGGATGCTGTAGATGTCACTGTTATGAGGATGCTGTAGATGTCACTGTTATGAGGATGCTGTGGACGTCACTGTTATGGGGGCGCTGTGAATGTCACTGTTATGGGGCCACTGTGGATGTCACTGTTATGGGGGTGCTGTGGATGTCACTGTTATGAGGATGCTGTGAATGTCATTGTTATGGGGGCACTGTAGATGTCACTGTTATGGGGGGGGGGCACTGTGGATGTCACTGTTATGGGGGGGCACTGTGGATGTCACTGTTATGGGGGCGCTGTGGATGTCACTGTTATGGGGGCGCTGTGGATGTCACTGTTATGGGGGCGCTGTGGATGTCACTGTTATGGGGGCGCTGTGGATGTCACTGTTATGGGGGCGCTGTGGATGTCACTGTTATGGGGGCGCTGTGGATGTCACTGTTATGGGGGCGCTGTGGATGTCACTGTTATGGGGGCGCTGTGGATGTCACTGTTATGGGGGCGCTGTGGATGTCACGGTTATGGGGGCGCCGTAGATGTCACTGTTATGAGGATGCTGTAGATATCACTGTTATGAGGATGCTGTAGATGTCACTGTTATGAGGATGCTGTGGACGTCACTGTTATGGGGGCACTGTGGATGTCACTGTTAATGGGGCACTGTGGATGTCACTGTTATGGGCGCTCAGTATAAGTGATAGGGCTCGTGCACAGAACCGTATCTGTTTTGTGGTCTGCAAGTCGCGGATACACTAAATGAGGTTACTGTCCGTGTGCGATTCACATTTTTTAACAGTCATTTTTTATCTGTCGCAGAAGTGACATACGGATATGGAAAGCACAGGGACGTCATCAGTGTGTTTTTTATATCCGTATGTCAGTTCCAGTAAAAACAGAACATGTCCTATTCTGGTCCTCAAAATGAGCACCTCAAATCCATCGAACTCAATGGGACTGCAAAAAATGTGGGTCGCAAAATGGATACGGTGGTGTGCATAAGGAATTAGATACACAGCTCAGCAGACAGGATCATACAAAATGGGATTAGGCCTCTTTCACACTTGCGTTCTGAGGATCCGGCGGGCACTTCCGTCCCGCCGGATCCGTCAGAACGCAAGTGGCCGGAGAGCATTTGAAGACTGATCAGTTTCCTGATCAGTCTTCGACATGCTTTTACTGTTACCATGGCAGCCAGGACGCTACTGGAGTCCTGGCTGCCATGGTACTCAGCAGCGGTGTACTTACCTGCGCTGCGGCGGCCGGGCTCTCCTTAATGACGTCACAGGTCCGGGCGGCGCATAGATCAATGCGCCGCCCGGACCTGTGATGTCATAATGGAGCGCCCGGCGGCCGCAGCGCAGGTAAGTACACTGCTGCGTTGTACTTACCATGGCAGCCAGGACTCCAGTAGCGTCCTGGCTGCCATGGTAACCGATCTTACACTGGGGCCCCGATCGGAACGGCTGATGCGCATGCGCAGCGCTAAACTTCGGATCCGGCGATGCGCCGAATCGACGTTTAGCTTAATGCCGGATCCGGAATAATGCTCTTCAATGGGCATTAATTCTGGATCCGGCATTGCGGCATGTCTTCCGGCTTTTTGGACGGATACAAATCCGCAGCATGCTGCGCTTTTGTCAACGTCCAAAAAATGTTGACATACTGAACGGAAGACATCCTGATGCATCCTGAACGGATTTCTCTCCATTCAGGATGCATTAGGATTATCCTGATCAGTTTCTTTCCGTCCTAGAGCCCCAAAGACGGAACTCTAGGACGGAAAGAAACAACGCTAGTGTGAAAGAGCCCTTAGATACACATTTTAGCAATTTCAGCGTTGGGATTTGATACACCGCTCTGCAGGCTGTATCACACAGGATAGGATTATATCATCATATATGATTGGATATGCTTGCTAATTCAAGCTGTTTTTCACACTCTGGAGATGATGAGGGCAGTGCCTGTGGATGGTCAGTCATGGGATTTAGACACTGACTGAGAAATGGATTCATGTCTGTGCAGAAAGATGGACACAGGAGTTGTAATGGGTGTAGCTGCTGCAGACAGAGCAGTGTGGGGGTGTGGCCAGCCGGTGACTCATCTCTGTGCAGTGCAGCCAGGCTTGTGTATCAATAAAGTTATGTATTCAACAAAACAAAAGGGGGAGAAAGTAAACAGATCTGCCAGGATAATCTGATGTCTTCTAGGAGGGAAGGAAAGCTCAGACTTGAAAAACAGGTATTGGGGGCATATGTATGCATGGTGAGGGGTGTTAGGAGCACATAAAAAGAATTTTGATTTTAGGACCGGACAACCTCTTTAACCCCTTGATAGCTCTTTCCAATTTGAGGCGGTTATGAGATGGTCATACAATGAGGCATCAGACCTCCACCGGTATATTTTCCCCTGCAGTGAATAGCCTTTCCTCCAGCTGGGAGATAGTAAAAGTCAGAGCTCAATCATAGACAGTTACAATCTGAAGTCTTTATTTCATAGTACATGTATTTATAGGACATTGGGGGTGGGAGTACCAACTTGAGTTCAGCAGATGACATGTTAATTTAGGGAAGATGGTAAACAATACTGGTATCTGCCATATACAATACAATGAAAGGGTATTTTACATATTACAATGGTAGTCTAGATGCTAACAAGTTAAAGTTGTTACAGCTTGTTCTCATGCACATGAGGATCTTGCTGTCCATTGTATTTCTAAGTGATAACTGTGTGTCATCTCCTGGAGTGTCAATAGGTTAAACTCGTTACAGGTTGCTCTCATGTCCATGGAGATCCTGCTATTCATTGTATTTCCAACTGGCACCTGTGTGTCATTAATTCTAATCTCAATGTCTGCTGGGGTGGGCTCGCATAAGGAAATAAGAGCCCTCTGGGGGATGTGTCTTCTGAGGGAATGACCTGTCTTGTAACAAGTGGCAGTGCCTGATATAATATATATCTAATAGCAAGGTTAAAAATACCTTTCACCCCTTAAGGACGAAGGGCGTACATGTACGCCCTTGCGTCCTGGTACTTAAAGAGAACCTGTCACCAGGAAATTCACTGATAAACCAGGCACACTGCCTTGTAGGGCTCACTCTGCTGAATATAATGATACCTTTCACTTGGTGATCTGTTGCTTTATTGTGGAGAAAAAGTACTTTTAATCCATATGCTAATGAGCTGATTGAGTCCAGCAGTTGATACGAGTCCAGCGTGTTTTTCCTATTCAGAGCTGTAGCCCCTCCCCTATTCACTTCTATAGATCAATAAATAAATAAACCACGCCCCTTTTACAACTGAAGACGTGAATAGGGGAGGGGCTACAGCTCTGAATAGAAAAAATGCTGGACTCATATCAACTGCTGGACTCCAATCAGCTCATTAGCATATGGATTAAAAGTACTTTTTCTCCACAATAAAGCAACAGATCACCAAGTGAAAGGTATCATTATATTCAGCAGAGTGAGCCCTACAAGGCAGCATGCCTGCTTTATCAGTGAATTTCCTGGTGACAGGTTCTCTTTAAGGACCAAGGGTGTACATGTACGCCCTGTGAATATCCGATCACCGCTGCGCACGTGGCGGTGATCGGAACAAGATGCCTGCTGAAATCAATCAGCAGGCATCTTGGCACAATGCCCAGGGGGGTCCTGTGACCCCCCCCATGTCAGCGATCGCAGCAAACCGCAGGTCAATTCAGACCTGCGGTTTGCTGCGCTATGTGCGATCTCTGATTCCCGCGGTCTGTGACCGCGGGGATCAGAGACTAAAATATGCCCCAAAGGTTAATTTTTAACCCCCCCCCCTGCACCCCGCCATCTTAGTGTCCCCCTGGGCGGTCCAGGGGGGGGGATTGTGGGCGGTGCTGCGTGTGGGCGGCGCGGGAGGCAATTGCGATCCCCCGCCCTCCTCCTTTCAATCGATTTCCCTGGTGTCTAGTGGGTATAGCAGGGGGTCAGCACATTGCTGACCCCCTGCTATAAACTGCTGACATCTGTGCTGCAGATGTCAGCAGTTTAACCCCTTCTATACCGGGGTCCGTACGGACCGCGGTATAGAAGGTGTTAACATGGAGGGAGCTCACTCCCTCTCCCATCGGGGGCTGCCATACCTTTGCAGCCCCCGACGAGATAGGATAGTAGAGGGAGGGAGCTCACCTCTCTTCCCATCACCCGCTGCTCTGTAATGGCAGCGGGTGATGGTTACCATGGCAGCAGGACGCTTTCAGAAGCGTCCTGCTTGCCATGGTATAGTAACTCTGGTCAGACTTCTGCTAAAGGCAGAAGTCTGACCAGACTGTGAAAAGTAAAAAATACAGTGCAGTACACTATATAGTGTACTGTTCTGTATTATATAGACACCAGATCCACTGGATCTACAAGAACTAAGTGGGTCTGGGTCAAAAAAATGTCAAAAAAGTGAAAAAAAAAAGTAAAAATAAGAAAAATACATATCACTGAATAAAAATTTAAAAAAAACAAATAAACTACACATATTAGGTATCGCCGCGTCCGTAAAAATCTCCTCTATAAAAATATCACGTGACCTAACCCCTCACGCAAATACCGTAAAAAAAAACACAAAAAAAATGGTGTAAAAACCATTTTTTGTCACCTTGCATCACAAAAAGTGTAATACCAAGTGATCAAAAAGGCGTATGCCTCCCAAAATAGTACTAATAAAACCGCCATCTCATCCCGCACAAAATGAGTCCTTATATAGGACAATCGCCCAAAAAAATATGGCTCTCAAACTATGGAGACACTAAAACATAATTTTTTTTCCCTATAATGCTATTATTGTGTTAAACTAAAATAAATAAATAAAAAGTATACATATTATGTATCGCCGCGTCCGTAAAAACCTGCTCTATAAAAATATTACATTATCTAACCCCTCAGGTAAATACTGTTAAAAAAATAAAATAAAAACAATGTAAAAAAAAAACATTTTTGTCATCTCACATCTCAAAAACTGTAATAGCAAGCGATCAAAAAGTTATATGCACCCAAAAATAGTGCCAATCAAACCGTCATCTCATCCCGCAAAAAATGATACCCCACATAGGACAATCACCCCCCCAAAAAAAAAAAATAGGGCTCTCAGACTATGGAGACACTAAAACATGATTTGTTTTGTTTTAAAAAATGATAATATTGTGTAAATCTTAACCCCTTAAGGACGCATGACGTACCTGTACGTCATGGTTTCCGAGTCCTTAAGGACCCATGACGTACAGGTACGTCATGAGTTGTTCCGATCACTGCTGCTCAGCTGGCAGTGATCGGAACAAGGTACCTGCTGAAATCATTCAGCAGGTACCTTGTTACAATGCCCAGGGGGGTCTTGTGACCCCCCCATATCGGCGATCGCTGCAAACCGCAGGTCAATTCAGACCTGCGGTTTGCAGCTTTTTGTGCGATCTCTGATCCCCGCGGTCTGTGACCGCGGGGATCAGAGGGTTAATGCCCCCAACGTTTTTATTTTTAACCCCCCCTGCAGCCCCAAATCATATTGGCAGGGGGGGTCGTTGCGGGCTGCGGGAGGCGGTGCGGGAGGCGGGCGGTGCGGCGGGCGGGATCGCGATTGCGATCCCCCGCCCGCCTCCTCTGTAATGTATTCCTGGTGTCTAGTGGGTCTATCAGAGTGTCAGCACATTGCTGACACTCTGATAGAAACGGCTGGCATCTGTGCTTGATCAGATGCCAGCCGTTTAACCTCTTCGTGCACGCGGTCCGTACGGACCGCGGTATGGAAGGGTTAACAGGAGGGAGCTCCCTCTCCCATCGGGGGCTGCTGTGCCTTGCAGCCCCCAACAGGATGGGATCGCAGAGGAGGGGGCTCCACTCCTTCTGCTTCAATCACCCGCTGCCCTCTTATGGCAGCGGGTGATGGTTGCCATGGAGACAGGACGCTTTCAGAAGCGTCCTGTCTCCATGGTGCTGAAAGTCTGAATAGACCTGCTAAAGGTCTATTCAGACTTTGTAAAGTACAAAATACAGCACAGTGCACTTTATAGTGTACTGTACTGTATTATACAGACACCAGATCCACTGGATCTTTCAGAACCAAGTGGGTCTGGGTCAATAAAAATGTAAAAAAGTGAAAAAAAAGTAAAAATGAAAAAAAAAACACATCACTGAATGACAAAAAATAAAAATACACTACACATATTAGGTATCGCCGCGTCCGTAAAAATCTGCTCTATAAAAATATCACATGACTGAACTCGTCAGGTGAACGCCATAAAAAAAACAAAACAAAATGGTGTAAATAAGCCATTTTTGGGCAACTTACATCACTAAAAGTGTAATACAAAGCGATCAAAAAAGCGTATGCCTCCCAAAATAGTACCAATCAAACCGCCATCTCATCCCGCAAAAAATTAGCCCCTACGTAAAACAATTGGCCAAAAAATAAAAAAACTATGCTTCTCAGACTAAAACATGATTTTTTTTGTTTCAAAAATGCTTTTTAGTGTTAAATGTATAAAAAAAACTAAAAAGTAGACATATTGGGTATCTCCACGTCCGTAAGAATCTGCTCTATAAAAATATCACCTGACCTAACCCCTCAAGTAAAAACTGTAAAAAAAAATTTAATAAAAACTTTGTCAAAAAGCTATTTTTTTGTCACCTTACATCACAAAAAGTGTAATAGCAAGCGATCAAAAATTCATATGACCCCCCAAATAGTGTCTATCTAACCGCCACCTCATCCCGCAAAAAATGAGCCCCTACATAGGACAATCGCCCAAAAAAAAAAAAAAATATGGCTCTCAAACTATGGAGACACTAAAACATGATTTATTTTTGTTTTAAAAAATGATATTATTGTGTAAAACTTATACAAATAAATTAAAAGTTCTATAAAAATAATACATGACCTAACCCCTCAGCTGAACACATCAAAAAAATAATAATCAATACGGTGTCAAAAGCCATTTTTGTCACCTTACATAACAAAAAGTAATAGCAAGCGACCAAAATTTCATATGCACCCCAAGATAGTGCCAATCAAACCGCCATCTCATCCCGCAAAAAATGAGCCCCTACATAAGACAGTCGCCCAAAAAATAAAAAATAAACTATGGCTTTCAGAATGTGGAGACACTAAAAAATAATTTTGTTCAAAAATGCTTTATTATGTAAAACTGAAACAAAAACCCCTAAAAAGTCATATTTGGTATTGTCGTGTCCGTTACAACCTGCTCTATAGAAATAGCACACAATCTAACCTGTCAGTTCAACAATGTAAATAGCAAAAAATAAAAACGGTCCCAAAACAGCAATTTTTTTGCAAATTTTCCATTTTAATCCATTTTTCCAGTAACAAAGCACGGGTTAACAGCCAAACAAAACTCAATATTTATTGCCCCGATTCTCTTGTTTGCACAAACACCCCATATGTGGTCGTAAACTGCTGTATGGCCAAACGGCAGGGCGTAGAAGGAAGGGAATGCCATATGGTTTTTGGAAGGCAGATTTTGCTGGACTGGTTTTTTGACACTATGTCCCATTTGAAGCCCCCCTGATGCACCCCTACAGTAGAAACGCCAAAAAAGTGACCCCATTTTGGAAACTACGGGATAAGGTGTCAGTTTTGTTGGTACTATTTTAGGGTAAATATGATTTTTGGTTGCTCTATATTACACTTTTTTTGAGACAAGGTAACAAAAAATAGAAATTCAGAAATTTCATCTCCATTTGCCAATAACTCTTGTGGAACACCTAAAGGGTTAACAAAGTTTGTAAAACTGGTTTTGAATACCTTGAAGGGTGTAGTTTCTTAGTTGGAGTCACTTTTATGGAGTTTCTACTCTAGGGGTGCATCGGGGGGCTTCAAATGGGACATGGTGTCAAAAAAACAGTCCAGCAAAATCCACCTTCCAAAAACCATATGGCGCTCCTTTCCTTCTGCGCCCTGCAGTTTGGCCATACAGCAGTTTACGACCACATATTGGGTGTTTGTGCAAACTACAGAATCGGGGGAATAAATATTAAGATTTGTTTGTCTGTTAACCCTTGCTTTGTTACTGGAAAAAATGGATTGAAATGGAAAATTTTTCAAAAAAAAAATCGAAATTCTGAAATTTTATCTCCATTTGCCATTAACTTTTGTGGAAAACCTAAAGGGTTAATTACGTTTGTAAAATCAGTTTTGAATACCTTGAGGGGTGTAGTTTCTAGAATGGGGTCATTTTTTGATGGTTTCTATTATGTAAGCCTCACAAAGTGACTTCAGACCTGAACTGGTCCCTAAAAAGTGGGTTTTTGAAAATTTCTGAAAAATTTCAAGATTTGCTTCTAAACTTCTAAGCCTTGTAACGTCCCCAAAAAATAAAATGGCATTCCCAAAATGATTGATACATGAAGTAGACATATGGGGAATGTAAATCAATAACTTTTTTGGGCGGTATTACTATGTATTATAGCAGTAGAGAAATTGAAACTTGGAAAATTGCTAATTTTTCAAAATTTTTGGTAAATTTGATATTTTTTTATAAATAAAAATGAAATTTTTCGACTTAATTTTACCAGTGTCATGAAGTACAATATGTGACGAAAAAACAATCTCAGAATGGCCTGAATAAGAAAAAGCGTTTTAAAGTTATCACCACATAAAGTGACACTGGTCAGATTTGCAAAAAATGGCCTGGTCCTAAGGTGAAAATGAGCCCGGTCGTTAAGGGGTTAAATAAGGGGTAAGTAAGTCTAATAGTTATTGATTCAAGAATATTATCATATTAGTAACTACATATATGAAAACTGAAATTAGGGTCGAAATGTGACAGTTATCCTTTGAGCTATTTCTGGATTGGCTGCAGATCCCCATGTAACTGTAGGTCTATATGATCCGATTCCACCTGTACACAGGTAATCCATGACAGATATTGGTTTTCACCCTGGCCCTTTAAGTGAGAGTCAGGAATGGGGGCACTTCAACCACTGAGGAAGGGGCCATCAGTTATCCCCGAAACACGTTTGGTACAGTCCACCATGTTTTGGATGTTGTCCTGATTGCCAATGCACCCAGGTAGAAGTGGAGTTACACTGTGAATTCACCGGCAAAGTTTTTCCACACGAGTGTGTGAGCGGTGGACGGACCTTCCTACACACGTGGGTCGACATCGTTTGGCGTGGTGAGCCGGGAGCCCTTGATACCGGGATCCAAAGGAGATTTCCTGCATAGAGGGCAATACCATCCACGCAATCTTCCTGGTAAGACTGTTCCCTGTTATCGGCACCAGTGACTGTGCGATCGCACCAGTGTTCTTTACAGCGGGACGCCGCTGCATTATAGCAGGAGCGGGACGGCGCTCCAGATTTACCCTAAGTTCACACCTGAGCGTTTTACAGCGCGTTCAAACGCAAATGACAAGGTTGGTACCCCCTTTACTAGAACTAACCCAGATGCTAGTGGCCCTCCAGTCCTCAGCCACTGAAGATGAAATGGCTGATTGGTGTTATCCAATTTTGCAGAAGAATCCTAAGACTGGATTAATCTGCAAAGAGGGGAAACCATGCATACCACAACACAGCGCTCCTCTGTTCATTGCACATTTTCATAAAGTAGGACACAACAGCATTCAAACAACATACATGCTGCTAACACTAAACTTTTATATTATGGGTATCAAAGAGTTAGATTCAGACTATGTAAAGAGATGCATCGCATGTTTGAGGAACAATCCAAACAACAATGTCAAAGTCCCACACCAACATCTTGACTACCCCACCACTCCTTTCACACACTTGCAGATAGATTTTACACACATACCTAGGCAGAAAGGGAAACAGGAATACGCCTTGGTCATAGTTGACATGTTTTCAAGATGGCCAGAGGTCTACCCTACAAAATCAGAAGATGCAAAAACAGTAGCAAGGATACTCACACAGAACATCATTCCAAGATGGGGCTGCCCACTGGTGATTGAATCTGACCAGGGGCCGGCCTTCACCTCAAAGGTAAATAAGGAACTTGCTAAAATCCTGGAAATGGAATGGAAATTCCATATCCCATACCACCCACAAAGCTCAGGCATTGTGGAGCGGATGAACAGGACAATAAAAGATAAATTGAGAAAAACAACAGGTGGCACATTTGAAAAATGAAAATAAGTATTACCAATAGTGCTATCTGAGATCAGGATGACACCTAATAAGAAACTAGGGATTTTGAGATACTCATGGGTAGACCATTCCCCGCCCCTTGGGCCAAGCACCCACTGGTAGTGCAGGAAGAGGATATGGACCTCATGAGAGAAGAATATGTGACAAAACTGATAAAGGTCCTCAGTGAAACAGAGGAAAAAATTGCTTGTAAGTCTCCTTGTCTTCCACAGGAACCAACATATCCGTTCCAGGTTGGGGATACAGTACTAGTAAAGCATCTGAGGAAAGGAGAAGCTGCGGAGGACTTCACTTACGGACCTCCCACCACTGTGGTAGCTGTGACCCGTACAGCAGTTCTCACTGAGGAAACACCCACCTGGATACACGGCACCAGAGTGAAGTTGGTAAAAAAGGCACCCCAAAAGGAGGTAATAACGAGGGCAGACAGCCCTGACCTCAAAGACGGACAAACTGAGGTACTAACGGGAGCAGACAGCTCTGACCTCCACCAGGATGCACTCCCTCAATTCTGGGAAATGGCACAGATGGTCCACTCTGACTATGGGGCCACTAATGATCTTATTGACTTTTTTGATAGATAGCCAAGCAAATGCTTCCCACATCCATAATCAAGTTTATTCCATTGGAGATGTGTACTGAATCTGTGGTGATGGAAAGATAAGGTCCAGGATAGAGGGTTCATGGAGAGGACAATGTGCACTCGCTAAAGCTACAATGAATATCCACATATTTGCAGAATCGGAGATCCCCGTAAATAAGGGCATTACCCGATCCAAAAGGTCACTCCCCAAAGGCAGCCTTGACCCCCATGTGTATATGATGCAATTGGTGTCTCAAGAGGGGTCCCCAATGAATTTAAAGCTAGGGATCAAGTTGCTTCAGGCTTTGAATCTATTCTTTCTATTATAACAGTTAATAAGAATGTGGATTGGATTAATTCTATTTACTATAACCAACAGAGATTTGTAAATTACACTAGAGATGCTTTGCAGGGGGTAGCTGAACAACTACAGGCAGATTCTATGACATTTCAGAATCCCATGGTATTAGATATGATATTAGCTGAGAAAGGTGGTGTCTGTAAGGCACTAACTGATCCTGCATCTTGTTGTACCTTCATCCCAAATAATACTGGTCCCAACGGTAAGGTCGCGCTGGCAATACAAAAGCTTGAAGATTTGTCCGTCGAACTAAAGAGAAATTCAGGTATTGACAATCCATGGGATCAATATTTCGGTTGGTTTACCAATTGTAGACAGGCACTTGTACAGCTAGCTTATTTATTTATTTTTTTATCAACTTTGTTTTTATTGAAAGTTTGCAATACAATAAGCATTTGTAATTTGTATAGCACTTTGGGGACCACGTATGTTTGCAAGACGTTCCGTCTCCCAATCCACGATATCAGAGGTATGTCGTAGTCTGAGAGAATGGATTGAATTTCCTTCAGGAGGGGTCTAAAATTGCTGTCATATAACTTGGCGAGGGTAGAGGGGATATGCACTCCTAAATATTTAATTGTGGAGGTGGCCCAGGCAAAGGGAGAAATGGATTTGAGTTGTTGGGAGAGTCTACTAGTAAGAGAGATGTTGAGGAAGTCCGATTTTGAGACATTTACTTTAAAGTTAGACGCAGCTCCGAATTTGTCAAATATTTCCGCCAGAATGGGGATACCTCTCAAAGGGTCCGTTAAGAGAAAAAGGAGATCGTCTGCAAAGGCGAGCATTTTTAAGTCGCCATTGGCTAAGGGGAGGCCTTTCACCTGAGGGTGCTAGCGTACATACTGTAGTAAGGCTTCCATTACCAAGATAAATAGGGATGGGGATAGGGGGCATCCTTGGCGTGTGCCATTGGAGATTTGGAAGGGGGTGGACAGGAAGTCGTTTACAATGATGGAGGCAGAGGGTTGAGAATAGAGTGTGAATATTGCAGTTATGAATTGGTCTGGAAGTCCCACTTTCTGCATAGTGGCTTTCAGAAATGCCCAGCTCACTCTGTCAAAAGCCTTCTCGGCGTCTACACCGAGAAGGACAAGTGGGTTTTAGGAGGAGTGAGTATATTGTATGGCTGATAACAATTTAAAAGTATTATGACGTCCTTCTCTACCTGGGATAAAGCCAGATTGCTCCTCACCTATAAGGTGTGGCAGCAGTGGTCTGAGTCTAATGGAAAGCAGCTTGGCCCAAATTTTAATATCTAGGTTGAGGAGAGAGATTGGCCTGTAACTTCCACACTCCAGCGGATTTTTACCTTCTTTGGCTATGAGAGTGATATGGGCCTCCTGAGATTGTTTGGGGAGGGAGCCACCCTCCAACAGGGACGCACATAATTTGGTGAGTTGGGGTGTCAAGATGTTATCAAACTTTTTGTAGTAAATTAGTGGAAGGCCGTCAGGGCCAGGACTTTTTCCTGGGGGAAAGGAGGAGATCACTGTTCTCACTTCCTTCTCAGTTATTGGAGCTAAGAGTGATTTGACCATGGCCTCATTAAGATTAGGCATGTTCAAGTCTTTGAGGAAATCATCAATTATAGTTTGCTTGACATAAGCATTAGGGGCCGACGGCTCTTTTTCAATATTGTACAGGGCCGTGTAGAAATGGTTAAAAGCTGCAGCTATCTCTGGAGGTGATGAGGTCTGACCTAAAGAATGGTGTTTGATTTCATGAATGTGCTGTTTTGCCCGCTCTTTCTTCAAGAGGGAGGACATCAGTTTTCCACCTTTGTTTCCGTGTACATATAACCTACATCTGTGATGAAGATAAGACTTAGCTGACTTATTTTGTAAGAGGGCTAAAAGGTAATCTCTCATTGCTTTAAGCTCTGAGAACGTTTCCTTTAGTCTAGTCTTCTTGTGCTCTTTTTCTAGGACTGCAATTTTGTCTAGGATAGAGTCAATCTCACGTTGACGGTCTTTTTTGAGTTTGGTACCCCAAGAGATAAAGACACCTCTTATGAAGGCTTTGTGGGCCTCCCAGACCATTGGGGTGGACAGGCCCGAATTCTCATTTAGCTCAAAGTACGTGGACAGTTGACGTTTAATGTCATCAAAGGCCTTTGTATTCTCTATTATACATTCATTAAGTCTCCAGCGACATGTCTTATGGGGAAGCTCAGCAAGGTTTAGTGTTAAGTGAATTGGTGCGTGATCGGAAACCGAGATGATGGAAATACCTGTGGTTGTGGTGCTGTGGATCAAAAGGTAGTCAAGTCTCTGGTGAGAGTTGTGGACTTGGGAGAAGAAGGAATAGTCCCTAGCAAAGGGGTTCCAGGTGCGCCAGGCATCTACAAGAGAAATGTTATAAGAATAGATAAGGGAGGGCACTCAACTTCCATTCAGGCATATGGAGACTAGAGGTATAATGTTAAAAAATCAATAAGTTTATTACAAAATATCTAAAACAAAAACAAATAGCCCTATTATGTGATCGGCCACAATGAAAAGATCAGTAATGATAAAAATCTTATAACATGTACTCTCCAAGGTTATCAAATCTGGGTACCCAAATCAATTAATGACAATTATAAAATGCATATAAAATCAAATGTGCAAAAAGATCAATTGTGCATATGCACAAACAGTCCATATGGGAATCCTCTATGACCGCAATCCGGTAATTATTCTCCCAAGGGAGATGCAGCAGTTCACTTTTTGTAGAATAGGGGGCCTCCTCGTGGTGCACCCTAAGGTGCAACGCCCTCCTTTTAACCTGCACCCTCTTGTAGCACTATACCTACAGTCCTGGTATATAGGCTAGAGGTGTTGATATACGGATTGGGAGTACTGTCTCCGTTCAAGACATTAATGTCTCACAATAGTGTCTACGTTATGATCTTTTCATACATTACCGCTCCTCGCGGTCTTCTTGTATCCTCCGCTCTCTCGCTGGTCGATGCTGTGACCTGCTAGGACCTGCCGCAGCTGCCCACGTGATCACCGTCGTCATACAGTGGCGTCCCACGTGACGGTGACTCGGGCGCCTTATTGGTCCTTGCTTGGCGATTATCAGAGCGTCTTATTGGTCTCTCGCTTTGGATGACAATAGCGATACAGCGGTATAGTAATCAGTACAGTGTCCAAAGTCCAAAGGAAATTCGATCTTCTATTATGTAGCCTCACTGTTCTGCCCAAACACGTTTCGGGGCTCCTATGTTCCGGCCCCTTCATCAGTGGTAAAACAGTGAGGAAATTTGAGGCTATTTAAAGGAAGACTTCCTATGCAAAGCATGCCGGGTGTTAATTTGGAAAACCAGGATTCCCAAATCCAGTTATTCCACTTCTGTTTTAAAATCGTACATAAACATTTATCAACTGTGGGGAGTCGCTCTGGTAGACAGCGGTGCGGGTGCAGTTTAGAGGCAAAACAAGGAGTCCAGATTGTGCAACAAACAGTGTTTTATTCACTTGCACGCCATAAATGAAAAAACAGTCTCTTTGGTGACAGTTCACACACAACGGAAATAACGTGGCAAAACAAAAACAGGCCAACACAGGTTCAGTCACCTGGGAGGTGTAGGTGCAGGTTCGCACCACGCTGTCGGCCCAGCCGCAGGAGAATCCAGCTTCAGGTAGCCAGGAAAAAAACACCTCCTTGCTGAGTTCTTTCCTCCAGGACAGAGAACTCCTCAGCCCTGTTAGCAGCTCCAGGATAATCACCACCTCCAGCTGCTGAGCTGGCTGAGCTTTTAAACCCAGCCCAAAACCAGGACTGGGTCATGGGGAGCAGCCACCCACCCTACACTTTAGCTGCTCCCGGTAAGAGCCGGCCCGGATCGGCTTTGCAGCCACGCTATTTAAACTCTGTCAGTAGCACTAGCTGCTGCTGACATCAACAAAAACGGGCTCTTACCTCACCGAGGCTATGAACCTCGGTGACACATACCTGCCATCCACGACGGCACCCTGCACCTTACCACACAACATACATATTGGGATTTTAGGATCTATAGAGAACACATAAAATACATAAAATACATAAAATAAAATAAAAAATAAAATTAAAATACAATATCCCCAGTCGTCTTCTATATCCCATGTATTCATGTGTTGTAATTTACATTTTAAGTGAACAGACTTCTAAACATTATAATTTCCATTCTGAGTCCGAATGGAAATCTGGAACCATATACATCCATGGCTTTCAGATGTAACGAAGTATAGGGGATGGAGCCCAAAAGCGAGGAAAGGTCAGAGTGTTGATAAACAACCAGACTTCGACCTCTCATCGCCCAAGGGCCCCAGCCCCAAACCTACAAAAAGCCAAAAAGTTCCAGATCTGCATTCAGGCCTTTAGGGATTAACGTCTCAAATTCAAAAATTCTCCTTGTCTCAATCCTAGACATATGGGCTATGTGATTACCCCCCCCTCCAAGGGCGTTTAATTTTCTCCATGGCTGCAAATTTAAGGCTGGAGGGGTCACTATTGTGTACTTCTTTGTAGTGCTGCAAAAATAACCCTATTCCGAAGAAAATAACGGAGGTACGTTCTACACAGAACAAATTCAATGTACAGATCAAAGAGGGATTAACTTGTAATACAACAGACGTCATTTATATATTGGAGTGTCCGTGTCGTAGACAATATATAGAACGAACAAAAAGGACACTAAGAGAAAGGGTGGCAGAACATATTAGAAAAATTAAGAATGGTTTTGAATTACACTCATTGTCCCGACACTACAAAGAAGTACACAATAGTGACCCCTCCAGCCTTAAATTTGCAGCCATGGAGAAAATTAAACGCCCTTGGAGGGGGGGTAATCACATAGCCCATATGTCTAGGATTGAGACAAGGAGAATTTTTGAATTTGAGACGTTAATCCCTAAAGGCCTGAATGCAGATCTGGAACTTTTTGGCTTTTTGTAGGTTTGGGGCTGGGGCCCTTGGGCGATGAGAGGTCGAAGTCTGGTTGTTTATCAACACTCTGACCTTTCCTCGCTTTGGGCTCCATCCCTATACTCGTTACATCTGAAAGCCATGGATGTATATGGTTCCAGATTTCCATTCGGACTCAGAATGGAAATTATAATGTTTAGAAGTCTGTTCACTTAAAATGTAAATTACAACACATGAATACATGGGATATAGAAGACAACTGGGGATATTGTATTTTAATTTTATTTTTTATTTTTTATTTTATGTATTTTATTTATTTTATGTATTTTATGTGTTCTCTATAGATCCTAAAATCCCAATATGTATGTTGATAAATGTTTATGTATGATTTTAAAACAGAAGTGGAATAACTGGATTTGGGAATCCTGGTTTTCCAAATTAACACCCGGCATGCTTTGCATAGGAAGTCTTCCTTTAAATAGCCTCGAATTTCCTCACTGTTTTACCACTGATGAAGGGGCCGGAACATAGGAGGCCCGAAACGCGTTTGGGCAGAACAGTGAGGCTACATAATAGAAGATCGAATTTCCTTTGGACTTTGGACACTGTACTGATTACTATACCGCTGTATCGCTATTGTCATCCAAAGCGAGAGACCAATAAGACGCTCTGATAATCGCCAAGCAAGGACCAATAAGGCGCCCGAGTCACCGTCACGTGGGACGCCACTGTATGACGACGGTGATCACGTGGGCAGCTGCGGCAGGTCCTAGCAGGTCACAGCATCGACCAGCGAGAGAGCGGAGGATACAAGAAGACCGCGAGGAGCGGTAATGTATGAAAAGATCATAACGTAGACACACTATTGTGAGACATTAATGTCTTGAACGGAGACAGTACTCCCAATCCGTATATCAACACCTCTAGCCTATATACCAGGACTGTAGGTATAGTGCTACAAGAGGGTGCAGGTTAAAAGGAGGGCGTTGCACCTTAGGGTGCACCACGAGGAGGCCCCTATTCTACAAAAAGTGAACTGCTGCATCTCCCTTGGGAGAATAATTACCGGATTGCGGTCATAGAGGATTCCCATATGGACTGTTTGTGCATATGCACAATTGATCTTTTTGCACATTTGATTTTATATGCATTTTATAATTGTCATTAATTGATTTGGGTACCCAGATTTGATAACCTTGGAGAGTACATGTTATAAGATTTTTATCATTACTGATCTTTTCATTGTGGCCGATCACATAATAGGGCTATTTGTTTTTGTTTTAGATATTTTGTAATAAACTTATTGATTTTTTAACATTATACCTCTAGTCTCCATATGCCTGAGTGGAAGTTGAGGGCCCTCCCTTATCTATTCTTATAACATTTCCTTTACGGCAAAGGGGTTGGCCGCGGAGTGTGCACCTTCGTCTGATTGGGGATTTGTGGTGAGCCGCTGTAATACCTATTTTGATCTACAAGAGAAGGGTCAGACAGTTTAGAACGTAATTTCGCTAGTGCTAAATTGGAAATAGAGGATTTTGAGGTAGAGGAGTCTAATAGCGGGTTCAGAGGCACATTGAGGTCACCCCCCCAGGACTATCGGACCATCGGCAAAGAGCTGTAAAGAGTCTAGTGCTCTCAGGAGCCAAGGTATTTGGTCATGGTTTGGGGCGTAAATGTTTGCTAAAGTTAACCTGGTGGTGTAAAGCTGAACTCTGAGGAAGAGCAGGCGTCCTTCTTTGTCAGTGTATTGCTTGAGGACCTTCAGTGAGGGATTTGTGAATAGCTATTGAGACCCCTTTAGATGCCGAGGTGGGGTGGCAGGAGTGGTACCAGGAGCTATATTGTTTCGTAGGTAATTTTGGTATTTTAGATTGTTTAAAGTGAGTTTCTTGGAAGAAGACTATAGAAGCTTTCAGTTTTTTTACTATATCTGTCACGTGATATCTCTTATTGGAGGTGTTCAGACCTCTCACGTTAAAGGACACTATGCCCAGATCTCCCATAGCACCCTACTCCTAATTTGGAATAGGTGGTCTGGTTAGTCAGCTTTTGATTTGTCAATGGAAGGAGAGAAGAGAGTTTCTGTAAGGAGATCAGGGGCTGTCAGACGTATGGTCTGAACCACTGTCGCCCAATCTCAGTCAAATAAGATTTATTATCACAGATTTGAGTTCTAGGTGATTTTCAGTGGGTAAATGGGCGTGGGGGGGGGGGGGGTATGAAGTGGGGAGGAAGAGCAAGGGGAGAGAAGGTGAGTTAGAGAGAGAGTTCAGTTAAAGGTAGAGTGAAGTGGGAATTTAGGTTAAGAAAGCAAAGAAGGTGTCAGAGGAGGAGTATGGAGCATATGAGCCCTAGAAAGGCTCAGTGGGGGTGGTTAACCCAGATGGGTCAAAACGAGATATGGGATAGAGAAGGTATACAGAACCTACATGAGGTAGTAGGTTGGGGGTAAGTGGGTATGGAATAAAGTGCCTGACCTGTGGCACACACTCGCATAGCGTTGTCAATTAGAGAACATCCACCTAAAGACAAATATGGAATAACTGTGAGGGGCGTCGTTGGATCCGAACTGCAGGCTATACAGTAGCGGTGAAGACGTTAAGAAAAAGATAAGAGGTAAAAGATAAAATGGGGATGAAGGGAAGGGGGGGAGTAGAGGTAAGTAGAAGAGAGGACATAAAGGCAATAGACTGTCTAAGTGAAGCTATTTAACATATTAACATGCAGTGAGAAATAAGCTAATGAAACCTGTGGCAGGTGTATGACCAGGTAGCAAAAACTTGAACATAGGATCATAGCTGATGGAGCGTGTCAGTTAGCATTGTGAGATTATTGCATGAAATTCAACAATACCGGGGGGGGGGTGAAAGGGTAAAGTAAGACATTAAAATAAACAGTAAAAAAACAAAACACATGAAATTCGCGGTCATACTATACGTATAGGTTCCAATTGAGCCGGTGTCAGAAGCAAAAGTAATTTTAAGCATAACATTAAAATATAAGGAGGGAGGGAAAGGAGGGGGGGGGGGTTGAGGGGTGAGGTAAGACATAAGTGAGTGAAACATAAGATTCGCGGTAATACTATACGTGGCTCGGAAATATGGAAGAACTAGATAGTCCTCTTTTTAGTATGGACGACGAGAAACTCTCAGCGCGAACGACTTGTGCGGTGTCTTCACAAGGAGAGAAGGGAGGAAATATCCCTGGGGTGTGTGGAAAGGAAGTCAATGTGTCCCAGTGGTGTGGAGTATTCAGGTTTCCTCTAGGCTGCTTGAATCTCTGGGGTTTCGGGCGGACCACCCTTGTCCATTCTTCACGGTTTGGTAATGGAGGTAGGGCGGGAAAGTCGTCTGCAGGCAACCATGATGGGATCTCCAGAGGGTCAATCTCCAGAATCGGCCATGCTTCTTCAAGGTCTGAAGGGGTCTTAATAATAATTTTTTTGTGCCCTTTAGAATTGAGATTCCAAAGGGGAACAACCAGGAGTATTGTAGTCCCTTGGCCCTCAGTTGATCCAGGAGGGGTTTCAGCATCCTGCGTTTACGCAGAGTGGACGGAGCAATGTCCTGGTATAAGGCAATTTCATCAGCCCCATAGTGGACAGGGTGTTTCTCTCGCGCCGTCTGGAGTATCAGAGCTGTGTCCACATATGATAGCGGGCCGCATATGACATCTCTCGGGGCTTCATTTTGTCAGGGCTTGGGCCGAAGAGCCCTAAGAATGCGCTCAATCACAATAAGCGCGGCCTGGTCTGGGCCTAGCAGGTCGGTGAAGATTTCTTTCGCCACCTTAGGAAGAGCTTCAGTGGGCCACGACTCTGGGATTCCTTTAAAACTGATGTTTTTCCGACGACTCCTATTCTCCTGGTCTTCGATCAGGGTAAGAGCGTTATTCACGTGTATTTCTAGCAGGGTAGACCTGGAAGCTAGAGCCTCAGCGTGTGAGGTTAGGCCAAGAGATGTGGTCTCTAAGGCCTCAGTGCGGGAGTCGATGGAGCGAAGGTCAGCTTTTATGTCTGCTAGATCATCCCTTACTGGCTGAAGAACTTGTTGAAGGGTTTTCTTTAGGACAGCAATCGTGAGTACTTCCTCGTGATGTGTGTCGTCTTCGCTGCCTGAGTTTCTCTCCTCCTCCCGTTCTAGCTGGGAGCTGCGTTTGGGCGCCATCTTGGTAGGAGAGGAGAGTGGCTGTTTTAGTCGTTTTTCAAAGAAATCGGCAACATCAGGCTGGCTAGCAGTTAGTTTTCTGGTGCTTCGGTAGTCACTCTGCTGGTACCGTCCAACTTTGCCCATTTTGCAGACGTATAAAGGGGTATTTCAAGCTATTTGAGTGTGTGTGGCGGGAGAGCTCTGTCTCACACAGCCATTCCAGTCCGCGGCCTGGCTCCGCCCCTCCCTTGTTATCATTATTGTAATAGCTGCGCTCACGCTACGCTTCATACAGTGTGTCAGGAAACTGATCGCTAAGGGCGTCTCCAATATGTCATTTTATCAAACCTTATTGTCAGCTTCTGAGGAGCACTCTGCTGAGGGCTACAGGAGATACCTGTCAATATAGGAAAAGGAAAAGTAAGAACCATATAATCTGAAGAATTATGGTTCTAAGAGGGGATTTGAAGAGAATCATACTCCATCTTGTCTACTATAGTGCTGTAACTTTTTAATTTTCTATTTTCCCGCTGTAAGTTAAGTTTCGTTCCCGTTTTTCCACCTTTGTGAAATTTCCCCTAAGGCTGATGTAAACAGTTTGTTCCTTATATGGTCATGTCAGTACACTACTTTTCTGATAAGATGTGTCTCACTGTGATTGGATAAAGCTGTGCAGATTCTATCACTTTACTATACAAAAAGCCGGGCCATATACCAATAAAGTTAGAGTATTTCTCAGTAATACCTGTGTGTCTGTCATTTATTTGCTGCTGAGAAATATCTCTCCTGACATCAGTAATGCTCAAATTAAGGTGGTTCTAGAAAGGTCCAGACCCTTTCAGTTATCAAGGTAGAGAAGGTAACCTTGATCCAACAATGGGTGAACCAAATCCCATACAGTTTTTCTGCTTATTCCAAGGGCTGGGGGACATTCTGGGAGTACTATTTTAGAATCCTTCCCCTCGTATATTTTAAAGCGATGCGTATAGCTAGTTTTATGTTCACACAATTTATACAGTTTGATGCCGTATCTTGCCCTCTTGTTAGGCAAGTATTGTCGAAAATTCAGCCTTCCTTTGAAGTTCACTAGGGATTCGTCGACAACAATGTTTTTCAGAGGTATATATTTCTGCAAACTTACAATTAAAATGGGTGAATATGGGCCTTAATGTATACAATCTATCAAAATTGAGATCATCTTGGGGTTGGCATCTGGTATTATTATCATTGTAGTGTATAAATTTTATGATGGCTTCAAATCTCATTGTACACATGGCTGCACTGTACATTGGAATGTAGTAAAGTACATCTGTACTCCAGAATGCTATTATAGATATATATTTTTTTTTACAAGGCCATACTACAATGCCCCAAAATGTAAACCATCTCCCCAGCGTTGGTAGATGTCCATTTCTGTGCATGAAATGTTGTAGGATTCATGGCAATAAATTGGTTTGCGAACAAATTGGTTTGCACAACCATCAATTAAATTAAATTATCAGAAAAGATAAGTTTGAAAAAATCAACTTCTCTAAACCCAGTCGTATTAACATATATACCTGCATCTGCAGTAAAGTCGGGTAGTCAGGGTGCCCAAATAGGTGCACTTAATTGGGTTAATGACTAATCATCAACCCTTTGGCACCTTCTTGGGGGTTCATCTGATTAATTTGAAGATGATGATACAATAAAATTCATTTCACCTTCACTTGCAGAATCAGTGTCTGAACAAATTTGGCGTAAGCCTGCTCTGCAGTAAACAGCCTGCGACATTCCATATTTGAATTTTAGAAAACAGTCCAGTAACTGTAGAAGATGAAATATTATTTTTAAAATGGTACTAACTGAAATATTTAGTGCTGGGTCAGTAACCAGTGTCGGTGGCAGAAAAAAAGCCCACTAAGAATATACATTGCTTGGTGCAACTCTGGCAATAGTTCTGAATGTACCCAAGAAAATAACAGAAAAACTGTAACTAAAAAAGATTTTATAAAGCTATATAAAAAATTACTCGGGGGGCGGAGCCTGACCGCAGAGTGCGATGGCTGCGTAGTTTAGCAGCTCTGCACAGACACGGTGCCATTCCTCTTCAGAAGTGCCCACAGCCCTCCCAAAATGGTCAAAATCGGCAAGGACAACCAGCCGACTGTCACGACTGTGACTGATCCAGACAGGTCTGGGAGGAGAAGGTCGCAGCGACTTGCTACTCGCGATAGCTTGTGAGTTTGCTCCGTGGTTCAGGGTATGTCATCCGGGTTTTGCCTTGTGAACCTTTTTGTCCTGACTGGGAGTTTGTAGGCATTCTTCTCAGGTGAGTGCTGTCTGCCACTCCCAGCTACTATATTAGTTTCAGTTTCACTTGCAGTCATTGCCAGATATAGTCCTTACTTCCAGTGCTATGCTGACCTTTGAAGGAGATCGTTTGACGGTATTGCTGTGGAGCTCTTGTCTGACGTGGACTGTCGTTATTGGGATCATATTCTCTGCTCGTGACTGGATAAGTCTATCTCTGCTGGAGATTGTTTGTTTGTTGCTGTCTTCCCCTGTTGTTCTCCTAGACATGAGTGATGGTGACTAGTGCTCCCATCTGCCTTTCCCCAGTCTAGTCTTCTTAGGGTGACTCAGGGTTTAGGCATCCTGCTCGCCGCACGGGTTTACACCCCGTCTAGGGTATCAGGGCAGACAGGTGCCAGCTTAGGGTTTGTCAGGGGTGGCCGTTCTATTTCCCATCCATAGATAAGGGTCCCCCTTCCCCTCCGTCTGGTGCGACACGACTGCTGCTGGGATAGCGGTCGTGACAGTATATCTGGCCTTTTAAAAAAAAAAAATATGACATTTCCTTTTTTTTTTTTTTTTTTTTGCCTGCTGTTTTGCTTTGTATTTTCTGTTCCACTATGGATCCGGTTACGGTTTTGGCGAAACAATTACAGGGGTTATCCCTTGAAGTGGCAGGATTAAAAGCAACAGTGCTGCAGCAGCAGCAGCAGCAATCCTTGGGTTCCACCGTTGCTACGGGAAACCAAGGTACTCCTGAGCCAAAAGTGGCTTTTCCTGATAGGTTTTCAGGAGGGAGAGACCAATTTGTAACCTTCAGAGAAGCTTGTAAATTGTTCTTCAGGTTACGCCCTAGATCCTCCGGCGGTGAGGAACAAAGGGTGGGCATTGTAATTTCTCTCCTGCAAGGAGATCCGCAGGCTTGGGCTTTCTCCTTACCATCTGACTCTCCGGCCTTACGATCAGTGGAGGAGTTTTTGAAGCCTTGGGTCTCGTATATGATGACCCGGACAGGGTCTCACTGGCTGAGTCTAAGCTACGTAGACTTCGGCAAGAGAACCGGTCAGCTGAACTATATTGTTCCGAATTCCGTAGGTGGGCTACGGATACATTATGGAACGACTCGGCCCTTAGGAGTCAGTTCTGCCAGGGGTTGTCTGAAAAATTAAGACGCGCTGGCGGTATACGAGGTCCCTGGGTCTCTTGAGGCTGCTATGTCTCTGTCCATAAGAATCGACAGACGACTCAGGGAGAGACTATTAGATTCTACAGAGGCCTGTATAGGGCAGGGATCGGTTTGTTATGATCCAGTCGAACCAATGAAAATAGGGGGCACCACTAGACGGGTGAATCCTCCTAAGGTCCGCCGTAGGTCAGAGGTTTGTTTTCGTTGTGGGGGGAGGGGTCATTTTGTAAAGGTATGTCCCTCAGTACCCAAGAGACCACAAACTAAGGAGCCGCCGGAGAAACTAGAGTCCCCAGATTGTGCGGAGGATAACAGTCTGGGCGTATTCGTTTCCTCCATACGCATGTCTCAGTTTTTGTTGTCCGCTACCGTTATGGCGGGCAATAAGACTGAGATCTGTTCCGTCTTTTTGGACAGTGGGGCGGGTGTCAACTTGGTGGATTCACGGTTTGCTCAGGCTCTGGGGTTTACTCCGGAACCGGTACGCAGAACTATTCCTGTTTTTGCCATCGACTACTCCCCTCTTACTCAGAGAGAGTTAACACAGATCATCCATAATATCCATCTGCAGGTAGGGGACCTCCATAAAGAGCATATCTCTTGTTATGTCCTGGACGGTCTTCCGGCTCCTATGGTATTGGGGCTTCCCTGGCTGGTGACTCACACAATCCAGTGGTGGATTGGCAGGCCGGGGAGATTGTGGAGTGGAGTGAACATTGTAAGGACAACTGCTTGAGTAGTAGGTGCTCAACACTCTCTGTAACAACTCTACCTGCCTTTCTGTCAGATTTTATGGATGTGTTCTCTGAGAAGGGTTGTCAGGGGTTACCACCTCATCGTCCATATGATTGCCCGATTAATCTGTTACCTGGGGCAAAACTACCTAAAACCCGGTTATACAATCTTTCCGGCCCGGAGAGGAAGGCTATGAAAGATTATATTTCGGAGAGTTTGGCTAAGGGACACATCAGACCCTCTTCTTCACCCGTGGCTGCAGGGTTCTTTTTCGTTAAAAAGAAAGATGGGGGCCTGCGTCCTTGCCTGGATTTCCGGGAATTAAACCGGATAACTATCCGAGATCCCTATCCTCTTCCTCTCATTCCCGACCTCTTTAATCAGGTTGCTGGTGCTAAATGGTTCTCCAAAATGGATCTCAGAGGAGCCTATAACCTGGTTCGCATCAGAGAGGGGATGAGTGGAAGACGGCTTTAATACTCCGGAAGGGCATTATGAAAATCTGGTCATGCCATTTGGTCTTACTAATGCGCCTGCGGTGTTCCAACATTTTGTCAACGATATTTTTAGTCACCTTATCGGGAGATTTGTTGTGATATATCTTGATGACATCCTGGTCTATTCTCCGGATCTGGATACACATAAGATCCATGTGAGACAAGTGCTGCAGATATTAAGGGCCAACAAATTGTTTGCTAAATTAGAGAAATGTGTGTTCGCCGTAAAAGAACTGCCATTTCTGGGGTATGTGTTGTCAGATTCAGGTTTCCGCATGGATCCAGAGAAAGTCCGGGCAATTATGGACTGGGATCTGCCTGAGAACCTGAAGGCTTTGCAACGCTTCCTGGGGTTTGCCAATTTTTATAGAAAGTTTATAAAGAACTATTCCTTGGTGGTCAAACCACTGACGGACATGACCCGAAAGGGATCCGATTTTTCCAAATGGTCACATGCAGCCAAAACTGCCTTTACATCTCTGAAGGAGAGATTCACCTCGGCTCCTATTCTCGTACAGCCAGATGTCTCGCTTCCTTTTATTGTAGAGGTTGACGCATCAGAGGTGGGGGTGGGAGCGGTACTATCTCAGGGCCCGTCCCTGGTGAATGGCGTCCGTGTGCTTTCTTTTCGAAGAAATTGTCTACTGCAGAAAGGAACTATGATATTGGCAACAGGGAACTTTTGGCTATTAAGTTGGCCTTAGAGGAGTGGCGTCATTTTTTGGAGGGCGGTTCATCCCGTCACAGTGATTACTGATCACAAAAACTTAGTATATCTGGAGTCTGCTAAACGTCTCACCCCTAGACAGGCTCGGTGGTCGTTATTTTTACTAGGTTTAATTTTGTAATAACCTATCGCCCGGGGGCAAAAAATACTAAGGCGGATGCATTGTCTCGAAGTTTTCCTGGAGGGTTGATGTTGATGTTCCAGAGCCTATTTTGCAAAAGGGGTGGTGGTCTCTGCAT
Source organism: Bufotes viridis (assembly GCA_033119425.1). Classification (NCBI taxonomy): domain Eukaryota; kingdom Metazoa; phylum Chordata; class Amphibia; order Anura; family Bufonidae; genus Bufotes; species Bufotes viridis. The sequence goes on along the minus strand of CM065591.1, from coordinate 223,450,188 downwards.
TACACTCAGGTTTAGAGGGAGGGTGTTGGAAGCTCAGGGGACGCCTGGCCTCCTGCCCCTCAGGTAAACTGTTTGTGCCAGAAAATTTACGCCTGGAGATACTAAAAGAACACCATAACTCCGCACTGGCAGGACACCCAGGTAGTAAGGCAACCTCTGAATTAGTGTCTCGTCGGTTCTGGTGGCCTAAGTGGCGCCAGGAGGTGTTGAATTTTGTGTCTGCATGTGCTACCTGTGCTCGTTCTAAGGTGGATCATACTCGTCCGGCAGGGCGTCTTTTACCTCTGGCCATCCCCAACAGGCCTTGGACGCACCTATCAATGGATTTCATTACTGATCTACCAGTATCAGCGGGGAAGACTGTTATTCTTGTAGTTGTTGACAGATTCAGTAAAATGGTGCACTTTATTGCTCTTACCGCATTGCCTAATGCTAACACACTGGCTCAGGTTTTTATTGACCACATCGTGAAGCTTCACGGGGTCCCTTCCGATATTGTTTCGGATCGTGGTACCCAATTTGTTTCTAAATTTTGGAAAGCTTTTTGTTCTCGTTTAGGGGTTCATCTGTCGTTTTCTTCATCTTTCCATCCACAGTCCAACGGTCAGACTGAGCGTACCAATCAAAACCTAGAGACCTATTTGAGATGCTTTGTTTCCGAAAATCAGGAGGAATGGTCATCTTATTTACCGTTAGCTGAGTTTGCCATTAATAATCGTCGTCAAGAATCCACCGATAAGTCACCATTTTTTGGTGCGTATGGTTTCCATCCTCAGTTTTGTACGTTTAGTGAGGGGGCCGTCTGGGATTCCCGAGGAGGAACGATTTGCGTCTTCACTTTCATCAGTGTGGCAGAGTGTGCAAGAAAGTTTGAAGAGAATTGGTGGTAGATACAAACGTGTGGCTGATAAGAAGCGCTCTGAAGGTCCGGACCTTGGGGTGAATGACTTGGTGTGGTTGTCTACCAGAAATATCAAGTTGAAGGTTCCCTCATGGAAATTAGGTCCGAGATTTATTGGTCCTTATAGGGTAATTAAGATCATTAACCTGGTGGCTTTTCGTCTGGAGCTACCTCAGACTCTAAGGATCCATAATGTCTTCCACAGATCTCTGCTTAAGAGATATGTAGAACCTCCTGAACCATTGCCACTACCGCCTCCACCGGTGGTTGTTGATGGCAGTCTTGAGTTTCAGGTAGAAAAGATTGTTGATTCACGATATGTTCGCCGCTCTCTTCAGTACCTGGTGCACTGGAGAGGTTATGGTTCCGAAGAGAGAATGTGGGTGCCAGCATCAGAGATAAAGGCGGACAGACTCATTCGAGCTTTTCATAGGTCCCATCCGGAGAGGCCTGGTCTTGAGGGTCCGGTGGCCCCTCGTAGAAAGGGGGTACTGTCACGACTGTGACTGATCCAGACAGGTCTGGGAGGAGAAGGTCGCAGCGACTTGCTACTCGCGATAGCTTGTGAGTTTGCTCCGTGGTTCAGGGTATGTCATCCGGGTTTTGCCTTGTGAACCTTTTTGTCCTGACTGGGAGTTTGTAGGCATTCTTCTCAGGTGAGTGCTGTCTGCCACTCCCAGCTACTATATTAGTTTCAGTTTCACTTGCAGTCATTGCCAGATATAGTCCTTACTTCCAGTGCTATGCTGACCTTTGAAGGAGATCGTTTGACGGTATTGCTGTGGAGCTCTTGTCTGGCGTGGACTGTCGTTATTGGGATCATATTCTCTGCTCGTGACTGGATAAGTCTATCTCTGCTGGAGATTGTTTGTTTGTTGCTGTCTTCCCCTGTTGTTCTCCTAGACATGAGTGATGGTGACTAGTGCTCCCATCTGCCTTTCCCCAGTCTAGTCTTCTTAGGGTGACTCAGGGTTTAGGCATCCTGCTCGCCGCACGGGTTTACACCCCGTCTAGGGTATCAGGGCAGACAGGTGCCAGCTTAGGGTTTGTCAGGGGTGGCCGTTCTATTTCCCATCCATAGATAAGGGTCCCCCTTCCCCTCCGTCTGGTGCGACACGACTGCTGCTGGGATAGCGGTCGTGACACCGACATGGAGAAATTCCTTCATAAGAAAGCAGCATCCAGCCCCAGACGCGCATCAAAGATGGCGCAGCTTCCCGCCACTGATGCAGAGGGCGACTCAGATACCGACGCAGGCAGCCTAGCTCCCCAGGTGGGGGACCAATAACCCATCACTAAAGCGTATTTAAAGAAGACTATACTTCATGCCCTGAATCCTATGCTACAGGAGCTCTCCGAGATCAAAAAGGGGATACAAACTATAAGCCATAGAGTAGACCAGGTGGACAAAGTGGTCTTAGACACCCTCAACTTTTGCAACATGGCCGGGCACATGATCAGAGCACAAGAAACGCAGCTCAACAAAGAATTTACTTTAATAGAAGACATGGAGAACAGAAGTCGCCGCAAAAATGTGCGAATTAAGGGCTTACCAGAAAAATATCCCAGCAAGGCCTTGGAAGGTGTGGCACAGCAAATAGTTACTTCTCTCTTGGGCCCTGAAAGAGCAGCAAAGATTATCATAGAGCGAATACACAGAGCGCTCCCTCCGTCCAAGAGGGTGAGTAAGCTAGGGATGTTATATACATATTGCTCAGCTTTGTAGACACCGCAGCCATTTTGAAGGCCAGCAGAGAAAAGCCCATACTACGCCATGAGGACCACCAGATCCACATCTACCAAGATGTTTCCCCTACCATATTGGCAAAGAGATGCACCCTTCCACCCTTTCTGCAGAAACTGAGGCACCTACATTTACCATACAGGTGGCTTTATCCTTTTGGCCTAGCAATACACAAAGATGCCTGGGACCGCCTGGGGATTTCACCAATGGTCATACCATTGTGGATGCCCATTTTGTCGGATGTAGTCTTGCCAGATCTGTCTCACATTGAGCCTTGGTCGTGGTGTCCCGAGGACAGCCTTCCAAACGTAGAGGATCGACTTCCAAAGGATCCAGGGACACTCCTGCCTGAGGGCTACATAGGCTTGTATATCCTTTTTCTCTGTTTTTTTTCGATCTTGGTGACCATCGGCAGCAGCACAACTAGGTCCTCTGACTGTGGGGGTGGGCGGTTTGAAGCTCATATGCCTACCCAGTGTTTTATATTATCAGATATCGTTATTATTAGTACAATGGATAGGCCGTTTACGCATGTTAATAACTGGAGGTACAGCGAGATGGCCTGCCCCCCTTCTTTTGGAGCAATGCTACTTCCTCAGCATTGGCTTCTGCCCCCCCCCCCCCTTCAGGTTATCAATTTTTATCCTTTTTTCTAAATTTTTTTTTTTTTTTTTTGCATTCCATTGTTGTTTTATTTTGCTGCTTTTTCTACCAACTATGCTCCTAGAATTGTGCCAGGGGCCCCTATACACCCCTAACCTAGTGCAATTGTGCAGGTTGATATATGACACACCCTGGGCTTTATTTCTAGGCGGTGTGACACCAATGCAGGATTGGTGGTGGAAGGGAGGTATATTTCCCCAAGATTCCTCTCCTATGTGAAGTAGCAGGTGAAAGATCTCACCTGTGAGGTAATTAATGAGGATGCACAAGGGTGGGGATATAACAGAGACTGGAGGTCAGTCAGTCTCTCTCTGCCTGGGGACACAGAAAGTCTGTCTGTGTGAGTGAGTGAGAAAAGACCGTGAGTAAAAGGTTGCTGAAACATTGTTTTGTGAGCTGGCAGGGAGAAGCCCTCCAGTGGATAGTTAGGGACCTCTGATGTTTAGTAAGCGCCGGACAGGCAAGTTTTTCTTTTGTTGTTCTGTTTTATTTATGCAACCTTCTCAATAAAACCTGGCTACAAGCCAGCTTAAACCTTATTCCCGGTGTCTGGTCGGAATGGTATGAAGCTGACACGTGTCCTTTGACCCCAGCAAAGGCGATCCCGAGCTTAACCCCTCACAGCGGGCTGTGGGTTAATTTATCTTTTCTATATGGGGAATGGATACACTGTGCCTCGGCTCAGGATTCTCCCATCCTCACTATAATATCCTTGCTATCTAGCTCTCTCCTTTTTCATCCTACTTATTCTTTCTTTCACTTTTTGGGATACTTTGGGTACTCCACTCATACTACAGAATGTACCACATAGTATCCGTTTGCATTTCCATTCACTATTGTACTTGTTTTTGTGATAATTGGCAATGCTGTTCTTAAGTCTGCTTTTGTTTTCTTTTATTTTGCCAGTGCCATGCCAGCACACCCTTCATTTCATATGAATCAGCCATCTTACCACACGCATGAATGGAAGTATGTGCATATAAAGTGAAGGGTCTAAATTCTCATACTAAATGCAGCCATCTATTGTCACTATTGAAGAAAGACAAGGTATCTGTTTTGATGTTACAGGGAACGCATTTTAGGACGCACAAAATACCGCTTACCTACTTATTACTTCTCTTCTTGTTTCCATCATACTAATGATTGTTCTGCTTCAAAGGGTGTCTCCATCGCCTTCCCCTTTACCTGTGTATCACAATATCAAGCTCTCTTTTTGAAAGGTAGGATTGGCACATTTGTCTATACACTTACAAATCTATACACTCCCAACACCTCACAAATTACATGGATGTTGAGCAAATTGGAGGATTTACAGGCGTTTGCAGAGGGCCCTATCATATTAGGTGTGGACTTAAATCCTTTTTTGGATGCATCCACAAAATGTTCCGTACAGTCCAGAACAAGTCTCCATAGACTTAGCAATCACCTACAGTTGCTGGGTCTCTCGGATGCCTGGAGGTCTTTACACCCGACAGACCTAGACTACACCTTTTTCTCGACACCACACAACTCTCACCAACGTTTGTATTATCTTTTTATACATTATAGCATTCTCCCTGCCCTTAAAAATGCTGACATACTGTAGGTCCCTCCACCTTTTCTGACCATTCGCCAGTATTTATTTGCCTATCTGTTGCGGATCTTACGAGAAGGGACTGGACCTGGAGCCTTAATGAAACCTTATTAGATAATAAAGAAGATCTTGCCTATCTTGCACGCCAGCTCCAGTTCTTTGATTCTAAAGCAACAATTCAGCTGAATCCATGGTTTGGTAGACACACAAGTCTCATATGCAAGGTCTTTTAACAGCGCTGGGCACAAGGGTTAAGAAACAACAAGAGAAAGAGATTCTGCTCTCTCAGATCAGAAATCAAGAGAAACTGCATAAACAAACTCCAACACCCACTGTGCATGCTGAGTTATCTAAGTTATGGGACCAACTGAAATTGCTTTTAAATAAAAAAGATTGCGAAGAATGTATTACATTACCAACAAAAACTGTATGGCCATGGTGATAAAGGGGTAAATTTATGGCCGCACTGATCAAAAAATGAAGGGAAGAGTCCTTCATATCCAGTATCAACACCCAGGATGGCAATAAGGAGACGTGCACCTCAAAAATTGCAGCAACATTTAGTAACTATTGTACTCCCTTTATAATTTGGCAAGTTCCTACCCACCCCCGTGTGCTTCCGATGGGAACTCTAGCATATCATCCTTCTTTACAGATAGACAAGTCCTAGAACAACCAGTTATGATACAGGAAGTTAAGGACACACTGCTCGCTTCCCCCTCAAGCAAAAGCCCAGGCCCTGATGGGTTCTCTCTTTTATACTATAAAAAATTCCAAGATTTGCTGCTACTTCGCCTCACCCTCCTCTGTAACCACTTTCTCTCAGGAGGGTCTTTTTCACAACAGGCACTTGAGGCGCACATCACAATATTACCCAAAGAAGGTAAAGACCCTAATCTTTGCTCTAGCTACCGTCCCATCTCTCTACTAGTCAAGGTCAATGGTACATTATTCCCTCGCTTTGCCATCACCAACGGAACTCGGCAAGGATGCCCCTTGTCTCCCACCTTGTTCATACTCTCTATGTCCTCCTGCAAAAACTCAGGCAGGATGCGGTCATCAAAGGCTTCACTATAAACTCTGAAATCCACCTCATATCAGCTTTTGCAGATGATTTATTAATGTTGATCTCCAACCCCCTTATAGCTTTACCCAGATTATTAGAGCTTTTCCAACAATATGGATCCCTCTCGAACTTTAAAATAAACTATTCCAAATCTGACCTTTTAAACATCTCCCTTCCCACATCCTAGGCGACCCTGTTACGTGCATCCTCTCCTTTTTATTGGGCAGAGGACTCGATAACTTACTTGGGGGTACAAATACCACGTAAAGCAGAGGATCTCTATCCATTAAACTTTCACCCTCTCTAACTTAAAATATCCTGCCTACTCAAAGAGTACAATTTGCCATACCCATCGTGAATGGGTTGCAAAAACTTGCAAACTTATATACTCCCCCTGATTCGGTATTATTTACAGATGCTACCAATACATCTCCCCGGGTCATTCTTTACCACCATTAGGAAGCATTTTTCTCTTTTCCTATGGAAAGGGAGCAGGCCCTGTTAATCTTACCAGATACTAACTCGAAAAAAAAGTAAAGGAGGTCTTGGGCTTCCCGACGTTAAACAATATTATCCTGCTATTTATCTGCAAAGGTGGCTAGATCTACAGTCGTGGCCAAAAGTTTTGAGAATTACATAAATATTGGAAATAAGAAAAGTTGCTGCTTAAGTTTTTATAATAGCAATTTGCATATACTCCAGAATGTTATGAAGCGTGATCAGATGAATTGCATAGTCCTTCTTTGCCATGAAAATTAACTTAATCCCAAAAAAACCTTTCAACTGCATTTCATTGCTGTCATTAAAGGACCCGCTGAGATCATTTTAGTAATCGTCTTGTTTACTCAGGTGAGAATGTTGACAAGCACAAGGCTGGAGATCATTATGTAAGGCTGATTGGGTTAAAATGGCAGACTTGACATGTTAAAAGGAGGGTGATGCTTGAAATCATTGTTCTTCCATTGTTAACCATGGTGACCTGCAAAGAAACGCATGCAGCCATCATTGTGTTGCATAAAAATGGCTTCACAGACAAGGATATTGTGGCTACTAAGATTGCACCTCAATCAACAATTTATAGGATCATCAAGAACTTCAAGGAAAGAGGTTCAATTCTTGTTAAGAAGGCTTCAGAGCGTCCAAGAAAGTCCAGCAAGCACCAGGATCATCTCCTAAAAAGGATTCGGCTGCGGGTTCGGAGTGCCACCAGTGCAGAGCTTGCTCAGGAATAGCAGCAGGCAGGTGTGAGTGCATCTGCACGCACAGTGAGGCGAAGACTTTTGAAAGATGGCCTGGTGTCAAGAAGGCAGCAAAGAAGCCACTTCTCTCCAAAAAAAACATCAGGGACAGATTGATCTTGTGCAGAAAGTATGGTGAATGGACTCCTGAGGACTGGGGCAAAGTCATATTCTCCGATGAAGCCTCTTTCCGATTGTTTGGGGCATCTGGAAAAAGGCTTGTCCAGAGAAGAAAAGGTGAGCGCTACCATCAGTCCTGTGTCATGCCAACAGTAAAGCATCCTGAGACCATTCATGTGTGCGGTTGCTTCTCATCCAAAGGAGTGGGCTCACTCACAATTTTGCCCCAAAACACAGCCATAAATAAAGGATGGTACCAAAACACCCTCCAACAGCAACTTCTTCCAACAATCCAACAACAGTTTGGTGAAGAACAATGCATTTTCCAGCACGATGGAGCACCGTGCCATAAGGCAAAAGTGATAACTAAGTGGCTCTTGGCATTTTGGGTCCATGGCCTGGAAATTTCCCAGATCTTAATCCCATTGAGAACTTGTGGTCAATCCTCAAGAGGCGGGTGGACAAACAAAAACCCACTAATTCTGACAAACTCCAAGAAGTGATTATGAAAGAATGGGTTGCTATCAGTCAGGAATTGGCCCAGAAGTTGATTGAGAGCATGCCCAGTCAAATTGCAGAGGTACTGAAAAAGAAGGGCCAACACTGCAAATACTGACTCTTTGCATAAATGTCATGTAATTGTCAATAAAAGCCTTTGAAACGTATGAAGTGCGTGTAATTATATTTCACTACATCACAGAAACAACTGAAACAAAGATCTAAAAGCAGATTAGCAGCAAACTTTGTGAAAACTAATATTTGTGTCATTCTCAAAACTTTTGGCCACGACTGTAGATACATCCACTCCCTCGGATGTCGGCCAGGGATCTGACCTCTCAATTCTAGGTCCTGACCATCTTAGAATATTGTGGTTCCCGGGTAGTACTGACCTCCAGGCTCTTTCAAACACATTGGTATGTGGTACGATATCTGTGTGGCACTCCCTACAAAACTCCAACATACTATTCTGTGGAGTTTCTCCTTTGTTGCCAGCTCACTTACTACCCCATGTGGTCAAACTAGACAGTGTTTCTGTGCATTCGCTCTGGACAAGGCTTCATGGAGTCAATATTGCCTCCCGTATGCCTTCTAATAGAATACTAGACCGTAAAACAGGGCTTGACAAATTTCCTTGGAATCTAGGAGCCAGCTAAAAAAGTTAGGAGCCAGGCGGAGCCATGTCATAAAGCCCCCAATAGATGCCCCCATAGTGCTCCCCCCCCCCACACTTCTCCATAGAGCCCCACAATAATGCATGCCAGTACATAGGGCCCCCAGTAGATGCCCCCATAGTATTCCTTCCCCTGTTCTCCATAGTGCCCCCCATAATGTGCGAGTATATAGGGCCCCCCATAATGCTTCCCCTCTTCAATAGGTTATATGACACGTCAGATGCTGCCAGCGTCCAAGTGATCGCCCCTTGCGTCCGCCATGACATGTGGAAACCCTTACAAGGATTACAGGGTCCGGAGGGGAGGGCAGAGGGGCCCGGAGGAGAGGGCAGAGGGGCCCGGAGGGGAGGGCAGAGGGGCCCGGAGGGGAGGGCAGAGGGGTCCGGAGGAGAGGGCAGAGGGGTCCGGAGGGGTCCGGAGGGGAGGGCAGAGGGGTCCGCAGGAGAGGGCAGAGGGGTCCGCAGGAGAGGGCAGAGGGGTCCGCAGGAGAGGGCAGAGGGGTCCGCAGGAGAGGGCAGAGGGGTCTGGAGGGCACAAACACAGCGGGCACCATGACATTTTACTGAGCACTACAACCCCCAGCTGGCGCTCAGTCCCCGCATCACTACAACGCCCAGCTCTTTCCCCCTCTTGTCATTCTCTCCCCCCCCCCCATGTCATTCTCTTTCCCCCTCTTGTCATTCTCTTTCCCCCTCTTGTCATTCACTTTCCCCCCTTGTCATTCTCTCCCCCCCCCATGTCATTCACTTTCCCCCCTTGTCATTATCTTTCCCCCTCTTGTCATTCACTTTCTCCCCCCCCCCTTGTCATTCACTCCCCCCCCTTGTCATTCACACTCTCCCCCCCCCCCCTTGTCATTCTCTCCCTCCCTTGTCATTCACTCACCCCCTTGTCATTATCTCCCTCCCTTGTCATTATCTTTCCCCATCTTGTCATCCTCCCCCGCCTGTAATGTAGCGTGGCCGAGCTCTTTATGCTCCACGGGTACAGGAGCTTTAGTTTCCTGTACTCGGGCGGACTGACAGGAAGTGCACACTATGTGCGCACTTCCTGTCAGTCCGGCCGGGTACAGGAGACAGATGCTCCTGTACCGCGGACCACGGTAGGCTCGGCCACGCTACAATGAGGAACTGACAGGAGGGAGCGCTAAGCGCTTCCCTCCTGTCAGTCCCTCTCTTCATGCTGCGCCCGGAAGGTGCGCCCTCATGGACGCGCCAGCCCGGGCAGTGCTGCAGCCGCCTGAGGCTCTATACAGAGCGCTCGGGCGGCTGCAGCATGAGGCTCCTAGTCCGCGCCGGCCCTGCGCCCTGACACCTGGGAGAACGGGCTGACAAATACCCAGGCGCCTGGGATTTGTCGAGCCCTGCCGTAAAACACTACAATCGCAAATGCCATCTATTAACATAAATTTTCTACAATATGAGCACTTCAGAGCAACCTGCTTATCATTCTTATCCTCTAACTCAGCATGTAGACAGCTGTCTTGGTTTGAACAATTAGTTCTACTCCACAAAAATACAAGACAAAACTTTTCTCTTTATACTCCCAACTTTTATTTTCCTCTTCGGTTGAACCTCCCCCATTTTTACAATCTTGGGAAAAAGAACTAGGCATATCGCCTCAGAAGCTGACAAGACCTTTATCTTATCTCACTATCAAGGCTTCTAACCATGTATTAATATACAGGAAAATCACTATAAACGTTTGTCCAGGTGGTATAAGACACCAGACCTCCTGTTCAGGCAGGACTTGTCGGACACGAAGCTTAGTTGGAGATGTAAATTGCATGTGGGCACGCTGAGCCATATATAGTGGCATTGCCTGCTGGTCAGCTCCTTTTGGACACTGGTTCAGACACACCTGCGAGCCATAGGCTCTTTAGATTTTACCCTCACAGCGGGACTAGTGCTACTTGCTCAACCTTCGCAACATTGTTGACCCTCTACTCATTCTTTGATAACACACCTCATAGCCACCGCCAACTGTTTAATCCCTCTGCTATGGCTACAATCTCACCCTCGGACTGAACATCAATAGTTACAGAAGGTGCATCAGTTGTGTCGTATCGAGGAGCTGACTAGCTGGCAGGCCCATAAACACGACTCTTTCATGCGTACTTGAGGCCCCTTGCTGCAGTACGCTAAAAGCATTTCATTATTTTTACACGCTTTTGACTTTATATCCTACCATTAATACTCCTTCTGCCACCCTCCTTTACCAACTCCTCTCCTTCTCCCCACCCCCCTCACTTTATGATGGCATGTGACAATATTCCGTGCATGGGACAATATTCAGTATATGTGGATATGGGTATACATGTTCAAGTATTGCAACTACTATACACTTCTAGTTTTTCTTTTTACTGCCTATACATTAACTAGTTTTTGTAATAAGACATCAATCAATGTCATGTTGTTGTACAATCTGATGTACCACTGTACCCATAATTTCTACAACTGTACTAGATGATCATAATGTATTTTGTTTGAATAGTTTTTTTCTGTTTGTTCTTGGAAAAATTTGAATAAAAACAGATTTGGTAAAAAATAAAAAATTGCTCCGAAAAAATATAGTTGTGGGATACGGCTCACTGGGTCAGTGACTGATTGCAGTTAGCCAATGTGGATGTCAATGGTAATGGAAGTGAGGGGGGAGGCCCTCTAGAAAATACATAGTTCTTGGTGGGACTGACAGGAGTGCTGGCCGTACCTACTAAAATAACAGTAAAACGGTATTAACCAAAAGTTTTTTTTTATATATAGCTAAAAAAAAGTGCTCAGAAAAAAATAAAGGTGGGGAATAGGGCTCACTGGCTCAGTGACTGGTGGCCGTTAGCCAATGTAGAGGTCGATGGCAGGGGGAAGGCCCACTGGAGAATATGTAGTTCTTGGTGCGACTCTGATAGGAGTGCCGGGCGTACCTACTAAAATAACAGTAAAACAGTGTCAGTGACTGGCAGCCGTTGGCCTGTGCGGATGTTGATTTTGAGGGGGGGGGGGGAATATAGTGCTTTGTGCGACTCTGGCAGGACCACTGGTTTTACTGGGGGCTCACTGTGTCAGGAACTGGTGGATGCTAACCAGTGAAGATGATGATTGTGGGAAAAAAGGGCCGCTAACAAAATAATAAAAAAAATATATATATATACAGTGGTCGCTCAAGTTACAACTTAAGTTGGTTCCAGGACGACGACATCGCGCAGTTCCGACATAGTGTTCCTTCCCTGTGCTGGCATCAGCCTCAGGGTAGGAACTGGGCATGTGCGATCTCACGCTTCGCGAGATTTACGGCGCTATAACTGTGAGCAAAGAGGAGATTGGTAAAACGGAGGCTGGGCACAAGAAAGGTTCGTACCGCCCCTTGTGCACCTTAACACCCTGATTTACATATCAATAAAATCATTTTTTACACTGAATAAAAAAGCGCAGCGCTATGGCACAGATATAGTGCGGACATGCCAGCGGCGATCTAGCCGTGCATGTCCGCATCTATATAGGCTATAACCTGGTGACAGAATCCCTTTACTAACAGACTGGGGGCTACTAGAAGGTAATGCTGGCGGTTTTATATGCGTTTATGAGGTGACAGGTTCCCTTTAACACCAAAGTAATAAATGGCATAGGATTGTGAACATGGACTACAGCCATCAGCGAGCTTGTGAGTGATCCTCCTGTATCTGGTATAAGCCAATACAAACTGGGTTTCCAGGTCCTTCCAATCTATGCAGTTCAGTATTTAGGTGCCTACACATCGAGATTCTACCAGGAGCCACTCCAATCTAGTCAAATCATTGCTCAACTGAGGTTGTTTTTGGTAGGATCTTCAGTGATACGATTAGAATGGATATACAGAGAAATGGCGCACAGAGAGGAACCAACGATTTTTACACACATACAGAACATGTATCCGTCTGTCACCCCTGCCTGTAGCAGTCCAGCGCCATATTATTTGCTGCACATTGAATATAAATGTTTATTTAAGGAATATTTGTGTAGCACGCTTGTTATACTGTAAAAGAGATTTGTCTCCGAGAAAATGGCGAGCAGCGTTCTACAGCCACTTCCGGTAAGTCCCGCGATTGCTGGGGCTAGTGAAGAGGTAGTGACGTCACAGGGTCCTTACGGCGCATAGGGTGTAGACACTACCGATGCCAAGATTTCCAAGGAAGCGCTGTTATGTCATCAGTAATCGCCGGGCAAAACAGTGAGTGAGTAAAACGGCGATCAGGGGTGATTTTTGCAGGTTATGTGTCTGGTTATTAGACTAGAGGGCTGGGCTAAGCCGTGATAAATGACAGAAGGGTACTGCTTTAGAAAACAAGGTATGATTGTGGGGTTAGTGCCTGCATATAGCCTGTGGGAGACATTTTATATTGTGCATTAGTAGAGAACACACAGGCTACACCTATGTAGCCATTCTCCATTCCCTGTGGCAGCTTGCTGTGCCTAGCACTGGCTTAGCTGACATCTGAAGCAATGCTTACTTTCTTGTTCTAAGGACCCTATGGGCATGGTGATAAATTGTACTCCCCACTAGGGTGACCGACCTGACTAACCAGTATTTCAGCTACAAGGCCGGTGTCCTTTATGTTACTGGTCATTTCCTATGAGGCGGTTTGCACACGCTCACTATATTTAATTGGTTTGGTGTCGGTGAAGTCCTTGGGAGAAGTTAAGCCGCCCCACGGGAACCAGAATAATTAGACGTTAGCAGCGGAGAGATGGATGAGAGGCGTTCAGCACAGTAATACTGGTTCTGATTGGCAACGGCCAGACGTCAGGGCGACTCCAGTGCTGTCCTGGTGAGCTGAGCCCACAGAGAAGACCTGCTAAGAATCAAGAGAGAGGAACTTGTGCCCACTAGAGACTACTGTTCTCCAGGCTGTATCCACAGTGTCAGTGCGCTGCCCGGCGTCCATTCCACTGGCCCATCAGCTCTATTAACACTGGATCTCCTTATGGGGTTAATAGTGCTGATGGGCAGTGTAATATATTGTAGATAACTTAGCCGCCTGTGCAACCCAAACATTATGTGGACTGACCGATTCCAACATGACATCCTTACTGCACCAGCATGCTCTGGCTGAGCAGCTGACCAGTCCGTGCCTTGCGTTAGGTGTGCAGCTAGGTGATATTAAGAAAAGCAGGTGTGTACTGTAACATTACAACATAACAGAGCTGGGGCCTGCACCTATCTGGGGGCATATCCTACTGATTTGCCCCCGGTGTCCAAGATGGGAATAGCCCTTTAAATACTGTTGCAGCAAATATTAACTTTATTTTTTTGTCAAATAAAAAATTTCTACATCTGTTCTTGTTCACACAGTGCCTTTGCACCGTCTTTCTTTTACAAATAATAGGATAATCTCAAAGCAAGATCAAACTATTGGTTTGAATTTACACTACGTGTGAAGTTGTGCCCCCAATACCCCATGTGAGACCACGCCCCAAAATGACACCCTGTTTTTAACCATGTAAACTTGGCCAGTATTTTTAGTTTGAAAAGGTGGTAACCCTGCTCGCTACCCCAACCTCCCTCTGTCCCAATGTTACTGCTGCTCCATCCTCCCTGCCAGACACATACCTGCGGTCAGAGGTAATTCTGATCATAGGCATTTAAAGGGGTTAGCCCATGAATAATGGGATATAATGGGAACAAAGCTAGAACCAGCCCTGCGCCTCACATGGACCCAGAGATCTCCCCATTCATTGCTCAGCTACATTTATATCAAGCTGGCAGCTCAAGGGAAGTGTCTTTTCTGCTGTATTTTATATATATATATATATATATATATATATATATATATATTTTTTTTTTACTGGACTCTGGCTGGAAAAGACTGATGACAGACCATTATCATTTGAGAAGTCGATCGTGTTTAATATTTTCGTCTGATAGAAGGAATATCTTTCGTCCATCACCTCGTTTAATTGAACATATGTGGGCAGTTTGAACAACTGTACCGGCCAGTATGGACTAAAATGTGTATGCTGGGTCTGTGAACTGACTGTTCATCTGCTGTGGAACCACATACCAACTTCTATCTAATGTGTATGGCCACTGTAAAGCGGTTCTCCACATTTTTTATATTGATGACCTATCCTCGGAATAGGTCATCAATACCAGATCGGCGCAGGCCCGACACCTCCGCTAATCAGATGTATCAAGAGAACGCAGCGCTCACACGTTTGTTATCTTCGCATTGCTTCCTTCATCCCATTCACTTCAATGGGACGTCTGCACTTATTGGCATAATATTTTTTCTTTGTATGGATTCTGGTTTTCTCTATGTTTAACGGTCACTAAGGGTAATGCAAAAGATACAAAAAAAAAAAAAGTAGTAAATAATGAATAGACTGTTAGAAATTAACAAACTTTCAGCAGTGTGTTTAATTCACAGGACTAAACTTCCCGGGTGACCATGAAGCCTCTTGCCAGATAAAATGTGCTACCTAGATTCCTGTCCTTCCTTCCTTGTGCCTTGAAGATCATTTTCAGTAACTAAGCCACTTAAGGTACTGGTATTTTCCGACTTTGCTCCAGTCTGTTTGTGATTCACATTGTATCGTGTGATGGGGAGGATTTCCATGACATTGCAGTATCCAGGTGGCAGGCAAAAGTAGTGTGGAACCTGTCACAAGTCCATTTAGGGCCAGAACCCGCTGTCTCTAGTTTAACTCTTATTTTAGATGTTACAGCTTAAAGGGGTTGTCTCATCACAGACAATGGGGGCATATCGCTCGCATATGTCCGCATTGTCTTATAGGTGATGGTTCCACCGCTGATATTCACTTATATGGGGAGTGTGCTTGGTGGAGGCCGGATAGGAGTCCTCCAGCCACCACTTTGTGGGTCTCCGTTCCCAATATAGGTGCGGGTCCCTGCACCTATAAGACAATGGGGGCATATCCTAGCGATACACCCCCAATGTCTGTGATGAGACAACCCCTTGGATTGTCCTTTTTGTAGGCCTCATGCACATGACCGTATTTTTCGTCCATGTGCTATCTGCTTTTCTTTTTGTTGTTTTTTTTTTGTGGATAGCGACCTGACCCATTCATTTCTATGGGGCCATGCACACATCTGTATTTTATGCGGATCCGTGTGGCTGTTCCTCAGATGATAGAACCCAGAGGTCGCACTAGATTTTTTTTTTACAGGAAGAGAAAAAATACTCCTCATACCATTTTTGAGGAGTATTTTTAGCTGAGGAGGGGTATGAAAGTTGCAATAATTCAAATAAATAATATGTAGGGCTCCATAATGTTAAGAGCTGTGTTTGGGCCTCTATCGCAGATTCTATAAAAAAGACTTGACAAAAAAGGCTCGCAAGACAGGATGCTGAACAGACTCAATCACAGTCAGTGCAGATCAACAGGAATAAATAGCCGTGGTGTGAACGTGCCCTAAGGGGGGAGTATTTATGCAGGGGGACCATTACTAGTCTAAATAACATCACTGCCCTCCCTCCAGCCCCTCTAACATACAGTCTCATGTCAATAAAATTAGCCCCTCCAACATACAGTCCCATGTAAATAACATTGCTCCCCTTCCTCCAGGATAGGGTTATCCAAAACTTTAGTACCCGGGTGTCGTCCACATATTTGAACCAGTGACTGGGTGCAGTTCACATAAAGGTGTTTAGGCCTTTACGTTTGACCTCTTCCACGTACAGGTTAGCTACAATGAGTGAAATTGGTGATCCTATGGCACAGCCATAAAAATAGGTGGTGGGAACACGCTTGATCTGGGTTAAGATTTAGCCTGCTGCTGAGGGTGCTGTCTTGTATTAACCTTGCCCTCATTGTTTGAACTGATTCTGTATTGGGTATGCACGTGGAGAGGGATGTGGTGTTATAGGACATCTTCCAGTATCAAACCTTGGACTTCAGATGTGAAGTCTTGGGAGTTCTGGATGTAATGCTCTGTATTTCCAAGCAGAGGAGCTAGGGTGTAGTAGTATTTTGCTATGTTGCAGGTCACAGAGTTAAAGGGGCTATCCCCCCCCGTCCCAGATGTCTGTGCCCCTCACAATGAATATACTTACCTGGATACTTACCTGGATCCCTGCTTTGTGCGCTGCTCCTGGTACCCGCTGCTGCTTCTCTCCATACGCAGATGCAAACATCTGTCTGGTGTCGGGGCCGGGGGGGGGCAGCCGATAGCATGCGTGACTGGGACGAACCTCCCTAGCTTCACCCGCGATGCCGCGCCTGCCATTGGCTGCCCCCCCCAGACACGGGATGTTTTCATTAGCGTGCGGGGAGCCAGGTAAGTATATTCATTTGTGAGGGGTCCTGGCATATGGGGCGGTATTTTATAGTCTTGGATAACCCCTTTAATACAGCTGACAGTAGGCCCGAGAGGGGCCCCTTAATTGTGTATCTTAAGAAGTCCATACGTACAAGTTGGGAGCCCCCCAGGGTAAAGGGTATGTGTCCTGATTTTTAGCTGTTGTAAGAGTTTTATGACCCTTTTTCTTGTAACCGCTAGCTGGGTCCCTTCGTTCAGTGTGGCGCTAGCATTTCTCCTGTGGCAGTTTAACCACACCTAATAGCTTTAGCCATGCAAATGCTATCAACACCTTACCCCACGACTGCAGTTCAAGTCACCAGTATTTAATGCAAGAGAATTCTCGTACAAATCATAATAATTGAAAAAGCCAGTCGGATGACTAGTGAAACAGTTAAAAAAAAATAATACAAGAGATCCAGTTGCTCTGAGTTATTACTACTGATATACCATGAACTGGATGATTCACTGGTACCATTTGCATTGCCATGTCCCAAAACGAGAGAGAGGGATAGGGTGGAGAGAGAACAATTTTCAGGGCAACTGTGGAATCGATTCGGACCCAAATCGAAAACTGAAAAATTCGTCAAATCGGAAATTAATTGTAAGAAATTTGCTCATCCCTAATTAAAATGTAAACATATTTATCCTGTATGTTGAACGCTGTAACAGGAAAAAAATCAAAATGGCTTATTCAACAATTTTTCCTCACTTTATCTCCCAAAAAAATAAAGTGAATAAAAAATTAACCACACTCCAAAATGGTTTCAATAAAAACCACAGATCGCCCTGCAAAAAATGAGCCCCAACTCTGCTCCATAGACATAACTATAAAAAAGTTATGGAGGTCAGTATATGGCGATGCAATGAAAAAAAAACATCTAATTTGGTATTGCTGTAATCCTAGAATTACAGTGACAGGTCACTTTTACTACAAAGGGAACGCCAGAAAACCATAAAATTCGGTTTTCTGTTTTCCAATTTCACCTACAGTTGTGTTCAAAATTATTCAACCCCCACTGAAATTGAGTGTTTTGGCCAGTTTGACATTGATTTTGATCATTTCAGTCATCTTGTTTACAATTAAATCAAAGAGGCACTTGTAAGTCAGACAAATATAAGATAACATTTATAATGAAATAACCACAAATGTCTTTTCTGTGCTCACATCATTATCAGTTTTATTCAACCCCCAAGTGACATTCAATCTTAATACTTAGTACAACATCCTTTTCCAGTTATAACAGCTTTTAAACGTGAAGCATAGCTTGACACAAGTGTCTTACAGCGATCAACGGGTATCTTTGCCCATTCTTCATAGGCAAAAGCCTCCAGTTCAGTCACATTCTTAGGCATGCGCGCTGCAACTGCTTTCTTTAAGTCCCACCAGAGGTTCTCAATCGGATTTAAGTCTGGTGACTGCGATGGCCACTTCAAAATGTTCCAGCCTTTAATCTGCAACCATGCTCTAGTGGACTTAGAGGTATGCTTGGGATCATTGTCCTGTTGAAAGGTCCAACGTCTCCCAAGCCTCAGGTTTGTGACGGACTGTATCACATTTTCATCCAATATCTCCTGGTACTGAAGAGAATTCATGGTACCTTGCACATGCTGAAGCTTCCCTGTACCTGTAGAAGCAAAACAGCCCCAAAGCATGATTGACCCCCCCGCCATGCTTCACAGTAGGCAAGGTGTTCTTTTCTTCATAGGCCTTGTTCTTCCTCCTCCAAACATAGCGTTGATCCATGGGCCCAAACAGTTCTAATTTTGTTTCATCAGTCCACAGAACACTATCCCAAAACTTTTGTGGTTGGTCCACATGACTTTTGGCATACTGCAGTCGACTCTTCATATTCTTTGGAGACAGCAAGGGGGTGCGCCTGGGAGTCCTGGCATGGAGGCCTTCATTACGCAGTGTGTGCCTTATTGTCTGAGCTGAAACTTCAGTACCCGCATCTGACAAATCTTTTTTCAGTTCCTCAGCAGTCACACGGGGACTTTTCAACACTTTGCACTTCAGGTAGCGCACAGCAGTCGAAGTCAGCATCTTCTTTCTGCCACGACCAGGTAGCGTTTCAACAGTGCCCTTTGCCTTGAATTTGCGAATGATGCTTCCTATGGTGTCTCTTGGTATGTTTAACATCTTTGCAATCTTCTTATAGCCATTGCCCTTCCTATGAAGAGAAATCACCTCTTCTCTTGTCTTCCTGGACCATTCTCTTGACTTCACCATGTTTGTAAACACACCAGTAACACGGGGTTCAGACCTGAGCGTTTTTGAAACGCGCGTTTTACGCGCGTATTTTAGCACGTTTTTGCAAATGGGAAACGCGCGTCAAACGCGCTTTCGTGATTCTGGAGACCAATAGAAAAAGGCATATCTACACCTTAACGCGCGTTTTACGCGCGTTCCCATTGAAGTCTATGGGAGGAAAAGCGCGACAAACGCCCAAAAAAACGCTCCTGAACGAGCTTATGTGTCGGGCGTTTTACAGCGCGTTTTTACGCGCTGTAAAACGCTCAAGTGTGAACCACTCCCATAGGGATGCATTGGTTTTCATGTCTTGAGCGTTTTACAGCGCGTTTGAACGCGCTGTAAAACGCTCAGGTGTGAACCTAGGGTAAATGTCTAGAAGGAGCTGAGTATCACAGCCATTTTAAATCTGCCTAATTGGTGCTTATTATGCTTGATTGCTGCTCCTTGACATCCACAGGTGTTTTCAATACCTGATCGAAAACACTTGAATGAACCTCTGTTCTTTAGGCCCCTTTAACACTTGCGTTTTTGCTTTCCGTCCTAGAGTTCCGTCCTTGGGGCTCTAGGACGGAAAGATACTGGAAAGATTACTATTATCCTAATGCATCCTGAATGGAGAGCAATCCTTTCAGGATGCATCAGGATGTCTTCCGTTCAGTATGTGAACGTTTTTTGGACGTTGACAAAAGCGCAGCATGCTGCGGATTTGTCTCCGTCCAAAAATCCGGAAGACATGCCATAACGCCGGATCCGGAATTAATGCCCATTGAAGTGCATTAATCCGGATCCGGCCTTAAGCTAAACGTCGTTTCGGCGCATCGCCGGATCCGACGTTTAGCTTTCTCAGTTATTACCATGGCAGCCAGGGCGCTAAAGTCCTAGTTGCCATGGTAAAATGTAGTGGGGAGCGGGGGAGCAGTATACTTACCATCCGTGCGGCTCCGGGCGCTCAGAGTGACGTCAGGGTGTCCTACACGCATGGATCACGTGATCAATGGGCATGGGGCGCTCTGACGTCATTCAGGAGCGCCCCTGGAGGCGCACGGACTGTAAGTATACCGCTCCCCACTACTACTATGGCAACCAGGACTTTAATAGCGTCCTGGCTGCCATAGTAACCTGAAAGCATTTCGAAGACTGATCAGGATCCTGATCAGTCTTCTAATGCTTCAGGCGACTTGCGTTCTGATGGATCCGGCGGGACGGAAGTGCCTGCCGGATCCGCAGAACGCAAGTGTGAAAGAGGCCTAAGAGTGGTAGTCTTTAAGGGGGTTGAATAATTGTGTCAATGAAGAAATCCCCAAAAAAACATTTAATACTGTATTACAAAAACAATTGATGTCATTTTAGTTGCATTTGGTTCTTTAAAAAGTCCTTGTAAGATTTCATTCTGAACACAATTACAAATGTACACTAAATTCCCTAAAACCCTTTACAGCATTGGGGGTTGAATCATTTTGAACACAACTGTATTTGGATTTTTTTTTCCAGCTTCCCACTACATGCTATGCAATATAAAATAAAGCCATTAGAAGGTACAAATTGTCCTGCAAAAGCCAAGCCCTCATACATCTATGTGAACAGAAAATTAAAAAAAAGTTATGGCTCCTGGAAGGCAGGGAGTAAAAACCGAAAACACAAAGACTAAATACTGACTACAGCTTACCAGACCTACTGTTTTGGAAATGTTGACTCCGAACCCCCGCCCAATCCTTTTTAAAATCGCTCAGATCCTTATGCTCATTATTCATCGTTGCAGCAGAGCAACGTCAGGAACAACGGCCCAGATTTACTAATGTGTCTGCATCTAGAATCTGCCTAAAAATGACACTGTTTAGGCACAATTTGGTGAAAAGGCAGTGGGGCTAAACAGAAAGGGGCAAAGCTCTGCCAAAAAGAGGGCCGGACCCAAGATTCGCCGTTTTGTGCCAACATTGTGCCACAATTCTGGCGTAAAATTTTGTCTCAAAGTAAGCCAACCAATAGGTGGTATAAAGGTAGAAAAAGTGTCTACGTTTGCACCAGATTTATAATCCAGCCTGAGCCCCTGTGTTTAATCTGGTGCAGGTCTAGACCGCCTGTGTTTTACGCCATCTGCAGGATTAGTAAATCATAACATATCCCACCCCTTGATTAGTGCCATTGTAACAAGATAATCAGTGTTCTTCACTTGTCTGTGGTTTGAAGGTGCCATACATCTGTGCAACAGTGTTTTACTTCAAATTGTACTGGTTTTGCAAAGGAGTTTTCAGTGACATGGCTTGGAAAAAGTGAAGTGAATTGAAACCAAGGGGAGAAAGTATCACATCGTGCACTCCAGAATTCTGGCTTCAGAAAGTTGCAAAATAGGTGCAAATATTTTTAGTTTTACTTGTGCAAAAAGTGTAAAAATTTAATATTTTTACACCACTCACTCCAGTTGGTAAGCTATATTACATTGGTACTTGGGGAAACAAAAAAACCTTAAAGTATTGAAGAAACATGTTAATATAAATAAACTTGCTGTTAAAGGTAATCTGTCATGAAATGCCTCCTAATGAAACCAGCTGACATGTCAGATGAGCGCTTGCCAGCTTAAGCTAATGGTCTTGTCCCATACCCCATTGCTGAGAAATGAGGGCTTTATTAATATGCAAATGAGCCCCTTGGTGCAATGAGGGCGTTGCTGTTGCATCCAATGGCTTTGCACACTCTCCTACAGACAGTGAAGATGTATTCACACCTGGCCCTAAAGTCTCACGCCTGTCAGATTATTCGGTGTGGAATCTGCCCTAAACACATGCGGGACGACTTGAGTCAGAGATCTGCGTTTTGTCCTGTCCTGCTTGTGTTTAGGACGGATTCCACGTGGAATAATCTGACAGACCAAATGAGCCATTATAAATAAATGAAGGCATTTAGGAGTTAATTTATATTAACATGTTTTTTTTTATACTTTCAAGGGTTTTTCTCTCTTTCCCAGAGAACCTCTTTAATCACTTGATAAATTTGGCTCTAAGCACACCAATGCAGACTGAAGCAAAACTGAATGCAAATATTCCCCTCGTGATGAATTCCCCCTTGTGTCTTCTACCTGTCCAAGCTGTGGTTTTCACACATGCGGCCAGAAAGGCTACATGTACAACCACACTTAAAGGGAATATGACCTATTGTTTAAATGGAGCAAGTGAAGATCATGTCCCCCTGTAATTAATTTTACAAAATGTCTTTACACTTGCCAGTATTCTTAGTATATCCATAGTTTATGGCTTGTTTTATATTTCATTAAGAAATGTAGCTAAATATATCTAGGGGGACATCATTTTCACTTGATCTGCTTAAATCACATTTTTATGTTAAAACTATTTTATAGAATTTTTTTGGGGTGTTTATATTTTTAATTTTTTTTTTCATATCTCATGCCACTGTCTATATTTAAAACAAAATAACAAATCATGCCGTTTTTGCACTGATCAATAGGCCTAATAATATGTTGAAACTCCTGGTTCTGTACAGATGACCAATGCACAGGCTGAATTCCAATGAGAAGTAACGGCTCTCTATAGATAACACAGGGCCACCGTTCACACTATGTGACATCACAGCTGACCTCTGCACAGGTCACAGAGCATGCCTAGAAAACTCTCCCATAGAAGTCAGTTGGTCCCCTTCCAGTCGGTAGTGCCTATGGCCCTGCTCTCAAAGAACAAGAAGTCTTGATGTATTTTAGGCCTAGTGGTCAGTGTGAAACTGCAGAATTTTAGGATAATTTATTGAAATAGACATGGACATTTTAAAAAAATTACCAAAAATTCTCTACAATGTGTTTAACATAAAAAATTGACTTAAACAGTAAATAATTTTCTGTTGACACATTCCCTTTAATAGTAAAGAAATACCACTGCACTGAAGGTAAAAAATCTTTATTATCAGTCCTCCATATAATCTAGTGCAATGACAGAATAGCGACTTTAGTTCCGGCATTTTGGTCCTTGCATGGACCTTGAGTCACTAAAGGAAAATGTAAGGAAAAGAAGAGAGCGTGCAGTGGTATTTCATTACTACTGATGATGGAACATATCTGTTCCACGCTGCACCTCACCACTCAGGACATTGAGTGCAACCCAATATTGTTCTACATTCCCTTTAATGTTATGGCTGATCACTGTGTAGATAAATAAGATTTATTCTTTATTTTATCTGCTTAAAACCTTCTCTTGAGGAATTTGGGCTTGCAAAGTAATAAACCCTTTAAT
This sequence comes from Bufotes viridis, assembly GCA_033119425.1. Taxonomy (NCBI): domain Eukaryota; kingdom Metazoa; phylum Chordata; class Amphibia; order Anura; family Bufonidae; genus Bufotes; species Bufotes viridis. Next base: position 223,426,927 of record CM065591.1, on the reverse strand, counting down.
TGCTGTAATCTATGCTTTTACGTTTTGTAATATGTTAATTATCCTTTGTTTTTGTGCTAGTGGAGTTCTCTGTCTAGTGATCCAGTCTGGTTTACATTTAGATTTCGCAATGCCTGCTGACACCATGGCACCCAAAGACATTATGACAAACTCACATGCCAAGTCCATCTTAAATACTATGAACTCTCTGCGCAAGAGCCAGACATTATGCGATGTGACACTCCGTGTAAACATGAAGGATTTTCCTGCTCATCGTATAGTACTAGCTGCCTGCAGTGATTATTTTTGTGCAATGTTTACCAGTGAGGTAAGTAGTAGCTAAGGTTGAGAGCTAAAGAGTTACAAAAAATTGCAGTTTTCATACTCTTAAAAAGACATGTCCATCAGATGGAATAAACCCCTTTAGCGCTATGTTTATTGGCATACAGTTGGGGTATTCCATAGAGCTCACCAATTCTGAAGCATATTAACGAAAATATGTCACGTATTTAATTATAGTGTCATGAACTGGTTTTGAGACCGGAGAGGAAAAATACTGGGGCATATTTATCATTTTTAACTCCAGTTCTGAAGATGGGTGCAGTGGCGCGCATTATACCAACATTGTAGAAAAAAAAAAAAAGTTAACACCGCCTAGTGTAACTGCCATTTATTTATTTTTCTTCTAATGTGTAGGGACAGTGATGGGGAACATTTTTCAAATATACTTTATTTAGAGAACGTGTACATTTATTTGAGAAAATGTCCCTTAGCAGCACTCTCTAAATGAGCATATCTTTCTACACAGTTCAGAACAGCGCTCACTGTGAAGATGGCTGGGGTTAATTCTTTTTCCTTCCCTGCTGGCTCCTATATATTTCTAGAATTCTGTACTATGCATATACATTTGCTCTGCCCTCCTGCTATATTGGCACTGATCAGCATGGCCAGTACTGACAGTGAATCCCCGGTGCATTGAGTAACTAACCATCTGCCCGGCAATACAGGGCAGAACGTGCAGACAGAGAGTAGCTGATTTAGTCTTATCTTTGTGAGCTTGGAGTTACTAAGAAAAAGGGGGCAGGGAGAAGATCCTGTAGTGAAAATAAATAAGAAAGAGATGGAGAGGATCTACTGATTGGGCACACTCCAGCCCAAAGGCATGAACATCGTGTTCGATTTGAAACTGTATTGTTTAGATCCCAGTCTTGACAAATGACAATGGGAGATACAATCTGGCAGAAGGAACAGCACAGCACAGGATATCCCTTTCCTGATTTGGCCTAGAGTTTAAAGGGAATCTGTCACCTGCATATTACCCCAAAAAAAAATTCATTAATCGAGGTGTAATAAATTACCTTATTTCCATATGTCGTCTTCTTTTAATTGTGTGTCCTGTATTTTCTTCAAAAAAACGCTTTATCCAATATGCAAATTAGGCTGTAAGGAGTTCAGCGGGGTGTTTTTCCTCTTCTAAGGAGCCCAGGAACGCCCCCCTGATGTGCCCGGCCCGCCTAAATTTTAAAAAAATTGGAACGCCTCCAGCATGTAAAATCGCCTCCCAGAGAGGAGGCTAAAAGCGTTTTTTTAAAGAAAATACAAGACACACAATTAAAAGAAGAAGACATATGGAAATAAGGTAATTTATTACACCTGGATTAATGAAAAAATTCTTTGGGTAATATGCAGGTGACAGATTCCCTTTAAAGGTCTCTGTTTGAATTTGAACCCCTTTGGTGATTTTAGGGCCTGCCTTTATTGTGATTGGTTGCTTTTAGCATGTGACTTTTTCTGAATGGAAAACGGACGTTTAGTGGTTGTTTGCTTTAATTACATAAAGGGGATTTTATTTCTGATTGGCTTGGTGGTTTAAAAGTTTGAGATGAATGAAATAAAAAGTATGGCGTACGGAGGAATCTTAATTATGATTGGATGGAAGTTCCTTGGGTAGTTTAAAGAATGAAATGCTGTTTTTTAAAAGGACTTTTTACACTATATGTATATTTTGAAGAGATATGAATTGTTATGGGATGTTATTATATTTTGATGTGATTTATTAAGTTTTAGTTTGCAATGAGAATAGAAAAGTTAGATTTTTAGGTGGATAAAAGGAAGTGACTGTTTGAGGAAAAAATACACGCTCCTGATGAAGCGGTGGTGAAACCTTGGTTGGGCGAACTACGGGCAACTGGACTTCTAAGACATTTGATATGCTTTGATTTTAACTACTTTTGTGAGTATAATTACTTAATAAATGATATTTGCTGAAGTGAGACAATCCCCATGTTCCAATAGCCGTAACTTTTTAAATTTTCCATTCATGTAGCCATTTTTTTTGCGGGATAAGTTGTATTTTTTAAGGGCACCATTTAATTTACTGTCTGGTAATGTGAAAATGGCGAAAAAAAATCCCACTGCCAAGGCTTTTGCGGTTTTGACATCAGAGGGTCTACTGTGCACTAAAAATGACATTACATCCTTATTCTGCAGCTCAATATAAATATGGCAATACCAAACTTGTGTAGTTTTTTTGTTTTACTACTTTATAAATAATAAAAACATTAGAAAAAAAAACAACTACTTTGCATTGCCATTTTCTGACAGCCATAACTTATTTTTCATTTTTTTTACTGTCCATAGAGCTGTATAAAGGTTTTTTGCAGGTCGAATAGTACTTTTTATCGATACCATCTTTGTGGTACGGACAACTTTTTAATGACTGTTATTAATTTTTTGTGGGAAAAAAGATGACCAAAAATCTGTGATTAATGTGTTTTTCATTTTTCTTTCTGTTACGGCATGTACCGTGCAGGAGTATCTTTTAATAGTTTAATAGTTAGACATTTTTAGACACGGCGATACCTAATATGTTTATTTTTTTATTGTTTATATATTTTTATATATAAAATTGGGAAAGGGGGTGTTTTAAACTTTTTTTAATATTGTATGTTTTAGTTTTTTTAAACTTTTTTTTTTTTTTTTACTTTTGTAATAACTTTTAACCCCCTTAGGGGGCTAGAACCTCTGACCTTTTGGTCCCTTGTCTCATTCACCCTATGGGCTCTTTTACAAGAGCTGATGCCATGCGGGTAATCTGCTTCGTGAAACAGTACCAAGCCCTGTTCCAGACAGCAGAGACACGGAGCATTAAGATGATTAATAATGCTCCATGACTCTCTGTGATCTTTTTACTACAAAATCACAGTGAGATAAAGTTGTCACTGTGATTTTGTAGTAAAAAGGTCACAGAGAGACAAAGAGCATTATTAATCATGTTAATGCTCCGTTTCTCTGCTGTCCGGCTTGGCACTCTTTTTCACGCAGTGGATTCCACGCACGGGATCTGCTCGTGTGAAAGAGCCCTAATAGAGATTCTATTAGGGCGATTGGGATTTTGACGTGTTCCATGCTGAGGTGTGCCTTGTGCACGGCTTAGCAGTGAGCTTTTCATGGTAGGCCTTGGAAGCTTCAGAAGCGTCCAGGCTGCCATGATAACCAATCAGAGCCCTGCGATTTCACTGCGGAGGCCCTGGTTGGAAGGCAGAGGGGTCCGCATTCCTCTGCCTTACCTCACATATGCCTTGATTGGTGTAGATTGGATTTGTCGCAAGCGCCGTTCCCCGTCATTGCAGCTGGATGCCTGCAGCGGGCTCACTGCAGCAGCTCACTCCATACATTCCCCCAGCCACCATGACATACTGGTACATGACGGTGGCTGAAGGGGTTGATCTTTTTAAGACACCACTGCACTGGGTCGTATGAATCTGTTTGCTCATCACTAAAATTCAATTTGTTAAGCTATTCCTCCTCTATAACTTTCTTTCTGCAGATTACATAGTATTTTGTGGTGACAGGACTCCTTTAATAAACGTAAAAAAAAAATAAAATAATATATATATATATATATATATATATATATATATATATATATATAGATAACAAGAGCACTAAAAAAATCTAATCCTCTTTTCAATCAACAGTAAATAAAATAAATAAACAGACATCATTGGTATTACTATGTATGAAAGTGTTTGAAATATTGAAATATAAAAGTATCCCATACAATAAACACCACTGTTTTCTGTGCACTTTGCCTTCAAAAAATTAAATAAAAGGTGATCAAAAAGTCAAACATAATCCAAAAATGGCATCAATAAAAACTACATATCTCCCCACAAAAAAGACCTCTTACGCCTCCATGGACAGATATATAAAATAGATATTTGTGCCAGAATACAACAATGTGAAGAAAATATATATTTTTTTAAGTTTTACCTTTAAAGTATTCAAAAATAAGAAGCTATATAAATTTGGTATTGCTGTCATTATACTGAATAGAGGTAAGATTTAATTTTTACTGCCCAGTGAACACTATAAAAACAAAACCCATAAAACATGGGTGGAGTTGTTTTTTTTTTTTTTTTCCTTAATTCCACAAAGTTGGTAATTTTTTCCAACTTCCCATTAGATTGTATGGAATATTAAATGGTGCCATTAAAAAATTCAACTTGCCCCTCAAAAAGCCCTTATGGCTATGTGAACGAAAAGTTATGGCTTTTATAAAGTGGAGATTTAAAAAACAAACACGAAAATGGCTGCCTCAGGAATGGGTGACCATTACAGATCACAAAGCACTCCGGTATGTTTCACTGATATACAGTGTCCTCGAGTGTGACAGAACTATGGCTAAGGCTGTGACAAAGCACTATTTTCACAGAGGAGTATTAAATTATGCTGACTAATGTGTAGCTTAATAAACCAACAAATATGAGTAATACTATGTTCCTTTAAAATTCACTTTTATTAGACATGATTAAAAATAATTATCATTTCATGATTTTTGTAGGGATTCAAATATATAGCCCCATATTCTTTTCACAAACAAAAGTCTAATATAATATAAAGGTTTAGTAATTTCGATGCTGAGTCTATCTAGTTAAAGTCGGTGTAACCGACTACCTCCTTTATTAAACGTATAATACCAGTGTATTACTGTACTGCAGGGGCAGAAGGAAGCGCACGGCGTTATAGCAACCAATGACGCCGTGCGCTCCTGCTCTCAGCAGGAATCACCGTCTTGTTAGCGGAGGAGACTCCTGCTATTACATGCAGCGATCTTCTCCACCTCATGTGGAGGAGCGAGCGTTATACTATCGCTCGTTCCCATGCCGTCTAATTGTTTGTCGGCAGCAGATTGTGATTACTCAGCACTATCTGCCGCCGACAAATGAGGATTTTTAAGCATGCTCAAAGACTCCTATTGCCCAATGAATGAGCATTCGGGTAATCGGCGGCAGTATTAGACTGCCAGGTAATCGTCAAACAAGCATTCCTGCAAATGCTCGTTAACAATAAACTGGCCGACAATTGGCCAGTCTAATACAGCCTTAGGCCTCATGCGCACGACCGTATGTATTTTGCGATCCGCGGAACGGAACAGCTGGCCCCTAATGGAACAGTACTATCCTTGTCTGTAATGTGGACAATAATAGGACATGCTCTATTTTTTTGCAGAATGGAAACACGGACATATGAAAACGGAAGGCACACAGAGTAACTTCCGTTTTTATTTTGCGGACCCATTGAAATGAATGGTTCCGTATACGGACCACAAAAAAAACGGAACGGACACGGAAAGAAAATACGTTTGTGTGCATGAGGCCCACATTTACTGATTTCATGCACCTAGGCACTATTCTTGAGAAATCATCTCACCTAGGGCTGTGGCTCACTGGAAAAGGAGTGTAGCTTAGGCCTCATGCAAACGACCGTATGTTTAGTCCTCGTGGACCCATTCACTTCAGTTGGGCCGCAAAAGATGCGGACAACACTCCGTGTGCTGTCCGCGTCCTTTGCTCTGTTCCATGGCCCCGCAAAAAAAAATTAGAGCATGTCCTATTCTTGTCCGTTTTGCGGACAAGAATAGGCATTTCTACAATGGGCCGCGTTCAGTTCTGCAAATTGCAGAACGGAATGCGAAGCAGCTTCCGTGTTCTGCGGTTTGTGGACCGCAAAACACATACGGTCGTGTGCATGAGGCCTTAATATGCAACATTTACTGCCAAAATTGAGCCACAGTTCTGGCATAATCTTCTGTCTCCTAGTAAGCCGACCAATAGTTGATATTGAGTCAGAGAAAAGTTTCTATCCCTGCACCAGATTTAGCATCCAGCTTGAGACAGTCATATATCTGATGCAGGGCTAGACAGTCTGTCTAAGCTTACACTATCTATAGGATTGGTAAATCTTCCCCAATATGTGATAACTGTGGTGCATCTTTAAAGCAAATGTTTCATTAAAAAATTGACCTATTGTTAAAATATATTTTTAAGTTTTGGTGGTCTTATTTTTTATTTTACATGTCATTATCTATATTACAAATCCAGAAGTTCAGAGCCTCTGATCCTAATAATATGCACCATTTCCTGTTCTGTATAGTTTCTAGCAGTCATCTCGTTATCATCGCATGTAGGATTACAATGCCAGATATCACGTATAGACAACACATCATCCACAGTAGGCGATAGTCAAAGCCTATCTACTCCTTCCTTGTACAATGACCTTTGCAGAAGTCACAAAGTATCTCTAGAAAATTCTCCCATAAAAATCAATGATTTTTTCCTAGACTATTGTGTCTATAGTCCATGGTAGCTGTAAACTATATCTCTAAAGGCTGTTAACAAACCGCTCAGGAAAAATGGCTACCCCATAATCATGTTCACGAAATGGAATTAAAAATCTAAAATCGGAAAATAAAAACAGATTAGCCTGCCCCTGAAATAGAAGATTCATACTTGGCTGCTCCGGTCCTCCTCGCCGCCTCCACTTTCTCCATCTTCCGGTCCCCGCACGGCTTACATTCGGCAATGTGTGGGTGTGGTCTCCAGCTAATGACTTCCTTCAGCGGTGATGTGGCCACAAGCAGCACGTTAATGCTTAAGCCAGTCATTGGCTGGAGTGATGCATGTGACCTCGCACTGCCGGTTGTAAAAAGTATGAATCTTCTATTTCATTGCTTAAAAATCAATATTTCCGGAAAACCCCTTCTAACACTTCTCTCTTGAGATATTTAGCAACTTTTTATGACACCCCTTTGTTTTAGTAAGGCTACTTTCACTCTAGCGTTTTCGCTTTCTGGTATTGAGATAGGGTCTCAATACCGGAAAAAGACGCTTCAGTTTTATCCCCATTCATTGTCAATAGGGACAAAACTTAACTGAACAGAATGGAATCCTCCAAAATGCATTCCGTTCTGTTCTTATACCGGAGAGCAAACCGCAGCATGTTGTAGTTTGCTTTCCGTCCTGGGATGCAGAGCATGACCCCCAATGCAAGTCAATGGGGACGGATCCATTTTCTCTGACACAGTAGAAAAAGGATCCGTCCCCCATTGACGTTCAATGGAGTTAATGACGGATCCATCTGTCCAATGTTAAAGATAATACAACTGGATCTGTTCATAATGGATGCAAATGTTAGGGTGGGTTCACACTAGCGTTAGGCATTCCGTTATTGCTTTCCGTTATAACATGGTTATAACGGAAAATAACACAATGCCCAGACAGAATGCAAAACGGAAGCCTTTAAAAGGCATTCTGTTTGCTTTCCGTCATAATACAAGTCTATGAAAAAGCATAACGGATCCGTCTGGGTCCTGTTATGCAAGACGGAAAACAAAGTCCTGTGGACAGAACTTTGTTTTCCGTCTTGCATAACGGGAACCAGACGGATCCGTTAAGCTTTCTCATAGACTTGTATTATGACGGAAAGCAAACGGAATGCCTTTTATAGGCTTCCGTTTTGCATTCCGTCATAATTGAAGTCTATGGGCAAAAAAACTGATCCGTACTTCCGTCTTATGGATTCTGTTATGTTCCGTTATAACCACGTTATAACGGAAGGCCATAACGGAATGCATAACGCTAGTGTGAACCCACCCTTATTTGCTAAACCCTGCTGGATCCAGTAAAAACGCTAGTGTGACAGTAACCTAAGATTGAGACAATCTTTGAGACTTTAAAAAAAAGTTTGTTTATAAATCTGGCAGAATAATCAATAACCATACCCTACCACAAGTTTTCAAAACCGGAGGAAAAAAAATATAAAAAGGTATCCAAAATTCTGGGTAAGCAAGCCGAAAAAAGTCTCAAAGTGCTGTTTTGAGACTTTTTGTAGCAGGGTTAAAATTTTCCCAGAAATAGGACCGCTCGTATGTGCTGTCTGTGTACGGTATTGCAGCGCAGCATCATTCAAGTCATTGTGACTAAGTGCAATACCAGACGAAAATACATACAAACAATAGCTTTGTGCCTGCTACATGGTCAGATCCTAGTAGAATGAAAGGAAGAAACTCTTTGCTTTTGGAAAAAAAGGTTTCTTAATGCTTGTTTTTTTATGTTTTTTTTTACCCAAGCTAGAATGACCTCATAGAGAATACAAATAGTGACCTCAGCCCAGCGCTTTTTTTTTTTCAGAAGTTTTAAAGTTTTTGTCAAGAGAATTTAAAATTGCTTTGGGATGTGGGTTGCTTTCCAGGTTCTAATATGCTTTATCTGCAGTATTGTTGCAACGTCTGCTGACTTACATCTCTTTATGATATTGCCATTGACATTTTTTCCACAGTTATCAGAGAAAGGCAAGCCATATGTGGATATCCAGGGACTGACGTCATCTACCATGGAGATCCTGCTTGACTTTGTATATACAGAGACTGTTCATGTTACTGTAGAGAATGTGCAGGAACTCTTGCCGGCTGCCTGTTTACTTCAGCTGAAAGGTAAGCAGATGTCAAATTGATGTTTCTCGAGCTGTCTGCTAAATTAGTAATGACCAGCTATTGACATGATTATGTTCTTTTTATAGCATGCTGTGAAATATTATAACAATGTTCTCATTTGATCATGTGTCATTTGAAGATTTTTATTTTTTACAGGGAGCGTAAAAGCGAACGTCCGTGATAAACATAGAAAAAAATGTGTGTACAATCTTTGTATCAACCATAACATTAAAATCTCCAGCAAAGTTTGAAGATTGTTAGTCTACCACTCAATAGTAACCCTTTCACGACATGCACGATATATGTACAGAGCATGTCAAGTCTTTAAAGATGACACGTAGTTCAGAGTAGAGCAGGCTCCATAGCCACTGGGAGCCTGCTGTTTTACTGCCACCCAGAGCTAATGTCTGAATAGCTCCCCTGTGCCAAAATTGAGGTGTGGTAGCCTCACACCTTATAAAGGATCGAAGGCTTACCACAGATAATCTCCCATAGACTGTAATACAAGTGAAAAAAAGTTTTTAAAAATATAACAATTATAATCATTCCCCCTTTCCCTATAATAAAAAAAATTCACAGGTTTTTTTTACTGCTTCACTACCCAAAAAATGCAATAAAAAGTCCAAAAATGTAATAAAATAATCATACACGCTCAATGGTATCCGTAAAAATTTCAGATCACCCTGCAAAAGAATGAGCCCTCATGCAGCTCCATAGACAAAAATATTAAAAAGTTTTGGGGGTAAGAATACATTTTTTTTTTTTTTTTAAGTATTAAAACACAAGAGTAACTATATAAATGTTGTTTTGCTGTCGTCATACTGACCCAGAGAATGAACATAACAGGTCAGTTTCACTGCATAGGCAACCCTGTAAAAGCAAAACCCTATAAAACCATGCGGAATTGCTTTTTTTTTTTTCAGCTTCCCACTATGCAATGGCGTCATTAGAAAGAGCAACTTGTTCCGCAAAAAACAAGGCTATGTGAATGGAAAAATAAAAAAGTTATTGCTCCAGGAAGGCAGGGAGTGAAAAAACGAAAATGGAAAATGACCAGGTCAGGAAGGGGCTAAAAACTTTTCCTTGATTAATCTATGGAAAAAAGTGAGTTTAAAACATCAAAACTCACTCCCACGGATTAATAAAGGAAAAGTTTTTAATATCAAATGCTAGACTCTATCACACTTTGCTGGTGGATTTACTACAACAGGAGGTCTCTTCTTTAATAGTCTGTTTTTATTACATTCTTAGAAATACACAAATTTCAAAAAAAAAACTTAGTCAGTCATTCCATACTTTATACCAACTCAGCAGCATCTGGGTAGTAGTGAAGAACAAAAAAAGAAATAAAATATGCAGCAGTAAAACACATAGAAAAGAAAGCGACACTAGTATTGGATAGCAGCTGTCTGTCAATACACATTCATCCATGGGACTAAGGCGTCACTGTTTGGGCATTAATCCTGGGATCCCAAATTTGAAGGAAACGATTGGGTATCCCTCTGTGTTCATATGCTAGTTTATATAGGGTCAGGTCTGAGTTGATTAATTGCATCCAGCCTTGTTTAGTGGGCATTTTGTGGGCCTTCCAATTGAGAAGAATCGTTTTCCTTGCATAATACATTAGTAGACGGTATCATTTCCTGCCATACTTTGTGGGTATTAGGTCATTAACAAGTCCCAGCAAACTCGTCATTGGCAAGCAGACGCCCGGGAAACCAAGCCTGGTGTTTATAAAAGCATGAATGTCCTTGAAGTCTTGCATGACCGGACATTGCCATATACACCAGGAGGTCAGTCCTGCATTGTCCATGCACCATGCATAGTTTGGAGACATTTTAAAATATGGGGTGAATGTTGTTTATTTCCATACTATAATAATATTAAAACCACCTGCCTAATATTGTGTAGTTTGCCTTCTCAGTGCCAAATCAGCTGAGACCTGTTAAGGTCTGGCTGCCTCAAGATCTGCAATAGTGTCCTTTGTTAAAGGGGTTATGCAAGAATTTGATATTGATGGCTTCTCAGGATAATTCATTAGTCTCAGATTGGTGGGGGTCCGACTCCCTGAACCCCTGCTGATCAGGTGTTTGAAGAGGCTGCTGTTGCCTCCTCACTGCTAATCAAGTACAGCGCCATACATTGTTCAGTGGCTATGCTTGGTATTGCACTTTAGCTCTATTCACTTGAATGGGCCTGAGCTGCACCTAGGCTACTTGACCGATGTATGGTGACGGCACTGGCCTAGGCAGAGGCCTCAGCGCTCACAGAGTGCCGGAGCCTCTTCGTACAGTTCATCATTGGGAGTCCCAGTTGTTGGACCCCCGCCGATCTAATATTGATGATCTATTCTGAGGTAGGCAATCAATATCAAACTCCCAGATGACCCCTTTTACTGGAACCAAGACATTTACAAGGTAGGAATTAAACATGTTTTTCCAGCACATCTCAGAGATTCAGATGTGGGAAATCTGGAGGCCAAATCTGCACCTTGAAATGTTGTGGTCTGCTCAAAACCATTCCTGAACCATTTTGCAGTTTGGCGGGGGGACATTATCAGCTGAAAGAGACCACTACCAACACATTAGCTACAAGAACTGACCTCTTAATGTCTCATCTATCCCACCCATTGACAAAAACCACTGTAATGAGCTCAGTGTTAACCTCTTCACTTGTCAGGACCTTTAATGTTATGGTTGGTCAGTAGCCTCCCTTGCTTATACAGCTCCAGTGTATTACACAGTGCATTTTACAGAATTGATCACTTCTATGTATGCTTTAGTCCCCTTCTCATGATGAAATAATGTGGTCCACTATACAGGTGTCAAGCAGGCATGCTGTGACTTTCTGGAGTCTCAACTCGATCCATCCAACTGTTTAGGGATTCGTGACTTTGCAGAGACTCACAATTGCTTGGACCTTATGCAGGCTGCTGAGGTGTACAGCCAGAAGCACTTCCCAGAGGTGGTACAACACGAGGAGTTCATGCTGCTGCAGCAAGAGGAGGTTGAGAAGTTAATCCGATGTGATGAGATTCAGGTAGAATGCGTATGTTGCATGTACCAATCTATTCTGAGTTGCCACTTTGATGCCCATTGCTTCAGTGGTGGCTTTTTTTTTTTAGAGGTTAATATATATATTTTGCATTAAGCTTTGCTTATTTGAATTTCTGTCATGCAGATTGACTCTGAAGAGCCTGTGTTTGAGGCGGTTATAAACTGGGTGAAACATAACAAACAGCATCGGGAAAAATCTCTCCCGCAGCTTCTTCAGTATGTGCGCATGCCTTTGCTCACTCCACGCTACATCACCGATGTAATAGACACAGAGGTATATGGACAGCTAGCAGTGTAAATGGATGTTATCTTTGCTTTTTCGGCCTACTTTTTAATACAGCAATGTTTTATATCTTCTCATGTCTACCTTTTTACAGCCTCTAATCCGCTGCAGCTTACAGTGCAGAGACCTGGTGGATGAGGCTAAAAAATTTCACTTGCGTCCGGAATTGCGGAGTCAGATGCAGGGCCCAAGAACTCGAGTGCGCCTGGGTAGGTTCAGAAATAGTTTTCCCTTTTGATTAACAAAGTCAATAGTCAACTACTGTATGATCTTTATGTGCATTGAAAGTTTCGTATCTGCCTGGATATGAATAGCACTTCTGTGCGGTTTGTGAGATCACTACATCCCCCACAACAGTTTGTCTCTGGTGCCTTTTTCTTACCACTTACATCTCATGTAGGGCAAAAACCGACAAATGCAAAAAAATAAATCTAGCTTTATTAAACAGACCACAATAAAACAAAAAAAAACACAAAAAGGGATTGTGTACACCTTTCATAGTTTTCTCTGTGGTGGTGTGAGATGCGCCACACTTATCAAGAGGCACATGCCTGTTAATAATTGGGGGGAATGTTGGGCTGTCCGTGTGCCAGGACTAACTCGACTCCAGCCAGGAGCTGCAGAACTTTTCTGTTGCACATGCTGTTAAATGAGTCTACGGCCTGCCTCCTTATTTTTAGCAAAGTGGCTACAGTGTTGGAACGAGCTAAAGTCACACATTTTCTTGCAAACCTGCACTTGCAACACAATTTGCAACTTTTCTATGCTGTAGAGCTATAATAAATCTCCCCCAAAAGATACTACTTGTCAGCTAGGTGAAGAGAGGAGACCACCCCTCTTAACAAAGAAAAACCCTTATTAGGTATTGGGTCCAAAGATATAAAAGCATTCTATAATAATAAGTAGAAGACATGATATTAAACGTCTCATACTGAGGATGTCACATTATTATTATTGAATATATTATATTATTCACGTTTTTTTACACTGCAGCACTGTACGTTGATAGCTCCACTCTTAGCCCTTATATCAGTTTAATTATGGTTTGTGTTGACAACTAATGTAAATATTAGGCCTATCGCAATCGCAATTTGCTGACCCAAAAATGCTGCAATTATATTACTGTATTTTTCGCTTTATAAGACACGCTTCCCCCCCCCCCCCAAAAGTGTGTGTGTGGGGGGGGGGAATGACAGTGCGTCTTATAAAGCGATGGTTGACTTTCTACGTGACACTGACGTGCTATGCTGCACAGCGCGGCCGGCGATTCATTAGTTATAGTGCGGGGAGGGGCTGGAGGAAAGTCATTATTTTAATGAACACTTGTTCTTATATCTATTCTATTTATCTGTTCTGTGCAGCGCTATTAAGAAAATGGCAAGTTTTGTATTTTGTACTTTTGCAGTAATGCAAATATGTATTTTATTTTGAAAACGCTGTGCATTTCAGTTCTTGAGTTCAGCATAACTAGATTTCACATTATCAGTCATCTGTGTGCGCTTTAACCTTGAAAATCCAAGCAGATAGACCTCTAGCACAATTCCCTTAAAATATCGCATCGCATATCGTTATCGCAATTCTTAGGGCCCTAATCGCAATCGCACTAAATTCCCATATCGTGCAGCCCTAGTAAATATCTTTGATACCTGAGTGTTATTTTGGTACTGGGCATGGAATTTTATTTTTTTGTTACTCTGTATGATTTTTTATTATTTTTTTTAAATGTGTTTGGACTCCATACACGTTAATACTGTGTTAAAGGCTTTTCTGTTTTTATAGGTCATCAATATCAGATCAGGGGGCTGACTTCCAGAACCCATGCCGATCATCTGTTTGAAAAAAACGAAGCCCTCTTGGGAGCGCTGCCTTCACTGGTTACCTGCTCGCCATTGTACCTGCAGCAGCAAGCAGTGTAATTACAACTCTGCCGTCCAATTCACTAGTCGCTTGAATATGAAGGAGCCGTCCCATTGAAGTGAATGGGACAGCAGAGTTGTAATTACACTGCTTGTCACTGCACTAAGGACAGTGAACAGGTAAAAAGTGAATAGAATGAATCACACGTATGAGCGCTGAATTCTCTTCAAACAGCTGATCGGCTAACCAATCCTGAGAAAAGGGTCATCAATATAAAAAAAAAAGTGTAGAACCCCTTTAACCGCCTGCCGACCACCTAACGCAGGGATGCGTCCAGGTGGCGGCAGGTCTGTTCCTCTTTGACGATGCGGTGCGTCATGTCGCGAGAGGCGAGATTTGCTGTGAACACGCGTTCACAGCTAATCGTTTCTCAGAAGTTTTACTGCAACCTGCCAGCGATGATCAATCGCTGGCAGGCTGTAGATCAAAAATAAAAGGCATCAAACAGGTATTTTAGACGCTTTGTTAACAGCGTCTGATATACCTGCTACCTGGTCCTCTGGTGGTCCCATTTGCTGGGATCGACCACCAGAGGACCAGGTAGCTCTGTAAAGTAGCACCAAGCACCACACTACACCATCCCCCCCCCTGTCACTTATTAACCCCTTGTTAACCCCTGATCACCCCATCTAGACTCCCTGATCACCCCCCTGTCACTGATCACCCCCCTGTAAGACTCCATTCACATGTCCATATGTGTTTTGCGGATCCACGGATCCGCAAAACACGGACACCGGCAATGTGCTTTCCACATTTTGCAGATCCGCACATTGCCAGAACTATATAGAAAATGCCTTTTCTTGTCCGCAATTGCGGACAAGAATAGGACATGTTCTATATTTTTGCGGAACGGAAGTGCAGACCTGGAAGTGCGGATCTGCAATTCCGGATCCGAGCGGGACAAAGTCTGTCCCCATAGAAATGAATGGGTCCGCAGTTCCGTTCCGCAAACAGAATTGCGGACGTGTGAATGGGGCATAAGGGTCCCTTATCCCCGCCAGTTAGTTAGCTACTTGTTAGGTAGTTAGCGCCCAGCCCACCGCACCGCAATCACTGATTTTGGCAGAGATTTTTTCATCCACATTGATCGATGCGAATGAAAAGATCTGTGCCGTTCATTTTTTTATTTTTATTTTTTCAGCCCAGAGGCTGAACGAAAAAAAAAATCTCATTACCCGTATGCTCAATATAAGGAGAATAGCACAAACTCCTAATGCTGGCCATACGTGTAATGATTGCGGAGACCCTCAAATGCCAGGGCAGTACAAACACATCACATGTGACCCCATTTTAGAAAGAAGACACCCCAAGGTATTCCGTGAGGGGTATGGCGAGTTCATGTAAAATTTTATTTTTTGTCACAAGTTAGTGGAATATGAGACTTTGTAAAAAAAAATATATATATATATATATATATATATATATATATATATATATAAATTTCCGCTAACTTGGGCCAAAAATTTTTTTTTTCTGTGAACTCGCCATGCCCCTCACGAAATACCTTGGGGTGTCTTCTTTCCAAAATGGGGTCACTTGTGGGGTATTTATACTGCCCTGGTATTTTAGGGGTCCTAAAGCGTGAGAATCCAAATGCGTAAAAATGCCCTGTGAAATCCTAAAGGTACTCATTGGAATTTGGGCCCCTTTGCGCATCTTGGCTGCAAAAAAGTGTCACACATTTGGTATCGCCGTACTCAGGAGAAGTAGGGCAATGTGTTTTGGGGTGTATTTTTACATATACCCATACTGTGTGTGAGAAATATCTCCGTAAATGACAACTTTTAAAAATAATTTATACAAAGTTCTCAATTTACAGAGATATTTCTCTCACCCAGCATGGGTATATGTAAAAATACACCCCAAAACACATTGCCCTACTTCTCCTGAGTACGGCGATACCACATGTGTGACACTTTGTTGCAGCCAAGATGCGCAAAGGGGCCCAAATTCCAATGAGTACCTTTTAGGAGGGCATTTTTACGCATTTTTCTTCTCACGCTTTAGGGCCCCTAAAATGCCAGGACAGTATAAATACCCCACATGTGACCCCATTTTGGAAAGAAGACACCCCAAGGTATTCCGTGAGGGGCATGTCGAGTTCGCAGAAATTTTTTTTTGGGCACAAGTTAGCGGAAATTGATATTTTTTTTTTCTTATTTTTGTTTTTCACAAAGTCTCATATTCCACTAACTTGTGACAAAAAATAAAATTTGACATGAACTCGCCATGCCCCTCACGGAATACCTTGGGGTGTCTTCTTTCTAAAATGGGTCACATGTGGGGTATTTATACTGCCCTGGCATTTTAGGGGTCTCTAAAGCGTGAGAAGAAGTCTGGAATCTAAATGCGTAAAAATGCCCTGTGAAATCCAAAAGGTAGTCATGGGAATTTGGGCCCCTTTGCACACCCAGGCTGCAAAAAAGTGTCACACATGTGGTATCGCCGTACTCAGGAGAAGTAGGGCAATGTGTTTTTGGGTGTATTTTTACATATACCCATGCTGGCTGTGAGAAATATCTCTGTAAATGACAACTTTTAAAAATTTTTTATACAAAGTTGTCAGTTTACAGAGATATTTCTCTCACCCAATATGGGTATATGTAAAAATACACCCCAAAACACATTGCCCTACTTCTTCTGAGTACGGCGATACCACATGTGTGCCACTTTTTTGCAGCCTGGGTGCGCAAAGGGGCCCTAGTTCCAACGAGTACCTAGGTTTTACAAGGTTGCTCACAATTTAGCCCCACCCAAAATGCCAGAACAGTAAACACACCCCACAAATGACCCCATTTCGGAAAGTAGACACCCCAAGGTATTCACTGAAGGGCATAGTGAGTCCGTGGGAGATTTTTTTTTTTTTTTTTGCCAGAAAATGAAATGATACAAGAACTCATCATGCCCCTCCGCGAATACTTTGGGGTGTCTTCTTTTTAAAATGGTGTCATTTGGGGGGTATTTATACTATCCTGACATTCTAGCACCTGAAGAAACAGGACAGGTGCTCAGAAAGTCAGAGCTGCTTCAAAATGCCGAAATTCACTTTTTTGCACCATAGTTTGTAAATGCTATAACTTTTACCCAAACCAATAAATATACACTTATTGGATTTTTTTTTTATCAAAGACATGTAGAACAATAAATTTAGAGAAAAATTTATACAGAAATGTAGTTTTTGAAAAAAATAATTTACAACAGAAAGTGAAAAATGTCATTTTTGATTAATAGCAAAAAAAGTAAAAATGTCAGCAACAATGAAATACCACCAAATGAAAGCTCTATTAGTGAGAAGAAAAGGAGGTAAAATTCATTTGGGTGGTAAGTTGTATGACGGAGCAATAAACGGTGAAAGTAGTGTAGTGCAGAATTGTAAAAAGTAGTCTGGTCATTAATGGTGTTTAAGCTAGGGGGGCTGAAGTAGTTAAGAAGCGGTCGCCTCTCCTCATTAGACCCCCTTAGTATCTTTTCTGTTTTTAATTGTTTTTAGCGTGGTCTGTTTACTGAAGCTAATTTCATCATCTTTGCGTACATTTGTGTGTGCACCATTTTTTGGCATGTGTTTGCGTTTGCTGTAGATGGCATACTCGTTGCATGCAGGTTGTGCCCATCTCTCCACACATTCCCAGATGGTATTGCAGCTCAGACCCATTCACCCAATGGAGCTGAACTGCCATACCAGACACAACCCATGGTTCTCTGGGAGCAAGTTCCCACCGTATATATTAGCAGTGTTCATTGTCTCATTGTCTGCCATTCATTCCACAGAGGCTAATAGAGTGCCCTTTTGGCCTACGTATGTTAGCATATCTTTTTTTTTTTTTTTTTTTCTGGATCGGATAGCATAGTTGACCATCTTTGGCAGTTCTATAGACTTTGAATTGAGCATCCATGCTCGTGATTGGTGGGCGTTCCAGAGGTCAGACTCCCCAACTATCAGACATGTATCACCTATCCTGTGATTCTGAACAACCGCTACTCGTAATAAGGAAATTCTGCCAGAAATTGTAATCCTGCATTAGGGATCTTAAAGGGATTATCCCATGATTGGTGTAAAAAATGAAAATCAGAAGTAATATAGTACATGACAATCTTTCTAACAAAGTTACAACCAGCCCTGTACCCCACATGAATCCAAAGATCTCCCCATTTATTGCTCTGCTAGAGCAGAGGTCAAAATTTTGTGGCTCACCCACCAAACTAGTGGAATAAGGTGCTCACCTCAGGATACACCCGTCTCCAACACTAGTCATATAATCAATACTGGAGGGGCACACTTTATCTGAGATGGACAATCAATACCAGTAAAATAGTGAATTTATTAAAAAGTTCAATTCTATAAAAATTGCAGACAATTCATATTAACCACCAGCTGGAATACATAGCATTAAGACTGATAATGGCGTCCAGAGATTTGTATGGTGGTATAGTCACTTGTTAAGTGAAATTAATAGTAATATTGCCAAAAAATTTGAAAAACAAGGCGCTAATAGCAGTGTGCAAAGAGACAATCTCTCAAATTCAATCTCGCAAATAGTGCATTAAAATTCACTGTGCAACCATAAATTATATAACAACTTAACCTGTGATTAATTCACAAGTAAAGTGTCCGTTTTGTGAAAACAAGTGACTGGTCGTCAGCGTTTTTACGTGTCTTTGATCCAGACACTATGATAACTGAGTATATATATTTCCAAAATCCGCTATATAATCACTAATAGAAACAATTGCCGTAAACCACTTAGCATGCTCCTTGGATGTAATGTCCACTTTGTAAAAGCACACGAGTAACCGTCAATACCTTTTATACAGTTATTACTGTCAAGTATATCGCTCCTTGATGGAAATTTCGCCACCAAAAAATGCCTCTTTTAATCAATTCCTGGAGAGGTAGCCTGCAATATTATAAATTAGGAGGTATACATTACCACCACCGTGCTGCTGAGTTCGTATAATTCGACTTCCTTGCCGCTCATACCTTCGGCATCCCCTATGGTCTGGGTCTAGCGTGGCGTCCCACGTGACCTAGCAGCTGACGTTGTACTAAGCCTTGCTGCTACCCGGAGAGGTTTGCCACTGGGTCCTAAATACACTGGATAGTCCAGCGCTATTGTTGCTTGTCAGTTCAAATGGCTCCCCAATAAATCCAGAAGGTATAACGCTCCAGTGGCGATATGAAATTTTTGAATTATGCTGTCGCTACCAAACGTGTTTCAGCGTCACTTCCCCCTCCTTCAGTGGTCATGACCGGACACTTTATTTATGAATTAATCACAGGTTAAGTTGTTATATAATTTATGGTTGCACAGTGAATTTTAATGCACTATTTGCACTTTATATTTTTATGAATTTGAGAGATTGTCTCTTTGCACACTGCTATTAGTGTCTTGTTTTTGGAATTTTTTGGCAATATTACTATTAATTTCACTTAACAAGTGACTATACCGCCATACAAATCTCTGGACGCTATTATCAGTCTTAATGCTATGTATTCCAGCTGGTGGTTAATATAAATTGTCTGCAATTTTTATAGAATTTAACTTTTTATTAATTTAATATTTTACTGGTATTGATTGTCCATCTCAGATAAAGTGTGCCCCTCCAGTATTGATTATATGACTAGATTTATATCAAGCTGGCAGCTCAAGGGGTGTATCTTTTCTGCTGCAGCTAAAGGGATGTGTCCATGCTCACCCTATTACAGCTCAGGAGGCAGGTGAAAGATGAAACTGAGCATGTGCTGCCATCTTGGCTAGCAGGACAAAGAAATAAGAAACAAAGCAAACAGCAGGTGGCGCTGTACAGATACGTTTTATCGAATAACTCAGCAATGCTACATTTTTAATTACATGTGATTACAAAAGTATTTGGATCCAGGTGCTGGTTTGAAAACTGTAGAATATTTTTAATTGGACAACCCTTTTAACTACTACAGGACCGCCGAACGCAGGGATGCGTCCTGCGGGCGGTCCTGTAGCTCTGTGTGGCCGCATCGGCGCGTTATCTCGCGAGACGCGCGAGTTCCTGTGAACGCGCGCGTCTCAAGAGTTGAACTACAGCCTGCCAGCGATGATCAATCGCTGGCAGGCTGTAGATGCGATATAAATCGCATCAAACATGTATACCAGACGCTGTTTTGTGAACAGCGTCTGGTATTCATGCTACCTGGTCCTCTGGTGGTCCCATTTGCTGGGATCGACCACCAGAGGACCAGGTAACACTGTAAAGTTGCACCAAACACTACACTAACCCCCCCCACCCCCCCCTCACCTATTAACCCCTTGTTAACCCCTTGATCACCCCATCTAGACCCCTGATCACCCCCTGTCATTGATCACACCCCTTGTAAGGCTCCATTCAGACGTCCATATGTGTTTTGCGGATCCGTGGATTCACGGATCCGCGGAACTGATCCACGGATCCGCAGATCCTCAAAACACGGACACCGGCAATGTGCTTTCCTCATTTTGCAGATCCGCACATTGCCAGAACTATATAGAAAATGCTTTTTCTTGTCCGCAATTGCGGACAAGAATAGGACATGTTCTATATTTTTGCGGAACGGAAGTGCAGACCCGGAAGCGCGGATCCGTAATTCCGGATCCGAGCGGGACAAAGTCTGTCCCAATAGAAATGAATGGGTCCACAATTCCGTTCCGCAAACAGAATTTCGGACGTGTGAATGGGGCATAAGGGTCCCTTATCACCGCCAGTTAGCTACTTGTTAGGTAGCTAGAGCCCAGCCCACCGCACCGCAGTCACTGATTTTGGCAGAGATTTTTTCATCCACATTGATTGATGCGAATGAAAAAATCTGTGCCGTTCATTTTTTTTTTTTTTTTTTTCAGCCCAGAGGCTGAACGGAAAAAAAAATATCATTACCCTCAATATTATATAATTATGCTCAATATAAGGAGAATCGCAGAAACTCCTAATGCTGGCCATACGTGTAATGATTGCGGAGACCCCTAAAATGCCAGGGCAGTACAAACACCTCACATGTGACCCCATTTTAGAAAGAAGACACCCCAAGGTATTCCGTGAGGGGTATGGTGAGTTCATGTAAAATTTTATTTTTTGTCACAAGTTAGCGGAATATGAGACTTTGTAAAAAATAAAAATAAAAATCAATTTCCGCTAACTTGTGCCAAAAAAAAAAAATTTCTGTGAACTTGCCATGCCCCTCACGAAATACCTTGGGGTGTCTTCTTTCCACAATGGGGTCACTTGTGGGGTATTTATACTGCCCTGGCATTTTAGGGGTGCTAAAGCGTGAGAATCCAAATGCCTAAAAATGCCCTGTGAAATCCTAAAGGTACTCATGGGAATTTGGGCCCCTTTGCGCATCTTGGCTGCAAAAAAGTGTCACTCATGTGGTATCGCCGTACTCAGGAGAAGTAGGGCAATGTGTTTTGGGGTGTATTTTTATATATACCCATACTGTGTGTGAGAAATGACAACTTTTTAAATTTTTTTTATTCAAAGTTGTCAATTTACAGAGATATTTCTCTCACCCAGCATGGGTATATGTAAAAATACACCCCAAAACACATTGCCCTACTTCTCCTGAGTACGGCGATACCACATGAGTGACACTTTTTGCAGCCAAGATGCGCAAAGGGGCCCTAAAACCAATGAGTACCTTTAGGATTTCACAGGGCATTTTTACGCATTTGGATTCTCACGCTTTAGGGCCCCTAAAATGCCAGGGCAGTATAAATACCCCACAAGTGACCCCATTTTGGAAAGAAGACACCCCAAGGTATTCCGTGAGGGGCATGGCGAGTTCACAGAATTATTTTTTTTTGGCACAAGTTAGCGGAAATTGATATATTTTTATTTTTTTAATTTTGTTTTTTACAAAGTCTCATATTCCACTAACTTGTGACAAAAATAAAATTCTACATGAACTTACCATACCCCTCACAGAATACCTTGGGGTGTCTTCTTTCTAAAATGGGGTCACATGTGAGGTATTTATACTGTCCTGGCATTTTAGGGGCCCCTAAAGCGTGAGAAGAAGTCTGGAATCCAAATGCGTAAAATGCCCTGTGAAATCCTAAAGGTACTCATTGGAATTAGGGCCCTTTGCACCAGGCTGCAAAAAGTGTCACTCATGTGTATCGCCATACTCAGGAGAAGTAGGGCAATGTGTTTGGGGTGTATTTTTATATATACCCATACTTTGTGTGAGAAATATCTCTGTAAACGACAATTTTTAAATTTTTTTATACAAAGTTGTCAGTTTACAGAGATATTTCTCTCACCCAACATGGGTATATGTAAAAATACACCCCAAAACACAATGCCCTACTTCTCCTGAGTACGGCGATACCACATAAGTGACACTTTTTTGCAGCCTGGTGCAGAAAGGGGCCCAAATTCCAACGAGTACCTTTAGCTTTTACATGGCTGCTCACAATTTAGCCCCGCCCAAAATGCCAGAACAGTAAACACACCCCACAAATGACCCCATTTCGGAAAGTAGACACCCCGAGGTATTCACTGAGGGGCATAGTGAGTCCGTCTGAGATTTCTTTTTTTTTTTTGCCAGAAGTTAGCAGAAATGGAAACTTTTATAATTTTTATTTTTTTTCCTCAAAGTGTCATTTTCCGCTAACTTGTGAAAAAAAATGAAATGATACATGAACTCACCATGCCCCTCCGCGAATACTTTGGGGTGTCTTCTATCTAAAATGGTGTCATTTGGGGGGTATTTATACTATCCTGACATTCTAGCACCTGAAGAAACATGACAGGTGCTCAGAAAGTCAGAGCTGCTTCAAAATGCCGAAATTCACTTTTTTGCACCATAGTTTGTAAACGCTATAACGTTTACCCAAACCAATAAATATACACTTATTGGATTTTTTTTTATCAAAGACATGTAGAACAATAAATTTAGAGAAAAATTTATATATAAATGTAGTTTTTTTTGAAAAATTTTACAACAGAAAGTGAAAAATTTCACTTTTTTTTCCAAACATGTCGTTAAATTTTTATTAATAGCAAAAAAAGTAAAAATGTCAGCAACAATGAAATAGCACCAAATGAAAGCTCTATTAGTGAGAAGAAAAGGAGGTAAAATTCATTTGGGTGGTAAGTTGTATGACGGAGCAATAAACGGGTAAAGTAGTGTAGTGCGGATTTGTAAAAAGTGGTCTGGTCATTAAGGGTGTTTAAGCTAGGGGGGCTGAAGTGGTTAATGAATAGTATTTAGTCTGCAGTGTGAAGCTGCTAGGGGGATTAATAGTAGTTGATGATCTATAATTGGACAATTAAACAGACGCAGCTACTGCCTAATAATGGTTACAGTCAGAAGGTTGTCAATTATGAGAGAATTTGGTCTGATTTGTAAATCCCCATGTGTATAATTTTATCCCATGCTAACATTATCGGACAGAGCATCCAGCCAGAAATACTTGAATTCCTTTCTAGACAGGCAGCTTTTTATTCTTTTAAAGGATTTGTTCGTTTTCTTTTTGTTTTTTTATAAAGAAGCCTGTGAGACAGTCCAGCTTCTTTACCCTTTGGCAATTAGGTGTTCATTACCAGGTAACCCATTGAGTGCTGGAGGAGAAATGTTGCGTTGCATATGACTGTCTGTCTTTGCCATGCATGGGTGCCCTGGGACTGTAGGAGGCACATATAAAGATTGGCTCTCCGTTCTGACACATAGTTAGGGATGGGTACTCATGCTGAGACAACACATTTTAAAACAGTGGGTATTGAGGAATACCAAGGGGATTTTTTCTCCCTCTTGTCTCTTTAAAGTGTCCCTGTAATTCAATTTCCTGCCGTGACAGACTAATGCACAGATCATATTAAAGGGGTTGGCCACTTTAATTACTGTAGTCCAGCGGCGGCATGAAGCGCACGGCGTCATAGCAACCAATGACACCATTGCTCCACGGCCGTGTGCATGAGGCCATATTGCAAGTGGCACATAATATTAACATAGGGTATATTAGTACCGTATAGTCATCTTACATGGTCAACGGTAGCCATCTTGTATATTGTAAGCTCTCAACTGCAGGGTCCTCTACCTCTCTGTACCAGTTTAATAATTTCGTGTTTATCATATTTGTATTTTTATATTATGTTTGTGTAACCCCCTCTTGATGTACAGTGCCATTGAATTAATGGCCCTTTCAAATAAATAATAATAAATTGGCCAATCTCTTTAATTGAAATAGAACCAGTGCACTAGACTTTGGGCATCTTGCAGTTGGCAACTTCGTGATTGTTTTGCATATAAAGCCACTTACTAATATATCGTTATCGGTAGTTCCAAGTCGAACTTTAACGTTCTGGTAAAAAAAAATTCTACCCGAATGTATAATAGCTGACAGAAGTTTTTTTTTTTTTAGGCGAGCTTGTTTGCTTTATTCTGTTAGTTTTATTTTTGTATATATGAATGTATTGTATATTTTTCTGTTATTTTATTTTTAAGGAGCTAATGAGGTTCTACTTGTCATTGGGGGATTTGGTAGCCAGCAGTCTCCAATAGATGTAGTGGAGAAATATGATCCCAAAATTCAAGAGTGGAGCTTCCTTCCGGTAAGTGTAATTATTCAACACAGAAAGTTCAAAATGTCAAATTTCTCTGTTCAGCACCAGGAACAACACATTGAACGCGTCAAATAGCTGGGCATCACGGAGAACAACTGTTGTTGTTGCAACTTTCTGTATTCATAAATTTTGAACCACAAGAGATATTCAAATCTGATTGCGGCAATCAATTTATGAGGAAAGTCTTTCATATGCTACATGAGATCCCGAGAATTGTCAGGTTTCCTCCTGGAATTAAACAAGTAGGATAGGGCATACACCCCCCCCCCCCAACTTGTTACCTCCCCTCTGTACCCTTACTGCAGACTGCTAGCAATTCATTCATAACTTCTAGTTGAAATAATAAAGGAATGACACAACATAGAGCCATAAGAATAGAGGCTCCAGATACGTGGGGAATGCATGAAGTTATTAAAACAGGCATGTCTGGGAGTGGTGACAGGCAAAGGTCGCAATGACGCCTGTTCAGACCTTTTTACTCCCTAGAAAAAGTCTAAGGCGTACCAATATTCCTTAGACTTTTCCCTGCTTTTCATCAGCGTATGGCGCGCTGTGAACGGCACAGGCAACGCAGCGATGCTGTCAATGCCCGCAGTAACCAATAGCAAAGCTCCTTGCTGTCCAGAGATTTGCTATTGGTTAGTTTGGGCGGACGCAGGAGCGATACAGGTCCTGCATCAGGGGAAGCCGGTGGACGCTGGAAGGAGGAGGGGCCGGCTCCCGGGGGATGTTTGAATATGGAATGCTGGGCGCACTGCACAAGGACCCTGGCGGCGGTGGACCTAAAGATTAGGCACGGACATAAAGATGGACGCAGAACAAGGTGACAGCAGCATGCAACGTAACGATGTGTGTGATGTGTGTAGTGCAGAGTGTAATCATCACACACATGTATACATCACACACTGCACTACATACATTACACACATGTATACATCACACACTGCACTACATACATCACACACATGTATACATCACATGCTGCCCCACACACATCACACTCATGTATGTGGTGCAGTATGTAGTGAATGCAGACAGGCTATTATAGCCAATTGGTAAAGTACAGAAAAGATCCGCCATATTGGACTGGACTTTTTAACTTCGCTATAATAGCTCAATGTTATTTAAGTAATGGTCCCCTGCATAAATCCACACCTCTTAGGCCCCGTTCACATCACCACTATTTATTTCTGTTCTTCTGCTCATCTAATGGAGCAGAACAACGAAAATTACGTAAGTACTAGATCTGGCACGTAAGACTGGGTTTTTGTTATACGATCAACATACACAACAGGTGCCATACTGTGGAGTTTTTTTTTTTGTAGGATTCTGCGGGATGGGAAAGTGTAGTGTGCCATGTTTTTCCATCCTGCAAAGTCCAGCAAAAAAACATGTAGGCTAATGTATCTTTTAATATATGGCAAAAATGTCATGTGAACCCGGCCTAACTGATAGGGAAGAAGCTGAACAGACCCCGCTTACTATGATGGAGTCCGTTCAGTTTCCATTCACGAGCCTGTCTTTTTACCAGACCAAAAATGTGCTGCATACAAGGCTTTTTTGTCTGGTCTTTAGACAGAATCTGCAACAGAGGCTACAAACGCAGCCTCCATCGCAGATGTGAGCGAGTGTAGGCAGATATATTATGTATTAGAATTACTGCAAATTTTGTACTCCTCCTCGGGTTAAAATACTCCTCAAAAAAATTTTTTTTTTTTTTAATCAAATCTTTTTTCATTTGTGAAGATTACAAAACTGTATACAGTAGAAAATGTCTTAATACAGAAAAATAAATCTGTTAAAGATGTACATTGCGTATTGTCATTTTTGTATATAATATAGCATATAAAACATGCATGAAATTGAAATACCCTCCCTACCCCAAACCACGCATCCATTCTGTCCCCAATTACGTTTTAAAAATATTGGCGTTTTGTGTAGTCTATGAATGATGAAGAGTTGGGACAGCTTTCCCTGTTCACTCAATGAAGTTAACGGTATTGCCTCTAAAATATCCTCCCATCGTCCAAGCTCTATCATTCCCACATCTTTCTCCCACTTTTTCAATGGAGTTAATGGATGAGAGGTCAGAAACTTGTCCAGTAACAGTGTATAGAGCACAGAAATCAAACCTCTTTTCGTTCCCAACAAGGATTAATTTTTGAGCCTTATTTAATTTTTCAATGCGAGTATCTTTTTTTTTTTTTTTTCTCTTCATGATGTCATATGCATGGCGTAACTATATTGATAAAACCTTGTTCGAGGAATTTGAAATTTCTCTTGTATGTTCGTAAATTATTTTAAACACCCCATCTTCTACCAACTCACCTATCCTATGAATTCCATTATTTTCCCATCCCTGAAAACCTGACAGAGAAAGAAATTCTGGAATCTGAGAGTTGTTCCAAATTTGGGGCCAACTCACTAACACCTGTTGCTCCTGTCAGCTGCTTGACCTTCCTCCAGACTCTTTCCATAAGGCCTATCAGAGGGATATTATCTGCCAGCATATGTTTCCTCTCCCCTTCCAGTATCCACTAGGCCTGCACAATATATTGCGAAAGCAATCGTTATCGCAATTAATCGCCGTATCGCAATCGCAATTTGCTGACCCAAAAATGCTGCAATTATATTACTGTATTTTTCGCTTTATAAGACACACTTTTTCCCCCCCAAAAGTGGTGGTGGGGGGGGGAATGGCAGTGCGTCTTATAAAGCGATGGTTGACTTTTTACGTGGCTGACACTGTTGTAACGCCGGCCGCTATGCTGCACAGCGCGGCCAGCGATACATCAGTTACAGTGCGGGGAGGGTGGAGGGGCTGGAGGAAAGACGTTATTTTAATGAACACATCTTCTTATATCTATTTTATTTATCTGTTCTGTGCAGGGATATTAAGAAAATGGCAAGTTTTGTATTTTGTACTTTTGCAGTAATGCAAATATGTATTTTATTTTGAAAAACCCTGCACATTTCAGTTCTTGAGTTCAGCAGAACTACATTTCACATTATCAGTAATCTGTGTGTGCTTTTACCTTGAAAATCCAAGCAGATAGACCTCTAGCACAATTCCCTTAAAATATCGCATCGCATATCGTTATCGCAATTTTTAGGGCCCTAATCGCAATCGCACAAAATTCCCATATCGTGCAGCCCTAGTATCCACATTAAGTCCTTCCTCCCCATTTTCTGCTGTAAAATCCGGCTAGTCATGTCTGTCAGTGTATAATCTTTCCATCCCTTAAAATGCTAACACTGTGCTGCTAGGTAGTAAATCCATGGATTTGGTACTGCCAATCCCCCCACATCTTTAGAATGTTGCAATGTTTCAAGCTTGATCCTTGGCCACCTACCTCTCCATATAAGTTCCCTGAAGATAGAGTTAATTTTATTAAATCTGTCTAAAGGAAGCCAGATCGGGGTGTTGTGGAGCACGTATAGAAGTTGTGGCATCATTACCATCTTAAGGAGTTTCACTCTGCCCACTATGGACAAAAAAAGTTACTCCATGCTTTGGCTTTTTTTCTAAACTGCGCAAGCGGGGTGGGGGGGGGGGGCATAAGTTTAATTCTTTAAAATCCTTAGTCTTAGGAGAAATCTGGATTCTTAGATATTTAATAATATTTGCACATGGGATATTATAGGCTATGACTACCTGAGATTTCGTCTGGTCATCTATAGGCATAAATGCATATTTTTTTCAATTACTCGTTAGTCCTGACAGACAATCAAACTTATTCAACAGAGACATAGCTGGTGAGAATGAAGACGTTGTATCCCCCAGAAATAAGAGTGTCATCAGCGTATAACGCAATTTTCCATAGCATCACCACGACAGCCTTACAAGGAGATTGACCCCTGACCTCTGTAGTGGCAGGAAGCAGAGAAAGGTTTAAATACCCCCCTCCCACCACCAAACACCAGTGTTTCCTGTCCCTACAGAGGACAGGGGCGGAGAAAGGTCTCCATGTGCAGCCGCCATGGAGATGAAGGATCCTTCTGATGAGGAGCCGCGTACCTGCTTTTGCGGGTCCCCCTGCCCGCCCGCGGTCTAGTACTAACGCTGGGCAGGGGGGTTGGGGAGAGACAGTTTTATCTGGGGCCTGCTCCCGGAGCATTGATGGCCTCAGGCCTCCCTACCTGGACCGCTGGGTTGCGCACTTGTCGGGTTCTCCCCTTCCCGGGCTAGGATTCCTCTGCCCGGCAGGGAGACTAAGGGTATACTCGCCTCTGTCTGACTGAGGTCTGTTCCTTGGTGCACCTGCGCCCGCGGTCCCGGGATGTGCCGCTAGGCCGCGCGCTCCGCGCCATTCGGCGCTTTATGATGACATCACTTTGGGTCCGAGGTGACGTCACCGGAAGTGACGCGGACGGCAGCCGGCCTCGAAAATGGCGCGAATTTCGAGCGTTTAAAGGGACCTACCAGTCTACAGCGTCCTGGTGGTTTGTACTCTGCATGTCTCCCTGATACCTTTTCTTGATTTGGGTCAGGATGTCTGCATCAGAACATAATGAGGCTCCTTCTCTGCCGTCCGTAAGTTCCCCAGTGGGGAGAGAGTTTTTTATTCCAAACTCCGTTCTGGTTCTAATGGGCTTGTTCTTGCTATTCCAGACTGTTAAGGACTCGCAGAAAAAGCCCAGAAGATCACCTAAATGTATTTCATGTTTTATACGGTTGCCTGATGACCATCCCAAGAAGCTGTGTGGTGATTGCATCTCTAAAATTGTCCGTGAGGAACAGCCGTCCCTCATGAGCGAAATTAGGACCATGATGCAAGAAGAGTTTAAGTCCTCTCTTGCGGCAATCTCAACGCTCCAGAGAGAGAGACCCGGTTTTTCGGAACCTCCTCCTAAACGCCAGAGATCGATCGATTTTGTATCCTCTGATTCTGACGAATTTAGGGAATCCGCTTCCTCTTCCAAAAATTTTGATGACGAAGAAAAACTCTCAGAAAAAGAATTCTTAGAGAGCAGAAGGAAATTCTATTTTTCCTCGGAGGAGATGCCCGAGCTTTTAAAGGCTGTCAGGGCCACTATGGGTGTGGAGGAGGTACAGTCCACTCCGTCAGTTCAGGACGAAATGTTCGGGGGACTAAGAGTTAAGAAGTCTAAAGTTTTCCCCATTAATGAGAATATTAAGGGTATGATTTTAGACGAATGGGCAGATCCTGATAAACGATTGGGGATTGCTAGATCCTTCCAAAATCGTCTCCGATTTGATGAAGACGAAGCCAGGATCTTTAATACCATTCCAAAAATTGATGCCCAGGTGGCTAGGGTCAATAAGAAAACTAGTCTTCCGTTTGAAGATGCCTCACAACTCAAAGACCCCATGGATAGGAAGGCAGATGGGTTACTGAGAAGGTCCTGGGAGGCGGCAATGTATTCATTAAAATCCAACATAGCGGCCACTTCTGTAGCAAGATCTATGTTTATCTGGCTCACTGAATTGGAGAATAGGGCTTCCAATGATCCCTCGTCTGAGGAAGTCTTGGGTGCTATTCCCCTATTAAAATCGGCCACCGCTTTCCTAGCGGACGCCTCCGCCGAGTCGGTGCGGTTTGCAGCCAAGGACGCAGGGTTGTCCAATGCAGCTCGTCGCGCCTTATGGGTCAAATGCTGGACAGGGGATAAAGTTTCTAAGGCTAAGCTATGTGCCATCCCATTTTCTGGTGAACACATATTTGGGCCAGAATTAGACAAAATCTTAGAGAGGGCTTCTGATAAGAAAAAGGGGTTCCCAGAAGAAAAGGTGTATAAAGAAAATATCCCTTTCGTGCCCCTTCCTATCAAAACAAGCAGTATAGTGGTAAAGGCAAGTCCGGACGGTTCAGTTACCCCAAAGGAGGAAAGGGCAGGGTACCCCTCTCAAAAAGGAACCGACAATCAGTGACGCCAGGGTAGGGGGAGGTTGAAGATGTTTTTCCCTGTTGGGAGAGGATATCCTCGAACCCCTGGGCCCTGAGAATTGTACAATCGGGTTACCGAATCCAATTTTCAGACCCTCCCCAAGCAGATTTCTCATCACCAAGATTCCGGAGTCAGACCTCTTTCACCCCATTCGTCTAGGCGTCCAGGAACTTCTCTCAAAGGGGGCGGTAGTTCAGGTTCCACCATCCGAGCGCGGAAGGGGTTCTACTCGAACCTATTTCTCGTAAAAAGAAGGAAGGGTCCTTTCGTACCATAATAAATCTAAAAATGTTAAACAAGTACGTTTGTTACCAGAAGTTCAGGATGGAGACCCTAGGTTCGATAGTACCTCTACTTCAGGCCAACTCGGTAATGTGCACGGTCGATCTGACCGACGCATACTATCATATCCCGATTCATCCGAACTCTCAAAAATTTCTGAGATTCGCGATCAAAGACCATACAGGGAAAATTCTCCATTACCAATTCACCTGTCTGCCCTTCGGCATATCCTCCGCCCCGCGTATTCACCAAACTAATGATAGAAGTAGTGGCGTTTCTAAGGAAAGAGGGTCTGACAATATTCCCTTACTTAGACGATTTTCTGATTGTAAACAGCACACCGTTACTTCTACAGAAAGATCTATCCTCCTTCTGCCAGACCATGGAGGAGTTGGGTTGGATAATCAATCTGAAAAAGTCGCACTTCGATCCAACATCAAAGATCCAGTTCCTGGGAGTAATCCTAGACTCTCAGGAGCAGTTAACCTGCTTACCCTGGGGAAGATACAGGAAATAAAAAGAGAATCTCCGTATTCAATTCAAGAACTTCTTACTCCATCAGAGACTCGATGAGTCTGTTGGGGAATCTGACAGCATGCATCGCGTCAGTCCTGTGGTGTCAGATTCATTTCCGAACACTACAGATGTGGATTCTCAAAACATGGGACAGGAAGGAGTCTTCCTGGATCAGAAGAAGCTCATTCCTTCAAAGGTGAAGGTTTCCCTTCTATGGTGGAAAGACAGGACCAATATCTCCAGAGGAGTATCATGGTCAAAACACCCTTACATTCAAATTACCACAGACGCAAGTCAAGTAGGTTGGGGAGCGAGAGTTGGAGATGCCTACTACCAAGGGGTATGGCCCAGAGCGATCAGTCTCCAGTCCTCAAATTTCCGGGAATTGATGGCAGTCTGGAAAACTTTAAAAGAGCCGAAGTATACCTTCAGAATCAGCACATAAGAGTTCTGTCAGACAATACCACGGTAATAAGATACTTGAACCACCAGGGCGGTACGGGTTCATGCAGTCTAATGCAGCTGACAACCGAGATCTTTACCTGGGCAGAAAAGAAGGTTCAATCCATCTCTGCAGTCCACCTAAAGGGCTCATTAAATGTCGAGGCGGATTACCTCAGCAGGAAGAAGTTGGACCAATCGGAATGGTCCTTAAACGAGGAGATCTTTCTAATGATAACAAACAGATGGGGCAGACCAATTTTGGATCTTTTTGCCACACGCAAGAACTCAAAGACTCTGAGATTTTGCTCTCTAAACCCGAGGGACAGGCCAGCGGTTCTGGACGCGTTCTCCTGCAAGTGGAACCAGGGTCTGTGTTATGCTTTTCCTCCTCTTCCTCTCATCTGCAGAGTCATTCAAAAGGTGATTCAAGACAGGGCCTCAGTCATTCTGATTACCCCATACTGGCCCAAGAAGAGTTGGTTTCCAATTCTGCACAGCCTTTCCTTAGAGGTTCCTGGATCCTTCCAAAGAGGAAGGACCTTCTTCATCAAGGCCCGATTCTTCATCCAGACCCGAACTTTCTCAACCTTACTGCCTGGATCCTGAATCCGCGATCCTGAAACAGCAGGGTTTGTCAGACAAAGTAATTTCCACCCTCAAACAGTCTAGGAAGAAGGTTACTTTTGCAATCTACTTGAAGATCTGGAAACGCTTCTGTTCGTGGTCAAGCCTAACATCGCCAAATGGGTCACCACCAAATATCCAACTAATTCTAGATTTTTTGCAACGTGGATTTGACATGGGACTGAGACCCTCTACACTAAAAGTTCAAATATCAGCCCTCAGCTGTTTCTACGACACAGACCTAGCATGCCACAGGTGGATCAAACGCTTTATAAAAGCAACAACAAGACTGCGCCCAACTCTGAGGTCTCACGTCCCCACCTGGGATTTGAATATTGTCCTTAAGGGACTATCCCAATCACCATATGAACCATTGACAGATTGTTCTTTAAAGCTTAAGACTTACAAGACCGCTTTTTTGGTAGCTATTGCCTCAGCTAGGAGAATTAGCGAACTTCAGGCCCTATCTGTCAGGGAACCCTACCTTCAGGTCCTAGACGATAGAGTTGTTCTAAAACTAGATCCATGTTTTCTCCCTAAGGTAGTCTCCAAATTTCTTAAAGATCAGGAGATCACCCTACCTTCTCTACCCAGCAATACTTCCAGTGAACAGAAGGTCATCCCTCATTCACTGGACGTTAGACGTGCTGTTCTTGACTACTTAAGTTCCACTAAGGATTTTAGGAAATCAGATTGTCTATTCATCCAATTCAGAGGGAAGAACAAGGGACAGAAGGTCTCCAAATCATCGATTGCTAGATGGATTAAAGCTACAATTGCTTCCTGCTATTCTTTACAGAATGTAGTTTGTCCTGATAAGATTAAGGCCCACTCAACTAGGGCTATGTCCTCTTCACAAGCTGAAAAGGCAGGTGTCTCCCTTGAGGAGATTTGTAAGGCAGCTACTTGGTCCAGTATCCATACTTTTGCCAAGCATTACAGGCTGGATCTGTTTAGGAAAACAGATATGTCTTTTGGACAAAAGGTCCTTCAGTCTGTTTCCCCCCCCCCTTAAGAGTGATATTTTTTATATCTCCT
This sequence comes from Bufotes viridis, assembly GCA_033119425.1. Taxonomy (NCBI): domain Eukaryota; kingdom Metazoa; phylum Chordata; class Amphibia; order Anura; family Bufonidae; genus Bufotes; species Bufotes viridis. Next base: position 223,393,530 of record CM065591.1, on the reverse strand, counting down.
TGTAAGGCCGTCGTGGTGATGCTATGGAAAGCCGGAATTAGACTTACCGGTAATTCATTTTCCATGAGATCACCACGACGGCCCGTTTTTCCCTCCCTTTTGGGGATTGATATGAAGTAATATCTTCTCCTACTTATGTTTCTTCACGTGTGTACCCACCACCTTTTACTCTGGTATTTTGGAAGCACTGGTGTTTGGTGGTGGGAGGGGGGTATTTAAACCTTTCTCTGCTTCCTGCCCCTACAGAGGTCAGGGGTCAATCTCCTTGTAAGGCCGTCGTGGTGATCTCATGGAAAATGAATTACCGGTAAGTCTAATTCCGGCTTTTTTAAATCGATAAATTTTTATTGTTTATAAAGAACAATACAATATAGCGGGAATAGTACATTACAGCCGGTACATTTACTGAGCCACGCTGGCAGTACCAGCAGAGGGATGTACATCAAAGAGGAGGGAAAGTACATATAAACAACCAAGGGGGAAAGAACCGGAGAGTACACGGGTTTCAAAGTAAATATTGCTTTTTCACATAAGCGTCTCTTACAATGTTCCTAGGGGTCGGGCTTAGTTAGTCCATACCTTGGATTACATACTTACAATTTCTCCAGGAGCTCCACAACTCAGCAAAGTTAGGGGACGAATGAGTGGCCCTAGCTATTGTTTTCTCATGGATGTAGGTGGAATTCATCTTCAGGAGAATTTCCTGTATAGTGGGGAGCTTGTCAGATTTCCAATGTTGGGTAATAGCTAGTTTGGTTGAGATGAATAAATGACCTAGAACCAGTTTGTGGGTTTGGGGGTAGTCTACGATCTCACTGAATAGTAAAGCCAGAGAGGGCGAGGGAGAAACTTGGTACCCTAGCAGCTCCGAAGCAATACGGAAAGTGTTGTTCCAAACACTAGGGAGAAGCGGACAGGACCAAAGAATATGTAACAGGGTACCTTTCCCACCACATCCCCTCCAGCAGAGGTGCGAAGCTCCCGGGAACGTATAACTTAAACGGTCAGGCGTATAGTACCACCTCAAAATTGATTTTTATCAAAGATTCATAATGAAGCACACATTTGAAATTCTTTCATATAAGGGTAATGGCTTTTTACCATTGGACGTCTGAAAATGTTTGCTTCAAATCTGTTTCCCAAGAGAGAAAGGGAGCCACTTTAGTAAATAGCCCCCTTTCTCTCAACGTCCTATATAATGGGTGATGGCGTGTACCCAGAGGCGAGGGAAGTGCCCAAGTTTTAAAAATCTCTGGGTTAGCCCCCACTTGCAGAGGAGCATTAGCATTAAGAAAGTGTCTAATGCAGAGAAACTTGTAAAAGTCTGCAGTAGGCAATTGGAAAGAACGCCTCACGTGCCCAAACGCATGCAGGTGATCCTTATCATACATCTGCGCAACCGAGGTAAGACCCTGGGCCTCCCACCTTATCACCGACAAGTTAGGGATAAGATAGCCAAAGATTGTATTCGGGGCCGTTTGGATCAAAGACCTGGTAGTGCTCGGACATAATTTGTGATATGCTGTCCAATTAGTCAGGGCCATAGCTACCAAAGTCGGGGTAGGTGGTTTAGTATAGGAACAATGGAGACTGGCTAATAGGAGAGCTTTAAGGTTGTAATGGAGAGTGAGAGTGGATTCAATATGGACCCAATGCTTGGAGTGATCGGGCACCCACCAGTCTCTAAGTTGAGACAACTGAGTGGCGAGAAAGTAGTCATAAATATTAGGGAGGCCCAAGCCGCCACAGGATTTCACCTTTTGCAAAAGGGTCAGAGAAAGTCTGGGTTTACAACACTTCCAGACAAATATATTTAGTTGACGGGTGCACGTCTTAAAAAAGGAGTCAGGCGGATTGTAAGGGATTGTCTTGAAGAGGTATAGTAGTTTTGGGAGCAGAAACATCTGAAAAGCTGCGATCCGGCCAGCCCAGGATACCTCGTACTTAGCTAAGTTAGTCAGCGCCATCTCCATTTTTGTCAAAAATGAAGGTGGTTCACCTTATATAAATGGGAAAGGGAGGTTGTAAGTTTTATCCCTAGATAATCTGATCCCTCTGCCAGTCCAAAGTATATGAGTCGGCTAAAGACTGTAGTAATTTGGAAGATATATTGATTGAAAGTGCCTGGGTCTTGGTGGCGTTTAATTTATAGAGCGAAAGCTCTCCAAATTTAGAAATGGTGTCTATCGCAGCCCTGAGAGACTCGGAGGGGTTCGTCAATGACAATATGATATCATCCGCATATAAGCTTACTATATGTTCCCTCCCTCCGTTATGGCAGGGTTTTGTCGTAGTGCCTGGGCCAGCAGTTCAATGGACAAAACAAAAATAAGTGGCGATAAAGGGCATCCCTGGCGGGTGCCATTTGTTAACACAAAGGGGTCTGAGAGTGCCCCATTAACCCGCACTCTAGCACTTGGCTATGTGTATAAAGCTTTAATGGCTGTTAAGATATTCCCAGAAAATCCCAAGCGTGATAGGACTGCAAATGCAAAGGACCAGTTTATTCGGTCAAACGCTTCTTCTGCATCGAGCGTGACCAGCAACGTTGGGATGTTAGATTTTTGAACATAGTCAATTATGTTTAAAATCTGCCTGGAGTTGTCTTGTATTTGTCTGTCTTTTACGAAACCTACTTGATCGTTATGTATAAGGGTAGGGATTATAGGGGCTAACCGGCTAGCTAGTATTTTGGCGTATAGTTTGAGGTCTGTGTTTAATAGCAAAATTGGGCGGTATTTCTTTAGATCATCCGCGGGTGGGTCGGTTTTGGGGATGGTCACTATGGTAGCCTCCAGCATCTCCTTTGGAAGAGACCCCGAGGTCATCACCTGCTGGAAAATGTTAAGTAAATGAGGGGAAAGTTCTTTTTGAAAAGCTTTATAATAAGCATTAGAGAAGCCATCTGGCCCAGGGGCTTTGTTATGCGGGAGTTGTTTGATGGAGTCTTGGATTTCTTTTACCCTCAGTTCACACTTGCGCGTTCGAACGCGCTGTAAAACACATAACCGATGCAAACCAATGCTTCCCTATGGGACTGGTTCACGTTTTCGCGTTTTACAGCGTGTTCGAACGTGCTGAAAAACGCCCGACGCATAAACAAGTACGTTCGAACGCGCGTTTATGAATTTGCAACATGCTGGAAAGGCCAAACCCCAGCTCTAATTGGCCAAACTTCACATAGACAGGGATATTTGGTCATTGGACAACACTGCAGTCAATCACACAAACGCGCGTAAAATGTGCGTTTACTATTGCCAAAAACGCGCGGAAAACGCGCGTCTCAGAAACGCTCAGGTCTGAACCCAGCGTTAAGGATAGGGGAGCATTTAGAGTCTTGAGCTGGTTTTCCGTTAGGCAGGGAAGACATAGGGAGGCCAGAAAGCTGTTGTTGGTGTCTGATTCCTGAGGGGATGGGTTCATCGGTGAGGATAGGTTGTACAGAGACTCATAGAAGGTTTAAAAGGCGTTAGCTATATCATGTGGTGCTGCAATTCTACGGTCGCCCTGTGGGGAAATGAGGTATGGGATTTTTGACTTGAATGACCTCTCCTTTAATCCGTGGGCCAGGAGTTTACCTGCTTTATTATTCTGTGGATAATATACTGGGTTTAGAGATTGTAAGCATTTCTCATGGTCATAAAGCAGACAATCCTTTAGTTGTACTCGCAGGGCTTGAAGTTTTGTAAGATTGTCCGCAGTGGGGTGTAGTTTATTTAGGGCTTCCAGTGTTTGGATTTGGGTCAGTAAGTTCAAAGTTCGCTCCTCCCTCTCTTTTTTAGCCCTGCTGCCCGTTTTAATAAATATTCCTCGCATAAATGACTGGTGGGTTCGTCACTGAGCCCTCATTTAGTTGAAAATATTCCTGTAATGCTTCTAATAGAACCTCTTTGTATGTGGGTTGGTTCATTAGATAGACGCCATTATTACGCCACAGTCTATAGGGGGCCAAGACACCAGTTTCTGCAATCGTCAGAGTGACTGGGGCGTGGTCCGACCACGTAATCATTTCGATTGAGGTGTTATCTGCATTACGCAGGAGGGACCTATCTACCAAAAAGAAGTCTATCCTGGATAAGGAGTTGTGCCTCGGGGAAAAAAAGGAGTAATCCCTCTCTCGGTCATGGAGCCTCCACACATTATAAAAATCCTCTCGTAGAAGGGTAGCGGCTATTGTAGGGGTACGATCTCTCTGCGGAGAAGTAGAGTCCATTAGAGGGTCTATTACCACGTTAAAATCACCTCCCCACAACACCAATCCCTTTTTTACCTTATTCACTTTGCCCATAAGTTTCAGCAAAAAGGAGGACTGGCGCTTATTTGAAGCATATACAAAGATCAATGTATACTGCACATTGTTCAGAGAGGCGATCAGGATGACAAAGCGGCCATTTTGAACTATAATAGATTGTTCTAAGGAAAAGGCTACTGAGTCTTTAATCGCCACCATGACTCCCCTCTGCTTTTTAACAAAATGAGAGTAAAAGATGTGCGGGAATTGAATATTCTTTAATCTATGCGCATCCCCCTTTTTGAGATGAGTTTCCGTGGCACATAAAACAGTGCAGGGATCTTGCCTCCTTCCATAGCATAGATCTCTTAAACGGGCTGTTTAGGCCTTTAGTATTAAGAGCCACAATCTTGAGACACATTAGAAAGGGGATTTACGCTAAGGAAGAATAACCCATCCATCTCTAAACAGAGCCAAAGAATCTTGGCACCCTCATCAGATCTCATAGCTGAAATACGACTAGAACCCTTGATTAGGTATATATTTTCAGAGACTTTGCTACGACCGTGTAATAAGAAGGGGAAGGACACAAAAACAAACAACCAAACAAGAAAATAACGGATTCGGCTAAATCTGCCTATACTCGTATCGGGAACCAGTCCTGGGTCATGGCCGGGGGTGGGCCGCACGGCGCTGCATAGGACCCATATTTGGATCTCCTTTCACCAGTTCAGCGGTTAGGTCTTTTCTTTTGAGGTGCATTTTGGCACTCTGACGGCAGATGAGTAGTTGGTTTCTGGCTCGGATCAGTCTCCAGCATAGCGACATTTCAGGAGGCTAGGCGTTTCCTCCCTGCTTCTAGTGAACTAATAGCATGCATGGATCCTTGGTGATGGACCAGGACTTTGGTTGGGAACCCCCATCTGTAGGGGATGTTGTGTCTCAGCGTAGAAGTGAATGCACTTAGGGCACAGCGCTGCTGGAGCGTGACATTCAACAGGTCTGCGAAAAATTTTATCTTTCCGCCGACAAGGTGCTTGTCTTCCCGGCTGCAGCCAGCAGAGCCTCCTTGACATGATAAAAATGTATCCTGGCAAGAACGTCTCTGGGGTAACTATCTGGAAGGTGTTTTGGCCTCCTGACCCTGTGAGCCCTGTCTAAGTTTAAATCATGGGCTGTAAGTGAGGGAAGTAGGCCCTGTAGGGGGGGGGGGGTCTGTATGTAAACCGACAGCTCTTTTGGGGAGATATCCTCCGGGATCCCCCTGAATTTCAGATTATTTTGACAGGATCTGTCCTCAAGATCTACTAGTTTCGCTTTGAGTCGGTCCATCTCCTCGGAAATATCATTATAGGCATCTATGAGCTGGTTGTGGGAGGAGGCAAAGGCTCCCATTTTAGATTCTACATGATTAACCCTCTGATCTATCGCTGCTACTGAAGACTGCAATGGAAGCATGAGGGATGCTATATCTTTATGTATTGACTGGCTGAAAAGGACTAGCATGTACTTCAACAAATTGCCTGAAGCCGGCTGGTCATCAGTGGGCAGTGCTTGCATAGTTAGCACTGTAGTGTTAGTCCCTGTGTATGGGCGATCAAGTGCCTCACTGCTGTGTAGGTTCTTCTGCGGCTAAACTGACTGCCAAGATGGCGCTGGCCACATGGCATTCTCTGCCGAGCCGACGGATTTCAAGGGTGAGTTCACCCCCATATTGCGCTGCAGAAGCGCTGAGTCAGGCTGCGTGGCTGGCAGAGGGCTTCTCTTACCTTCTGGGCGGACATACGAGGCAGCGGCTTCATTGTCAGGCTGGTCCTGACCTGGAGAGCGAGGCGATGGCAGGGATCTTGCTTCCTGGGGGCTGCTGCTCTTCTCCAGGTAACAGTCCAGCTTGCCTTGCCTTTTCTCTGCCCTCCTGCCTCTGGTCATCATCGGAGGGTTACAGGCCGTCTCTGCCGAAGGTCACACTGTGCTGGGAACGGAGGTGCAATCCCTTGGTCGGTATGTGAGCGCCGGAGCTGTCTTTCACGCGGCCGTCTTCCTCGGCCGGCAACCCACGCCCCGTATAACGCAATTTTGTTATTTTTCTGGCCATATTGGAAGCCTTAAATGTCAGGGGACTTACGCACTGCCGCCGCCAAGGGCTCAATTGCTATGGCAAAAAGAAGGGGGGGGACTGTGGGCACCCCTGCCTAGTTCCCCTTGTCAGTTGGATGTAGTTGGACACGCTCCCATTCGCCCTAATACGCACCCTTGGATTAGAGTAGAGGCCCTGTATCCAGAGGTACCCCCACTCCACACTGTCGAAGACCTTAGGGCCATTCTGTCGCTTGACGCCGCTATCTCCACAATTGTCTGCTGGGATTTGTAAGTTGGTATATACTCTGCGGATGTTAATAGCTGTAGATTTCTGGGGCATAAAGCCCGTTTGGTGCGGATGAATTATGCTTAGTATAACCTTGGACAATCTTTTTGCCAGAACTTTTGCTAGCAACTTAACATCTGACGTTAGTAGGGATATGGGCCTGTATGAGTCGAGTAACCGTGGATCCTTCCATGGTTTTGGTATCACTACTATAAGTGCCTCCTGCATAGATGCTGGAAGACAGCCCACCCCCCATGAATAATTAAAGACCTTCAATAATTCTGGTAACAGTATATCCTGAAATCTTTTATATGTCTCTACTGGGATGCCATCTGTACCCGGGGCTTTGTCATTAGCCATGTCCTTCAAGGCCTTCACCAATTCATCCATGGTAATGGGCGCCTCCAGTTGATCCCTGTCCTCTTCCGAAAGTGTGGGCAATTCCACCCCCTTAAGAAATTATAATTCCTCCTTCTCAGAATTCCCATACTGTCGGGCATTTTCATAAATGTATATGATACCTGATCATATTATATTCAAAATTGATGCTTATTGTCTTTTAAGAGACAGACTGAACCAAAGTTACAAAGTTTTGCTGTATGGCTGAAACAGGCCAACATGAGGTCATGCCGAGTTCAGTCTGTGTAAAAGTTTATACTGGGATACAGTGTATATTGTTTTAAAAGTTATTGCCACAGATGTGGTCTTATCTGTTGGGAGTATACTGGATTCTCCAGACATGTCCGTCTGAAGAGAACAAGGCCCATTCATATCATTATGGTCCATAGATCAACAGTGTGAGAAACATTCAGAGAGACGCCTAGAGGTCTGTCTTTAGTTATTTTAAAATGTCCACGTTAATCCTTATCTCTAATTTACGACGACGAGGGTCAAATGTATATAATACAAGAGTGCCATAGTTAACTCTTTATAGTATGGTGCTAATAGCTTGCACAACAGTGCCATCCAGAGACAGATGGATATCATTACACCATTCTCCACAGTCGCATTATGGGTAAATATGATCTCATAGGATCATTTCCATATGAGCGTATGATTGGAAGATCTTAATCCAGGAAGATGTAACATGAGATAAGGATTGGAATAATTACTGTTGGAATAAGGGGATTTCCAACAAGCAAAGAACAGGAACATTCCAGGATTCAGCCAGAACACACAAGAGAAAGGGGTCTATCAATATGAAAGTCATGGTGAGACATGCGATGATGGACCACCCAGCTTTCCTAGGAGCAGAAGTGTGATTCCTGCTAGGACTTGGTAAGAGACATAAAGAATGATATTTCATTTTATTAAGACTAATTGGATAATGTGGGTGAAGTCATACCATCTAGATTGGTGAATACATAAACACATTAATTAATTGATCATCTCTATATTGAGATGTAGACTTAGGATATTGTGAGGCTTCATTCTACCTGCAGAAGAATCAAGACTCATTATCTATTAAAGTATTAAATGATTGTGTATATATATATAGATATAAATATATTGATAGTAGCATTCTTTGCCAAGCTAGGTGATAAATTCCCACTGGAAAGACTCGAGCCAAGTTCTTCCCATTTCTGTTGTGTGTCTTAATAGTCTTACCAAGTCATATATGTGAAAATAGTCCAGGATGGGGCGGAAGGATACAGTTATCTCTTCTAAGTTATATCCTTGGATGGATTTGCCCATTCCTGAAGTCATGTGAGGTGTAGTTGGTTAGAGGGGGTAGAATGTAGTTAGCAATTCCATATTGATGTCTAGGATTCGACATGCCCATCCTGATATCATGAGGTTTCCTCTGGACAGAAGTGATGTATATAACTTAACTTCTTGTTTTGATATCCTAACCAAATAATAGCTTTGTTATAATGTGACAAGTTTCTTCTACCCACATGTATTGCTAAGCTTATATTGCTTTATATCGATGATAACATTGTGTTTATTTACTTATTTTAAGCTTGTAATGCATTATATCAACATCGTATATATTCATTGACATATATCATTGTGTTTATTTACTTATTTATGCTTATAACCTTGTAACCAATAAATCTGCATGTTTTTATAATACCTGCATATTATTATTTAATGTCAAAACTATATCTTTAGCATTAATGTCATCTCACATGAAAAGAACTTGTGAATTGTATCGATTGGGTTATCTACAATTCACCAGGTCATGATTTCTAGAAGTTACAATTCACCAGGTCATGATTTCTAGAAGTTATGAAAAATTAATGGTTAATTATTTTATGACTATAATTAATAATTCTTAATTGAATTATTATTATTCCGACAATACTTGCAGGTATACAGCGAGGAGTAGAATCTCTGCAATACCCCCAGTATGTCCTCTGTACTTGTGCAAGACCTCCTCTGGGGATCCAGCAGTTCCACTATACATGTTGATCCTTGTTTGGTCCTGGAAACAACCGATAGTTTGTGTCCTACGCTTTTACCTTCTGCAAATGTGCGTTGTTTATAAAAGGCACGTTTTCTATCTGCTACCTTCAAGAGGTGACATCTCAACTGTTCTTGCGCCTCTTTTAATACCCTACTGGTGTCCTGTGATGCTGCTACCCCAAATGCTCTCTCCGCCTCCTAAACTTCCTTGTGGGCCCAATCATCCGCTGCTTTAGATCTAGTTTTATGTGCACTAATGGATTTAATTAGTAACCCCCTCAAATGCGCTTTCATAGCGTCCCAGACAGCATGAGGGGATGTCGTACCTGTATTAAAATTAAAGTATTCTTTAAGGGATTCTGTTATGTGTCAGGTCTTCCAGAATTTTCAACCAATGCGCATTACATTTCCATAATTTCATCCCCACTCTAGCCCTCCCAAGGTCCAACTCCACCTTTAGTACCGAATGATCCGACAGTGATCTGGGAAGGTAATTGGAGGAATGAACATACGGAATCATTCCATCGTTCACCAATGCGAAATCTATCCGGGATAGGGAACAATATGTAGACGAGCAACAAGAATATTTACGTTCTGTCGGGTGTCTGTCTCCATATATCCATTAATCCCACCTCTGTCATGGTGTTACACAATGCTGAACTTCCCGGGGATCTTCCATTTCCCTACATCTATCCAATCGGTCATCCGGTGTGCAGTTGTAGTCTCCTGACAGCATCCACGGAGTCCCGGGATGTTCTGCCACAAACTAAAGGATCACTCTCAGCAGGGCGGGGGAATATATAATGGTGGGGGAATATATAATGCTACCAGTAACATTTGTATGCCCTCAACATTGCAGAGTACACATAGGAGTCTTCCACCTTCATCTAAATGTACTTTAATGCATTCAAATCTGAAATTTTTATGTACCAGTATGCTTACTCCTCTGCAATGTTAGGACAGCACCGCATGGGCTCCATAGCCAGCCCAAGACTTTTTCAGCCAATGCATTGTATCTTTGGTTAAATGTTTTTGTTGTAGACAGCAAATAGCTGACTGAAAGCGTGATAGATAATTTAAGATGCTATGATGATTTTGTATATTAACCATGCCCCTTACATTCCAGCTAAGTATCCTAGTCATATGTGTCATACTTTGGATATGAACCATATAAGTGATCTACCCCAATTTTATGTTTTAAACTAGCTTGTGAAGCCATGGGGAGAACCTTAACATGTTTTCCCAGAATTAAGGGTAGGTGCTGCACTAACATATAGTGTAAAGTCGCGCCTATAGTCTTTCTGGAGTGAGTACTCCCCCACCCCCACTCCCTGAGTAGCAAATCTGTCCCCACAGAAATCCATCCGAACCAACTCTTTCTTAGGGCTCACCTCAATACAGATGCCCACCTTTTGAACCGGCATATTTAACCTTACAACTCTTAACCGCTCTTAGGAGCCAGATATAAACTAAAAACGTTCCTTGAGCAGCACTTTCTGTGCTCTATTCATGGCTTGTTGGTATTTGCAAAGTCACATCAGTGGAAGCGTCTTCCATTGAAATGTCCCTCTGCATAGTACATTCCTAAAAATCAGAGAACAGACAAAAGACATCACACTACACATTGAAAAAGCAAAGTCCCAGAGATCTTCATCTCAGGCCTCCTTGTCTCGTGCTCTAAATTGGTTTTCGTGGCAGTCCAGCCAATGTGTCGCCTCTTCTGGGTCCTCAAAGAACTGGGTAGATCCTAGCGCTGCCACTCATAACTTGGCCGGGAATAGCATGGAGTATGGAATTTGTAGATTCCTAAGCCTTCTCTTGACGTCCAGGAACCTTGTCCTCTTCTTCTGGACCTCTGTGAAATAGTCTGGAAAGATGGAAATTTTTGCTCCATTGATGACCAGGTCCCCGTTGTCACGTGACTTTCCTCAGTATGGTATCCCTGTCCTTAAAATGTAGTATTTTGGCCAGGATAGGTCTTGGTGGTCTACCAGGGGGCAGTAGTCTTGTGGGCACCCAATGAGCTTTTTCTACAGCATATAATAAAGATAGTCCTTTGTCCTGAAATAGTCGGTGGAACCATTTTTCAATATATTCTGTGGCATTTGTCCCCTCTGTTTTTTCCGGAAACCCCCACTATTCTGATTTTATTACGGTGTAATCTATTTTCCAGATCATCTGCCTTAGCAAACAGTGCCACCACATCTCTTTCAGTCGTTTTGGCCACCATCTTAAGAGGCCTAGCTTCATCTTCCATCTCTGATGCTCTTTATTCAAGCATGGAGGATCTTTCATTTGATTTTATGCATATCATGCCTGATCAGGGATATATCTTCTCTCAGGCTACCTACTTGGAGGTTGAGGGCTTTTAAGGTACTATTGTAGCTAGCTACTGCTTTCATGATATCTTTCAGGGTAGGTTCCTTTTCAGGATGTTGGGGAGGGTTTGCTTTACCCTGGACTATTATTTGGGATATAGGGACTTGACGGTCCTTGTTGTTCATCCCCTCTTCATCTGTGGAGTGCAGATATCTGCCTCACATGATGTCACACTGCCTGCCCACATACATAAGGCCACATGTCAGCCACCCCACATTTGATTATGGCCACATACATAAGGCCACACTGTCTGCCTCACATGATGTCACACTGCCTGCCCACATACATAAGGCCACATGTCAGCCACCCCACATTTGATTATGGCCACATACATAAGGCCACACTGTCTGCCTCACATGATGTCACACTGCCTGCCCACATACATAAGGCCACATGTCAGCCACCCCACATTTGATTATGCCCACATACATAAGGCCACATGTCAGCCACCCCACATTTGATTATGATTCACCACATACATAATGCATAAATGCAACACTCACTGTCAGTGTCTGCCTCTGCCCAGTGCCCCCACAGACATGACGTCACAGTTCACACTGCCTGCCAGTGCCCACATACAATGCTGGGCCGGAATGGCACTGACAGGTGGCGGTGCGGGTGCGGTGTAGTCAGACAGTGCAGTGCAGGTCTCACCCAGGCAGCAGGCTCTTCACACCAGACTGGACTCATGGTGGCGTGGGGTGGACTGGATCTGGGCCTGGGGTAGATTGACCGGCGCCCGGCGGTGAGTGACTGAGCAAAGCAGCAGTCGCACAGTGCACTGCAGGCAGCTCTTCTCTGCTCTAGCCACGTCACGTGACTCGCTGCTGAATACTGTTGCGCCGCACGGGCCCGGCTGTTTTCGGCGGTTTCAGCGCATTTTTAAAAAAAAAGTGCCGCTGCTTGCCTGACAATAAAAAAAAAAAGGGCATTGAAGGGGGCAGGGGCTCAAGCCCCCTTTTAGCCCTATGTGTGCACGTCCCAGGTGCATAGGGTTAGCATACTGTCCAACTTTTGAAAATCAGAAAGAGGGACAGTAGCAGCTTTGTGCATAGCAGTAGTTATGTACACATTGTGCCCACTCACAGTAGTAATGCCCACATTGTGCCTACTCACAGTTGTGCCCCCCTTTCAGTAGTGTTACCTCCGTTAAAAAAATATTAAAAAAACAAACTACTAAATGCTTACCAAGGCATTCCCCCGATGATGGGAGCACACACTGTGCTGCTAGGCTGTGTAGGAGGAGCACAGGATACTTCCCGTGCCTGCTGGGGAATACCGGCAGTTTAGTTGAATTGTGACGAAGGAAGTAGAGGGCTCCCTGCTTCACCATTGTAATTATCTGTCTTGGAGTCTAAAGGACAGAAACATTTGAAAGAGGGACGGTCCCACCAGATGCAGCACTGTTGGGAGGTTTGGGTTAGTATAAGTTTATATAGTGTGTATTGTAAGAGGGCGCAAGGTGCCGTCATGGACGGACGATACGTGTCACCGAGGTTCCTGGCCTCGGTGAGGTGAGAGCCGGGTTTGTGTGTCAGCAGCAGCTAGTGCTGCTTGACATTGTTAGTTAGTTTGGCTGCAAAGCCAATCCGGGCCGGCTCTTACTGGGAGTAGGCAAAGAGTTGGGTGGGTGCCTACTCCCCACGGTCCAGGCCGGACTTTATCCGGGCCTTTAAAAGGCAGCCTCCTCAGCAGCTGAGGGTGTGATTGTCCTGGAGCTGCAGATGGTGCTGTGGAGCTCTCTGGGCTGGAAGCAGGAGCCCAGCAAGGAGGAGTGCAGACGGCCTGGAAGCCTGAGGTGGATTATCTTGCGGCTGGGCCGACAGCCAGGTGCGAACCCGCACCTAAAACCTCCCAGGTGATTAGAACCTGTGTTTGGACATTTTGTTTTACCTCACGTTTTCTGATGTGTGTGATTTAACACCAAGTGACTGTTCGCTGTTTATTTTTGATGCAAGTGTGAATAAAACACTCTTTGCTGCACCTTCTGGACTCCCTTTTGCCTCTATACTGCACCCTCACCGCTGTCTACCAGAGCGACTCCCCACAGTATATTGGGTAATTGTAGTCTACATAATGGTATAGGGTAATTAGTCTATACAGTGTTAGAGGCAGTATTGGGAGCATTATTATTACTGAGGCAGAATAGGGGCAATTATTATAACTGGGGGAATTATAGGGGGAACTATAGAAGCATTACTATCACTGGGTGCACCTTAGGGGCGTAAACACTACTGGAGGCACTGTTGGGAGCATTATTAATACAACTGTCAGATCCGGGGCTTTGTTGTTGCTGGGGACAGTAAAGGGGGAATTATTATTGCTGAAAATACTTTTTTTTTTGTTCTGCAGTACAGTGAGCACAGTATTGGGGGTAGCAGCAGGATTATACTGTTGGGGTACCAGGGTGGGAAGGATGACTGCGAAAGTGAGGACTCTAAAATGTGTGGTAAACTCATGGCAGTTTAATCTGAATGAAAAGATAAAAAAAAAAGAGAATGTCTGCATTAGGGGAGACATCACTGGATGTACAGTAAGAGTTATGTAATGCTTTATTCTCCTGTATGTTTAACACTAAAAGACCAGACAGGTTTCTGAAGGTAGGGCTGGCTCTGTGCTGTTGCCTGTGTCTAACCTGCTCAGCCCTCTCCTCTATATCTTAATAAGAGACAAGTGGAGGAGAAAGTGGACAGAATTTGGTGGCTGGCACTGGCCACCACAGAGCGGTAGCTTCTGGAGAGTCATTTTGTGCAAATGAGTCAGTATTTTATGCTGCACTGTGGTATTTGGTTCTGCTGGGGCAGTATACTGTGCTGCACACTATACTGTCCCTCTGTGGTATTGCTGTCTCTGCCTACTTGTGTTGGCCCCACTTTCTATAAATCTGGACCCACCCACAACACAAAGCCCTTTTCCAGGGCCACTTAAAATTTTAACCGCTTCAGCCCCCCTAGCTTAAACACCCTTAATGACCAGGCCACTTTTTACAATTCTGCACTACACTACTTTCACCGTTTATTGCTCCGTCATACAACTTACCACCCAAATGAATTTTACCTCCTTTCTTCTCACTAATAGAGCTTTTATTTGGTGGTATTTTATTGCTGCTGACATTTTTACTTTTTTTGCTATTAATCAAAAATTACCGAAATTTTTGCAAAAAAATGACATTTTTCACTTTCTGTTGTAAAATTTTTCAAAAAAAAACTACATTTCTATATAAATTTTTCTCTAAATTTATTGTTCTACATGTCTTTGATAAAAAAAAAAGTCCAATAAGTGTATATTTATTGGTTTGGGTAAAAGTTATAGCGTTTACAAACTATGGTGCAAAAAGTGAATTTCGGCATTTTGAAGCAGCTCTGACTTTCTGAGCGCCTGTCATGTTTCTTCAGGTGCTAGAATGCCAGGATAGTATAAATATCCCCAAATCACACCATTTTAGAAAGAAGACACCCAAAGTATTCATGAGGGGCATGGTGAGTTCATGTATCATTTCATTTTTTTCACAAGTTAGCGGAAAATGACACTTTCTGAGAAAAAAAAAAAAAAAGTTTCAATTTCTGCTAACTTCTGGCAAAAAAATGAAATCTTCCACGGACTCACTATGCCCCTCAGTGAATACCTTGGGGTGTCTACTTCCAAATGGGGTCATTTGTGGGGTGTGTTTACTGTTCTGGCATTTTGGGCGGGCTAAATTGTGAGCCACCATGTAAAACCTAAAGGTACTCGTTGGAATTTGGGTCCCTTTGTGCACCCAGGCTGCAAAAGTAACACCATGTGGTATCGCCGTACTAGAGAGTAGGGCAAGTGTAGGGTGTATTTTTACATATACCCATGTTGGGTGAGAGAAATATCTCTGTAAATTGTCAACTTTGTATAAAAAGTTGTCGTTTACAGAGATATTTTTCACACAAAGTATGGGTATATATAAAAATACACCACAAAACACATTGCCCTACTTCTCCTGAGTACGGCGATACCACATGTGGTATCGCTGTAAACGACAACTTTTTACATTTTTTTATTCAAAGTTGTCAATTTACAGAGATATTTCTCTCACCCAGCATGGGTATATGTAAAAATACACCCCAAAACACATTGCCCTACTTCTCCTGAGTACGGCGATACCACATGAGTGACACTTTTTTGCAGCCAAGATGCGCAAAGGGGCCCAAATTCCAATGAGTACCTTTTAGGAGGGCATTTTTATTTATTTTTCTTCTCACGCTTTAGGGCCCCTAAAATGCCAGGGCAGTAGAAATACCCCACATGTGACCCCATTTTGGAAAGAAGACACCCCAAGGTATTCCATGAGGGGCATGGCGAGTTCATAGAAGATTTTTTTTGGCACAAGTTAGTGGAAATTGATTTTTATAGTTTTTTCTCACAAAGTCTCCCTTTCCGCTAACTTTTGACAAAAAGTTTAATTTTTCATGGACTCATTATGCCCCTCAGCGAATACCTTGGGGTGTCTTCTTCCAAAATGGGGTCACATGTGGGGTATTTATACTGCCCTGGCATTTTAGGGCTCTAAAGCGTGAGAAGAAAATGCGCAAAATGCCCTCCTAAAAGGTACTCGTTGAATTTGGCCCCTTTGCATTTGGCTGCAAAAGTATCACACATGGCATCGCCGCACTCAGGAGAAGTAGGATGTAGTTTGAGTGTATTTTACATATACCATGCTGGTGAGAGAAATATCTCTGTAAATTGACAACTTTGAATAAAAAATTTAAAAAGTTGTCGTTACAGCGATATTTCTCACACCCAGCATGGGTATATGTAAAAATACACACCCAAAACACATTGCCCTACTTCTCCTGAGTACGGCGATACCACATGAGTGACACTTTTTTGCAGCCAAGATGCGCAAAGGGGCCCTAAAACCAATGAGTACCTTTAGGATTTCACAGGGCATTTTTACGCATTTGGATTCTCACGCTTTAGGACCCCTAAAATGCCAGGACAGTATAAATACCCCACAAGTGACCCCATTGTGGAAAGAAGACACCCCAAGGTATTCTGTGAGGGGTATGGCGAGTTCACAGAAAAAAAAAAATTTGGCACAAGTTAGCGGAAATTGATTTTTTTTTTTTTTTTACAGTCTCATATTCCACTTGTGACAAAAAATAAAATTTTGCATGAACTCACCATACCCCTCACGGAATACCTTGGCGTGTCTTATTTCTAAAATGGGGTCACATGTGGGGTTTTTGTACTGCCCTGGCATTTGAGGGTCTCCGCAATCATTACACGTATGGCCAGCATTAGGAGTTTCTGCCATTCTCCGTATATTGAGCATACGGGTAATGAGATTTTTTTTTTCCGTTCAGCCTCTGCGCTGAAAAAAAAAAAAAATGAACGGCACAGATTTTTTCATTCGCATCGGTCAATGTGGATGAAAAAATCTCTGCCAAAATCAGTGACTGCGGTGCGGTGGGCTGGGCGCTAGCTACCTAACAAGTAGCTAACTAACTGGCGGTGATAAGGGACCCTTATGCCCCATTCACACATCCGCAATTCTGTTTGCGGAACGGAATTGCGGACCCATTCATTTCTATGGGGACAGACTTTGTCCCGCTCGGATCCGGAATTACGGATCCGCGCTCCGGGTCTGCACTTCCGTTCCGCAAAAATATAGAACATGTCCTATTCTTGTCCGCAATTGCGGACAAGAAAAAGCATTTTCTATATAGTTCTGGCAATGTGCGGATCTGCAAAATGAGGAAAGCACATTGCCGGTGTCCGTGTTTTGAGGATCTGCGGATCGGATCCGCGGATCGGATCCACGTATCCGTGAATCCACGGATCCGTGAATCCACGGATCCGCAAAACACATATGGACGTCTGAATGGAGCCTTACAAGGGGTGTGATCAATGACAGGGGGTGATCAGGGGTCTAGATGGGGTGATCAAGGGGTTAATAGGTGAGGGGGTGGGGGTTAGTGTAGTGTTTGGTGCAACTTTACTGTGTTACCTGGTCCTCTGGTGGTCGATCCCAGCAAATGGGACCACCAGAGGACCAGGTAGCAGGTATACCAGACGCTGTTCACAAAACAGCGTCTGGTATACATGTTTGATGCGATTTATATCGCATCTACAGCCTGCCAGCGATTGATCATCGCTGGCAGGCTGTAGTTTAACTCTCCAGACACGCGCGTTCAGGAACTCACGGGTCTCGCGAGAGGACGCGCCGATGCGTCCACTTAGAAGATCCCGGCCGCCCGCAGGACGCAATCCTGCGTACGGCGGTCCGGGACTGGTTAAGTCTGCGCCTGGTTTAGTGTATTCTATATAATGTGTGTATAGGGTTAGTATAGTCTATATAATGTGTGTATGTATAGAGTAAGGCTAGTTTCACACTAGCGTTTTAGTTTTCCGGTATTGAGATCCATCATAGGGTCTCAATACCGAAAAAAAACACTTCAGTTTTGTCCCCATTCATTGTCAATGGGGACAAAACTGAGCGGAATGCTCCAAAATGCGTTCTGTTCCGTTTAGTTGTATTCCCAGACCGGAGCGCAATCTGCAACATGTTGTAGTTTGCTTTCCGTCTCTGAGATGCGTAGCAAGACGGATCCGTCATGACCCCCAAAGCAAGTCAGTGGGGACAGATCCGTTTTCTTTGACACAATTGAAAATGCATCCGTCCTCCATTGACTGTCAATGGAGTTCATGACGGATCCGTGTTGACAATGTTAAAGATAATTCAACTGGATCCGTTTATAACGGATGCAGACGGTTGTATTCTCAACAACGGAAGCGTTTTTGCTGAACCCTGCCAGATCCAGTAAAAACGCTAGTGTGAAAGTAGCCTAAGTGTAGTCGATAGTGTTTGTATAGGGTAAATGTAGTTTTTCATGTGTGTATTAGGTAAGTATAATCTACATAGTGTGTGCATAGGGTAAGTGTAATCTTTATAATGCATATATGGGGTAAGTGTACATGATATAGGGCGTTTATGGGGTAAGTGTACACTATATAGGGTGTATATGGGGTACGTGTAGTCTGTACAGGGTGTATATGAGGTAAGTGTAGTTTACATAGGGTAATTATAGTCTATTTAGTTTGTGTGTGGGTTAAGTGCAGTCTATACAGTGATAGCTAGGAGGGGACTTGAGGATGAGGGTAGGTGCTGGGCTCACTCGGAATGGGCGTGCCTTGGGCTCTTTTCACAGGTGACCTGTGTGTGTGTGTATATATATATATATATATATATATATATATATATATATATAATCATTTTTCAGCAAAACTACAGCAATCATAAGTTACATACTGGTATTTTTCTGACATGTAATCAGGTCTATATGCATAATCTTGCTGAGGGAATCCCTTTAAATGAAAGAAGTTCTGAACAACCAGGACACTTACTAGAGCTGTCCGCCCTACCGAGCTAAGTAATAAGGGGAGAAGGGCATTGGTAAGAGAGGTGACCAAGAACCCAATGATCCCTCTGGCTGATCTCCAAAGATCCTGTGTTCAAATAAAAGAAACTTCCAGAAAGTCAATCATCACTGCAGCACTCCACCAATCTTGGCTTTATGGCAGACTGTCCAGAAAGCAGCCTGAAAGCCCGCTTAGAGTTTGCAAAAAAAAACAACAAAAAAACATTTTCTGACTGGGACAAACAGGATTCTCTGGTCTGACGAAACCAAGATTGAACTTTTTGGCCTCAATTCGAAGTGTCATCTCTGGAGGAAACCAAACACAGTTCATCACCTGCCCAATATCATCACTACGGTGAAGCATGGTGGTGACAGAAGCATGCTGTGCAGGTGTTTTTCAGGACGACTGGTTAGCGTTAAGGGATTGCTCCATTCAGTGAAGTACAGAGATATTCTTAATTAACCTGATCCAGAGTGCTCTGGACCTCAGACAAGACAACACAGGAGTAGTTTAAGGACAGCTTTTAGAATGTTCTTGACTGTCCCCATACAACCTGACAGCGCTTTAAGAATGGCAGAAATTCCCCAAATCCAGGTGTGCAAAACTTGTGGCATCATACCCAAGAAGACTGGAGGCTGTAATCGCTGTCAAAGGACCTTTAAGTACTGAGTAAAGGTTCTCAATACTTATGTCAATACAATATTTTGGTTTTTATTTCTCAATAAATTGGGTATTGAGTCCAAATGGTGGGGGAAAACTTGAATTTATTTTATTTTAGCACATGGCCACAGCACAACAAAATGTGAAAAAGTGAAAGGGAATGCTTTGAATAGTAAAAAGTAGAAAGAAAGATAGTAGGAAGGTAATATTTTAAATAGTATTCTCCCCCAGTACCTCATAGAAGTTCCAGAAAGTGGCCAAAGGTCTGTATAACTCATAATGTAGCACTTTAATTTTTTATTTACATCTTTGTATGCTTCTACGTAGACTCTGAGGCACACAAAAGGACATTATGGGGCCACAGCGTTCTAGTGGTTGGTATGGCAGCCAGGAAACCTAACCAGCTTAGTACGCTTATTAGGCCCTGCTAGAGGCGCAGTGCCTAATGGGATGCAAGTGATTGCATGTTCAAGTCGGCTAGTTGGCCATAAACAAAGATAAAAACAAAACAAAATCCTCCTAATAATAATAAATAAGCTGATAATGGCTATTGCCATGTCAGTAATAACATGAGTTATAAAGTTATGTTATTTAACCAATTAAAAAAAAATGCATCTTCATAAAAAGGGCAAAACTGGCTGCATTGATAAGGGTTTAAACAGTTAACTACTAGCAGTGGACAGTTCCAGTGCATTCTTGCCCTGTCAGTTAAAGACTCCGCTTCTCCACCCCTTATGTGCTGATGACAAAACCATTTTTCCCATTAGAGGTAAATTAATTTCCCCTTGTTGTTTTATAGGGTACTGACTTTGGATATACTGATAGAGTAAGTTTTTTAAGGATGTTGAATTTGGCTTTTTCACTACATTATGCCTCTTACCAAAAGCTATTGCTTTTCTCAAAAAGTTGTACTTTCCCTTACGCCCATGACAGCACTCTTGAGAGACCGCCTCCCTCCCGGACAGGAAACCTTTTTGTGGATAGCACTTAAGGAGGGATACAGAGGGAGCCCAGCCAGTGGATCCGTGTATTCAGCCTCTATCCTACCCACTGTCATGGAGGATGCGCTGATCTCCAGGAGAGCCATGATCCCAGACCGGTATTCCTGGTGGGGTAAGGGGGTTAATCCCCAACTCTTAATGCCCTTTGTACCCATTTTTAATGGGGGTTATTCTCTTATTGTATTTGTAGAATATTAAAGAGGGCCCCAGGAAAGCCACTGCTAAGTCCAGAGGGAGGGAATGTGCTGTCTGCAAGAAAAAGCTCTCTCCTTCTTGGTCCAAATTGCTCTGTCAGCAGTGTGTGAACAAAGTGGTAGAAGAGGAGTCTCCTTCTTTGCTTCGGAGTATCAAAGATATTGTAAAGCCCGAAGTGTCCGATTCAATAAAAATGTTTAAGAAGTGTATCCCTTCCTCAGCGGCGGGCAAGCAAGTTGCTTTGTCTAATTCAGCGAGAAGAGAGGTCTGGCTTAAAGGATGGTCGTGTGATACTGGTTCAAAGAATAAACTTTGCGCTATCCCATGCCAAAGAGATCATCTCTTTGGGCCTGTATTAGATGACCTTTTGGATAAAGCTTCTGATAACAAAAAACGTTTTCCTGTTTCCAGACCTACAAAAAAGCAACGTTTTTTTTCGAGGAAACAAGAAATCCTACATTACAGGCAGAAGACAAAATTTTCGACAAGAAAACTAAAATAGAAGGAATAAAGGCTTCCTCTTTAACTCTCAGCCTGCTACAAGAACCAAGGACAGTCAGCAATGACTGTTTCTTTCCAGTGGGAGTAAGGCTCTCTCTATATTTTCAGGCTTGGCAGCAGATCTCGTTAAGCCTGTGGATTTTAGGCATCATAAAAGACTGGTTTCGTCTGGATTTTCGGGGAATATGGAACAAGATAGATTAAACCTGTATTTAATCCCTCAGTTCCTCCCTGGGACCTGAATCTAGTTTTGTCTAGATCAGTGGTGCCCAACCTACGGCCCGCGGGCCAAATCTGGCCCGCGAAGCCGTGTCATGCGGCCCGCACAGTACCCGAACCTTTCCCTCATTTTTTCAGTGCAAGGTGCGCTGCAAACAGCACAGGCAGCAAAGCGATGCTGCCTGTACCTGCAATAGCCAATAGCAAAGCTCCAGGCTGCAAGGAGCTTTGCTATTGGTTGGACTGGGAGGGCGCCGGAGAGTGCCTGCAGTAGGGAAGCGGCGGGAGATTAAAGGAAGAGGGGCCAGCTCCGGTGGTGGCTAAAGCATGGCAGCGGAGGTTCCGAAGCTTACATCCCAGGCAAAAAGAGGGACCTGCGGAAGAAGGTGACATCACAGTAATGTAAGTAATGTATCGATGTGTGTAATGTATGTATTGCAGTGTGTGATGTATACATGTGTGATGTATGTAGTGCAGTGTGATGTATGTAGTGCAGTGTGTGATGTATACATGTGTGATGTATGTAGTGCAGTGTGTGATGTATACATGTGTGATGTATGTAGTGCAGTGTGTGATGTATACATGTGTGGAATATATGTAGTACAGTGTGTGATGTATACATGTGTGTGTGTGTGATGTATACATGTGTGATGTATGTAGTGCAGTGTGTGATCATCACATTCTGCACTACATACCAACACATGTATACATCACACACTGCACTACATACATCACACATGTATACATCACACGCTGCACTACATACATCATACACAGACATGCATATATCACATACCCCTCACAGTAATAATGGACAGATATGTGTCCTCTTCATAGTAGTAATGTATATGGGCATTACTACTGTGAAGAGGGCACATATCTGGCCATTATTGCAGTGAGGGGGCACGTGTGACCATTACTGAAGTGAAGAGGGCACATATCTGGCCATTATTACTGTGAGGGGGCACATGTGTGCAATAGTACTGTGAGGGGGCACACATGAGCATATCTGGCCATTATTATTGTGAGGGGGCATGTGTGAGCATTACTAACATGAAGAGGGCACATATCTGGCCACTATTGCAGTGAGGGGGCACGTGTGACCATTACTGAAGTGAAGAGGGCACATATCTGGCCATTATTACTGTGAGGGGGCACACGTGAGCATATCTGGCCATTATTATTGTGAGGGGGCATGTGTGAGCATTACTAACGTGAAGAGGGCACATATCTGGCCATTATTACTGTGAGGAGGCACATGTGAGCATTACAAAAGTGAAGAGGGCACATATCTGGCATAACTACTGTGAGGGGGCACATACCTGGGCATTACTACAGTGAAGAGGGCACATATCTGGCCATTATTGCTGTGAGGAGGCATTACTAAAGTGAAGAGGGCACATATATGGCATAACTACTGTATATCTGGCCCCCTCACAGCAATAATGGCCAGATATGTGCCCTATTCACAGTAGTTATGCCCAAATATGTGCCCTCTTCACAGTAGTTATGCCCCAATGTGTGCCCTCTTCACAGTAGTTATGCCCAGGAATGTGCCCCTCACAGTAGTTATGTCAGATATGTGCCCCTTTCACAGTAGTAATGCACACGTGCCCCCTCACAGTAATAATGGCCAGATATGTTCGCTCTTCACAGTAGTAATACTCACACGTGCCCCCTCACAGCAATAATGGCCAGATATGTGCCCTCTTCACAGTAGTTATGCTAACACGTACTCCTCACAGGGGCATTTCTTTCTAGCAAAGCTACTTGGTTCCGGCCTGCGAAATTTATACCAAATCTAGTATGGCCCTCGGATAAAAAATGGTTGGGCACCACTGGTCTAGATCAATGGAGCCTCCCTTTGAGCCCTTGCAAGACTTGTCTATAAAGACGTTATCCTTAAAAACAGCCTTCTTAGTAGTGATTACTTCAGCAAGGCATGTTAGTGAGATTTCGGCCTTCTCAGCTGTTCCGCCCTATACTAAAATTCTGGAAGACAGAGTGCTCATCAAACCAGATCCCTCATTTCTACCTAAGGTAGTTTCTATTTTCCATAGGACCCAAGATATTGTTCTGCCATCTTTGTGTCAGGTCCCAAAGAATGAAAAAGAGAGGAGGCTCCACTGCCTAGATCAGGCATCCTCAAACTGCGGCCCTCCAGCTGTTATAAAACTACAACTCCCACAATGCCCTGCTGTATGCTGATACCTGTAGGCTGTTCGGGCATGCTGGGAGTTGTAGTTTTGCAACAGCTGGAGGGCCGCAGTTTGAGGATGCCTGGCCTAGATGTTAAAAGATGCCTATTAGAATATCTGAAAATCACTAGTCAATGGAGGAAATCCTCTAGATTTTTTATACAATTTGGTGGTAAAAACAAAGGGGATAGGGTTTCTTCTAGAACACTGGCCAGATGGATAGTAGGCACCATCTCCTTAGCCCACTCTTCAGCAGGAGAATCCCCACCTTTCAGTTTTGGGGCGCACTCTACCAGATCCGTTTCTACCTCTTGGGCAGAAAGGGCTGATGCTTCTCTGGAGCAAATATGTAGGGCCGCTACCTGGAAGTCTCTCTGTACCTTTTTCCGACACTACAGATTAAATTTAGACTCTAACGAGAGGCTAGCCTTTGGCAGAAAACTTCTACAGGCAGTGGTCGCTCCCTAAACTAGGTACTATTCTAGTCGTCTCAAGGGTGCTGTCATGGGCGTAAGGGAAATTTACGATTACTTACACTTTTCCATGAGCCCATGACAGCACCCGAAATTATTTCCTCCCAAAAAAAATAGATGTATATAGAATGAAAATTGAGGCAGCACCACCTGGTAAAATGAATGGCGGGTGCAACGCTCACCTGTGGAGTAAACCCACTCCAGCATATACAAGCGCTTGAAAAAGGCTCCAGTAGGAGCTGAAACGTTGCCACGCCGATGGGTGAATAAAGACGTATACTCTGTTTGGACACATTTGGAGTGCTGCTCGATCTTTCATTCGTGTATATATATATATATATATATATATATATAAAATGTATAGGTTAGGACAAGTTCTACTGATTAACTGAGGATGTAAGCGAGGTATCCCTCCTTAAGTGGTCTGCCCAAAAAGTTTTCCTGTCCTGGAAGGAGGCAGTCTCTCAAGGGTGCTGTCATGGGTTCATGGAAAAGTGATTACCGTTAAGTAATCTTAAATTTTCTTGTTCTGACTGTTAAACCATGTCCCTATCAGTATGTCAATGTTTTCAAGTTTTGTGAGTTCGATATACCATGCCTGACAGACACAGCCTGCCACTCCAGTAAAGTGTATAGAAAATGCAGTGGTCTGGCATTTATGGCAATACTGTGTCCTGCGACTGTGCCAGAGATGCCTAAAACAGGAATTGCCCTTCAAAGCAGTTTTTGTAAAATTTTAACAGAGGGAACTATTTAAACTTTCTAGTGCCTAGGTTTCGATTTCTATTAGGGAACAAGAGTCCATTTTGTGCTAAACTAATGGTACCTAATACAGGTTTAAATAAGAATGTGTTTAGTATTATAATATTAAGGCTACATGCACACGCCATTTTTTTAACGGCCATGAAATGTATATTTTAAGACCAATGGTAGTCTATGGGGTTATTTACATGGCAGTTTTTTTGACTTTCAGTGAAAAACAGACGTCAAAAAATAGAACATGCTCTATCTTGTCCATTTTTCACTGACAGACTGACCCCATACAATTGAATGGGTCAATTTTTAACGTCCATCTCTCAGAAAGGCATCAGTGAAAAAAACTTTTTTTTTTCACTGTCGTGTGCATGTAGCCTAACAGTTATGAAAACCTCTGAAAGGTTAAGTGACTAACAATGTAATACTGTATTTACCCTTTAATGTTTTATTCCTGTTCTGTAGAGTATTACTCGCAAGCGCCGCTATGTAGCCACAGTTTCACTCGGAGACCGTGTCTATGTAATTGGAGGATATGATGGGCGTTCCCGACTCAGCTCAGTGGAGTGCTTGGATTACACCTCAGAAGAGGATGGTGTGTGGTACTCTGTGGCTCCCATGAATGTAAGACGAGGCCTTGCTGGAGCCACTACATTAGGAGGTACTGGACTCATAATGTGATGTGTGATAGTGTATTGTTTTGTTTGAAAAACAAGATATAATGGATACATGAGATTAGACAGTGCCATAATGTATCTGTTAAGTTTTCAAAATTTGCTTTCAATGCTCTATAAATATAACCTTAATTTAATTTTCTTATAGATATGATATATGTCTCAGGTGGATTTGATGGAAGTCGGCGGCACACAAGTATGGAACGCTATGACCCTAACATTGATCAGTGGAGCATGTTAGGTGATATGCAGACAGCACGCGAAGGAGCAGGACTTGTTGTGGCCAATGGAGTTATTTATTGTCTGGGTAAGAGTGGGAATGGGAGCAATAATAACACTGTTAAAGGGGTTGTCTCCCTTCAGCAAGTATTGTTATTATCTATATTGCTTCGTTTGCTGGTTTAAATCATTCTTCCATTGCCTTATACATTGCTCATTTCCATGGTTAGGACCACCCTGCAATCCAGCATCGGTGGCCGTGAATGCACACTATAGGAAAATTACAGGGTGGTTGTAACTATGGAAACGAGCAATGTATAAGGTGATGGAAAAACGAAGCAATATGGACAAACATTAGTAAGTGCTTGGTATTAACTTTCTCTACATGATAAATGCCAGTTGCTGAGGTGAGACAACCTCTTTAAGCACTAGTTTTTACATGACCATTGAATGTGCATTTCAGGTGGTTACGATGGTTTAAACATTCTGAGTTCTGTTGAAAGATATGATCCTCATACTGGGCATTGGAGCCACGTGACACCCATGGCCACTAAACGTTCAGGTAATACATTTTTTTTAATGTGTTTTCTATTCAGTTATATGTAGCTCTTCAAGGATGCGTGTCTTTGTTTTGTAACTGCAGGTGCTGGAGTGGCACTCCTTAATGATCACATATATGTGGTAGGAGGTTTTGATGGTACTGCTCATCTGTCATCTGTAGAAGCCTACAATATTCGTACAGACTCTTGGACAACAATGACCAGCATGACTTCACCACGCTGCTATGTTGGAGCCACAGTTTTACGTGGTAGACTCTATGCCATAGCTGGGTATGTACTTTGAGTTGTACAAAACAACCAAAAAAATGTAGGTAATTTTACCTTAACCCTTTTACTGCCATTTCTTCATCTTCCTTCCTTCGTAGAATGTTTGTATAATCCCTAAACAAGGGATGTAACCATGTTGACTGCAGTGCTCTTTGAAAATTAGTCTAGTGGCAAAAGAATGAGAAGACATGACACATGGTGGTATTTGAGCCTTCCTCCGCCTCTTCCAACTCCAAATGGCAGAAGGCCCTCTTTATTAGCAAATCCTTGGGTGTCACCCTTATAACCCAAAAATACAAATGAGCCTATAGGATTGTGCCATGTGTTTTACCAAAGAATGCTGTATAGAAAACCAAAATAGAGGATTTCCTTTGTCTAGATACATGACATCCCCTTTGTAGCCATCTAGCTTTTATACCAAATATTGCTACCTAGTTACATCCAAAATGTAATATTTAAGTAATTCTACTATTTTCTTCTTCCTTTTTGCCTATCTGGTACCCAGTTTTAACATGTGGAAATAAATACTAAATTGCAAATAAATCATACTAACCAACTACTAACAACAATATACTAAATGTCCATAATCTGAAATGTAGACACTCAACAATCTATTAGGGTTGCACCGGGTATCGAAGTTTTGATACTTTGATACCCGCTATGCTACTAAAATTGGCATTTTTCCGTTACTAAGCTGCACCATTCCTAGCTTTGTATCAGTCACTATCGGAAAACATAGCGCGCACACATCGCAGCACGTCCCGTGTTCTCATAAGTGGCTGCACAGTGGAGAAGGAGGGAGACCAACATCCAGGATGATCTTGCTGCAGGAGGTTTCTTGCAGTTTTATAAGTATATCGCTCCTGCTGTGTGTCTGTATTAATGTGAGGCACATGGTCTTATTACATTAGTACCTCCATGTGCCTCATATTAATAGCAAGTAACCCCATCATGTCCTCATATAATGGGCAAATGATGGTGTCATTTACTATTAATATGAGACACATGGAAGTTTAAAATGTAATAACACCATGTGCCTTCTGTTAACCCTTTAACGTATAATGCCACACATGTGCGGTATTATGCAAAGGGAATTTTATGGAGGAGTCTGTCAAGCTGAGCCCGCTACATACACGGAGGGTACTGGCTGTATAATACACCAGACACCCGACCACAATAATGGGGAACGACGATCACACCAAAACCAGTCAATTAACCCCTCAGATGCCGCATTTAACAGAGATTGGGGCATCTATAAGGTTGGAGCCCCTACAATGAAATAGCGGACCTTCGATCGGTTACCATGGCAGCCTGGGTGCTGCTGAAGGTTCCCAGGCCTGCCATGGTAAGCTTCCTGCTAAGCTGATCAGGCACAAATCGGCATGGAGCGCATCTGAATGTCATTCAGCCTAATAGATCTCTATTAGGGTGAATAGAATAAGGATTCAAAAGATTAAAAAAAATTAAACACAAAAAAATTTAAATATGAACAAAAAATATATAAACATGACGGGTATCACCGTGTCTGAAAATGTCTGAACTACTATAATATATAGAAATGTTCCTGCTGTAGCGCTCTCCAATCGCAGTGCAGAGCGTCACAGCCAGGGAGAAAAAAAAACTCACCTTCTCCCTAGCTGCGATTGGACAGTGCTACAGCCAGGGAGAAGGAACGCCCAGGGAGAAAAGCGGATGTCTCCTCCCTGGTGTTCCGATGCTAGTGATGAGCATACAGCGCGGGAGAATTTAACGGGGCCAGAGTGGGCAAACGGAGTGGCAGGGAGAAAAAAATAGTAAGTGCAGGGAGATCCCTGCATTAACCCCTACATGCCCTGCTACTTACTTTATTATGTTTGCACCCATGAAAGGTCCTCTTTAATCTATGGGTATTTTATCCTTTCGCCTTATGACAGCACCCATGGAGAGACTGCCTCCTTGCCCCAGGACAGGAAACAGGAACCAGGAAAAAAAAAAACATAAAAAAGGCTCCACCTTCCATCACTTCACTTCAGTTCTGTTTCCTGTCCGGCGGGACAGGAGGGATCAGGAAAATATCTATGCATGGAGCTGCGGGTGCCCCGTTTTTATGGTTGTGTGGAGGGCCTAACCGTGTGGCGTAAGACTCCTGTGGGAGCCGCTGCGAGCCTGGGCCTCTTTCATCCTCCTCCCGCTCCGCTTCTCCTTCGCTGTGGGGGGAGGTGACAAGCTTCCCTACGCTGCAGGCCTCTGGGGCCATGCCGCATGCCCTGCTGTCTAGGCCGCACTTCCAGTGTGCGGTGCTGTGAGTTCTGACGCACTTCCGGTGCGACGGCAGAAAAGAGCCGTAAGTGGGAGGGTGCGCGGCAGATTTGAAATGCCCAGTCAGCTCTTCTGCCTGCTGTGAAGTAGCAGGCAGAGTCCTCCATTGTGGCTTGATAGCTTTTGACCATGGAGCAGCCCCAGCCCCCTGAGTCCACCGAAGCCAGCATTGAAATGCCGGTACCTTGGTAGGGTAAGAGGGGTAACACATTTCCGATCAGACCCCCAGAAGCAGGCAGCCATTGTCTCGAAAGTGCACTCCCTGTTAGAAAAAGATGTACTGGTTCAGGTCCACAGGGTAGAAGAGGCAAAGAGGTATTACTCTACTCTGTTTCTTGTAAAGAAGGCAAATGGTTCTTTCCGTGCAATAATAAATTTGAAATATCTGAATAGCTACCTGGTGTACGAGAAATTTCGGATGGAGTCATTGAAGTCTGCAGTAAACCATCTCTCCCCTGGTTGTTTCATGGCCACGGTGTATCTGAGGGCTGCATATTATCACGTGCCCATCCATCCCCTCCACCAGAAGTTCCTCAGAATAGCGGTACACATGGGGGACAGGATCCTTCATGCTCAATTTCGGGCTCTTCCCTTTGGGTTGTCCCAGGCCCCGAGGGTGTTTACAAAGATAGTGTCGGAGATGATGGCCCATGTGAGGGAAAGAGAGATACTAATTATTCCCTATTTGGACGACTTCCTTCTCCTAGCCCAGGGATGTCTAGCTTTAGGGGCCCAGATTTACCCCTCACCCACGACAGCACCACGAGAGAGGATGGATCCGCCCCCAAAGACAGGAAACCTGCGGCACAAAAAGGCGGAGAATCCTCTCTGCCCTCAGTATGGTTTCCTGTCTTTG
This sequence comes from Bufotes viridis, assembly GCA_033119425.1. Taxonomy (NCBI): domain Eukaryota; kingdom Metazoa; phylum Chordata; class Amphibia; order Anura; family Bufonidae; genus Bufotes; species Bufotes viridis. The sequence goes on along the minus strand of CM065591.1, from coordinate 223,363,883 downwards.
AGGGAAGCCTGCGTTCGTCCTCTCTCTCCCTTGGCTGCCCGGAGTTCCTGGGACCCACCTTACTTAGTGCGGCACAGGGTGCGCAGGGGGTCTGCAGAGGCGCGATGGCAGTTGTTCCTGAGCGCTGGGGGCATGACGCTGCGGTGCGGTCCGAGCACGAGCAGCGTCCGACGTTGGAGGCAACCAGGAAGTGCGGGACGGAGGATTCGGCCAGAGGGGGAGGAGCCTAACGCCGTCACATCCTGCAACTTCCGGTATGAGAGTGAGGCGTGGAGAGCACAGCAGCGCGGAGTAGCTGCTGTGTGGAAGGGTGGGGAGTTTAAAACAGCTCAGCAACCCGTTCAGGCTGCCGGTATCCACTGCAGAGGTGTGCGCAGTGTCTGAGGCCCTGTGAACCAGGATGGAGGAGGAAAAAGGGAACAGGCTGAACAGCCGGCGGCTACCCCTGTCTCGGTATAGGATGGGTGAGAGGCGGTTAAGCCACTTTTTGTTTCTTATTCAGCCTAGTAATGGGGAAATCTGTTCTGTTTTATGTGTTCCCCTGTAGGAAAAACCTAAAAAAGCCCAGTCCAAAAACGCCATAAGGAGTGTGCTTTATGCAATACAGCCCTGGCCTCGGACTATAGCAAAAAACTTTGCCAGCAATGTATCGATAAGACAGTGGCAGAAGAAACACCCTCTTTTTATAATTGTCTTCAGAAATTAATCCCCCGGAAGTTAGTGCTTCATTATCCTCAAAGAAACAGGAGTCTTCTTCTATGTCCAAAAAGAGAGCGTCAAAATCTGTATTGTTGGAGTCAGACCGTGAAGAGGAGCACCGTTCTGTTTCTTTAGATTCGGATCTTTCCTCTCCCTCCTCCGATTCAGAGGATAATGAAGTCAGACGTACTTTTTCCCAGTAGAGGATATAGATAAATTGTTGTTAGCCATCAGAACTACGATGGGTATAGAGGAGGAAAAAGGGACTAGGTCGGTCCAGGACTTTATGTTTGGGGGCTTCAGACTAAGCAGGCTAAAGCCTTCCCTTTGCATGACAATGTCTCTGCACTTATCAAAGAAGAATGGCGCAGGCCAAATAAGAGAGTATTTATTTCAAGGAATTTAAAAGAAAATATCCCTTTACAGAGGAAGCATCTGCCTCCTGGAATAAGGCACCAAAAATTGATGTGGCCATTTCAAAAGAGGCTAGGAGGCGGCGCTCCCTTTTGATGATATGGGTTCCCTTAGGGACCCTCTTGACAAGAAAGCTGATGGGTTTTTAAAGGGAGCTTGGGAGGCGTCTACCTCCTCTTTTCGTCCCTCGGTAGCCTCTACTTGTACGGCCAGATCGTTAATTGTTTGGATCTCAGAGCTTGAGGAGTTAATTAGAAATAAGACCCTAGAGAGGATATTTTAGCTAGTCTCCCCACGATTAAAAAGGTGTGGATTTCCTGGCAGATGCCTCGGTAGATGCGGTTAGACTATCAGCCCGGGCGGCGGGTTACTAAATTCTGCCCGCAGGGCCTTATGGTTAAAAACTGGAAAGGTGACTTGCAATCCAAGAAGAGGCTATGCGCCCTTCCTTGTGAGGGAGACTATTTATTTGGTCCTGCTTTAGATGACTTATTAGAAAAAGCCGCTGATAAGAAGAAAAATTCCCAGGTCAGCCCTTTTTTTCCAGGGATAGATCTAGTCGTTCCTTTCGAACCTTTAGGTCATTTCGGGACAACAGAGAAGAATTCAAGCAGGACAGATTTTTAAGTCGAAACCGCGTAGAGAGGGTAATAGATCCTTCTTTTTCAACAAACAATCTAGACAGGAGAAAAGAGTGATCAGCAATGACGCCAGGGCCCAGGTAGGGGGAAGGTTAAGATTTTTCTTCCAGCCTGGGAAAACATCTCAAACAGCCCCTGGATTTTGGATTCACTAAGAGACGGTTTAAAACTAGAGTTCCGCGAATTCCCTCCAGGAAGATTTATGGAAACAAGCTTAGCGCGGAGGGAAGGGGAGGCTATAAAATCAGAGGTAGTGGCTCTTGTTCAGAAGGAGGTGGTAGTACCGGTTCCAAGAGGACAGGAGGGAGAGGGATTCTATTCCTCTCTCTTTCTAGTAAAAAACCAGACGGATCGTTCAGAACGATTATCAATCTGAAGGGTTTGAATCGGTTTCTCCAGGCAAAAAAGTTCAGAATGGAGACAATAGGCTCTACGATAAACCTTCTGTTTCCAGGATGCTTTATGGCAGTTCTGGACCTAAAAGACGCCTACCTCCATATTCCCATACACAAGGACTATCAGAGATTTCTAAGGTTTGCCATAAAGATGGAGGGGAATTGACACACTGGCAGTTTCAGGCACTTCCCTTTGGTCTAGCAATGGCCCGAGAGTCTTCACCAAGGTGGTAGCAGAGATGTCAGCGTATGTCAGGAGGAAAGACATCCTTTTTATTCCCTACCTCGACGATTTCTTGATTGTAGCTGCAACCCAGAGGGCTTGCCAGATGGCGGTTCAGGAGGTGAGGGGAATAATAGAGGAACTTGGTTGGATTCTCAACGAGAAGAAATCAAGGCCTATGCCACTTCAGCGTCAACTGTTTTTGGGACTAATTCTGGACTCTGTCCAGCAGCGATGTTTTTACCAGAAGAAAAGATACTGTCCATCCAGCAAAGGATCAGGAATCTGTTGCATCGGCCACGAGTCACCTTGAGAAAAGGTATGTCAATTCTGGGAAGCCTGACATCATGTATTCCGGCAGTCGGCTGGGCCCAGTTTCACACGAGGCCACTACAGTGGGAGATCCTGGAGACTTGGCAAAGGGAAGTCTTCCGTTGGAAATGAAATTTTCTCTTTCTGCGCAGACGTTATTGAGTCTGGAATGGTGGATGAACAAAGAGAACTTAGTTCAGGGCCTTCCATGGAAAAGGGACAACATCATATGCCTTACCACGGATGCAAGTCCTTGGGGTTGGGGGCTCATATTCAAGAGATGACGTTTCAGGGAAGATGGAGAGCGAACATCCGGTCAGCTTCCTCAAATATGAAAGAGTTACTAGCTGTAGAACAAGCAGTGAAGAGGGCTCTTCATCTTTGCAGGGGCAAGGATCTGCGAATCATGTCCGACAATACGACTGTGGTTTCCTATATAAACAGGCAGGGGGACCAGGAGCCAGTGTTTGATGGAAACCCTGAGTTCCATCATAGGGATGGTGGAGGGTCATTGCCGTTCAATTTCAGCAGTACACATAAAGGGGATAGAAAATGTCAAGGCAGATTTCTTGAGCCGTTATCCAGTTTCACAGGCAGAATGGTCTCTGGACAGGGGATTTTCCATCAGATCACCAGATTATGGGGCTGTCCAGATATAGATCTTTTGCTACGGTTCAGAACACAAAACTAAGGAGATTTTTTCCCTGTCCCCAGAGGGATCCCCTGTGGTCTAGATGCCTTTCTCCACAGATGGGATTTTGCCCTGGCTTACGCTTTTCCACCTTTTCCCCTGATTCCGAGGGTCCTGAGGAAGATCAGAGAGGATCAGGCAAGAGTGATCCTAATTGCCCCCTTCTGGCCAAAACGCCCATGGTTCACATGGTTGAGGAGAATGTCAGTGTCAGATCCCTGGGTCCTTCCCAGCAATCAGGGTCTGTTAGTCCAGGGTCCCATTTGTCATCCTCAGGTGGACAGGTTGCACTTGACGGCATGGAACTTGAACGGCAACTTTTGAGTAAACGGGGTTTTCTACCAACCTTACTAATACCCTGTTACATAGTAGGAAGAGTATAACCATGTCCATTTATGCTAGAACCTGGGGTAAATTTCTTCCTTTCGCAGGGCTTCAGCTCAATAATCTTCCTGCCTCTCCTTCAATTAAAGTGGTTTTGGAGTTTCTGCAGAAGGGGTTGGAATTGGGTCTTTCTCCCAGTACGTTAAAAGTGCAGGTTTCGGCCTTATCAGCTCTTTTTAATTTTCGGTTGGCATTAGACCCTTGGATTTTACGTTTTTTAGAGCAGTCTCTAGGACAAGGTTGATAGTGCCATGTAAGGTAGCTCCCTGGGACCTAAACATAGTTTTGCAGGCCCTGACGGGTCCCTCCATTTGAGCCTATTAGCCAGATAAATGTCAAATTCCTTTCTCTGAAGCTATGTCTGTTAGTGGCCCTTACCTCAGCCCGGAGAGTTTCTGAGATTCAGGCCATTTCCATTAGCCCTCCTTACATGACTATCTTACAGGATAGGGTCATTCTCAAGCCAGATCCAGCTTTTTTGCCAAAGGTAGCGTCTAGGTTTCATAGAACTCAGGAGATTATCCTCCCAACCTTTTTGAGAATCCTTCTTCAGAGAAGGAGAAGGCTTTCCATTGTTTAGATGTCAGACGATCTCTTATTCAATACCTGGATGAGACTAGAGAATGGAGAAAATCGCCTTCGCTATTTATTCTTTTCAGGGTAAGAATAAAGGTCATCAGGCATCAAAGAAAACACTGGCGAGATGGATCACCTCAGCAATCAGGTTGGCTTACTCATCATCGGAAAAGATCCTCCTGAAGATCTGCACGCTCACTCAACCAGAGCAGTTTCTACTTCCTGGGCAGAACGATCAGCAGTGTCCATTGAGGATATTTGTAAAGCTGCAGTCTGGTCTTCACCTTCGACTTTTTCAATCACTATCGTTTACTTCTAAAATCACCAGCTGATTTAGCTTTTGGGTCTTCGGTTCTTTCTGCTGTTATCCCACCCTAAGCCTCCTTGGCTCTCTCTCGTGGTGCTGTCGTGGGTGAGGGGTAAAATATAAGTTACTTACGGGTAATGGTATTTTCCTGAACCCACGACAGCACCCTGGTTTTCCCTCCCTTCCTTTTCTTCTTTGGTTCTTCATTGAATGTTCACGGGTGTCGCAGTTAAAAAAAAAAAAAAAAAGAGACCTTTTTAGACATAAGGACTATGATATAAGACTAAACTAGATGGCGGAGTTCCTCAAATCGGTGGAGTCCATACTGAGGGCAGAGAGGATTCTCCGCCTTTTTGTGCCGCAGGTTTCCTGTCTTTGGGGGCGGATCCATCCTCTCTCGTGGTGCTGTCGTGGGTTCAGGAAAATACCATTACCCGTAAGTAACTTATATTTTCTTGGTTCAGAGAGGTTCTACAGAAATTGGGGTGGGAGATAAACATAGAGAAATCCAGCCTTCTCCCGAGCTGGGTTTGCAGCTTTCTAGGGATGACCCTGGATTCCATTTCTCAGATGTGCCTCCTGTCCTTGCACAAAGCTCAGCATCTCATTTCAGAGGTCCGGCTCCTTCTTGTCTCTCATTTAGTCTCCTTAAGGAGGGCCATGTCGGTTTTAGGTCTGATGACGGCTGCCATTCCAGGGATGGAGTGGGCCCAGATCCATTCAAGGCAGTCACAGCTCCAGATTCTAGAGGTGTGGGACAGGTGCTCCTTGTCTCTGGATCGGGAGTTTCAGCTCTCCCCACAGACCATTTCCTCCCTGGATTGGTGGTTGGATCTTCAGAACCTTCAGAAGGGGGTTCCTGGCGAAGAGAGGTCCCTCCCTCTCTGACTACGGACGCCAGTCCCTCTGGGTGGGGTGCCCATCTAGAGGGTCAACTGCTGCAGGGGACCTGGGACTCGGAATCCAGCGCACAATTCTAGAATTTCAGGGAGCTGAAGGCCATCAGTCTTGCTTTATCCCTGAGTCTTCCTTCTTTAAAGGGCAAGGATGTTAGGGTCTATTCCAACAATATGACAGCGGTGGCCTATATCAACAAACAGGGGAGCACTGGAGCTCCCAGCCTGATGGCTCTAGCATTTCAGATTAGCGGAAAATTCTCTCTCTTCTCTTTCTGCAGTTCATCTGAGAGGAGCAGAGAATACAGAGGCGGATTTTCTGAGTCGTCACCATCTCAGTCAGAACAAGTGGTTCCTAGATCAGGGGGTGTTCAACAAGATTGTAGACCTTTGGGGCTTGCCGGAGATAGATCCTTTCGCCACCAGGTTAGACAGGAAGGTGAAGGAATTATTTTCCCTTTCCCCGGGGGATCGTCCGAAGGCTCTAGACGCCTTAGCTCAGTCTTGGAAGACAGGCCTTCTCTATGCCTTTCCCCCTCTGAAGCTGCTGCCAAGCGTTCAATAGCCGATCCTTGGGTCCTGCCAGTGTTTCGGGGTCTTCTAGCTCAAGGACCGATACTACATCCGGAAGTGGAATCCCTTCATCTGACTGCCTGGCTTTTGAGAGGGAGATTTTAAGGAACAAAGGTCTTTCTGATAGCGTTATTTCTACGCTCTTGGCGAGTCGGAAGAGAGTTACCTCTGAGATTTACTTGAGAATCTGGGGAGCCTTCTGTCGTTTCGCTGGTGGGCCTGTGGATGTTCTTGAGTCCCCCAATCTTCCTCTTATTCTTGACTTCCTGCTGGAATAAGGGACTTAGGCCCAGCACTCTGAAGGTGCAGGTTTCTGCCCTTAGTGCCTTTTTTGAATACGAGCTGGCTGAACACCCCTGGGTTAAAAGGTTTATTACAGTCGTGTCCAAATTATCCCTGGTATCTAGGAGTACTCTCCCCCATTGGGACTTGAACCTGGTTCTTTCAGCCCTTACCTCAGAATCCTTTGAGCCTATTGATAACATCTCTGTGAGGTTTCTCTCCTTTGTTAGCTTTTCTCTTGGCCATTACATCAGCTAGGAGGGTGAGTGAGTTAGCTGCATTTTCTATTGATCAGCCGTATCTGAGGATTTTAGCGGATAGGGTTATTATTGTCCCTGATCCCGCTTTTTTACCTAAGGTGTCTTCCAGTTTTCATAGGACCCAGGAGATAGTTGTCCCTTTCTTCTTTCCTTCTCCTAAGGACGAGTTGGAGTCCAGTTTTCATTGCTTAGATGTTTTATTCAATACCTGCAGGTTTCTCAGCCCTGGAGGTCCTCCGACCCGGTTATTGCTATGTTTTCAGGGAGTTAAGAAAGGGTCTGCCACATCACCTCAGTCGATTGCTAGATGGATCAGGCAGGCTATCGGTCTAGCATATTCCTCCAAAGGAGAGGTTCCCCCCTCGGGGTTTGGGGCTCACTCCACTAGGTCGGTGTCAACTTCCTGGGCAGAGAGGGCCTCGGTCTCTTTACAGCAGATTTGCAGGGCTGCCACCTGGAGTTCCCCTCGTACCTTCTTAAGGCATTATAGGCTTCGTTTTCCTTCTGATGAAGGGTTGGATTTCGGCCGTGTTCCCTCCCTAATTCTTCTAGCTGATATCTCCATGGGTGCTGTCATAAGGCGAAAGGATAAAATCTAGATTACTTTTTATCACACCCAGACACGTTCATGTAAGCTGGACATTTTAAAAATGTAACAATTTATAGAATACAAGGATTAAATTAAGTGCACATGCCAAAAGTAGTAATATTTCCTGAATGCAAAAACTGGATGATTGGGGCTGTCTAGACTGTCTGCTGACAACCATGGCCACTGTTATGTAACTTGATGACAAAGGATTTACTTTAACCCCTAGGATACAACCACCGTACATGTATGGCGCTGCGGACAGGTACAGTGGGCTGATTGGGTTGATGCAGGAGCTGTGCCCGCCCGATCAGCAGCAGGGGCCCGGCAGTCACTGACTGCTGAGCCCCTACTGTATGCGCCGGCATTGGTTAAAACACTGATGCCGGCGCATTAAAGCTTGCTATGCCGCAGTCAGTGCTGACCGTGGCATGTACGGAGTTAGCAGTGAGGGGGGCTTTATGGCTGGGAAGGCAGCCCGATTTCTTCCATAGGCATTGTGGCTGCCTTCTACGGAAGTGTGTGAGACTCAGCACCCTGGGTATCACAGGCAAGCAGGTTGTCAGTGAATTACCCTGTAATACACTGACAGCCAATGCATTACAATACAAAAAAAAGTGTTTTACATAATAAAAAAGTTCCAAGTAAAAAAAATAAAATAAGCCCCCTTTTCCCATAATTAAGTTATATCCAAAAATAGGGTGGAAAAAGAAAAGTAGACATATTGGGTATTGCCATGTCCGCATCAACTTGCTCTATAAAAATTTCACATGATCCAGCCCGTCAGATGAAGGCCGAAAAAAAGAAATATATAAAAACAGTGCCAAAACAGCCATTTTTTTGTCACCTTGCCTCACAAAAAGCGTAACACAAAGAGTCATATTTACACCAAAATAGTACCAATCAAACCATTATCTCATCCCGCAAAAAAATTAGACCCTACCTAAGATAATCGCCAGAAACATTTTTTTTTTTTAAATGGCTCTCAGAAAATGGCAACACAAATACGAGATATTTTTCTTTTCAAAAATGCTTTTACTATGTAAAACCTATTGGGTATTGCTGTATCTGTAACAACCTGCTCTATAAAAAATATCACATGATATGGCCCCTCAGGTGAACGCTGTAAAAATAAATTCCGAAATGCATAATATCGAGTGATCAAAAAGTCATATGTACCTGAAAATGGTACCAATGAAAGCGTCAACTTATCTTGCAAAAAATGAACCCCCACATATGACAATCGCTCAAAAATTTTAAAACAATAGCACCCGTAAACAAATCCATTAAAATCTGCACAGCAAAAGCCGTATGGAACTCTGAGTCCTGCCATGTGCCCCTACAGCAGTTTACCACTACATATGGGGTGTTGCCATATTCAGGAGAAAATGGGTAACAAATTATGGGGTCCCTTTTCTCATGTTACCCCTTGTGAAAATGAAAAAGTTGGGGCTAAAGCAAAATTTTATTGGAAGAAATTAAACTTAATTTTCACAGCCAAATGTTTCCAAATTCTGTAAAACACTTATAGGGTCAAAGTTCTCAGTATATCCCTTAAAATATTCTTTGAGGGGTGTAGTTTCCAAAATGGGCCACTCTTTGAGAGGGTTTCCACTGTAGAGGTATAGCAACTTGTGGCAAAAGAAAGATAGAGATTGGTGCTCTTAGGTTGAGTGGGTAAAATAAATGCTTTTAGGTGCAATCCCAAAATAAGTCGAGGTCAATGAAGATCTACGGTTGGTGCTGCCTATTTTTGTCCTGTCGCCTTGGGTGGGAGCCACTCCACCGGTCGGGTACAGTGTAGAGCATGGGCTGGCCAACCTGTGGCTCTCCAGCTGTTGCAAAACTACAACTTCCAGCATGCCCAGACAGCCTACAGCAGGGGATGGTGGGAATTGTAGTTTTACAACAGCTGGAGAGCCGCAGGGTTGGCCAGCCCTGGTGTAGAGGAAGAAGAGCTGTCCGTTTGGTTGCGGTCAGATGTTTGGACAACGTGGGGCGCACGTTCTCACCAATCTTCAAACAAGTGATGGTTTATTTAGAGACGACGCGTTTTGGGGTTCGCATGACCCCTTTATCAAGTCTGGAATTGCAGCAAATAGAAAAATGCGCTGGATTTGTTCCAACGGATTTTCTGCTGATTTCACTTTTAGAAGAGCGGCTGGGAGCCTGGTGCGGTTTGCTTGTCTGCACGTGTGGGACGCCGACTCATCTGTAGAGGTATGTCAGGGTCTCTTCAAAATGGCGCCCAAAAACCATTCTGGCAAAATCTGTCCCCAAAAACCATATGGCACTCCTTTTATCTGAACACTGCCATGTGCCCCAACAGCAGTTTACCACCACATATGAGTTATTTCTGTAAACTGCCAAATCAGAGTAATATATATTGAGGTTTATTTTGCTGTTAACCCTTGCTGTGTTGCAAGAAAAAATGGATTAACGTAAAAAATTGACAGACAAAAATGAAATGTTAAAATTTCACCTTCATTTTCCTTTAATTCTTGTGGAATACTTCAAGGGTTAACCAAGTTTGTAAAATCAGTTTTGAATAATTTGAGGGGTGTAGTTTCTAAAATGGGGTAATTTATGGGTGGTTTCAATTACGTAAGCCCCTTAAAATCATTTTATAACTGAATTGGTGCTTAAAAAATGGTTTGGGTAATGTTCTTGAAAATTTAAAAAATTTGCTTCTAAAATTCTAAGCCTTCTAACGTCCTAAGAAAAATTTAAATGACATTTACTAAATGAGGCAGACATAAAGTAGACATATAGAAAATGTAAAGTAATAACTATTTTGTGAGGTATCACTATGTGCCATAAAAGCAGAGAAATTCATATTTAGAAAATAGTGACTTTTTCCAAATGTTCTGTAATTTTTGGATATTTTTTAATAAATAAAGGTAAAACATATTGACTCAAATTTATCACTAACTTGAGGTACAAAGTGTCTTGAAAAAACAGTCTCAGAATGGCTTTGATAAGAAAAAGCTTTCCAAAGTTATTACCACAAAAAGTGACAAGTCAGATTTTCACAAATCGGCCTGGGATTTAAAGTGAAGAGTGGCTAGGTACTGAAGGGGTTAAAAAATGCGTCACAACAAACATTTGCATCTAAAACTCACATATAAACTGAAGCTTACACATAAAACAATGAAAAATTAATATTGAGTTGTGTCAAGCTAATCTATACCACAAACTTGAGTTTGTGCTCTTAAAATCACTAAAATATTTGGCCATCATCCACGTGTGAAAAAATATGCACTGTACACGTGAAGCCTTTGGTCCACTCTATACAAACAGAAACCGGTCTCCTCCCGAAACAGCTGATCAGTAGGGGTGCCAGGTTTGATTAGATATTGGTGACCTTTCCTGTGGACTTCAGTTAAATGATGAAGGGGTTAAATGACTTGGATCTGCTTTAATTCTGATCCTGGTCATTGCACCCAGGTGCCCACTGTATTACAGTCAGCATTTGTCTTGTTGGGCATTTGTCACGTCATTATAGCACAGGCCCACGTCAGATCAAACTGGGGACACGTAGCAGGGGAGTGTGCCTTAAGCGCAGTATATAAATTGGCAGTGGGGGACAGCAGCCAGCCAGTCTTATTGCACACAGTGCTGTGCAGGATTCTTCCTTCTGAGAAACAGGAGATGTGGTCTGCGCCTACCCTATTGAGCCCTCTAGACCATCAAGCCCGGTACTTTGGCCTGAGGAGTGGGGGGACAGCTACCAAGAGGGTGAGATTATTCCTTTATTTCGCATTGCTAATTTGATTCTTTTTAGCTATTTATTATAGGTGCCTAGAATTCCTTAAAAAAAACTACAAGTATGCTGCCTGCTTCTCATCTGAAACCAATTTGTCAATCCTGCATTGAAAAGATAGCGCTCTTTCACAGGAGTGGATCCCATGCAGGTAATCCGCTGCGTGAAAGTGAGCCAAGCCCCGTTCTGGACAGCAGAGGCACTGAGCATTACCATGATTTATAATGCTCCGTGCCTCTCTGTGACCTTTTTGCTACAAAATCACAGTGACAACTTTATCTCACTGTGATTTTGTAGTAAAAAGATCACAGAGAGGCACGGAGCATTATCAATCATGTTAATGCTCCGTGTCTCTGCTGTCTGTAACAGGGCTTGGCTCTCTTTCACGCAGCGGATTACCCGCACAGCATCCGCTCGTGTGAAACAGCCCTTAGTATTTAAGAGTCTCAAACTATGTCAAAAAGTATCAAGGCTCCGGTAAAATCAGAGTCAAAGCTTTACTTAAACCCCTTAAACAGCTTTTTCCTCAATCCGCATGTGGCACTAGACAGAATGTGGATTCTGATTCAGATATTTCAAATGAAAATCAATGGAATTTTGATGCGTCTAGTGATGTGGGGAGCAATTCTTCTTCTGAAGATGAAGCAGGCAGAGCACTTTTCCCACTGAAGATAAAGAGCCATTATTAAAAGCAGTAAGAGCGACAATGCAATTGGAGGATGTTAAGCAGCCGATATCCATTGCCGGCCAAGTTTTTTAAGGATTAGCACCTAAAAAGCATTGCATTTTTCCTGTTCATACAAATAGGGAGGCCCTAATTAAAAAAGAATGGGGGAGTCCAGATCGTAATTTTTTTCTTCTTAATACAATTAAAAGAAAGTATCCTTTTAATGAACAAGTATCTTCAGTCTGGGATAAAGCACCTAATGTAGATACCCCGTTGGCAAAAATTGCAAAGAGATCGTCACTTCCCTTTGATGACTTTTTACGTCTACCTTAAAAAAAGTCTAGAAATCTGCTTCTACTAGATTTAGGCCTAGTATTGCTGCTTCCTGGATATCTAGGTATTAAAAGCTATGGTTAGGACAATTGCAGTCACATATTAAAGATAATATTAAAGATAAAACCCCTAGAGATGAACTTCTGGCCACCCTTCTAACATTTATAAAAGCGGACGATTTTTTGGCGGAAGCTCCTTTTGATGCCGTTAGATTTTCTGCTCGATCAGCGGCTTTATCTAACGCTGCTAGGCGGGCCATCTGGCTTAAGTCTTGGAAGGGCAACCAGGGTTCCAAAGCGAGGCTTAGTTCCCTACCATGTAAGGGTCAGAGGTTATTTGGGTCTTCCTTTGATGACATTCTTGAAAGACCATCAGGCAGAAAAAAGGCATTTCCAGTACCTCAGAAAATAAGTGCTTTCAGAAGGTCTAGAAATTTTCTAAGTAAACAGAGGTTTAGACACCCAGAAAAGAAAGATAGAGCTTACAGAAAGTTGGGGTTTTTGTTCAGAGCTTCAAATTTTTACAAATCCAAGGATAAGCAGGATTGACGCCAGGTAGGGGAAAGACTCTCCAAGTTTTACCCGGCCTGGAAAGAAATTATAAAAAAACAAGTGGATCTTAGACATCATTTTAAGAGGGTTTCAAATAGAATTCCTCGCACCACAGAAGATTTTTTATTATAATAACCAAGAATCCAAAAGAAGCAGAAAAATCTTTAATTGTGCAAAGGGAGATTTTTTCTTTGCTTGAGAAAGGGGTTGTAAGTTTAGTTCCTGAGGTGGGAAAACGAACCGGGTTCTATTCTCCGCTTTTTTAGTAAAAAAAAAACAGATCCAAATTATTTCTTATGGAGACTTATCTGCTAATAAATATCCTCTTCCAGAACTGTTGGATGGCAAGTGTCCCGATCAGTGTCAGCTCCCAAATTTTTTTGAACTTTAGTTTGGGTTCAGGGCTCTCTTCTTCATCTCTTCTTCATCTGCAATACAAAGCCCTCCCCTTTGGAATATCACAGGCTCCTCGGGTGTTTATCAAGATTATAGCGGAAGTAGCAACCTATGTAAGATTAAAAAGAATCACTCTAGTCCCTTATTTAGACGACTTTTTATTCATTTCCGACACAGAGTCGTCTTTGAAGCAAGAGACAGATCAATTGTTTGTAATTCTGGAATCTTTAGGATGGAAGATAAATTTGAAAAAATCCAAGTTACTTACTTCTCAGAGATGCGTGTTTTTGGAGATACTACTAGATTCCCAGAATCAGAGATGTTTCCTGCCAGAACAGAAGGTGATGTTATTGGTGGACAAAATACAGGATCTCCTTCTTAGTTATGGGTGTTCCCTGAGACAGGCTATGTCAGTACTAGGTTTAATGACATCCACCATCCCGGCGGTAACCTATGCTCGGTTTCATTCAAGACCATTGCAGGAGGACATTCTAAAGAACTAGGAGGGTTCTCCCCTATCCTTTGACTACAACTTCCATCTGAGTTCAGTAGCAAGGATGTCATTACAATGGTGGACAATCCCAACAAATTCATCCAGGGGATGCCCTTGGGTGTCTCAGAATCCGATAGCAATTACCAGGGACGCAAGCCCTTGGGGATAGGGAGACTTCTGGCAGGGAAGATGGAACATTCAGTCCAGAAACTGTTCCTAAAACTACAAGGAACTAAGTGCAATAAAGGTGGCTATATTAAAAATCCCATCGACATTGGCAGAATGAACTGTAATAATATATTCAGACAATACAACAGCAGTGTCTTATATAAACCACCAGGGGGCACAAAATAAGACATTTGTTGAAGTTATCCCATGAGATTTTTCAAATTGCAGAGAGGAACCAGTTCATTCTCAGAGCAGTTCACCTCAGAGGAAAGGACAATGCCCTGGCTGATTATTTTTTTTGAGCAGGAAAGAGTTAAAGCAGGGAGAATAGTGCCTTCATAATTCAATTTTCCAGGCCATAGTACAGAAGTGGGGTCTACCCACTATAGATCTTTTTGCGACAAGGGAAAACGAAGAGGTGGACAGATTTTTTTTTCACTCAAGAGAATGGACTTCCCGACAGGGATAGCCGCATTAACCCAGTCATGGAATCAGGAGTCCGGATATGCCTTCCCTCCGTATTTAGGCCTCTTGCTGCACACAAACGTTTTTTTTTTTTTTCCCGTTTACGTTCTGTATACGGAACCATTCATTTCAATGGGTCCACAAAAAAAAAAACGAAGGTACTCCGTATGCCTTCCGATCAAAGATAGAACATGTCCTATTATTGTCCGCATAACGGACAAGGATAGGACTGTTCTATCAGGAGCCAGCTGTTCCGTTACGCAAAAAACTGAATGCACACGGACGTCATCTGTATTTTTTGCGGATAAAATACTGAAAAAGCCATACGGTCGTGTGCAAGAGGCCTTACTCATTCCCAAAGTCCTGAAGAAAGTTATCCAGTAGAGGGCTTCTTTGATTTTAATAGCTCCAAGATGGCCCAAAAGAGCCTCGTTCTCAATGTTACAAAACCTAGCGACAGAACCCCCATGGATGCTTCCAGTGTGGGACAACCTTCTGTATCAGGGTCTAGTTTTTCACCCCAGACCAGGTCTTTTACAACTAGCAGCCTGAAAATTGAAAGGATAATATGGGCTAGGAGGGGCTTGTCGAATGAGGTAGTTTCCACTTTACTGGCCAGTCGGAAAGAAGTCACGGCTAAAAAGTATGTTATGATTTGGGATACATTCTCTAAATTTTTGGGAAGGTCTCCTGACCCTTTGCAGACACCTTGTGTACCGGACATAAAAAATTTTTTGCAAGCAGGCTTGGACAAGAATCTAAAAAGTACAACTCTAAAAGTCCAAGTAGCGGCCCTGAGTTTTTTCTACGATTTTAAACTAGCAGAGCATTCTTGGATAAAAAGGTTTCTATCAGCAGCCTCCAGATTACGGCCCTCTTTAAGACCTCTGTCTTCCCCATGGTATTTAAATGTAGTATTAACTGACTCATTCCCCATTCGAACCTATAATGGAGATACCAATCAAGATGCTCACTTTAAAAATCTTAAGGCCTTTACCTTTTTTCTTGCCTAAGGTGGTTTCTGACTTCCATAGAAACCAGGTCATAATTCTACCTTTTTTTGTGTTAATCCCAATAATTCTAGAGAACAAAATTTTAATTGTCTAGACGTTAGAAGATGTTTAATCACTTACTTGGAATCCACTAAGAATCGGAGAATAGATGAAAATCTCCTGATCCAGTTTCAGGGATCTGTTAAGGGAAAGAAAGCTTCCATAGCCTCGATTGCAAGATGGGTTAAGTTTGCCATATCTTGTGCTTATTCAGCGAAAGGTGTGCCCATTCCACAGGGGTTTGGGGCCCACTCATCTAGAGCAGTAGCTATTACTTGGGCAAAGAGGGCGGAGGCTTCCTTATCTCAGATTTGAAGAGCGGCCATATGGTCTTCACCCCATACGTTCTTAAAACACTACAGGTTGCATCTGGACTCTGATGCTGCCTTTGTAGCCTTGATTTTAAGTTCATAGTTTAGTCCGCATGGGTGAGGGGAAAACATAAATTGTTTACCAGTAATTGTTTTTTTTGAAAGCATGAATGAGAGAGAAGGAGATGAAGCGGCACTCACCAGCTGTATAAAAGTATACCTTTATTGAATCCTCCAAAAGACAGAAGGCGATGAGGTAGCGGGGGCGGACGCCTTATCATGCGGCTGGACGGGGGCGACGGCCGTTTCGCGCTTCACCTCGCGCATCGTCAGGCCACTGTGGCCTGACGATGCGCTAGGTGGCGCAACGCCGCCGCATCCAGCCATGATAAGCGTCCGCCCCCTCATCGCCTGGTTTACGTGCCACCCTTCCAGAGCGTTTGTGAGGAACATTCTCTGTAGAACAGTAGTGCCACCTGAACTGCCTGTTTTTTTCTCTTTTTCCTACGATGTTTTTTTTGAAACCCATGACAGCACCCCAACATTTTCCCAAACCTTTTTTTCTTTAATGGGGCTTATTCTTGAAGTTATTATATCCCAGTTTACTTAGGAAAAGAGTGTACCGTATTGGTTCCCTGGCTGGGCTCAATCTCTTTTTTTCTTTCGTTGTGTTATCTCTCCCCCAAGAGGGTCTTTTCCTTGCAAATCACTGAGGTGTGGTGGGGGTGTGAACTTTTTATATCCTCAGGTTTCCTGTCCTGGAAGGGAAGTGACAGTAAAATACTAAACTGTGTAAAATAATTAAAGGGAGTCTGTGACCTACTTTACACATACTGTATTAAACTGTCATCATTGCCCTGTAATGGATATAAACAGTTAAGAGATCCTACCTTTTTTTGTATCTGATGTTGAAAAAACAAAGTTTGATGATATATGCTAATGACTTGCACTGAGGCCTCACTGAGGCAAGTGCCCCGGGGCCTTCTTCACTGAGGCAAGTGACCATGCCCTCTGGAGGCTGCCATTGATATCTCCTCTCATGTTTCACTGTAAAATGGCCACTGTCCTTATGTCACTGGCTCTGCTCCCCGAAATCCTATGCCAGATCGCTTCACCGCCGGACTCAGGCATACGTTGTCAGTTCACTGATGCAGCTTCCCACAGGGGGCAGTGTACAACTCATGTCTGGGCTCGGCAGTGAAGTGAGCAGAGCCAGTGACCTAAGGACACTGGACTGTTTCTTAGGGTACTTTCACACTAGCGTTGGTGCGGATCCGTCTGTTTATTTTCACAAACGGATCCGCACCTCTAATGCAAACGTTTGTATCCGTTCAGAACGGATCCGTTTGCATTAGGTTTAAAGAAAAATGACAAAGTCCAAAACGGATCCGTTTTGGATTACATTGAAAGTCAATGGGGAACGGATCCGTTTTCAAATGCACCATATTGTGTCACTGACAACGGATCCGTCCCCATTGACTTACATTGTAAAAAAAAACGGATCCGTTAGGCTCCGCCTCTTCAGACGGACACCAAAATGCTGCATGCTGCGTTTTGGTGTCCGCCTCCAAAACGTAATAGAGGCGGAACGGAGCCGAACTGATGCATTCTGAACGGATCCTTATCCATTCAGAATGCATTGGGGCTTAACTGATCCGTTTTGGAACGTTTGTGAGAGCCCTGAAACGGATCTCACAAACGGAATCCAAAACGCTAGTGTGAAAGTACCCTTACAGTGAAACATGGGAGGAGAGATCAACGGCACTCTCCGGAGGGCATGGGCACTTGCATCAGTGAAAAACACCCTGGGCACTTGAAAGTCATTGGCATATATCATCAGAGTTTGTTTTTTCAACATCAGATACACAGAAAACAAAGAAAGGTAGGATCTCTTGACTGTTTATATCCATATCCATAGGGCATTGATGACTGTTTAATATGTATAAAATAGGTGACAGACTCCCTTTAATATAAAAGAGGACAGTTTTCTGCTACAGAGGGATCTGGATAGATTGGAGGCTTGGGCAGATAAGTGGCAGATGAGGTTTAACACTGAAAAATGTAAGGTTCTGCATATGGTAAGGAATAATGCAAGTCACCCGTATATACTAAATGGTAAAACACTGGCAATACTGACTTTACAAAAAGGACTTTAGTGGACAATAAATTTAAAAGGTTTATCCAGCTGAACAGCGGATCGGCAGGGGTGCCGGGACTCAGACCCCCGCCGATCTAATAATGATGACCTATCTTGAGGATAGCTCATCATTATGCATTACTGGATAACCCCTTTAACTGTAGAAACCAGTGTCAGGCAGTCGCTGTCTAGGCCAGGAAGATTATTGGGTGCATCCAAATGGGCACAGATGCCTGTGATGAGAACATAGTCCTGCCACTTTACAAATCGCTAGTCAGACCACACATGGAGTACTGTGTACGGTTCTGGGCTCCTGTGAACAAGGCAGACATAGCAGAGCTGGAGAGGGTTCAGAGGAGGGCAACTAAAGTAATAACTGGAATCGGGCAACTACAGTACCCTGAACGATTATGAAAATTAGGGTTATTCACTTTAGAAAAAAGACAACTGAGGGGCGATCTAATAACTATGTATAAATATATCATGGGTCAGTACAGAGATCTCTCTCATCATCTATCCTCGTGACTATGACAAGGGGACATCCTCTCTGTCTAGAGGAAAGAAGGTTCCTACACAAACATAGAAGAGAATTCTTTACGGTAAAAGCAGTGAGACTATGGAACTCTGACTGAGGAGGTGGTGATGGTGAGTTCACGAAAAGAATTTAAAAGGGGCCTGGATGTATTTCTGGAGTGTAATAATATTACAGGTTATAGCTACTAGAGATGGGTCGTTGATCCAGGGAGTTATTCTGATTCTGATTTTTTTCCCCTTAAATGAGGGAAATGGCTTTGAACTCAAGGTTTGTTTGTTTTTTGTCATCCTTTGGATCAAATTTGCAGGATAACAAGTTGAACTGGATGGACAGATGGTTTGTTTTTTTTGTTTTTTGATCCTTACTATGTTACCTCGCTCTTGACTGAGTAATCTAGTGACCAACTTCTGAGTCACCAGAAAGAGTTAGTTGCAGAGTTGCATCCAACAGCTTACTTTTATGGCCTAAGCAAGCCTATAAGGCTTCTCCCCATGGCTGATCATTTTGTGTGTAGCCTAAATGTTTACATTGCAGAATATATACATGCATAAACTGACCTGTGGCACAGATATCTAGATCTACAAACATGTCAATTTATGTTCTATTTGATGCACAAATTCTCTATAGACTATAATGGTGAGGACACTTTCTGTGCTAAATCCAGATATGGATATTTTAGACATAAAAATGAGAATTTAAAACAAAAAAAAAAACATAATATAATCTCTTCTTCTGGTGCTTCCTTGGCCCCATGCCAGCCTAATGCGTGTGACCACTACTGCCAACCATAAGCTGCAGTGGTCACATAAAAAAGACACCATTGCAGAAGGCCAGGTTGGACAGGGACCAGCAGAAGGAGGCAGGGAATCATCACTGGAGGTTTTTTTTTCCCGATTGTGTGAATGGGGCCTAACTGTGTACATTTTCTGCAGCAGTTATATGCTTTTAGCCTTAGGCAGGTATTCTGAAGCATATATGATGCATATAAAACATTTTTTTTGTTTTTTTTTGTTTTAGGTATGATGGTAATTCACTACTGAACAGTGTTGAATGCTACGATCCTCTTATTGACAGTTGGGATGTCGTTACTTCCATGGCAACACAGCGCTGCGATGCTGGAGTCTGCGTCCTTCGGGAAAAGTGAAAGCAAAGACTGTAATACTGGAACTGAATTGTCCTGCTGGTCTGTAGTTGGAAAAATGTGAATATCGACCTTCAGTTAAATATAAAACATACCTGCCAACCACTGGAGCTTATTGAAGCTGACAAAGGTCCTGCTAAACTGTGAAACAAAAGGTGCCTCATCATTGTGCCACAGACAGCCATTTGGTTGTAAAACTTTTGATATTTAACTACATTTCATTAACAGAAAGAACAACTATTTTTACTGCAAAACGTTCCATGGATGGTGCATTGCAAGAGACAAGTGTGGTGAATTTCACAACTCCCCCTGGTGCCAAGGGAATGCCAGTTGACACATACATGCACGAATATGCACTTAAATGAATCATATATTGTAAATAGAAAATAAAGACTTGTTTAAGGCAGTTTTCACACTTGAGTATCTTGATCAGTATTTTGCCTTAATATTAATAAGTCAAAACCGGACATGGGTTCATAACATGGAAGGCATTTATAATTTTCTCTTGGTTTACAAATACTGACCAAAATAAGCAAGTGTAAAAGTGGCCTAGAATCAGTATCTATTATTTCCATTATCCTGCTCCGTTATAGGAGCAGAGCATCAAAAATAACGGAATTGCACATAATTGAAGCAAATGCAGCAGAACAGATCCAATTTACTATAATGGGATCCATGCCGGAGAACACTTTTTAGCAGAGAAAAAAACTCCTGCATGCAGGACTTTTTTTCTCCTCTATTTTTAACAAATTCTATGGCTAAGGCCCCAAATGGTGCCTCCAAAGCAGATGTGAACGTAGCCTTAATGCAACATGTTAATGTAAGTTCCCTTATTCTAATTTACAGTTTAGTGAAATCCACAAACTTTCAGGAATATTATGCCTGGTTGTTGACAAGTAATGGCACATTTTTGAAGATTTACAATTGTTATTGAATTTGAGCATAAATGGTTGTCATTAAACATCTTACAAAACACCTAATGGAGTATTTCTCTACATTTGGCATACTGACAATGATGCATACTAGCACTATAATAAGAGAAAAATTGCCTTTTTTCCCTTTCTTCCTCCATGACGGCATACCATGAGATGACCTGCCTCCAACCAGGTAGGGACAGGAAGTATAAATTTGACTCTCCTCTGACTCCTCCTCAGTGTCTTCCTGTCCCTCCAGGTAGGAGATGGGTTTTCTCTCATGGTAGCAACCAAGAAGGATGAAGAAGGAGTGACCATATGAGGAGGCAGCAGAGTTCGGGCACTAGTTGCGTCTCGGGCGCTGAGAACCTGTCTCTTACCTGCTGCTGGCACGGGCAGACAGGTCCAAGTGGGGCCGGACACTCAGGGAGTTCCTCCAGTCAGTCACCAACTCCACACTGCGATCCGGCATGGCTGGCGCTCACAGTGTCGTCACCGGAAGTGGATGCGTTCCATGCTGTCCACGATGCGTTCCACCGCATACTTCCGGGCGGGGGCCTGAAGGAACTTCCGGCCGGCGAATCGCATGCCGGGGATGGCGGGAAATTTGAAAAATCGCGCGGGATTATGGCGGAGGTCGCCCTCTGATCTGAGGTCTCAAGGTAAAAAGCCTTTATAAGGGGGAAAGTCGGTTGCTTGTCCACCTTAACTATGTTGGATCCAAGTGGTGTCATGGAGACCACTCAGGGATCCACAATCGTGAGTAACATTTTTGGGACAAAGGGTTAAGCAGTATCTGCTGTTATTAACCCTATATGCAATTTGTTCTTTCTTTCTGTATGGTTGCAGAAAGAGGTTACTCAGAAAGTTAAAACTAGTCAACGTTCAAAAAAGTGCAGTATTTGTTTTGTAAAACTTTCGGATTCCTATACTAGGAGAATTTGCGTAATATGTACTGACAACATCACTAAAGATTTAGTACCGTCCTTAAAAGAAGAACTTAAAATTACTATTAGGGACGAGATCAGGTCTGCTATGTCTGATGCCTCTCTGTTACCTTCCGGCTCTAAACAGACAACTAAGGCCTCGGATTCAGATTCCTCTTCAAATTCGGATGATGATTCCGAATCAGGAGAGTTATGCTCCCGGGATTCTTCTGGATCTGATTTAGATTTCAAAAATTATCTCTTTTCTTCTGAGGATACAAAAGAGTTAATTAAGGCGGTTAGGGCCACCGTGGATCTTTCTGAGGAAAAAGTCCAGAGATCTGTCCATGATGAAATGTTGTCCAAGATGAAATGTTTAGCGGCTTTGAACAAAGATCTAACCGAAGTTTCCCAGTTCATAAAAAATATGCATGAACTAGTTAAAAGAGAATGGAAGACTCCAGATAGGAAATTGTTCATCCCTAAAACAATAAGACGACGGTTTCCCTTTAGTAGTGAAGATGAGACGCTATTAACTACTTGTCCTAAAATAGATGTATCTCTATCAAAGTTAGTGAAAGGTCCCAATGCGTTACCATTTGAGGATATGGGATCCTTAAGAGATCCCATAGATAAAAAAACCTGGGAAGCCTGTGCGGCCCTGTTTAAACCAAACTTAGCGGCAACATCAGTTTCCAGGTCTTTAAAAAATGGCTCATGCAATTAGAATCCTTACTAAAAGACGGTAGTACATACGATAATCTAAAAGATTCCTTTCCCTTATTAATCAAAGCTGTGAATTTTCTATCAGACTCTACTGCTGAATGAGTTAGGATGGCAGCTAAAGTTACTGGATTGGCGGTCGTAGCAAGACGATCCTTATGGCTAAAATCCTGGTCTGGTGATGTTAGTTCAAAACTAAAATGATGTAGTTTGCCCTTTCACAGGAATTTATTGTTTGGAGAAGACTTAGAAACTATCCTAGAAAAGGCTTCTGACTCTAAGAAAAACTTCCCCAAAGAAACCGGAAAAAGAAAATTTCCCTTTCGTAGGGTCAAAAAAGGAGCTCCCTTTCAAACAAAGAAAACAAATAGGGAGTCTGGCTGGAGAGGAAAGAACCAAAAGAGCGGAGGGTTCCCGTTCTCTTCAAAGAATACGGAAACTTCAAAGCAATGACGTCAGATTTCAGGTAGGAGGAAGATTAAGTTTCTTTCTAGACTATTGGGGAAATATTACAATAAACCCTTGGGTCTTAGATATAATATCAGAGGGATACAAAATTGTGTTCCGTCTTCCTCCTCCCTCAAATGTTTTCAGGATTACTCCAATTTCAAAAAAACAGACATTCTCCAAAAGAATCTGGAAGAAGGGATTCAGAAGTTACTGGCTCAAAATGCCATAGTTCCGGTCCCCCCTTCTCAGCAAGGTCAGGGTTATTATTCTACCGTATTTCTAGTAAAAAAAACAGACGGGAAATTTCGTTAATAGTAAACCTAAAAAATTTGAACAGGTTCATACAATACAACAAATTCAAAATGGAGACAATAAAGTCAGCAGTGAATCTACTAAAGAAGGGAGACTTTCTGGCCTCCATAGACTTAAGAGACGCATATTACCACATTCCGGTATGCAAACAGTCTCAAAAATTCCTACGGATAGGAGTCTATTTAGAAAAAGATATTTGCCATTTCCAATTCCAGGTTCTTCCATTTGGCATAACCCCAGCTCCCAGGGTATTCACCAAGGTAATGCTGGAGATGGTGGCACATTTGAGAAGGAGAAATATCCTGATCGTCCCGTACTTAGACGACCTACTGATAGTAGGCAAGACAAAACAATCCCTAGAGGACAATCTGTTCACTACCTGTCAGACGCTGTATCGGTCGGGGTGGTTGATAAATTGGGAAAAGTCAAAACCAGTCCCATCCCAGGAAATAGTATTCTTGGGTCTCTCTCTGGATACCACTCGTCAGATGACTTCTCTCACAGGACAAAAAGTGTCAGGAGTAAACCAGTCTCTCCTATGGTGGAAACAAGTAAGTCACCTACTTCAAGGGATTCCATGGAATCTGGAGGAGTTGGCGATTGTCACAACAGACGCAAGCCCTTGGGGTTGGGGAGCGCATTACTCTCATCGCTGTTTCCAGGGGTCCTGGGCGGACCACCAAAAAACCTGGTCATCAAACCAGAAGGAACTGATGGCAGTCTGGGAGACAATAAAAATCACAAGTCAATACATAAAAGGGAGAGACGTCCAGATAAGATCCGACAATACAACCGTGGTGGCATATTTAAATCTCCAAGGAGGAATAAGAAGCCAACATTTGAGCCAGATAACAGAAAATATTTAAAATCCCTTTCTGCAGTCCATCTAAAAGGAAGCCTAAATTCAAAAGCAGACTTCTTAAGCGGGGTCGAGTTAAAACAAACAGAATGGAGTCTGAAGGAACAAGTTTTTGTCCAAAAAACAAAAATGTGGGGAGTTCCCCAGATAGATCTTTTTGCGTCCGCTACAAACGCAAAGGTGAATCACTTTTTTCCCTCAATCCAAAAGACGGAAATGTAGGGATAGATGCCTTGTTGATAAAGTGGGATTTCCAGCTGGCTTACGCCTTCCCCCCCTTTACAACTAATATCTCAGGTAATAAAAAAGATACTACAAGACAGGGCTCATGTGATTCTGATAGCCCCCTTTATGGCCCAAGAAATCTTGGTTTCCTCTGCTAAAAATGTTGTCCATTCAGAGTCCATGGATTCTTCCTTGGGAGCAGGATCTGCTATCCCAAGGTCCAGTTCACCATCCCGAGGTGGAAAGGCTGCATTTGGCAGCCTGGAACCTGAAAGGATGATCCTAAAAGCTAGAGGCCTTTCAGATTCTATCATTAATACTATGTCGGCCAGTAGAAAAGAAATAACATCAAAAATCTACGGTAAAGTGTGGAGATCATTTAATATCTGGTGTATTAAAGAAAATATATCTCCTGAAAAATTTTCCATTTTGTCAATCCTAGGATTTTTACAATCCGGACTGGAAAAAGGTCTACGGCCCAATACTCTTAAGAGTTCACCTGTCAGCTCGTAGTACAGTTTTTGATGAAAAAATTGCCAATCATGCTTGGATTATCAGGTTTTTAAAAGGGTCAGACAGATTAAGACCATCATTGAGATCCACGGTTCCCCCCTGGGATCTCAATGTGGTTCTATCAGGTCTAATAGAAAGTCAGTTTGAACCCTTACCAGAGGTATCAGTAAGATATATAACACTAAAAACCCTATTCTTAGTGGCAATCACGTAAGCTCGCAGAGTTAGTGAAATCCAGGCCCTAAAAATTAATGAGCCTTTCTGTGTTATTTCTTCTGATACGGTTACATTTAAATTAGATAACTCCTTCCTTCCCAAAGTTGTGTCTAATTTCCACAGGCAAGAAAAAATAGTGGTTCCCTTGTTTTGTGATGACCCAAAAACGGAAGGGAAAGAAAGATTTCATAAATTGGATGTTCGCAGAGCAGTTCTAATATATTTAGAAGCTACAAAAACCCTTCAGAAAGACGGACTCTCTATTTGTTCAGTTTGTAGGTCCAAACAAAGGTCAAAGGGCGACAAAAAACACTGTTTCCAAAACAGCTATTTCTGAATCGTATAGAGCTCTAGGGAAATCTCCCCCTGAAGCCTATACAGCCCATTTGACCAGATCAATATCTGCTTCCTGGGCAGAAAAAGCTAATGCCTCACTAGAACAGATATGTAGGGCAGCGACTTGGTCTAGCCCTAGCACGTTTATCAAACATTACAGAGTTCAGGTTAAGGCGGGCCAAGATCTAGCTTTTGGGAGGAAAGTACTTCAAGCTATAATCCCCCCCTAGTCGTTTTATATGCTATATCTCATGGTATGCCGTCATGGAGGATGAAAGGGAAAAACCAAATTACTTACCGGTAATTCCCTTTTCATGAATCCTCCATAACGGCATAGGGATTTTCCCACCACAAAAAAAAAAAAAAATGTTTTGAGAAATATAGATATCTAATTAAGAGAGTTAATATAAGTCTACACATAGGTGTCGGTGTGTGTATGATGGATGTGCAAAAAAAAAAAAAAGGAATAAATGATAAGTTTCGAAAGAGACTTTCTAGGCTTCCGGTCCAGAAAGACAATGAGGAAGAGTCAGCGGAGAGTCAAATTTATACTTCCTGTCCCTACCTGGTTGAAGGCGGGTCATCTCATGGTATGCCGTCATGGAGGATTCATGAAAAGGAAATTACCGGTAAGTAATTTGTTTTTTTTTTCTCCATACACATTTTCCTGTTTTTGGTGGAACAGGCTGACAAACTAAAGTGTACGGGGAGCTTCTGACTACCCCTCCTCTTCACCCCCCACCCCCAATCTCCCTGATGATTTAAATAAGAGCAGGATCGGGCTAATAAAAAAAAAAATGCAACATGATTCTTTATTCAAGGCAGTGTTCTTAGGCACAATTGTGAGCAACCGCACACATAAATGGTCTCAGGAGACTTTACTGTTGGCACGCAAGTGAGATGAAGGTTGAGGATGGTCTGGTGTCAAGAAAGGCAGCAAAGAAGCCACTTCTCACTAAGAAAAACAGGAAGGACAGACTGATATTTTGCAGAAAGTACAGAGCTAGGACTGGGGTAGAGTTGTTTTCTCTGATGAAGCCTCCTTTAGACTGTTTTGGACAACTGAAGAAATGTCCAGAACAGAAAAGGTGAGCACTACCATGAGTCATGTGCCGTGCCAACCAGTGATGTAACTATGAGAGTAGTGGCTGCTACGGGGCTCACACCAGCAGGGGACCTGGCCCACCAGGATAGCAGCCATAATGAATAACTTCATTATTTTCATACAGTGCCACGGCAGCAGGGGCCCCGAGCCTGGCATACTGCAATCCCTTGATAATTGCAGGTGCAAGGAAGTGGTCAGGTCTTGCCTCCTCCTTCCTTTACTGAGGCCCCAATCATCTATATCAGGGATGCTCAACCTGCGGCCCTCCAGCTGTTGTAAAACTACAACTCCCACCATGCCCTGCTGCAGGCTGATAGCTGTATGCTGTCCGGGAATCATGGAAGTTGTAGTTTTGCAACAGCTGGAGGGCCGCAGGTTGAGCATGCCTGATCTATATAGTTGCAGTTTATAAAGGTCCTGGAACTCTGGTTACAGTGAGGAGTCTTCAGCCTGGCAGGTAATATCTACTATCTGTACCCAAGGGGTTATCACTGTGTTATCTGTGGTGTTACATAGGATTGCAAGTAATGGTTCCCCCTTTTCCTCTACGTTGATGATTCCCTCAGTTATATTGCTGCGTGTACCGAAATTCCTTCTCATTCTGGGCTTTAAAGTCAATGAGTTGGTTCTATCAGTGATTGACAGTCTTCCCTCTATGGCTGTGTATACAGAGATAGATGTCGATCACTAATAGGAGCACCTTCTTGACCTCAAAGCCCAGAATGAGCAAGAATTTCGGTACAGCCATTATATGGAAGAGCCATTTGGGGAGTTTTATAAAAAGTGACGTAAAGGAAAAGTGGCTAATGCATTTAGCAACCAGATTCCACCTTTTATTTTTCAAAGGAGCTCTGAAAAATGTAAGCTGGAATCTGCTATAGCCAACTGAGCCAGCTTTCCTTTACACTAGTGACTTGCAGGAACATAGAGCTCTTTTCACAGCGATGATTGATGGGGGACTTGAAGTTCAAACCCCCATGATTAGTATTGATTATCTACAACAGGGATCAGCAACCTCCGGCTCTAAAAGCTGCGCTATAATTGGTTGCTATGGGCAACTAAGACTGATTTATTCAGTTTGATAAAAGTGGCCTATTGTGTCACAAACATGGTGTTCTCCCTGGAACAGCGAATAGTGATTGTGGAAGGCTATGTGCAAAGCAGATCGATTTAAGGAGATCTTTGCCAACAAGTACCCAGGAACACAAACATCATCTCAACGTTGTATTTAGAGTCCGGTTCAGAAATGGCATCAAACTGGCTCTGTTACAAACATGAAGACACTGAGTTATGTTATGCATTAAATTCAGCAGCGGATTGCAAGTGGCCCCTAAAAATAAAAACTCGAAGACTGTCTCAGTAAGTTCGTGTATCACGAACAACGTGTCAGCGAGTGCTGAAATCTCTAAACCTGAAACCGTACTGAAAAATGTGTGTGCAGAAACTTAGTTGCTGACTATGATTGCTGACAGACATTTGGACCCATTTGGTCTGCGTCCATGCTCAAAGCTGTAAAAAGGTGTAACCCTCAGTTCACACTTGCGCGTTTTACAGCGCGTTCGAACGAGCTGTAAAACGCATAACCGATGCAAACCAATGCTTCCCTATGGGACTGGTTCACATTTTTGCGTTTTACAGCGTGTTCGAACACGCTGAAAAATGCCCGACGCATAAACAAGTACTTGAGCTTTTTTGGGGGCGTTTGTCGCGCGTTTTAGCCCATAGACTTCAATGGGAACGCGCAACGCTTGTATTTTGCGCGTTTTTGACACCGAAAACGCGCGTTCGAACGCGCGTTTATGAATTTGCAACATGCTGGAAAGGCCAAACTTCATATAGACAGGGATATTTGGTCATTGGACAACACTGCAGTCAATCACACAAACGCGCGTAAAACGCGCGTTTACTATTGCCAAAAATGCGCACAAAAACGCAGGTAAAATGCGCGTCAAAAACGTACGGAAAAAGCGCGTCTCAGAAACGCTCAGGTCTTAACCCAGCGTAACAAAAGCAAGAGAAAGCAGTGGGGCAATAAAAGCGAGTACACCTACCAAATAATACACAATAACATTGTATTGAATCCCAAAAGACAAACCATGTACCAAAACATCAAATCATTTAAAAACATACTAAACACATAAAGGGGCTGCCATGTAAAGCACCCGTCCATACACCATCCCCCTGAAAATAATATTGGCACCACCACAGTACAATAACAAGAAATAAATAAGGCACAACCGGCAAATAATAATGGTGATATTGTAATACAAAACCTGTGGCTTGGACAGGGGGATGGGTAAAGCACCTGCCGCGTATCACGGGTGTGTGTCAATACAAGAATGAAAATCTTTTATACGTGATTATCAAATTAACAAAATTCGAAACAATAGTTGATTAATATTACCTGAAACCGGCAACCATGTGTTAGACGTCACTGCAAGTATAGACGCCAAACTGCCGGAAATTCTTTGCAGACGGCAGTACGTTATGTGATGACGGCCACGTTTCCATGCGCAAATTAGATAAAAAATACAGAGCAACTATAGGACTTCATATGAGTAGACCCAAGTTACATGCGCATATCCTGAGTAAGGAGCCAGTACAGCCAAAACCAGATAGTCAAATGAGCGTGCGCACACAAATGATCAGTCTTATGCCGCAGGAGCAAATCAGTAAGTCCATATCAGTAAATATGATATTATGTGACACAAACAGACGAAAGTGTCTAGGTACATTTAATGAGCATCTGATCATAGATTATATAAAATAAAACAGATGCCAACAGCAACCTACATTAAAGAAAGTGCTATTTAGATAATAATATAAAGTAAGCCCTAATATATCCTTAACATTATATATATATATATATATATATATACACACGCATATAAAGTGCTGTGTGCAAATATTATGAACAATTCTATTAGATCAAGTAATCATATACATAATTGTATATGAAGGATCCATGTGTGGTCCGGGTGTCATCCGTTTTTCACAGATACTGTGCAGCTGAAAAGCATTTTTCAAAGCATCTCTTCCTAATGATCCATGAAACCCGGGTGGCATCCATGTTTTTTACGTACCCATAGACTAATGGGCATGATGGATCAGTGTACACGGTCAAAATAGAGTATGCTTCCCTGTAAATTCACAGACTGTGGTAAAACACGGATGTGTGAATACACACGTTAAAACAAATGGGTACATGTGCCGTCTGTGGAGAACAAGTACAGCACACGTACGTGGAACACTGACCTGTGAATGAGGTTTAACACCAGAAGAAAAAATGTCCTGCTTTTTCTAACAAGATGGAGCAACATGCCTCACCTTATGGAACTCACTGGCACAGCTTCATGAACTGTTTACGGAGGAGCGACCTGTGAACGAGGGGTTATGGCCACCACGTTCCCCAGACTTGTCCACATGCAGGCGGGCTACTTTTTCTTAGGCCACCCTGTATTTCTGATTCCTTTCTAAGGTTGAGTTCACACTTCAGTTATTTGGTCAGTAATTTCCATCAGTGATTTGTGAGCCAAAAGCAGTAGTGAAGCCTACTCAGAGATCAGGTATAAGGGATAGATCTGCACCATCAAATAACTGAAGTGTCAACTCCGCCTAATCCACTTCTGGCTTTGGCTGAAAAATCTGGAGGAAAACCTGCCTCAAAACCTCCTCCAAAAAACTCAGTGTGAACCTATCCTTAGGGCTCATGCATACAAACGTATTTTCTTTCCGTGTCTGTTTCATTGTTTTTTTTGCTGACAATATACGGAACCATTTATTTCAATGGGTCCGCAAAAAAAACGGAAGGTTCTTTGTGTGTATTCCGTATGTCCGTATTTCCGTTCCGCAAAAAAAGATAACATGTCCTTTTATTGTCCGCATTATGGACAAGGACAGGACTGTTCTATTAGGGCCCAGCTGTTCCGTTCCGCAAAATATGGAATGCACATGGACGTTATCCGTATTTTTTTGCGGATCCGTTTTTGAGGACCGCAAAATACATATGGTCGTGCGCATGAGGCCTTAGGCCTCTTTCCCACAAGTGTATTGAGATCCGTCAGGATTCCTGATGATATACCATCCGTATTGCTTCAGGATTTCATCAGGATTTCTGCACTGCACAGACTGTAATGTGAATAGTTCTATTCATTAACATTAGCAGCGGATTCCGGGACATAAAATCTGGACCATATACGGTTTGCAAATATGCTTGTGCGAAAGCAGCCTTAGGGCTTATGCACACGAACGTATTTTCTTTCCGTGTACGTTCTTTTTACAGACCGTATGCGGAACCATTCATTTCTATGGGTCCGGAAAAAAAACAGAAGGTACTCCGTATGAATTCCGCTTCTGTATGTCCGTTCGGCCAAAAAATAGAGCATGTCCTATTATTGTCCACATTACGGATAAGGATAGTACTGTTCTATTAGGGGCCAGCTGTTCCATTCTGCAAAATACGGAATGAACACGGACGTCAAAATACATACGGTCGTGTGCATGAGCCCTAACTGTGACTTTGCCGCTTCTGAAAACCCGAAACATATGTGCAATGTGGACTGGTCCTACTCCTGCCTAGTGATCTTATTTCTTGACGGCATTTTTCATTTTTTTTTTTTCATTTTTGTCTCTAAAACTATGTAATTGATGTGATAATTTCTCGCACTTTTTTTTTAAATATAATAAATGGAAATGTTACAGCTGCAAATTACTGTAGAAACTCAAATGTAAGGGAGCCTTCACACATGGCAGATTCTGTTGCAGAAAAGAAAGTAAGATCCATTTATCGGAAATCCATGTGATCGCAGATGAATGGAACTGATTTTCATCAGACATTTTCTGCAAAAACAAAAAACCTGCTGTGTGTGAAGGCTCCTTCAAGCTAACCTCCTGAAAATAAAGACCCTGGCCCCCGCATCGCTGGAGGAACATCCCGCTACAGTCCTCTAGAGGCGCCATATCACAATAGTGCTAGGACCCCCTTTTCACTAATATGTAGCCACAAGGAAGCCATTAATGAGCCGTGTGTCCCGCTAATTACAGGGAGTCCGTCTCCAGCAGCCTGACATTTTCCGCAGCAACGCTTCTCAAATTTTCTGTATCTGTGTTCATATTTCTTTTACAAACTAACCCCCCCCCCCCCATTACTGTCACGTGCCGCCAGTGACGTCACCTTCCTCGGTCACATGACAATGACGTACAGGGCCTCTAGTCACCTGAACGAAAATGGACGAGGCGCTGGTTTCTACTGATGGGAAAAACTCCCGGGCGGTGTTGTGTCAGCGCTGCGGCTGCCGGGTGCTCTCTGCCGGGACCGCGACACTGGCCAAGAGAGAGGTCAGAGACTAGACTCAGTAGCCCCGAGCAATGGCATATTTCTTTATTGTGCCGCCCGGAGGCAGTGTGTGTATGGTAACTCACTGGTACAATGCTGTATCTGTGCCACCCACCCACAGTGCCCTTGTCCTGGCTGACACCCATATAGCTTCCTGTAACAAGGTCCCTGGGAGCCCTTTCCACAGCACTGTGCATGTCTACTATCATTCAGAAACTCCGTGTAGTATGCGCCCAGCTTCTAGTTACCCACCTATGCCTGATGCCACCCTAACTACTGGGCAGCATGTCCATTGTCTTGGGGTTATGTTTGACTGTTCAGATGTTTCCTTTAGGCTACAGTCAGACGACCGCAAAGCACAGATCCCGGCCGTGTGCGGTACACGTTTGGCAGAATGCACAGGGCAGAATGCACGTTTTGCAGAAAATTCCTATTCTTGTCCTTATTTTTGCGGGACTGCAGAACGGAAGTATGGTTGAGGACAGCTCACGGTGTGCTGTCCGCATCTTTTGCAGCCCCTTTGAAATCAATGGGTCCGCACCTGTTTCGCAAAATTGCATAACGGATGCGGACCCAGAGATATGGTCGTCTGAATGCACCCTAACGCTCTGAGAACAGATAATGTAGAAGATGGTATCTGCAGTCCTATGTAAAATTACAGATAACATAAGTTAAAGGGGTTTTCTGCGATTTTCATATTGATGGTCTATCCTCCGGATAGGTCATCAGTATGAGATTGGCGGGGGGCGCAGATCAGCTGTTTGCAGAGACCATGATGTTCCAGTGAGCACTGCAACCACCTCGCTGCTTACCAAGCACAGCGCTCTCCATTTGAGACTGGCTGTGCTTGATATTGCAACTTAACACTATTAACTTGGATAGGACTGATGAATCTGACATCACATGGCTTAGGAAGAGACATGAGCGCTCACAGAGTGCCGCAGCCTCTCTTACATAAAAAAAACTATTGGGAGGCACATGGAAGGGGAGATGTCAGAGGGAAATGTAGGGAGGGGGCCTAAGTAGAGTAGAGAGCCTAGGACTATGATACACTTAAATGGGGTTTCATGTAGAGGAAGTTAATACCAGGCACTTACTAATGTATTGTTATTGTCCATATTGCCTCCTTTGCTGGCTGGATTCATTTCTCATCACCTTATACGCTACCTGTATCCAGGGTTTACAGCCACCCTGCACTCCAACAGTGGTGCCCGTGCTTGCCGCTGCTCTGATTCTTACGGTTTCATGTGTTAAAAAACGTTGCTTTCAATCTGCTCTTTATGCCCCTCCCACATGCCACAGATTGGAGCTATGTGCATGAAATTGTGATTATCTGCAGACCTTATGGACACGTGCTGCTTCCTCGATTTCTGTAACCTTACGGCTTGTCCTTTTTCATTTTGCACTTTCAATGTCGAGGAGTGTATGTACCCCAGGATGGTGCCAAATACAACATATCACACACAAACCCTAACAGCTTATATTGCTTTTGGAGATGTGGAGATGAAAAAACAAGAATAAATCAGCACATCATTAAGTACCAAATTAGGTGCTGGGGAGTGGGGTAAGTATAACCTGTATGAGGCGCCCAGGTATTCATCATAGGGGTTGGATAAGCCCTTTAAGGGGTTAAGCTTATTACACTCGCCCACAAAGCGCCTTCACAGTGCTGCGCCTCCCGATTCTCTATCTTCTCTGTCTACCACCCTACCTGTCTACTAACTCTAACATACTTCGTAACTGGAACCTTTGAACTTCCCGTTCCTGCCTCAGAGACTGAATTCTGCACATAAGGCTACTTTCACACTGGCGTTTTGGTTTCCGTTTGTCAGATCCATTCAGGGATCTCAAAAACGGTCCAAAACGGATCAGTTTTGCCGTTAATGCGATCTGAATGGATGAGGATCTGCTCAGAATGCATCAGTTTGGCTCCGTTCCGCCTCCATTCTGCTCTGGAGACAGACACCAAAACGTTGCTTGCAGCGTTTGGGTGTCCGTCTGACGAAACTGAGCCAAATGGGGACGGATCCGTTTTCACTGATACAATCTGGCACAATAGAAAACGGATCCGCCCCCCCTTGACTTTCAATGGTGTTCAAGACAGATCCGTTTTGGCTATGTTACAGATAATACTAGCAGATCCGTTCTGAACGGATGCATGCGGTTGTATTATCTGAACGGATGCTTTTGTGCAGATCCAAGACGCGAGTGTGAAAGTAGCCTAACTCACACGAACAGAAAGTAACAGATCCCAAATGGATTCTGTTCAGGAGAACATTTTTTTAGCAGAGAAAAGTCCTGTTTGCAGGACTTTTCTCTCCGCTATTTTCAACAATTTCTGTGACTGAAGCCCCGAAACTGCTGCAGATTTTACCGGTTTCCTCATAGATTTTACACTCTGGCCAGCAGGGCCCTCACTGATGCTCCAGTTATAAGTCTGGTGCTATGTAATATCTAATGTTGTTTGGACATGTAACCTCTAATTTGTAAAGTGCTGTGAAATAGGCTAGTGCTATATAATAAACTGTACTGAACACAATGCTGGCCATGTGAAGGAACATGGTCACGCTGAGTCCTCCAGAGTGAAAACAGCAGCCACCCTGTGCTCTGATTAAGGGTCCATTCACACGTCCGCAATTCCGTTCCGCATTTTGCGGAACGGAATTGCGGACCCATTAGTTTCAATGGGGACAGACGATGTCCCGGCCGGGTCCGCAATTGCGGATCCGTACTTCCGGGTCCGCAATCGCGTTCCCGAAAAAAATAGAACATGTCCTATTCTTGTCCGCAATTGCGGACAAGAAAAGGCATTTTCTATGAGAGTGCCGGCGATGTGCGGTCCGCAAAATGCGGAACGCACATTGCCGGTTTCCGTGTTTTGCGGATCTGCAAAACACACACGGACGTGTGAATGGACCCTAATATGGGTGGTATTGACAGAAACCCACCTCTCTGTGATGGGACAATCCGTTTTAATGTCATTCCAATTCTATAATATCTGTATTAAGCTTCTATTTACAAAACACTCATTTTGATTCTTTTCCTGCAGCTACTTCTGCCTTCAATGAAGAAGAAATCATCTTTGGCTGACGAGTCAAATCCAGACTGTGAGCTTCTTGTCGAGCATTGGCTTGTGCATGACATGTTTACTTTTGAGAATGTGGGCTTCACCAAGGACGTGGGAAATGTAAAGTTCCTGGTGTGTGCAGACTGCGAAGTGGGACCTATTGGTTGGCACAGTCTGGAGGAGAAGAGTAACTTTTATGTAGCATTGCAGCGAGTCCAGCATGAATAAAGGACATGAGCACCGACCACATAGATAAGCAGCACTAACTGACTTCATGGTGTGATGTGCTACGGCGTGGACCAGCACTGTACCCTAGTGCCATACATGTTTTCTAAATGCTATTAAAGGTCTCAGTTGTTTTCAGTGAAATGTAGAGTCGTATAAGATGTGGTTGTCTTATTTCTCTGGGACTGTCACTGAATATTACATAATAGAGTACATCGATATATAGATTCCTGTATTGTGACAGGGTTGGCACACCAGTTACTGGGGTCATTTTGTTATGTTTAGAATCGAGAGTTGTGAACAACAGTAATTATAAAAAATAGAAGGCAATATACTTACCCTCATAAGCCTGCTCAGCAGTAATCCGTCAAGTTGGTTGCCCGTAGCAGATTTTAAATCCTTGTCACTGTAAACTATTTTCATTTTTCCCTCTGCTTTCCAAAACCCAAAATCTTTCCCCTCATTCTCCACAATAGCACTTACACTGAGATGACCCTCCTCCCATCAGGTAGAGACAGAAAGTATAAATTAGGTCCCCCTCCAACTCCTCCTCAGTTTCTTCCTATGCCTTACAGGTGTGGAGATCATGGCCGCACCAAAGCATTTGCTGCTGTTAATAAAATCTGTGCCTATCGTGTATGGATGGGGGTCTCTGATACTGCACCGGGGGACCCGTGGCATCTTGCTATAGATTCAGGTCTTGTACAGTCGTGTTTTCTAAGAGGCCCTCATCTCCATTCTGAAGCCCGATGTTGTTCCAGGCAGACGGGTGGCACATGGTGACAACATTGAATTCCCTCTGGCCTGTTCAGTCTCT
Organism: Bufotes viridis; assembly: GCA_033119425.1. NCBI lineage: Eukaryota > Metazoa > Chordata > Amphibia > Anura > Bufonidae > Bufotes > Bufotes viridis. The sequence continues at coordinate 223,328,609 of CM065591.1, read as the reverse complement.
CCCCGATAGGTTTGGCTTGGGTGGACAACATCACTAGAGATTGCCTGTTCTAGGAGCAGGCTCGCTTCTGCCGGCATACAGTGTATGCTGTGATTGGCTGTAATTCTGGTGCCAGATTTAAAGAGGACCTTTCACCACTCCTCACTTGCCTGTTTTAACCCCTTAAGGACGAAGGGCGTACATGTACGCCCTTCGTCCGGACTTTAAAGATGGCGCCCGCTCCCGCACGGAGCGGACGCATGAGCTGCGGGTAAACGCTTGATTCATCAAGCTGACACCCGCAGCTCATGTCCGCGACCGTCAGCGATGCCGATCGCGGACATTTAACCCCTCAGATGCCGTGGTCAATCCTGACCACGGCATCTGATCGCGCAAAAACCGAAAGTTTCACTTTCGGTTTTTGCTCCGGCTCCCCTGACGGCCACAAGGGGGAGCCGGAGCATGCATTTAGTAGCCTATAAGAAAGTGGTAAAAAAAAAAAAAAAAGTTTAAAAAATAAAATAAAAAAAATATAAAAATTCAAATCACCCCCCTTTCCCCAAAATAAAATAAATAAAAAAATAAAAAAATTACACATAATGGTGTCGTAATGTGCGAAAACGCCCATACTATAATAATATTAAAAATATTCACCATACGGTAAACATAAAAACGGAAGAAAGCGTCCAAATGGCTAATTCGCCATTTTTGGACGCTTCATTTCCTAAAAAAATGAATAAAAAGTGATCAAAACATCATACGCACCCCATAATGGTATCAATTAAAAGTTCAGATTGCCCCGCAACAAATGAGCCCCTACACTGCTCCGTACGCATAATTACAAAAAAGTTATAGGGGTCAAAACATGGCGACAAAAAAATGAAATAAAAAAATTCCCACTTTTAATTTTTTTTCACTATCAAAACGCAAGAAAAACTATACATATTAGGTATTGCCGGATTCGTACTGACCTGAAGAAAAAAATTAACCAGTCAGTTTTATCGCAAATCGAACGTTGTAATTTAAAAACCCGTAAAACTGTGGTGAAATTGCTTTTTTTTTGCAATTTCACCCCATTTGGAATTTTTTTCCCGTTTCCCACTACATCACATGCAAAAATAAATGGTAGCGTTAAAAAGTACAACTTGTCCCGCAAAAAACAAGCCGTCATATGGCTATGTGAGCGGAAATATAAAAATGTTATGGCTTTTGGAAGGCAGGGAGCACAAAACAAAAACGCAAAAATCCCAAAACCCCCGGTCCTTAAGGGGTTAACAGCTTCATGCATTCCCCGTGTAATAACAATTCTGGAGCATCTATTCTTATGACTCTATGGTGTGCCTTCCTGCTAGAAGTTACTATGAATTGCTAGCAGTCTCCTGTAAGTGTACAGAGGGGTGGTAACAGGTTAGGGGGGGGGGGGGGTACCTGCACAGTCTTAAAATGGTAGCACAGATTGGATAGAGTGTCCGTGCAGGGGACCCCTCCCCAACTGGTTATCACCCCTCTGTACCCTTACTGCAGACTGCTAGCAATTCAGTCATAACTTGTAGTAGAAATAATAAAGGAATGGTACAACATAGAGCCATAAGAGTAAAGGCTCCAGAATGTTATTACATGGGGAATGCATGGAGCTATTTAAACAGCCAAGCCAGGAGTGGTAAAAAGTCCTCTTTGAGGTGGATGTCGCACTATGATCTGAGCTCCGGAGGTAGAAAAATTGTAAATATGTAGTATTTTTACCTGTGCTTTCCCTCTGCAATTATGTCTGAGATAGGAAATGTTATAGAGGAGGTTACATAGATTTTTATGGGGTTTGCTATAAATTGTTTACATTTATTATATATATTCCTTTTCCTTCTGTTTGAATGTGCATTAGAGTGACAAACACAGTTCTTATATATCTAAGTCCCCACCCATAACAAAAAACTATGTAAGAAATGTATGAGGTCCCTTCCCTTAACCCAGGGTTTCTCAACTCCGGTCCTCAGGACCCAACTACCAGTCATGTTTTCGGGATTTCCTTATTATTGAGCAGGTGATATAATTAGTGTCCATGCATCAGGACTTACCACAGGTATTCATTATGTGGGCTATTCCTAAATCCTGACCGGTAGGTGGGTCCCGAGAACCGGAGTTGAGAAACACTGCCTTAACCCCATCCGGACCACGGCCATTTTTCACCTTTCTTACAAACTATTTTTGCAAATCTGCAATGTCACTTTATGTGGTAATAATTTTGGAGTGCTTCTACTTATCCAAGCAATTCTGAGGTTTGTTTCGTTTTTCTTGTGACATAATGTACTTTATGTTAAAGATAACTTTGAGTTGATATGTTTTACCTTTTAAAAAAAAAAAAAAATCCAAAATTTACAGAATGTTTAAAAAATAGTCACTTTCTTCTCAATTCGAATTTCTCTGCTTTTAAGATGGATACTGAGACCTCATAAAGTAGTTAATAATAATATTCAAGGACCAATTCAGTTTTGAAATCACTTTGTGGGACTTACCTAGTAGAAACCACCCATAAATGACTCAATTTTAGAAACTACACCCCTCAAGTTGTTTAAAACTAATTTTACAAAGTTGTTAACCCTTTACATGTTTCACAAGAATTAAAGGAAAATGGAGGTGAAATTTCAAAACTAAACTTTATTTTTTGCAGATTTTACATTTTGATTCCCTGTAAGGCAGCAGGGTTAACAACAAAACAAACTTTAATATTTATTTCCCTGATTCTGCAATTTACAGAAACACCCCATATGTGTTTGTAAATTGCTATATGGGCACATAGCAGCGCCCAGAAGGTATGTTTTGGTTTTTTGAGAGCAGATTTTGGTGGAATGGTCTATAGATGTCATGTCCCATTTCACGGCACACTAAGGCCTACAATAGAAACCCCCAAAAAATAGCACCATTTTGGAAACTATACCTCTCAAGGAATAAGTGGTGTACTGACCACTTTAACCCCCCAGTTATGCCTCCTGCTGAAAGTTAATTAAAAGATCAGGAGAGAAGAGGCAACCGTAATCCTTATTGCCCCATATTGGCCAAGGAGGGTGTGGTTCACATGGTTCAGGAAACTCTCCCTGGCGGATCCCTGGATTCTGCTAGAAAGACAGGATTTATTATTTCAGGGTCCTCTTTTACATTCAGAGATCGGAAAGCTGCATCTGATGGCATAGATAGTGAGAGAAGATTCTTAAGGTCTATGGGCCTTTCAGAGCAGGTTATCAACACCCTTCAGACAAGTAGGAAATAAGTAACATCAGGAATTTACATAAGAACTTGAAAAGCATTTTTGGATTTTATAAAAGTTGAGGTGGATATTGCTTTGCCTTCAAATATCCCTCTGATACTCGAATTCCTACAAGAAGGGCTTAGGGTAGTTTCACACTTGCGTTAAACTTTTCCGGTATTGAGTTCTGTCCTAGGGGCTCAATACCGGAAAAAAATCAGTTTTATCCAAATGCATTCTGAATGGAGAGAAATCCGTTCAGTATGCATCAGGATGTCTTCAGTTCAGTTACTGTACGTTTTTTGGACGAAGAAAATACCGCAGCATGCTGCAGATTTGTCTTCGTCCAAAATCCCGGAACACTGGCCGGAATGCCGGATCCAGTATTAATTTCCATCCGGCATTAAAATTACTGCATCGACAGATTTTAAAAATGTGAAAAAAATAAATACCGGATCCATTTTTCCGGATGACAACCGGAGAAACTGATCCGGTATTGCAATGCATTTGTGAGACGGATCCGCATGCGGATCAATCTACAAATGCTGTCCATTTGCATACAGATTGCCGGATCCGGCAGGCAGTTACGGCAACGAAACTGCCTGCCAGAATCCAGCAACGCAAGTGTGAAAGTACCCGTAAAAAAAATCTTAGACCTGGTACACTGAAGGTGCAGGTGTCTGCTCTGAGCGCTCTTTTTGATGTTAAACTATGTGACCACCCTTGGGATAGAAGATTTATTAAAGCATCCTTCAGGCTAAAGCCTTCAGTTAGAATCAGTACTCTTTCTTGGGACTTAAATATTGTTTTGTCCAGTCTAATGCAAGGGCCCTTTGAGCCAATTGAGTCCATCCCGATTAAGGTTCTTTCTTATAATACGGCCTTCTGCTAGGAATGTTGGGGAAATTTATTCATTATCAGCTTTACCCCCTATACTCGAATTTTAGAACACAGGATTGTCTTCAAACCAGACGTGGTTTTTCTTCCTAAAGTTGTGTTCGATTTTCACAAGTCTCAGGAGATTGTCTTGCCCTTCTTTTGTCAAAACCTTAAAAATATATGAGATATGAGAATATGTGTATGCAGATACTTGGAGGCCACTAGTGAATGGAGAAAGACTTTACGGTTATTTTTCCAGTTTCAGGGACAAAATAGAGGAGAGTAAGGGCTGTTTCACACGAGCGGATGCCATGCGTCACATCCACGGCGTGAATGAGAGCCAAGACCCGCTTTGGACAGCAGAAGCACGAAACATTAACGTAATTGATAATGCTTCATGCCTCTCTATGACTGTTTTACTACAAAAATCACAGTGAGATAAAGTTGTCACTGTGATTTTGTAGTAAAAAGATCACAGAGAGGCACGGAGCATTATTAATCATGTTAATTTTTCATGCTTCTGCTGTCCGCAGTGGGTCTTGGCTCTCATTAACGCCGTAATCCTCCCACTGGCCCCTGGTATTGCCCAAACGGCACAGGTAGGTGAGTGATAGGGCCTCGGGCTACTTTGAGAGTCCTTGGCATGGTGCCCGAGCTTATGACATCCTAGTAGGATATGTCGAACTAACCTCTCAATTTTACATCAGTGTGAGGGTTTAGTATTCCTGCAGAGTGCATCTGCCTTTGCTTTTGTCTGTTTCTGTTAACTGCAGAATCAGGGCAATATATTTTAAGTTTTATTTGGCTGTTAACCCTTGCTTTGTTACTGGAAAAATGGATTCAAACTGAAACCACCGTGTCGCTTGGTGGGCTTAGATTTTAGTGCACCACTTTCTGTGATTTGATAAATGCAGCCATGTTCATCCGCGCACTTAGTATCATATCGCGCAGGATGTTTTATCTAGTTTTTTCTGTGAATTGTTTAACTTGTCTTGAAGGAGTGGCACCTTCATGTGTGAATACGCTCCTATACAGGGGTGAGATTCATGTGCACTAGTGTCCCGCCCATCTAATAGGCGACCTTGATTAAGGTGGTACATATAGGTGTGTGTGTCCCTCCTCCCACCGGTTGCTGAAGCACATGGAGGTAACAAAGGGCAACACACCATATGTGCGGGACTGCGCTCCTGTAGAAAAAATGCGCAACAGCATTAATAGGTTTAGCGTAGTTACCCGCCTGGACTGAGACCACCGTGTCGCTTGGTGGGTGGGCTTAGATGTGTTTTGATCAAAATATGTTGACTAAGTGTCTCAGACGTTATTAGAATGAGGGCTTATTCCACATAATGTTTGCATTTATTTTAGTGCACCATTTTCTGTGATTTGACAAACTGAAAATTAGCCAAAAAATAGCGGTTTTGGCACCGTTTTTATTTCATTTTTTTTACCGTGTTAATCTTCGGGGCTCATTTTTTGCGGGATGAGAGGATAGTCTTATTGGCACTATTTTGGGGGGCATGTGACTTTTTGATAACTTGCTATTACGCGTTTTATTATGTAAGGTGACAAAAAAATTCCTTTTTTTTTTTACCATGTTAATCTAAGTGGTTAGGCCATGGGGTATTTTTATAGGGCAGATTATTACGGACGCGGCGACACATAATTTGTCTACCTTTTTATATATATATATATATATATTTTTTTTTTTTTTGGTTTAAATTTTTTTATTTTATGAAAGTGAATGGTCAGGACTAATAACGAAGGTATACATATTGTCACATTTTTTATAAGTAAAATACGATAATATCATATCAGTCTTAAAATAGCATCAATGAAAAGTGGTTTAAGTTACATATGTAAATACTAAATATGTGTGTATCATCAAATAAATGGTGTAAAAAGCCCTTATGTTGTGAAGAACCGATTTTGATGCATCTGTACAAGGCTTCTTTCAAAGATGGAGCATCCCCCTTAACATTAAGTATGATCTTTATTTGTTAAATAGTATCATTAGGGAAGGCTACATCTCAAGCCTATAAAACTAAATTAAATCAGTTGATGTTTTACCTTTATAATTTTTATCCTAAACTATATAGTATATGGTGGGATTATATACGACATGGATATGTCATTTTAGAAACTACGTATTGAACAGGTCTTATGAGTAGACTATATGTATCTCCAATGAGGGTTCCATTTTCTAAATTATGCATGGGCAGTTTCCAGTATTATATCTCGCCAGGAATCACCGTTAGGTCATCTCTAGGTTGACTTCTTCATCGCATGTATATGATATTACTATCTAATTTCCTAGGCAAGTATGGAATCTATGTAACTATAAGCATTTGTGTATGATATCTAATGCTATAGCATACAATAGGTTCATAATTACTACCCTCGCTGCCTGACCGAACTGGGGGGGAGAAAATTAACTGGGGGAAACATGGAGAGGAAAAAGGAAATGGGGAGAGAGGGAAAGAATAGAAAAGAGTATCTCACATCCAAAACATAATGTGATCTTCAATGTCAATAATTGACTCAGTCCATATCGTTCCATCATCGTGTTAATTTATCAAATTTATCTGAAGCAATAAAATCATTCCATCTGCTCCAGATGCGTGTATACATCCTATTATTACCTGCAATTGACCATTTAGTACTCTCGAACTTATTCAAAACTTCAACCTCCTTGACCCATTCCAATGGGGAAGGGACAATATCAGAATGCCAATATCTTGGTATCAACCCTTTGGGGGCTACTAACAAAAACGGGAACAATTTCCCCTTTAACTGTATGTTGAATGTTTTATACATATTAAACAGAAAAAGTTCTCTGTCCAGTTTTACCTGACACGTGTATATGCTTGATATTACCTCAAAGTACCACTTCCAGATTGGAACTATCTTTTCACATTCTATCCAAATGTGTAAGAATGTGCCTGCTTGTTTACTGCATCTCCAACATTTGTCAGGTATTTCCGGTCTCATTTTGTTCAGAGTAGCCGGGGTTCTATACCATCTTGATAAGAGCTTGTAGTGAACTTCTTGCAGTTTAATAGAGGTCACTCTAGGTATAGCATTCCTCAGAATGGTCTCTTTCTCATGATCATTAAATGGTTTTTGAAGTTTTTTTTCCCAGCTGAGTAGGTATTTGGGTACATCTGAGTTATCCGTCAACTCTGAACAAATACATGAGATTTGGTGTTCTATGTGTTTGTTGTTTAGAACTGAGTCGAACAATATATTGGTTCGCCTGGAAACATGAGGCGTTAAGTTTACTTTTTCTAAAACTTCCCGTATAATTTGAAATTCTTCATTACTAATAGTCCGGAGATTATTATTGAATACGAATGTATCATATGTTAAAGGAGGTACTCCTCTTTCAATGTTCGTGATAGATAGCGGTGAAATGTGGAAATCTGATATTAATTTCGCCCTAATCGAGGTATGTTTTTTGGGTGTCAGGGTATAAAGAGGTAAATTTTTAAGATTAGGAGGGTGGTACTTTTTAGCTTTATTAGTCTTATACCACACTTTAAGGGACATCTTGGAATAATAATTGATAATGCCTCTAAGAGGGATGTTATTCTCTTCCGTCCTCCATATGGAACAATTAAGCAGGGTTTTGTTTATGTCCTTCTCCATCTCCACCCATTTCTTGCGAGTGGGTTTGATCGATTCTTCCAAGATCCTGGACAAATGAGCCGTTTTTCAATAATTTTCAATTATAGGTAGGCCTAGACCTCCTTTGGATTTCGGTCTGCTTAATGTTACAGAGGCGATTCTATTGCTGCCTTTGTTCCATATGAAAGAGGATATAACTTTAACGTTTTGAAAACGCTATTTGGAATGGCTATAGGTAAGGCTTGTATGGGGTACAATAATTTGGGCAGAATGATCATTTTATACAGGGGTGGGAAGTTTAGTTTAAATAAATTATCTTTGTTTACACTAATGTTGATGCCCAGATATTTAAAATCCGAATAACAGGGCTTTAATGCGTTCAATTTTTTAATCTTTGATCACATTGTTTTGGACGTATTGACCCTAAAGATTATCGATTTTGTCATGTTGACTTTAAAGTTTTGGAATTTCTGGTATAGTTCTAATTCTTTGAGGAGTTCAGGGACGGAGTGTAACGGGTCTGTTAATAAGAAAAGGACGTCGTCTGCATAAGCTGCGACTTTATGAGACGTTTTTTGTGTCTCGATTCCCTTTATTGCATTGTTCTGTCTGATACTTGATAGAAGGGGTTCAATTGACAATACAAACAGGAGGGGGGAAAGCGGGCATCCCTGCCTCGTCCTGTCTGAAATATTAAAGGGGTCCGATTTCGTACCATTTACCCTGACCGATGCTGAGGGAATGGTGTATAAAGCTATTTTATCAATTATTGCTCTAGGAAAGCCAAAGCTACACAGACAGGCTCGCAAAAAATTCCAGCCGGTCAAACGCCTTTTCAGCGTCCGTAGATATAAAAACCGTGCGAAGATTCCTGTCTTTGCCCAGTTCAATAGCATTCAAAGCTCTGTATATATTGTCCTTGGTCTCCCTAGATGGCACAAACCCGACCTGGTCTAAATTAATAATTTCGGGAAGTATATGTTTAATTCTGTTAGCAATTATTTTGGAATATATTTTAATATCGTTATTTAGCAACGAGATAGGTCTATAATTCTCGCAATATGTGGGATCTTTACCCTCTTTTTGTATTACTGTAATATTAGCTCGTAATGTTTCAGGTCTGAATTGGGCCTCATTTCCAATGGCATTTAAATATTTGGTAAGAACCAGGGACAGGGTTGGAGTAAATTTCTTATAATATATGATGGAGAAACCATCTGGGCCTGGGGATTTCCCGGAAGGTAAATCTTTTATAGCCTCCTCCGTCTTTTTTTCAGTTATTGGGTTAGATAAGGACTCCTGTTGTTCTCTTGATATTTTAGGTAAGTTGATTTTATTTAAATAGTTCATTATATCTAAATCTGTAGGGGGAGTTCCCTGTGTGTGTTCTTTTAGGTTGTAGAGTTTTCCATAGTAATTCCTAAAATGGTTTGCTATTTTTTCCGGGGCTTGTTCGATATCACCATTCACTGACCTTATCTTGTATATATTAGTCTTGGAAAGTTGTTTTCTAACTAAGCCCGCTAATCTTTTGCCGCATTTGTTGGCGTAAAGGCGTAAAGGTGGTCTTTAAATTTGTGTCTATATAGAAATTTCTCATAAATTTTGTCATGCAATTCCTTCAGGTTAGACCGTAAAATAATTAATTCTCTACCTATTTCTTTTGTCAGAGATTGTTTGTGTTTAAGTTGAAGCTTATTTATTTTATCAATATAGATCTGTTTTTCAATATAGTTCGCATCTACTTTTTGGGATAAAAGGGAATCATTCAATTTCCAATTATATGTGAGGTTTGAAGCAGCAGTTAATTCAATTTGTATCCTGAGTGGGGTATGGTCCGAGAAATTAGTCTTCCTCTATCTATTGAAAACAATCTAACTGTTAAGACTAATCAGTGGTATTGTTATATACAATTCACTTTAAATTGGTAGTAAAGACAATAAAGAGATAACAGTCTAAACCCAATATCTTCTTGTATAAGCTCCCTAACATAATCTATAATTAGAGAGTGGCAATGCTATATGATTAAGTTCTCGGTTCCCTGGGAGTAAAACTTGTGAAGTCCTCTCCCCCAGAGGGAGCGAGAAAATAAGATGTACAACATTCTCACCTTGGACATATAAATACTTTAGTGTGTAGAAAACTGGTGTTGGAATAAACCATTTTTTCTTTTAACATTGTCACATGGTAATTGAAGCAGGACAGGTATGGACTCCTGTTGTTCCCATCATTCCAGTGCCTAGTACAAAAAATAATAATGAGAGACAAAAACCATATCAACAATGAAACATAACTGAACATAACATGCGATCCAATCTCTCTTCGGCAGCAATGTCATATGGACCCGTTGTAGTAATAAGGCATGTCATACAAACTGTCCATGTGTCCTTGAACCTGCTTCAAAGAAGAAAAGTAATGGTTAAACTAGAACAAAGAGTCGAAGGCCCTATTCAAGTCAGTCCACTATTGGGGTACGTTGACTCTTGCTCGGTGTTTTCGGCCAGTGCCCTTCCGCTGAACGGGTTCTTTTGTGCTGGGTAGGTGTAACAGTTACCCATGTTGATTCTCTTCTTGGGAGAGGAGGAAGGGCATCGTCAAACTCTTCTTGATTAATCCAATCCCCTATGACAGTTCCAGGTAGTTCCAATTTGCGTAGAATTGGAGGCGTGTCTTCTGGTGAGTGGATCACTTGTATTTTTCCATGTAGGGAAAAAAGGAGGCCAAAGGGGAAAAGCCACCTGTATTTTATGTTTCTTTTCTGAAGCTCTCTGGTTATAGGTTGCAGAGCAGTTCTGGCTCTTAAAGTAAGTCTTGACAGGTCTTGATATAAATAGACGTCACTGCCCTCCCACTCGATCTTTTTGGCAATCCTCGCTTTTCTAAGTATCTCTTCCTTTATTTTAAAGCTCTGTATGTAGCACAGGATATCTCTAGGTTGCTCAGATTGGACATTCTTGGGTCTATAGACCCTGTGCGACCTTTCTATGTGTAGGTCAGTGGTCTCATCTTGTAAAAGTTAGGCCTCATGCACACGGCGGTTGTTTGGGTCCGCGTCCGAGCCGCATATTTCGCGGCTCGGCCGCGGACCCATTCATTTCAATGGGGCCGCAAAAGATGCGGACAGCACTCCGTGTGCTGTCCGCATCCGTTGCTCCGTTCCGTGCCCCCGCAAAAAAATAGAGCATGTCCTATTCTTGTCCGTTATGCGGACAAGAATAGGCATCTCTATAATGGGCCGCGTTCCGTTCCGCAAATTGCGGAACGGAACGCGGAGCAGCTTCCGTGTTTTGCGGATCCGCGGTTTGCGGACCGCAAAACACCCACGGCCGTGTGCATGAGGCCTTAGTTCAATAATTGCGTTAGCGTATCATGTATATCTTTATCTTGAACAGACTCAGGAATACCTTTTACTCTGATGTTGTTCCTTCTGGATCTATTCTCAAGATCATCAAGGTGCATCTTGAGCCTATAGAACTCCTGCTTTTGGTGTTGTACTATATTTTCAAGCTGTGATGAATGGCTCACAATTTGGTTTGTGGTGTCTTCAATTTCATCAATTTTGGAAGCAAGCTGTCTTATTTCCGTTTTAATATTTGAAAGTTCACTCTTGATGTTCTCAGTGAAATCTTTAAATAACCCTTTTATACATTCAGTTGTGGGTAGGGCTTTGAAATAATTCTTCATATTGGCCAAATTGTTTGGGCTAGCTTCTTCATCAGAATCAGAGCCACTAGTAATTGCTGTGTGATGTCTAAAGGTTTGCTTTCCGGCTCCTTGTGGCTTCTTTGGAGTCTTCGTGTGTCTGGGAGTCTGCGTTAGGTTTGCTTTTCCCCATGGCTTTGACGTTATGTTTATGACATTGGGTTTATTTTAAGGCTGTGGTTTTAAATTATCATGGAGGTAATACTTTACTTAGAGCTGAAGCATATGTTTGGTGCCTGGTTAGTATTGCTGTACTATGAATGAGACAGATTGAATATGAGTTCAGAGTCCGCTTCTAAATTACTCGGTCCCAATGAGGGTGCTTGCAGTTCAGGATTATAAGTAAAGAGCAGATAAAAAGCTAGTGGCAAAGCTTTAGTAGTCTGCACCTTATGGTGCGCTAATTGCTGTTGCTATAATTACATACGTGTGAGGATTGTCACTTCTGCTTAATCAATCCTTGTCTTAGTATTCCTCCTAAAGATCTATAAACTTTTATAAAGACTTTATAAACCTACAGAGGTCAATTTAGAGATTTGATAGGTTTGGTATAATAGTCTATAGGAATCAAGCTGTGTTAGCGTATGTACATAAGCAGTCCGTGGTGTTCTGCTCCTTGTAGTTCGCCAGGTGTTATTGCTTCTATACACTGCATAGAGGTATTAGCGCCGCTGTTAATATGATGCTTGTATCTGTATTAACTCTGCGGGTCCTTCAGAGTATGTTTAACCCTGTAGTGGTTCGTTCAGAGATCTAGCAGGGGAGACTATGTATACTAATTTGCGCCAAATAATGTGCGCATGCAGAGTTGTATCTTTAGCAGTCCGGGTTAAGCCTATTGCCCCACTTATTCGGGGTACTCTAGAGTCTGTATGTATTATCTAGCAGGCTATTGTCCTACCTCTGAAAGGATAACTGTCACATTTAGACCCTAATTTCAGTTTTCATATATGTAGTTACTAATATGATAATATTCTTGAATCAATAACTATTAGACTTACTTACCCCTTATTTAATAAGATTCAGCCCTTAGCAACCAGTCTGCATAAAACTGCAATTTCACTATTCTGTTAAGATGGCCACCCTAAGCCCTGAGGCTAATCCATAGGACATCTGCAGTGAAGTTAGTGAAGACCAGCTCTGTATAGGGGGGTCTTGCAGTTAAATTTCCAGGTCTGGCTGAAGCCTATAGTCCTTCTATAAGCTCTCCTCTTATCAGATAAGGCTTTCATTTATACACTGAGCAACCGGCATATCTCCCTGGGCTCTACATTCTCCAGCACTGCTAAGGGAGTGTCTGCCAAGCACAGGCATGTGGAGAAGTTCACACACACAGCCCAGCACTGTTATCTCCTGTCAGGAAGAACCTGGCTTTTTATACATTCCCTTACAATGTTGACTCACTATCAGTTCCCAGTGCACGCAGCGTGCTCCGTCCTCTATCTGGTAGACGTCCTCTATCTGGTAGACGGAAGAAGCATAGCAACCTGATTTTATCTCAGGTAAATATAGCCAATACTGGGGACTTTTAGGTGGCTTTTAGGGGTTATTTATTAAACAATCAGAAATTAAAACAGGGCCAACAAGGTAATATTAATCACCAAAATCCAATAGTAAAAAAAATAAAAATTTGACAGTTATACTTGAAGCTCGTGTGGTGTGCGGACGTCTTCCGGAGCCTGCAGAAGAGTTCCCTAAGCCGCCTGGAATCACCGTACTTTAGGCCGCGGTCCGGGTGCTATGTTAGGCCGCAACTGCAAACGCTCTCTGGCACCAGTCTCAGGATCAGTAACTTCACTGCATTATGCGAGCCGATGGTCGGATGATACCTGGTGTCCTCCGGTTCCCAAGTGGATTTGATTCTCCCCTTCTGGAGCCGCTTTAATGCACTATGCCGCCCGTTCCCGGGCAGGCAAACTCGCGCCTTCCGGCTGGTGTAGGCTGCCACTAGATTCTTCTTAAATCGCGAATAATCTGCTGCAATAAAGATGTTATTCTGTGCCTTGCCTTGTATATCTTCCTCTGTGTAATGTTAAAAAACACTTTTGGGTCTGATTAACAGCTGGATTTAGTAGAATTAGTTTCCAGCAAGAAGGAGCTACAGGACTTTGCTTCCTCACGCTGCGGCAGTTAGCTCCGCCCCCCTTTTTATATTATTTTAGTTTTACAAGCTATAATTTTTTTAATTTCCCTTTTTTTTGGGGTGTCTCAAGTCTGAGAACCATAGTTTTTATCAGATTGTCAGTGGCTACATGGAAAAGGGGATAATAAATTTAGTACTCCATGGAAGTGTGGTATTCCCTGAAGCAACCAATAACGCAGAGGACCGGATGATCGGGACACGTGTCACACTGAGTGGTGGTGTCCTTCCGTATCCCCCTCCTGTGACACACACTGCATTTTTTGGGGGTTTGTCCCTTCTTTCCAGTATGGGGGACCACACCTGGAAAGTGTTGGCCAGAGACGATCCGGGCGCCTCCAGTTCCCGAGGTACTCCGGCCTGCTCTTTCCGGGTCAGAAAAGATCAGGTCCTTGAAGACTGCCTCGTAGAACTGAAGGAATTTCCCTGTGTTGCCAGCGCTCCGGAACAGTACAAAAGAGTTGTACATGGCAACCTGTACCAAGTAGACCACAACTTTTTTGTACCATGTCCGGGTTTTGCGCATGGCATTATATGGCTTGAGGACTTGATCAGAGAGATCAACTCCTCCCATATACTGATTGTAGTCGACGATACAATCGTGCTTAAGGACTGTTGCCGTGGCACCTCGCACAGGGACAGAGTAGATGCCTGTACCGTGAATTGTGGTCAGTACAAGGACATCCCTCTTGTCCTTATATCTGACCAGCAACAGGTTTTCACTGGTAAGGGCACGGGTCTCACCCCTGGGGATAGGTACCTGGAGGGGTAGGTAGGGAGGCCGCGCTGATTTTTCCGCACGGTCCCACAAGCGGACGTGGATCTGGTGGCGAGGGACTGAAACAAGGGAATGCTAGTATAAAAGTTATCCACATACAGGTGGTGACCCTTATCTAGAAGTGGGTGCATAAGGTCCCACACAAGTTTCCCGCTAATACCCAGAGTGGGGGGACATTCTGGGGGTTCAATACGGGAATCTCGTCCCTCGTATACACAAAACTTGTAAGTGTACCCTGAGGTACTCTCACAAAGTTTGTACAGCTTCACGCCATACCTCGCCCTCTTTGAGGCAACATGCTGGCGGAAAATGAGTCTCCCCTTGAAAGCAATGAGAGACTCATTAACCACGACCTCCCTTCCAGGTACATAGACCTCCACGAAAGTGGCCCCAAAGTGATCGATGACCGGCCTGATTTTGTACAGGCGGTCATAGGCAGGATCACCTTGGGGGGGGACATGCTGCATTATCTGCATAATGCAGGCATTTCCGGATGGCCTCAAACCGGGACCGTGTCATGGCCGTACTGTAAAGTGGGGTCTAGTAGAGGACGTCCCCACTCCAGTCCAGCCTGGCACTGGGTTTCTTGACTAGGCCCATATGCAGCACGAGGCTCCAAGGGGTCACTGAAATAAAGACTGAAATAGTCAAATTCAGTGAAGCCCACTGTGGGAATCTGAATTCCTGGTTCACCAACAAAATCAGGAATCGCGGGCTAAAATTCTCTGGGGTACACCATCCAAGTTCACCGGTTTGGGGCTCAGGTGAACTTATTTGGTGGGCCGGAAAACTAGTACGAGCCCCAGAGCTGCTCGTACTAGGGTGGGCCACAGGGTCCCTAGCATGGCGGTCCCTTTGCTCCACCTGGCAGCGTCTCCGCCATAGGGGAGTGTGTGTGCGTGCGTGTAAACCTTTATTCACTGTGTGTGGGGGCACGGGTGTTCCTGACTTTTCCCTAAAGCTAACAGGGGAAATAACTTACAAAAAAAAAAGCCCAAAAATGTAAAGGGTTAAAAAAAAATTCAAACTCGCTGATCAGCCGTCTGGAGCTGATCAGCGGTGGGGTGGGCGATGTGCTAACAGTGCCGGCCACTGTCAGCGGACACAAAAAAAATAAAAATAAAACACTTGCGTCCCAAAAAAAGGTGGGGCGGGGGACAAGGGGGCAAGCTGCAGCACACCTGGGGGGGGGGGTCTAGGGGCACACAGCTGAGCTGTGGACCCCAGACACCCTAAGACGGTGATGCAATACACTAAAAAAAAAGTTAACTCTAAACTATCCCTAACTATCCCTGCCTGAACTAAACCTTGCCCTTAGCTGTCCCTAACCTACCTGATAGTGCCAGATGGCACTCTGGATGGGCACAGGACGGTGCTGGGGGGGTGAAGGCTGGGGTGCTGGGCTCTCTGGATCTGCAGCAGGCTCTTCTCTCCTCGCTCCTCCGACACAAAATGGAGGAGGAGGAGAAGAGCAGGGGGAGTTAATCCCCGCCCGCCCGTGCAGCCAATAGGAATCGATCCTGTGATCCTGTCACCATCACCTCACAGGATCGAAGGATGGTGATTGGTGGTGTGTTATCACACCATTGAGCACCATCCTATTCTGGGTCACCAGGGACCCGAGTAACCCAGTGATCAGAAGTAGTCAGGACGTACCGTTACGTCCTGTGTCCTTAAGTACCAGGACACCAGGGCGTACTGATACGTCCTGTGTAGTGTTGAGTGAACAGTTCGAGCATAGTTCGGGTTCGTATCGAATTTTGGGGTGTCCGAGACACGGACCCGAACATTTTCAAAAAAGTTCGGGTTCGGGTTCGTTGTTCGGCGATTACTTCCCGCTTTCTGAAGGGCTGCACAGCAGCCAATCAGCTAGCGTTTTACTTCTTGCTCTAAGAGCTCATCACAGCCATGCCTACTAATGGCATGGCTGTGATTGGCCAAGTGCAGCATGTGACCCAGCCTCTATTTAAGCTGGAGTCACGTAGCGCCGCACGTCACACTGCTCTAATTAGTGTAGGGAGAGGATGCAGCTTCTGTGAGGGCGAGATTAGGCAGGGAAAAGTCAGCAACAGCACCTAATGAACGGATCGATCTACAGCTGTGAATGATTGAACTTCTGCTAGTTACTTGCTCACTGGTTTTTAGGCTGCACAGAGAGTTTTTCTGTCACTTATTTTCTGGGGTGATCGGCGGCCATTTTGTGACTTGTGGTGCACCAGAACAAGCTGCCACCAAGTCCATCAATCCATCAATCCTAGTTTTTTTTTGCTATATCCTACATCAGGGGCTTGGCTTTGCTAATTGTCACCCCTAGAAACTCAGGATAGCAATTTCTATATTTTATTAAGGGTTAAATACAATTGCCCAAATACCAATCCCTAAATCTGGTGTTCCAGCTTTGGCTAGCCAAGTATAATACTGTCTGGCAAAGGATAGATTATGTTCTGGGGTGAAATTCAATTGCCAAAATAGCAATACTCTGAATCTGGTGTCCCAGCTGTTGCAGGCCAAGTTTCATAGTGTCCGCAAAAACATATATTTTATTCTGGGCTGAAATTCAATTGCCAAAATAGCAATACCATAAATCAGTGGTTTCAGCTGTGGCTGGCCAAGATTCATAGTGTCCGCAAAATCATATATTTTGTTGTGGGGTGAAATTCAATTGCCAAAATAGCAATACCCTGAATCTGGTGTCCCAGCTGTTGCAGGCCAAGTTTCATAGTGTCCGCAAAAACATATATTTTGTTCTGGGGTGAAATTCAATTGCCAAAATAGCAATGCCATAAATCAGTGGTTTCAGCTGTGGCTGGCCAAGATTCATAGTGTCCGCAAAAACATATATTTTGTTGTGGGGTGAAATTCAATTGCCAAAGTAGCAATACTCTGAATCTGGTGTCCCAGCTGTTGCAGGCCAAGTTTCATAGTGTCCGCAAAAACATATATTTTGTTGTGGGGTGAAATTCAATTGCCAAAATAGCAATACCCTGAATCTCGTGTCCCAACTGTTGCAGGCCAAGTTTCATAGTGTCCGCAAAAACATATATTTTGTTGTGGGGTGAAATTCAATTGCCAAAATAGCAATATCATAAATCAGTGGTTTCAGCTGTGGCTGGCCAAGTTTCATAGTGTCCGCAAAAACATATATTTTGTTATGGGATGAAATTCAATTGCCAAAATAGCAATACCATAAATCAGTGGTTTCAGCTGTGGCTGGCCAAGATTCATAGTGTCCGTAAAAACATATATTTTGTTGTGGGGTGAAATTCAATTGCCAAAATAGCAATACCCTGAATCTGGTGTCCCAGCTGTTGCAGGCCAAGTTTCATAGTGTCCGTAAAAACATATATTTTGTTCTGGGGCGAAATTCAATTCCAAAATAGCAATACCCTGAATCTGGTCTCCCAGCTGTTGCCGGCCAAGTTTCATAGTGTCCGCAAAAAAATATATTTTGTTGTGGGGTAAAATTCAATTGCCAAAATAGCAATACCATAAATCTGGTGTCACAGCTGTGGATGGCAAAGTATAATAGTGTCTGCCAAAACATATATTTTGTTCTGGGGTGAAATTCAATTGCCAAAATAGCAATACCATAAATCAGTGGTTTCAGCTGTGGCACCTGGTGTCCTCCGGTTCCCAAGTGGATTTGATTCTCCCCTTCTGGAGCCGCTTTAATGCACTATGCCGCCCGTTCCCGGGCAGGCAAACTCGCGCCTTCCGGCTGGTGTAGGCTGCCACTAGATTCTTCTTAAATCGCGAATAATCTGCTGCAATAAAGATGTTATTCTGTGCCTTGCCTTGTATATCTTCCTCTGTGTAATGTTAAAAACACTTTTGGGTCTGATTAACAGCTGGATTTAGTAGAATTAGTTTCCAGCAAGAAGGAGCTACAGGACTTTGCTTCCTCACGCTACGGCAGTTAGCTCCGCCCCTTTTTATATTATTTTAGTTTTACAAGCTATCATTTTTAATTTCTTTTTTTTTGGGGTGTCTCAAGTCTGAGAACCATAGTTTTTATCAGATTGTCAGTGGCTACATGGAAAGGGGATAATAAATTTAGTACTCCATGGAAGTGTGGTATTCCCTGAAGCAACCAATAACGCAGAGGACCGGATGATCGGGACACGTGTCACACTGAGTGGTGGTGTCCTTCCGTATCCCCCTCCTGTGACACACACTGCATTTTTTGGGGTTTGTCCCTTCTTTCCAGTATGGGGACCACACCTGGAAAGTGTTGGCCAGAGACGATCCGGGCGCCTCCAGTTCCCGAGGTACTCCGGCCTGCTCTTTCCGGGTCAGAAAAGATCAGGTCCTTGAGGACTGCCTCATAGAACTGAAGGAATTTCCCTGTGTTGCCAGCGCTCCGGAACAGTACAAAAGAGTTGTACATGGCAACCTGTACCAAGTAGACCACAACTTTTTTGTACCATGTCCGGGTTTTGCGCATGGCATTATATGGCTTGAGGACTTGATCAGAGAGATCAACTCCTCCCATATACTGATTGTAGTCGACGATACAATCGGGCTTGAGGACTGTTGCCGTGGCACCTCGCACAGGGACAGAGTAGATGCCTGTTACCGTGAATTGTGGTCAGTACAAGGACATCCCTCTTGTCCTTATATCTGACCAGCAACAGGTTTTCACTGGTAAGGGCACGGGTCTCACCCCTGGGGATAGGTACCTGGAGGGGTAGGTAGGGAGGCCGCGCTGATTTTTCCGCACGGTCCCACAAGCGGACGTGGATCTGGTGGCGAGGGACTGAAACAAGGGAATGCTAGTATAAAAGTTATCCACATACAGGTGGTAACCCTTATCTAGCAGTGGGTGCATAAGGTCCCACACAAGTTTCCCGCTAATACCCAGAGTGGGGGACATTCTGGGGGTTCAATACGGGAATCTCGTCCCTCGTATACACAAAACTTGTAAGTGTACCCTGAGGTACTCTCACAAAGTTTGTACAGCTTCACGCCATACCTCGCCCGCTTTGAGGGAACATGCTGGCGGAAAATGAGTCTCCCTTGAAAGCAATGAGAGACTCATCAACCACGACCTCCCTTCCAGGTACATAGACCTCCACGAATGTGGCCCCAAAGTGATCGATGACCGGCCTGATTTTGTACAGGCGGTCATAGGCAGGATCACCTTGGGGGGACATGCTGCATTATCTGCATAATGCAGGCATTTCCGGATGGCCTCAAACCGGGACCGTGTCATGGCCGTACTGTAAAGTGGGGTCTAGTAGAGGACGTCCCCACTCCAGTCCAGCCTGGCACTGGGTTTCTTGACTAGGCCCATATGCAGCACGAGGCTCCAAGGGGTCACTGAAATAAAGACTGAAATAGTCAAATTCAGTGAAGCCCACTGTGGGAATCTGAATTCCTGGTTCACCAACAAAATCAGGAATCGCGGGCTAAAATTCTCTGGGGTACACCATCCAAGTTCACCGGTTTGGGGCTCAGGTGAACTTATTTGGTGGGCCGGAAAACTAGTACGAGCCCCAGAGCTGCTCGTACTAGGGTGGGCCACAGGGTCCCTAGCATGGCGGTCCCTTTGCTCCACCTGGCAGCGTCTCGCCATAGGGGAGTGTGTGTGCGTGCGTGTAAACCTTTATTCACTGTGTGTGTGGGGCACGGGTGTTCCTGACTTTTCCCTAAAGCTAACAGGGGAAATAACTTACAAAAAAAAAGCCCAAAAATGTAAAGGGTTAAAAAAATTCAAACTCGCTGATCAGCCGTCTGGAGCTGATCAGCGGTGGGGTGAGGCGATGTGCTAACAGTGCCGGCCACTGTCAGCGGACACAAAAATAAAAATAAAACACTTGCGCCCCAAAAAGGTGGAGGCGGGGGACAAGGGGCAAGCTGCAGCACACCTGGGGCGGGGTCTAGGGGCACACAGCTGAGCTGTGGACCCCAGACACCCTAAGACGGTGATGCAATACACTAAAAAAAAGTTAACTCTAAACTATCCCTAACTATCCCTGCCTGAACTAAACCTTGCCCTTAGCTGTCCCTAACCTACCTGATAGTGCCAGATGGCACTCTGGATGGGCACAGGACGGTGCTGGGGGGGTGAAGGCTGGGGTGCTGGGCTCTCTGGATCTGCAGCAGGCTCTTCTCTCCTCGCTCCTCCGACACAAAATGGAGGAGGAGGAGAAGCAGGGGAGTTAATCCCGCCCGCCCGTGCAGCCAATAGGAATCGATCCTGTGATCCTGTCACCATCACCTCACAGGATCGAAGGATGGTGATTGGTGGTGTGTTATCACACCATTGAGCACCATCCTATTCTGGGTCACCAGGGACCCGAGTAACCCAGTGATCAGAAGTAGTCAGGACGTACCGTTACGTCCTGTGTCCTTAAGTACCAGGACACCAGGGCGTACTGATACGTCCTGTGTAGTGTTGAGTGAACAGTTCGAGCATAGTTCGGGTTCGTATCGAATTTTGGGGTGTCCGAGACACGGACCCGAACATTTTCAAAAAAGTTCGGGTTCGGGTTCGTTGTTCGGCGATTACTTCCCGCTTTCTGAAGGGCTGCACAGCAGCCAATCAGCTAGCGTTTTACTTCTTGCCCTAAGAGCCCATCACAGCCATGCCTACTAATGGCATGGCTGTGATTGGCCAAGTGCAGCATGTGACCCAGCCTCTATTTAAGCTGGAGTCACGTAGCGCCGCACGTCACACTGCTCTAATTAGTGTAGGGAGAGGATGCAGCTTCTGTGAGGGCGAGATTAGGCAGGGAAAAGTCAGCAACAGCACCTAATGAACGGATCGATCTACAGCTGTGAATGATTGAACTTCTGCTAGTTACTTGCTCACTGGTTTTTAGGCTGCACAGAGAGTTTTTCTGTCACTTATTTTCTGGGGTGATCGACGGCCATTTTGTGACTTGTGGTGCACCAGAACAAGCTGCCACCAAGTCCATCAATCCATCAATCCTAGTTTTTTTTGCTATATCCTACATCAGGGGCTTGGCTTTGCTAATTGTCACCCCTAGAAACTCAGGATAGCAATTTCTATATTTTATTAAGGGGTTAAATACAATTGCCCAAATACCAATCCCTAAATCTGGTGTTCCAGCTTTGGCTAGCCAAGTATAATACTGTCTGGCAAAGGATAGATTATGTTCTGGGGTGAAATTCAATTGCCAAAATAGCAATACTCTGAATCTGGTGTCCCAGCTGTTGCAGGCCAAGTTTCATAGTGTCCGCAAAAACATATATTTTATTCTGGGCTGAAATTCAATTGCCAAAATAGCAATACCATAAATCAGTGGTTTCAGCTGTGGCTGGCCAAGATTCATAGTGTCCGCAAAATCATATATTTTGTTGTGGGGTGAAATTCAATTGCCAAAATAGCAATACCCTGAATCTGGTGTCCCAGCTGTTGCAGGCCAAGTTTCATAGTGTCCGTAAAAACATATATTTTGTTCTGGGGTGAAATTCAATTGCCAAAATAGCAATGCCATAAATCAGTGGTTTCAGCTGTGGCTGGCCAAGATTCATAGTGTCCGCAAAAACATATATTTTGTTGTGGGGTGAAATTCAATTGCCAAAGTAGCAATACCCTGAATCTGGTGTCCCAGCTGTTGCAGGCCAAGTTTCATAGTGTCCGTAAAAACATATATTTTGTTGTGGGGTGAAATTCAATTGCCAAAATAGCAATACCCTGAATCTCGTGTCCCAACTGTTGCAGGCCAAGTTTCATAGTGTCCGCAAAAACATATATTTTGTTGTGGGGTGAAATTCAATTGCCAAAATAGCAATATCATAAATCAGTGGTTTCAGCTGTGGCTGGCCAAGTTTCATAGTGTCCGCAAAAACATATATTTTGTTATGGGATGAAATTCAATTGCCAAAATAGCAATACCATAAATCAGTGGTTTCAGCTGTGGCTGGCCAAGATTCATAGTGTCCGTAAAAACATATATTTTGTTGTGGGGTGAAATTCAATTGCCAAAATAGCAATACCCTGAATCTGGTGTCCCAGCTGTTGCAGGCCAAGTTTCATAGTGTCCGTAAAAACATATATTTTGTTCTGGGGCGAAATTCAATTCCAAAATAGCAATACCCTGAATCTGGTCTCCCAGCTGTTGCCGGCCAAGTTTCATAGTGTCCGCAAAAAAATATATTTTGTTGTGGGGTAAAATTCAATTGCCAAAATAGCAATACCATAAATCTGGTGTCACAGCTGTGGATGGCAAAGTATAATAGTGTCTGCCAAAACATATATTTTGTTCTGGGGTGAAATTCAATTGCCAAAATAGCAATACCATAAATCAGTGGTTTCAGCTGTGGCTGGCCAAGATTCATAGTGTCCGCAAAAACATATATTTTGTTGTGGGGTGAAATTCAATTGCCAAAATAGAAATACCCTGAATCTGGTGTCCCAGCTGTTGCAGGCCAAGTTTCATAGTGTCCGCAAAAACATATATTTTGTTGTGGGGTGAAATTCAATTGCCAAAATAGCAATACCATAAATCAGTGGTTTCAGCTGTGGCTGGCCAAGTTTCATAGTGTCCGCGAAAACATATATTTTGTTCTGGGGTGAAATTCAATTGCCAAAATAGCAATACCTTAAATCTGGTGTCACAGCTATGGATGGCAAAGTATAATAGTGTCTGCCAAAACATATATTTTGTTCTGGGGTGAAATTCAATTGCCAAAATAGCAATACCATAAATCAGTGGTTTCAGTTGTGGCTGGCAAAGTTTCATAGTGTCCGTAAAAACATATATTTTGTTCTGGGGTGAAATTCAATTGCCAAAATAGCAATACCCTGAATCTGGTGTTCCAGCTGTTGCAGGCCTAGTTTAAATCTGTCCGTAACAGGGTATATTTTGTTGTGGGGTGAAATCCAATTGCCAAAATAGCAATACCCTGAATCTGGTGTTCGAGCTGTTGCAGGCCAATTGTAAATCTGTCCATAAAAGGATACCTTTCATCCAGGGCCTAAATACTAGCCCTAAAAGAGATATTCCCCTAAATCAGTGGTTACTGCTGTGCCTGGATTAGTGTAAGATGCTACATAAATAAATAGGCAGATAGTGTTAGGTGCCTGTAAAAAAAGGCCTGAATTTGAAATCAATACATTGGGCCAAATATTTTTTTTCTTATTGTGGTGCTTGGTGAACGGTAACAATGAGGAAAACATCTAGTAAGGGACGCGGACGCGGTGGTGTTAGTGTACCCTCTTGTGCTGGGAGAGGACGTGGCCATTCTGCCACAGCCACACGTTCTAGTGAACCAACTACCTCAGGTTCTAGTACTCACCAGAATTTACAGCGATATTTGGTGGGGCCCAATGCCGTTCTAAGGATGGTAAGGCCTAAGCAGGTACAGGCGCTAGTCAATTGGGTGGCCGACAGTGGATCCAGCATGTTCACAACATTATCTCCCACCCAGTCTTCTGCAGAAAGCTCACAGGTGGCACCTGAAAACCAAGCCCATCAGTCTGTCACATCACCCCCATGCATATCAGGGAAACTGTCTGAGCCTCAAGTTATGCAGCAGTCTCTTATGCTGTTTGAAGACTCTGCTGGCAGGGTTTCCCAAGGGAATCCACCTAGCCCTTCCCCAGTGGTGGAAGACTTAGAATGCACTGATGCACAACCACTGATGTTTCCTGATGATGAGAACATGGGAATACCACCTCATCAGAGTCCGCACGTCTCTGATGATGACGAAACACAGGTGCCAACTGCTGCGTCTTTCTGCAGTGTGCAGACCGAACAGGAGGTCAGGGAGGAAGACTGTGTGGAAGACGATGCAGCGGACGATGAGGTCCTAGACCCTACATGGAATGAAGGTCGTGTCACTGACTTTCATAGTTCAGAGGAAGAGGCAGTGGTGAGACCGAGCCAACAGCGTAGCAAAAGAGAGAGCAGGGGGCAAAAGCAGAACAGCCGCCTCCAAGAGAGTTCACCTGCTACTGGCCACCGCCACCAGGGACCGAGCACCCCAAAGGCAGCTTCAAGGAGTTGTTCCCTGGCATGGCACTTCTTTAACCAATGTGCTGACGACAAGACCCGAGTGGTTTGCACGCTGTGCCATCAGAGCCTGAAGCGAGGCATTAACGTTCTGAACCTTAGCACAACCTGCATGACCAGGCATCTACATGCAAAGCATGAACTGCAGTGGAGTAAACACCTTAAAAGCAAGGAACTCACTCAGGCTCCCCCTGCTCCCTCTTCTGCTGCTGCCTCGGCCTCTTCCTCCGTCTCGGGAGGAATGTTGGCACCTGCCGCCCACCAAACAGAGGATTTGCCACCGACAACACCACCTGCGTCACCAAGCATTTCCACCATGTCACACGGCAGCGTTCAGCTCTCCATCTCACAAACCTTGGAGAGAAAGCCTTTGAAATGCTGTCATTCAGGCTGGTGGACACAGACAGCTTCAAACAGCTGATGTCCATGGCTGTCCCACAGTATGTTGTTCCCAGCTACCACTACTTCTCCAAGACAGCCGTGCCTTCCCTGCACAACCAAGTATCCGATAAAATCAAGTGTGCTCTGCGCAACGCCATCTGTGGCAAGGTCCACCTAACCACAGATACATGGACCAGTAAGCACGGCCAGGGACGCTATATCTCCCTAACTGCACACTGGGTAAATGTAGTGGCGGCTGGGCCGCAGGTGGAGAGTTCCTTGGCGCACGTCCTTCCGCCGCCAAGGATTGCAGGGCATCATTCTTTGCCTCCTGTAGCCTCCTCCTCCTACTCGGCTTCCTCCTCCTCTGCTTCCACCAGCTCATCCAGTCAGCCACACACCTTCACCACCAACTTCAGCACATCCCGGGGTAAACATCAGCAGGCCATTCTGAAACTCATATGTTTGGGGGACAGGCCCCACACCGCGCAGGAGTTGTGGCGGGGTATTGAACAACAGACCGACGAGTAGTTTCTGCCGGTGGGCCTCAAGCCCGGCCTGGTGGTGTGCGATAATGGGCGAAATCTCGTCGCAGCTCTGGGACTAGCCAGTTTGACGCACATCCCTTGCCTGGCGCATGTGCTGAATTTGGTGGTGCAGAAGTTCATTCACAACTACCCCGACATGTCAGAGCTGCTGCATAAAGTGCGGGCCGTCTGTGCGCGCTTCCTGGCGTTCACATCCTGCCGCTGCTCGCCTGTCTGCGCTACAGCGGAACTTCGGCCTTCCCGCTCACCGCCTCATATGCGATGTGCCCACCAGGTGGAACTCCACCTTGCACATGCTGGAGAGACTGTGCGAGCAGCAGCAGGCCATAGTGGAGTTTCAGCTGCAGCACGCACGCGTCAGTTGCACTGCGGAACAGCACCACTTCACCACCAATGATTGGGCCTCCATGCAAGACCTGTGTGCCCTGTTGCGCGGTTTCGAGTACTCCACCAACATGGCCAGTGGCGATGACACCATTATCAGCGTTACAATACCACTTCTATGTCTCCTTGAGAAAACACTTAGGGCGATGATGGAAGAGGAGGATGAGGGGTCATTTTTAGCACTTTCAGGCCAGTCTGTTAGAAGTGGCTCAGAGGGAGTTTTTTTGCAACAGCAGAGGCAAGGTACAAATGTGGCCAGCCAGGGCCCACTACTGGAGGACGAGAAGGAGGAGGTGGAGGAGGATGAGGATGAAGCAGGTTCACAGCAGGGTGGCACCCGACACAGCTCAGGACCATCACTGGTGCGTGGCTGGGGGGATACGGAGGACGATGACGATACGCCTCCCACAGAGGACAGCTTGTCCTTACCTCTGGGGAGCCTGGCACACATGAGCGACTACATGCTGCAGTGACTGCGCAACGACAGCAGAGTTGCCCACATTTTAACGTGTGCGGCTACTGGGTTGCCACCCTGCTGGATCCCCGGTACAAAGACAATGTGCCCACCTTACTTCCTGCACTGGAGCGTGATAGGAAGATGCGCGAGTAAAATGCGCGAGTAAAAGTTTTGTCTCCACGCCACAGCTAACTGCACCACCACCTGATACGGAACATGTTAGCAGGAGGCAGCATTTTACTAACATGGTTGAACAGTACGTCTGAACACCCCTCCACGTACTGACTGATGGTTCGGCCCCATTCAACTTCTGGGTCTCCAAATTGTCCACGTGGCCAAAGTTAGCATTTTATGCCTTGGAGGTGCTGGCCTGCCCGGCGGCCAGCGTTTTGTCTGAACGTGTATTCAGCACGGCAGGGGGCATCATTACTGACAAACGCAGCTGCCTGTCCACAGCCAACGTGGACAAGCTGACGTTCATAAAAATGAACCAGGCATGCATCCCACAGGACCTGTGCCTCCCTTGTGCAGAATAGACATTTATAACTGCCTCCCCCTCAACTATGTATTCTTGTACTCCGGGGCACTTCTTTATTGAATCCTCATTTTTTTAACTTTACCATGATCTTGCGGTGCAACCCAAAGTTGAATGAACCTCTCCTCTGTCTGGGTGGTGGGGCCGAAATAACTGAAAGTGGCCTTCTCCGGTGGTGGGTGATATGACGCATGATTCCTTGCTGTGGGACCTCTCTCCTCTGTCTGGGTGCCGGGTCAGAAATTACTGAAAGTGGCCTTCTCCAGTGGTGGGTGATATGACGCATGATTCCTTCTTGTGGGACCTCTCTCCTCTGTCTGGGTGCTGGGGCCGAAATAACTGAAAGTGGCCTTCTCCGGTGGTGGGTGATATGACGCATGATTCCTTGCTGTGGGACCTCTCTCCTCTGTCTGGGTGCTGGGCTGAAATAACTGAGAGTGGCCTTCTCCGGTGGTGGTTGATATGACGCATCATTCATTGCTGTGGGACCTCTCTCCTCTGTCTGGGTGCTGGGCCGAAATAACTGAGAGTGGCCTTCTCCGGTGGTGGGTGATATGACGCATGATTCCTTGCTGTGGGACCTCTCTCCTCTGTCTGGGTGCTGGGCTGAAATAACTGAGAGTGGCCTTCTCCGGTGGTGGTTGATATGACACCTTATTCCTTGATGTGGGACCTCTCTCCTCTGTCTGGGTGCTGGGTCGAAATAACTGAGAGTGGCCTTCTCCGGTGGTGGGTGATATGACGCATGATTCCTTGCTGTGGGACCTCTCCTCTGTCTGGGTGCTGGGGCCGAAATAACTGAAAGTGGCCTTCTCCAGTGGTGGGTGATATGACGCATGATTCCTTGCTGTGGGACCTCTCTCCTCTGTCTGGGTGCTGGGGCCGAAATAACTGAAAGTGGCCTTCTCCGGTGGTGGGTGATATGACGCATGATTCCTTGCTGTGGAACCTGTATCCTCGGTCTGGGTGCTGGGCCGAAATAACTGAAAGTGGCCTTCTCCAGTGGTGGGTGATATGACGCCTTATTCCTTGATGTGGGACCTCTCTCCTCTGTCTGGGTGCTGGGGCCGAAATAACTCAAAGTGGCCTTCTCCAGTGGTGGGTGATATGACGCATGATTCCTTGCTGTGGGACCTCTCTCCTCTGTCTGGGTGCTGGGGCCGAAATAACTGAAAGTGGCCTTCTCCAGTGGTGGGTGATATGACGCATGATTCCTTGCTGTGGGACCTCTCTCCTCTGTCTGGGTGCTGGGGCCGAAATAACTGAAAGTGGCCTTCTCCAGTGTTGAGTGATATGACGCATGATTCCTTGCAGTGGGACCTGTCTGCAATTGATATTGGTTAAATTTTATTTATTTTATTTTAATTCATTTCCCTATCCACATTTGTTTGCAGGGGATTTACCTACATTTTGCTGCCTTTGGCAGCCCTCTAGCCTGTTCCTGGACTATTTTACAGCCTTTTTAGTGCCTAAAAGTTCGGGTCCCCATTGACTTCAATAGGGTTCGGGTTCGGGATAAAGTTTGGAACCCGAACATTTTCGGGAAGTTCGGCCGAACTTCCCGAACCCGAACTTCCAGGTGTTCGTTCATCTCTAGTCCTGTGTCCTTAAGAGGTTAAGGTTGCTGTTATGGAGCGTAATGGAAATACTTAGATTACACTTACTGGTAATCCATTTCCATGAGCCCATGACAGCACTTTATTTATTCCCTCCCAGAAAAGAAAAGAAATATTTAAAAAGAAAAGGAAATATGTACTGTATATATGAATTAATATATATATAATGATTATATTTCACTGTAAATAGAATCTTTCGGACCTATAGATCTTGTTACAAACTGAGGAGGAGAAGGAGGTGGATCCTTTTAAAGATCTTGGAGGTTCCTGTCTCCTGTCCGGATAGGGGATGGGCTTTCTCTCAGGTGCTGATGGGCTCATGGAAAACGGATCCATCTAAGTATTTTCTGCCAATCGTCTTGTGCAGGGGGCTCATTTTTTGCGTGATGAGTTGATGTTTTCATTGATGATATTTTGGGATGCGTAGTACTTTTTAATCTCTCACTATTTGATCTCTCACTATTACACTTTTTGTAAGGCAAGGTGACAAAAAATAGCTGTATTGACACCATTAAATTTTTTTCTAAAGCATCTACCTGATTTTCTGAGAGCCATATTTTTTACATTTTTCTGCCAATCGTCTTGTGTAGGGCTCATTTTTGCGGAATGAGGTGACGTTTTCAGTGGTGCCATTTTGGGGTACATAGTACTGATCACTTTCTGTCCCTTCTTCATGCAGTGTGTAGCTCCATTCAATGCAATGCGATGCAAGTGGGTCGTCCATGGCATCTAAAGTGCACTACTGCAGCAGAAACCGTGGCGGTCACAATCCACCATGTGATCAGGCCCTAAGGCTGATTGTGCCTGTTCCACCAGACCAAGTAGGTCAGGGGTATTATTCAATGTGTTTCTCTTAAAAAAAAAAAAAAAAAAAAGAAGCCCATTGGAACCTTTAACCTCATAATAAATCTAAATAAACAAGCTCATAAAATATGAAATATTCAAATT
Source organism: Bufotes viridis (assembly GCA_033119425.1). NCBI lineage: Eukaryota > Metazoa > Chordata > Amphibia > Anura > Bufonidae > Bufotes > Bufotes viridis. The sequence goes on along the minus strand of CM065591.1, from coordinate 223,299,417 downwards.
GGAATTGATAAAATCTATAAATCTGCAGAAAGGGGCTTATATGGAATCATAAGACCTTCAGGATGCAAGTTAACATGTGCCGATTCACCATCAGGATCAGAGAGACCAAGAGTGGCAGTGGGGTGTTGCATCACTTTTAGGGCCTCCCCTATGGAATTGCTTTTGACACGTTTTTAGAAAGATCATGCTAGAGGTGGTAGCTCACCTGAGAGAGTTAAACATTGTATTCATTCCCTACCTCGATGACCTTCTGATTATGACCAATTCTGTTGTATCTCTGGAGAATAATCAGTCAATTGTTGACTTGGCTGGAATGGTTGATAAACTTGAAAAAGTCCAACCCTTTTTTCTGGGAATCCTGGATTCCATGCAACAGAAATCTTTCCTTCCTCATATTTTCAAGTTCAAGAAACAGTCCTCATGCTCGATCCAACAAGCAATAGCCCTTCTGGATTCCTGCAGTCAGGTAGGCCCAATCCCATTCCACGATTCTTCAAGGATTAATCGTGTCCCAATGGAACAGCAGTCCAGGCTCCCTGGAAAATTGAAATACGCGAAGTGCTTCAAAAAAACTGGGGTATTCTTAAATTAGACCCAGACTTGCGGGAGGTGGTAGGGGAGTATCCACATGTCACTTACCGCCGGGGACCAAGTCTCCGGGATAGGCTGGTGTCAAGTTAGCATATATTCCCTGTTTCCATAGGATGTGCATGGTTACGGTCGGATATCAAGGGCTGCTATCGATGCAGTGGCCTGTAACCATCTACTGACTGGAAAAACTTTCAGCAGCCATGTGACAGGGAAGGAGTACAGCATATTGCATTTTATCAACTGCAGGACTTATGGAGTGATCTATCACCTAGCCTGCGAATGCGGGAAAGAAAATATAAGCAAGACTATCCGCGAGTTCCGCAGACGTGTTGGTGAGCATCTAAATGACATTGCTAAGGCAAAGGACACACCGGTGGCCAACCACATTCATAGTCGTCACGGTGGGAAGGCCAAGGTAAGATTCATGGGTATTGATATAGTATCCCCTCCGCGCCGAGGTGGCGATTGGGATCGCCTACTTCTCCAACGTGAAACCTGTTGGATCTTTTATTTAAAAACCATGAATCCATTGGGCTTCAATGAACACCTGAATTTTGGCTGTTGCATTTAAACGGACTTGGTTTTGGCTTTCCCGAAAGTGACTTATCACCCACAGGAGGTTGAGATCTAAATGCACCACAGGGATTTTCCTGTTTGATGCATTATGATGTCATTGTTGTAAACTCATACTGGGCATTTGTAGTTTGTAATATCCTGACTGGGCATTTGTAATATCCTGCACACTGCAATATGACACCGTAAGGGCAGTGTTTGGCGCATTGTAACATGATCCCGCCCCTACCTGCCTTATGGATTGTACTACACTTGTGCAATTTGCATTTTGACATATATTATGCAATATAGTGGCTAGGCAGGTTTTTATCTCACACCATGCCTTATTTACTACATTTGTGCCTTACTATCTAGCACTATTATATACGCATTGAGTATTGTTTTACATATGTTTCATCATCCAGCAATATTAATAGTCAAGCTTCTAGTACTCCACTTATCAGCTTTGAGTATGCCCATCCTCCTTTTCCTCGTCTTTTAATATGACCTGACATAGTCTTTTTCTTCTACATATTGACTTGCGTTGCAGGTGTGCATCTGCCTTGAAGCTCAGAATTAACATTATGTGAGTTAAATGTGGGCATGACGCTGTGCTCTTCCCCTGGCCGTAAATGATGAGATTCAGCGTCTCAGTTGCTTAGCAACCACACACGCTGACCAGCTGCTAACTCACGCCCCCTCGATGTTCGCTCCGAGTGGTGGAACGCAGCGCTTCTACGCTGCGTTCCACCGGGCTTATAGCGTGCATCACATGACCAGTCTCATGTGACTGGGTGATGTCAATGAGGGGGGGCGGAGCTGGGTAATTGGCGGGCGATTGCTATATTTAAATTGCGCCTTGTCCTCTTTTGGACAAGAGCCGGATATGATCTGTTTGCCTGCCTATTGGTAGCCTGGTTGGGTCCAGGTGTGGTATGCCCTAACTTCTGCTATGTTCAGCTAGCACCTGAGTTGTTATTATAATTTATAATTAGTCTAGGGCTGTTTAATGTTCATGTCTATGCGGATCATGTATTATTAAACAGGGTTTGCTTCATCATGATTGCTGCTTGTTTCTTGTAGGACTTCCTTAAAGGGGTTGTCCAAGTTGTCCAAGCGGGGGTTCAACAGCCGGCATGTGCAGCTGTGAGCAGGTGTAATTACACCCAAGCTGTCCCATTCATTTCAATGGGATGTCTCGTAGTCACCAAGTCAGATCCAGTAGTCCAAAGCCAGGGGAGTCTTCAATTACGCAAGGAACAGTAGAGGGAGCCAGAGGTCAAGAATTTCACAGTCACCTGCACCCACCGCAGCCGACCTAATATAGAGAGCTGGAAATGATCTCCAGATTAGCTCCCTAGACATCGGGGGGAGCTGTCAGCTGATGCCCTAAAGCTCCGACGTGCTCCTTCATTGGCCTGAGGCTGAGAGGGTAACTGAACACCGCTGCTGCACTGAGGCAGTGTAGGGAAGGGGAACAGTGACACCTGTCACTCCAGCCTGTCCGTCCTTCAAAAAACCTGTCACTCCAGCCTATCCATCCTTCAAGACATCTGTCACTCCAGCCTGTCCATCCATTCAAACACATGTCACTGTAGCTTGTCCATCCATCCATACACCTGTCACTCTAGCCTGTCCGTCCATCTATACACCTTTCACTCCAGCCATTCGAACCATGACAGTACGCCCCTTCAGGAGGGGCCCCCGGACCCTCAAAAGGAGCAGGTTTGATAGGGTGTAACTCATGGAACTTTGTAACCAACTGATCAGCTGACACCCATGACCTTTCCTCAGGACCATAACTTTTCCAGTGGACCAGATATCCTTCTGGAATCCAGAATTCTATTAATCTCATATTCCTTCTAACCTTCTACCTCCACCGGACCAGGAGGAGTAATGTGTTTTTTTAACAAAGACTTGTGGAATACATTATGAATTTTGAACGATTCAGATAATTTCTGACCAAACGACACAGGATTGATTATACAATAATCCCATAAGGACCAATGAAGTTTGAATACAAGATGAATACATCTAGTTGATAATCACACCCAGTGCAAAATTAATTCTACAAGATCTCTTTCTGTTAGCAGTTATTTTTTGAACCCCCTGGGAATTCCTCAGGTTTTTGTGAACTTGGGCCCAGACTGTGCACAGTTAGGCACATCTACCTCCGGATTATCAGAATTAGAAGACTAAATGAGCTCATGCGAGGAAGGAAACCATAATTGCAGTAAAATGGTAAAGTATTAGTAGAACTGTTAGGACGATTATTGATGGCCAGTTCAGCCAAAGACAGATACGAAAACAGTCACTTTGGTTGTCAGCCACATAGCACCTAAAAAACTGTTCAACGCTAAGATTCGGCCTTTCAGCCTGCTCATTAGTTTCTGGGTGAAAGGATGAAGAGAACAAGAAAGTGACAACCAAACGATTACAAAATGATCTCCAAAACTTTGAAACAAATTGAATCCCCCTGTCAGATACAATGTTTTCAGGAATGCCAAGGATCTTAACAATATGATTTAGATTTAAAAATACAGAGGACAATTCCTTAGCTGAAGGAAGTTTGCTTAAAGGAAAGAAATGTGACATTTTCTAAATCCTGTCCACCACCACCCAGATCATGGTCTTCCATTAGGATCGTGGAAGATACATGATAAAATCCATGGAGAAATGTGACCACGGCCTCTTGGGAATAGGCAATGGACACAGCTATCCCATTGAATGAGATCTGGGGGTTTTGGAACTGGCACAGGTCTCACATGCCAAAACGTATGTCTGAATATCTGTAACGGTCCTTTGCTCACCTGAGTCAGAGGACAGCCGGCTGGTGGTTGGAGTCCAGTGGCAAAGGCCCACAGAAGCAGGAAGCAGGTAGCGTGGTCGATCAGTCCGGGTCGGCAGTAGAGATGGCAGCGAGGTAACAGCAGGATTAGACAGAGCCGTGGTCGGTGGAAGGCAAAAGGTCAATGCAGGCGGCAGTTCAGCGAGGTCAAACGGTCCGGGTCGGCAACAAAGATAAACAGCAGTAGTCGTGGAGGAGCAGAGAGGAAGCTTGCTACAGGCTTGAGGCACAATAACCAGCAAAGGTCTGGTGCTAGAGGCTGGGCTTATAAAGGGAAGTAACAGGTGCACGGAATCAAGAGATTAGCAAGGCAAGGCTGGAACAAGGTAGATCACAGAATTCAGTGGAAGGAAAAGTCCAGGAGGACTGGTAGTCTAGTGGCTAGAGCTACCGCCTGGGACATGGCTGGTCACGGGTTCGAGTCCTGACAGTACTCCCCTTCCAAGGTGACCTCTGGGCACCGCAGGGGAAGGCTTATCTGGGTGACTCAGATGGAACTCCCTGACAAGTCTGGGGGCATGAATGTTCTCCTCCGGTTCCCAGGAGTTGTCTTCTGGAGAATAGCCTTTCCAGGAAATCAAGTATTGTATTTTGCCCCGGTGGAGTCTGGAGTCGAGGATCTTAGAGACAATGTACTCCTCTTCGCCTTGTACCCTTACTGGTGGTGGGGGAGGATGGCGGCCAGGGAAGGTGTTCTCTACAAACGGCTTGAGAAGGGAGCAATGGAAGACTGGGTGCACCCTGATGGAATCCGAAGGTCAAGCCGAACGTGACCTCATTGATTTGTGCGGTGACCTGGAACGGACCCATGTATTTTGGGGCTAACTTTTTGGAGGGGACCTTCAGTCTGAGGTTCCTGGTGGACAGCCATACCTTGTCTCCTACATGGAAGCCCGGGTGGGTTTGCGGCGCCTGTCTGCTCCCTGTTTAAAGCACCTCTGGGCGAGCTGGAGGTTGTCTATTATGTCCTTTTGTGCCTCCTGTAGGGTTGTTAGGCGCTCGGCCACTGCTGGGAGGGTGGAGGCGACGGGCAGATGGGGAATGAACACGGGGTGCGAGCCTGTGTTAGCAAAGAAAGGGCTATGCTTGGTTGAGCTGTGCTCAGCATTGTTGTAGGCGAACTCGGCTGTGGGGAGATGGTCAAGCCAGTCATCCTGCAGGTGGGAGCTGAAACAGCGTAGGTACTGCTCTAAGGTCTGGTTAGTTCTCTCCGTCTGCCCGCTTGACTGAGGGTGGAAAGCGGAGGAAAGGTTCACTTTAACCCCGAGCGCCAGGCAGAAGTCCTTCCAGAACTTTGAGGTAAATTGTACACCTCGGTCTGAGACCACGCCGTCCGGAATCCCATGCAGCCTGAAGACCTCTTTGAGGACAAGATCAGCCGTCTGTTTGGCCGTGGGTAGGCCCTTGTAGGGGATGAAATGGGCCATTTTGGTGAGGCGGTCGACTCACGACCAGGATGGTGTTCATCCCTTTTGAAGGAGGAAGGTCTACCACAAAGTCCATGGAGATCGAGCCCCAGGGGCGGGAGGGAATTGGGAGGGGTTGTAACAGACCCACGGGAGAGGAACGAGGAGTCTTATTGCGGGCACAGACCGTGCACGAGGAGATGTACTTCTTGGTGTCCTCCTTGTATGTTGGCCACCAGAAGGAGCGGGAGAGAAGCTCCTGGGTCTTTCTTGTGCCCAGATGGCCGGCCAGCTTGGAGTCATGGTTAAGTTTGAGTACTTCGAGTCGTGCGATTTCTGGTACATAAAGTTGTAGGTCCTGATGAAACCAATGACCATTTTTAAACGTGAGGCTGACATTCCTTGTGGGGTGGGTGAGGAAGGGGTCATTTTCGTATCCTTCTTTGATTGTGACCAGAAGTTCTTTAGAGTAGGTGGCCCCCACAACACTTTTTCTCGGATAGGATGTTGTCTTGGCCCTTATTACTCTGTGAGGGCTCTGAAAACATTCTGAGAGGGCGTCAGCCTTGCCGTTTTTTGATCCGGGGCGATAGGTGATGAGAAAGTTGAAGCGGGAAAAGAATAGGCTCCATCTGGCTTGTCTGGCTGTGAGTCTCTTAGCGCTGCGGATGAACTCGAGGTTTTTGTGATCGGTTAGTACGATTATGGGGTTGGCAGCTCCCTCCAGCAGGTGTCTCCACTGGAGAAGGCTTCCTTGATCGCCAGTAGTTCTTTGTTCCCGATGTCGTAGTTCTTCTCGGAGGGGGACATCTGGCGAGAGAAATATGCACACGGGTGTAGTAGCATCTTCTCCCCTGTCCGTTAGACAGAACTGCCCCTACCGCGGAGTCAGATGCATCCACTTCGATAGTAAAAGGCAAGTCGGGGTTCGGGTGGACTAGGATTGGAGCAGAAGTGAAGAGGAGTTTCAACTTCGTGAAGGCCTCCTGGGCCTCGGGTGTCCAGGAGAAGGGGACTGCCTTTTGGTGAGTTGGGTGATCGGTGCAATGACCTTGGAGAAGTCCCGGATAAACTTCCGATAGAAGTTGGCGAAGCCAATAAATCTTTGTACCTCCTTCACGTTTCTTGAATGGGCCAGTCCAACACGGCTTGGACCTTCCCTGGGTCCATACTTAGGCCCTCTGGGGAGATGATGTACCCGAGGAACTGAGTGGTGGTTCGCTCAAACTCACATTTCTCGAGTTTGATATAGAGAGAGTTCTGGCGGAGTCTCTGCAATACCCTGCGGACATGTTCGCGGTGCTGTTCGAGGTCTTCTGAGAAGATCAAGATGTCAGCCCAGGTAAACGACTACAAACAAATCCAGCATGTCCCTGAGGACATCATTAATGAAGTGCTGGAAGGTGGCGGGAGCATTACAAAGTCCGAAAGGCATGACCAGGTACTCGAGTGACCATAACGTGTCCGGAAGGCGGTCTTCCATTCGTCCCCAGGGCGGATTCGACAAGGTTGTAGGCCCCTCGAAGGTCAAGTTTGGTGAAGATTTTCGCACCCGGAGTCTCTCGAGGAGTTCAGAAATCAGCGGGAGCGGGTACCGGTTCTTAACGGTTATATCGTTTAGCTTCCTGTAGTCAATGCAGGGACGCAAGGATGAGTCTTTTTCTCCACAAAGAAAAAGGGGGCTCCTGCTGGGGAGGTAGAGGGCCGGATGAACCCTTTCTTTAGGTCCTCGTCCAGGTATTCTTTCAGAGCCTTGAGTTCTGGCTCTGAGAGGGAATAGATACTGCCAAAGGGTATTTCGGCCCCGGGCAACAGTTCTATTGGGCAGTCGTAGGGTCGGTGTGGCGGCAGCTTGTCTGCGTTTTCTTGTCGCAGACATCTTGGAACTCACGATATTGAGGGGGTAGTAGATTCCTGACGGATACTTCAGAGATAGTCGTGTCTTCGGATGGAAGGACGGCTTTGTGGGAGCAATTGAGCGAACAGAACTCGGACGGAAACCGTAAGCAGCGGGTTTCCCAATCCACCGAGGGGTTGTGGGTGGCCAACCATGGAATGCCCAGGATCACCGGGAACTTTGGAGAAGTGATCAGAGAGAAGTGGATCTTTTCACAGTGATTGGGTTCTATGAGGAGCTGTAGTTCAATGGTCTCGTGAGTAGCCGGCCCTGAGGAGAGCGGGGATCCGTCGACGGTTTCCAGGTCAATGGGAGCTGCCTTGACTGTCAATGGAATATTCTGTTCACGAGCGAAGGTTAGATCCATGAAGTTGCCTCCTGCCCCGGAGTCTAACATCGCTGAACAGGAGAGTTGTTGCCCCTCAATGTCGATGAGGATGGGGATGATGAAATGGGATCCATGAGCTGCCGTGTTGTTATTTTCAAGGGCTGCTGGTGGGGCTGGAGTCAGTGGTTGCTCCTTTAGCTCCGTGACGGCAATAGTCTTTCGGATCTTATTGGGACATCTAATGGCAAAATGACCCGGCTCCCCACAGTAGAGGCAGAGGTTTTCGGCCAGCCGTCTCTCCTTCTCAGCTGTGGATAGAGACTCTGCGTAGTGCGCCGACCTGCATAGGTTCAGTTGCTGGCTGGAGGTCGCATGGGCGGTAGAGGAGAAGGAGTAAGTGGGCCTGTAGTCCAAGGACCAGAGTCGTTCTTTCTTTCTCTCAGACAGCCTTTGGTCTATCCGGATGCATAACTGAATGAAGTCATCCAGACTGTCCGGGGCCTCAACTCTGGCGAGTTCATCTTTATTAATTCTGACAGGCCTCGCCGGAACTGGCTCCTCTGTGCAGCTAGGTTCCAGGTGGTGTCCGTGACCCAGCGGCGAAATTCGGCGGTGTATTCAGCAACGGAGCGTCTCCCTTGCCGTAAACTATGTAGTCGCGCCTCAGCTGTTGCACAGCGGTTGGGGTCATCGAAGACTTGGCTCATGGCGGCAATAAAGTTGTTTAAGTTGTCCAGGAGCTGACTGTTAGTCTCCACGTATGGTGATGCCCATGCTAGTGCTTCATCCGTCAGGAGATTAACCATGAATAGCACCTTCTTTCTCTCGGTAATGAAGGGGCCCGGGTACATCTGAAAATAGATGCGGCATTGGTTTAGAAACCCTCGATACTGGCGTCTGTCGCCGCCGAATTTTGATGGAAGTGGCATGCGAGTATCTGCGGCCGTGCTGCGGACGCCCAGGAGTTGCCTCTGAAGTTCAATAATCTCCGCCTGTTGGCTTCGGACAACGCCTTGGAGCTGGGCAAATTCCTCCTGGTACGTAGTACCGAATTCCTGCAGTTCGGTAACCTGCTTGCGCAGAGTGGCCATTGCGGACTCCATGGTATGGCTGGTTATTCTGTAACGGTCCTTTGCTCACCTGAGTCAGAGGACAGCCGGCTGGTGGTTGGAGTCCAGTGGCAAAGGCCCACAGAAGCAGGAAGCAGGTAGCGTGGTCGATCAGTCCGGGTCGGCAGTAGAGATGGCAGCGAGGTAACAGCAGGATTAGACAGAGCCGTGGTCGGTGGAAGGCAAAAGGTCAATGCAGGCGGCAGTTCAGCGAGGTCAAACGGTCCGGGTCGGCAACAAAGATAAACAGCAGTAGTCGTGGAGGAGCAGAGAGGAAGCTTGCTACAGGCTTGGAGGCACAATAACCAGCAAAGGTCTGGTGCTAGAGGCTGGGCTTATAAAGGGAAGTAACAGGTGCACGGAATCAAGAGATTAGCAAGGCAAGGCTGGAACAAGGTAGATCACAGAATTCAGTGGAAGGAAAAGTCCAGGAGGACTGGTAGTCTAGTGGCTAGAGCTACCGCCTGGGACATGGCTGGTCACGGGTTCGAGTCCTGACAATATCCTTAGACATTGTAGGCGATCAATAATGCCTGTCAACCAACCTACTAGGGCCCTCAATACCTGCACAAAACAGAGTCATGAAGTTCAGACAATAAAGGGGTGCGAAACTCCATCAGGACAAAACATTTACCTGCACTTGCAGAAGTACCTCCAGGTACCTGATTCTGATTGGTGGAGATCTTGGAAGCCAGATCAGGAGAGGTAGCAGAAACTACAATGCCCGCAGGTAAAATCAAAACCAGCTCAGACTTCGGGGCTTGAGTGGCACAAAAGCTTCTGGACAAGGCTTGGAACCTGGCCTATAGATGACAACAAAGTCAAAACGTGTGAAAAACAAAGCCCAAGGTGCTTGTCTAGGGTTGAGTGTTTTGGCAGACTCCAGAAACAACAAATGTCCTACTGTCTGGCCCCCTCAAGAAAATGGCACCATTCCTTAAAGGCCCAATTACTGCCCATAGTTAACTGTCCATAGTTAACTGTCATAGTTAACTTCAGCTGGGAAAAATTTTCTAGAAAAAAACGCACAGGGTTTCAAACCAGTAAAAGTGGATGAACCATGAGACAGAACTGCTCCCACTCTTTCCTTAGAGGCTCCACAATGAAAGGTCTATTCTGATCCAGTTGGGTAAAAATGGGAGTGTAAACAAAATATTTTTTCATTGTTTCAAAGGCCACCGTAGCTTCAGGTTTCCAGTTGACAACATCAGCACCTTTCCTGGTCAGATTATTAAGAGGTTTGGCAATTACAGAATTTTACTTTTTATAAATTTATTTATAATAATTTGTGAATCCCAAGAATCTCTGCAAGACCTTGAGGGACCTTGGTTGTACCCAGTCATTATTTGCCTGAACCTTAACTGGGTCCATGTGAAAAGAATCTGGGGATCTGATATATCCCAAGAATGGTACCTCCTTGACTTTAAAAAGACATTTTTCTAATTTTAGAGATAAGAAATTATTGCGCAGAACTTGTACAACAGCCAGAACATAACAATAATAAGAACTCAGATCAGAGAAGTACACCAGGAATATCCGATGTCATTTAAATAAACAACCAAAAATGGACAAATCGTTCACCAAGTTCTGAAAAACAGCAGGAGCATTGCTTAAGCCAAATGACATCACCAAATATTCAGTGTCACTCCAGGGGATTAAACACTATCTTCCACTCATCCCCCTCTTTGATACGGATCTGGTTTTAAAGGGAACCTGTCACCAGGATTTTGGGTATAGAGCTGAGGACATGGGCTGCTAGATGGCCGCTAGCAAATCCGCAATATCCAGTCCCCATAGCTCTATGTGCTTTTATTGTGTAAAAAAACTGATTTGATACATATGCAAATTAACCGGAGATGAGTCCTGTACGTGACTCATCTCAGGGACAGGACTCATCTCAGGTTCATTTGCATATGTATCAAATCAGTTTTTTTACACAATAAAAGCACACAGAGCTATGGGGACTGGATATTGTGGTTGTGCTAGCGGCCATCTAGCAGCCCATGTCCTCAGCTCTATACCCAAAATCCCAGTGACAGGTTCCCTTTAAGCCACCTAGAGGTCTAACCTGGTGAATCATTTAGCTCCCTCAATCTGGTTAAAAAAATCTGGGTTTATTGGCAAAGGATAAAGTTTTTTGACCATGATCTTATTAAGCTCCCGGTAGTCATTACATAGTCTGATACTGCCATGCTTTTTCTTAACAAAAAAGAATGACCCTTTACCAGACATTCTTTAATGTAGTCCTTCATAGACTGATGTTCCAGACCTGATAAATTAAAAATATGCTCTTTTAGAAATTCAGAATCCGGAATCAAGTCGAATGCACAGTTTTAGGCCCTGTGAGGAGGGAGAAAATCAGAACTGGCTTCCACAAATACATCCTGAAATTCATTACAGAGATGAGAGAATCCTAAAGGAATCATTTGCAGCGAGGCCATATAAGAGGTAGAAAGGTGGTTAGTACAATCTTTGCCCCAGCTCTCTAATTCCCCAGTTTCCCAATTAAAGGGGTTGTCTAAGTTCAGAGCTAAACCCACACATATCGCCATTTTCCCCCTCTCAGCCCACTGAAATGAGCATTGGAGCATTTCATCGCACAGGGCAAGGGCTTTTTTTTGAAGATCTGGTGGTGTACGAGGCTCTCCATGGGTAAGCGACGCAGAGGATTCTGCCTAGCAGTGAGCCTGGTGACGTCTCCGGCACTAATGGGTGGGCTTTATCCTGTCCGTCCATCCAGACATCCGTCCATGTCAATCCAGCCTGTCTGTCTGTTAAGACACGTGTTACTCCAGCTTGTTTGTCCATTCAAACATCTGTCACTGCAGCCTGTCCATCTGTCAAGACACCTGTCACTCCAGGCTGTCGGTCCATCCAGACACCTGTCACTCCAGCCTGTCCATCCAGACACCTGTCACTCCAGTCTGTCCATCTGTCCAGACACTTGTCACACACTGCCAAGTCACGTTATATATTTAAAAAAAAAACACATAACCCTGTCACTGGCTGTTTGCCATCCTCCTGTCTGTACATACATGTGTCCTGTGCCTGAGTGACAAATCAGTACACTAGTCTCTAATGCCTCATGTGCATTTGTGACACCTATAACTTTATAAGTATAGGTATATGAAGTATAGCTGTACATTATTTTAGGGCTGAAACGATTACTCGATTGAATCGAGTAATTCGACACCCAAAAATCCCTGATGCAAATTTTTTGCATCGAGGATTCGTTTGTGTCATGTGACCACAGAGCGGGAGTAAAGCGCTTGCTACTACTCACCACTCCGTGGTCACCCGCCGGCCTGCGCACTGCACTGTCCTCCGTATGCGTGCACTATGACGTGATGCTGCGTGACGTCAGGACAACAGTGCAGTGCACGGAGAAAAAGACAGAGGAGTTGTGGAGCGGCGCCCCTACAGGAGAGGTAAGTATTAAAGTGCTGCTGGAGACTAGGAGCAGAGATGGTGGCACTGGGGGAGCTGAGGGCAACCTGGAATCGGAGAGGATGATGGCACAGAGGACTCATGGCATTGGGGACAGAGGGCACAAAGGACTAATGGCACATAGAGCTGATGGCACTGAGGACTGATGGCACAGAGGATTGATGGCATGGGGGGTGATGGCACTGGGGGACTGATGGAACATAGAGCTGATGGCACAGAGGATTGATGGCACTAGGGGGAGCTGATAGCACTGGGGGACTGATGGCACAGAGGATTGATGGCACTGAGAGGGTGATGGCACTGGGGGGAGCTGATGGCACAGAGGACTGATGGTACTGAGGGGGGCTGATGGCACAGGGGGAGCTCATGGCCCTGGGGGGCTGATGGCACTGGGTGACTGATGGCACAGAGGATTGATGGCATGGGGGGTGATGGCACTGGGGGTAAACTGATGGCACAGAGGACTGATGGCACAGAGGATTTATGGCACTGGGGGGAGTTGATGGCACTGGGGGACTGATGGCACATAGAGCTGATGGCACAGAGGATTGATGGCACTGGGGGAAGCTGATGGCACAAAGGACTAATGGCACTGGGGGGGGGGTGGCTGATGGCACGGGGTAGCTCATGGCACTGGGGGTCTGATAGCACTGGGAGACTGATGGCACAGAGGATTGATGGCATGGGGGTGATGGCATGGGGGTGATGGCACTGGGGGAAGCTGATGGCACAGAAGACTAATGGCACTGAGGGGGGGCTGATGGCACGGGGTAGCACATGGCACTGGGGGACTGATGGCACAGAGGACTGATGGCATGGGGTGATGGCACTGGGGGAAGCTGATGGCACAGAGGACTGATGGCATGGGGAGATCTGATGGCACATAGAGCTGATGGCACAGAGGATTTATGGCACTGGTGTGGGGGGGGTGATGGCACTGGGGGTAGTTGATAGCACTGGGGGACTGATGGCACAGAGGATTGATGGCACTGGGGGGAGCTGATGGCACAGAAGGGGGGCTGATGGTACGGGGGGAGCTCATGGCACTGGGGGACTGATGGCACAAAGGGCTGATAGCACAGAGGATTGATGGCATGGGGGGTGATGGCACTGGGGTGAGCTGATGGCACTGAAGGACTAACGGCACAGAGGACTGATGGCATGGGGAGAGCTGATGGCATGGCGCAGAACTTGTACAACAGCCAGAACATAACAATAATAAGAACTCAGATCAGAGAAGTACACCAGGAATATCCGATGTCATTTAAATAAACAACCAAAAATGGACAAATCGTTCACCAAGTTCTGAAAAACAGCAGGAGCATTGCTTAAGCCAAATGACATCACCAAATATTCAGTGTCACTCCGGGGGATTAAACACTATCTTCCACTCATCCCCCTCTTTGATACGGATCTGGTTTTAAGCCACCCAGAGGTCTAACCTGGTGAACCATTTAGCTCCCTCAATCTGGTTAAAAAAATCTGGGTTTATTGGCAAAGGATAAAGTTTTTTGACCATGATCTTATTAAGCTCCCGGTAGTCATTACATAGTCTGATACTGCCATGCTTTTTCTTAACAAAAAAGAATGACCCTTTACCAGACATTCTTTAATGTAGTCCTTCATAGACTGATGTTCCAGACCTGATAAATTAAAAATATGCTCTTTTAGAAATTCAGAATCCGGAATCAAGTCGAATGCACAGTTTTAGGCCCTGTGAGGAGGGAGAAAATCAGAACTGGCTTCCACAAATACATCCTGAAATTCATTACAGAGATGAGAGAATCCTAAAGGAATCATTTGCAGCGAGGCCATATAAGAGGTAGAAAGGTGGTTAGTACAATCTTTGCCCCAGCTCTCTAATTCCCCAGTTTCCCAATTAAAGGGGTTGTCTAAGTTCAGAGCTGAACCCACACATATTGCCATTTTCCCCCTCTCAGCCCACTGAAATGAGCATTGGAGCATTTCATCGCACAGGGCAAGGGCTTTTTTTGAAGATCTGGTGGTGTACGAGGCTCTCCATGGATAAGCGACGCAGAGGATTCTGCCTAGCAGTGAGCCTGGTGACGTCTCCGGCACTAATGGGTGGGTTTTATCCTGTCCGTCCATCCAGACATCCGTCCATCCAGACATCCGTCCATGTCAATCCAGCCTGTCTGTCTGTTAAGACACGTGTTACTCCAGCTTGTTTGTCCATTCAAACATCTGTCACTGCAGCCTGTCCATCTGTCAAGACACCTTTCACTCCAGGCTGTCGGTCCATCCAGACACCTGTCACTCCAGCCTGTCCATCCAGACACCTGTCACTCCAGTCTGTCCATCTGTCCAGACACTTGTCACACACTGCCAAGTCACGTTATATATTTAAAAAAAAAACACATAACCCTGTCACTGGCTGTTTGCCATCCTCCTGTCTGTACATACACGTGTCCTGTGCCTGAGTGACACAAATCGGTACACTAGTCTCTAATGCCTCATGTGCATTTGTGACACCTATAACTTTATAAGTATAGGTATATGAAGTATAGCTGTACATTATTTTAGGGCTGAAACGATTACTCGATTGAATCGAGTAATTCGACACCCAAAAATCCCTGATGCAAATTTTTTGCATCGAGGATTCGTTTGTGTCATGTGACCACAGAGCGGGAGTAAAGCGCTTGCAACTACTCACCACTCCGTGGTCACCCGCCGGCCTGCGCACTGCACTGTCCTCCGTATGCGTGCACTATGACGTGATGCTGCGTGACGTCAGGACAACAGTGCAGTGCACGGAGAAGAAGACAGAGGAGTTGTGGAGCGGCGCCCCTACAGGAGAGGTAAGTATTAAAGTGCTGCTGGAGACTAGGAGCAGAGATGGTGGCACTGGGGGAGCTGAGGGCAACCTGGAATCGGAGAGGATGATGGCACAGAGGACTCATGGCATTGGGGACAGAGGGCACAGAGGACTAATGGCACATAGAGCTGATGGCACTGAGGACTGATGGCACAGAGGATTGATGGCATGGGGGGTGATGGCACTGGGGGACTGATGGCACATAGAGCTGATGGCACAGAGGATTGATGGCACTAGGGGGAGCTGATAGCACTGGGGGACTGATGGCACAGAGGATTGATGGCACTGAGAGGGTGATGGCACTGGGGGGAGCTGATGGCACAGAGGACTGATGGTACTGAGGGGGGCTGATGGCACAGGGGGAGCTCATGGCCCTGGGGGGCTGATGGCACTGGGTGACTGATTGCACAGAGGATTGATGGCATGGGGGGTGATGGCACTGGGGGTAAACTGATGGCACAGAGGACTGATGGCACAGAGGATTTATGGCACTAGGGCGAGTTGATGGCACTGGGGGACTGATGGCACATAGAGCTGATGGCACAGAGGATTGATGGCACTGGGGGGAGCTGATGGCACAAAGGACTAATGGCACTGAGGGGGGGGGGTGGCTGATGGCACGGGGTAGCTCATGGCACTGGGGGACTGATAGCACTGGGAGACTGATGGCACAAATGACTGATGGCATGGGGGTGATGGCACTGGGGGAAGCTGATGGCACAGAAGACTAATGGCACTGAGGGGGGGCTGATGGCACGGGGTAGCTCATGGCACTGTGGGACTGATGGCTCAGAGGACTGATAGCATGGGGTGATGGCACTGGGGGAAGCTGATGGCACAGAGGACTGATGGCATGGGGAGATCTGATGGCACATAGAGCTGATGGCACAGAGGATTGATGGCACTGGGGGGGGGGGTGATGGCACTGGGGGTAGTTGATAGCACTGGGGGACTGATGGCACAGAGGATTGATGGCACTGGGGGGTGATGGCACTGGGGGGAGCTGATGGTACGGGGGGAGCTCATGGCACTGGGGGACTGATGGCACAAAGGACTGATAGCACAGAGGATTGATGGCATGGGGGGTGATGGCACTGGGGTGAGCTGATGGCACTGAGGGACTAATGGCACATAGGACTGATGGCATGGGGAGAGCTGATGGCACAGAGGATTGATGGCACTGGGGGACTGATGGCACAAATAGCTGATGCCACAGAGGATTGATGGCACTGGGTGGAGCTGATGACACAGAGGACTTATGGCACTGAGGGGGGGCTAATGGCATGGGGGGAGCTCATGGCACTGGAGGACTGATGGCACTGTTGGACTGATGGCACAGATGATTAATGGCATGGGGGTGATGGGACTGGGGGAAGCTGATGGCACTGGGGGACTGATGGCACAGAGGACTGATGGCATGGGGAGAGCTGATGGCATAAAGGGTTGATGGCACTGGGGGGGTGATGGCACTGGGGGGAGCTGATGGCACAGAGGACTGATGGCACTGAGGAATGGGGTGATGGCACTGGGGGTAGCTGATGGCACAGAGGACTGATGGCACTGAGGAATGGGCTGATGGCATGGGAGAGCTAATGGCTCGTGTGAAAGGGGCCTAAGTCTTCTGACGTCCTAAAAAAATAAAAATGACATTTACAAAATGTTTTATGAGGTATCACTTTCTGTTTTAAAAGCAGAGAAATAGAAATTTTAAAAATTGCATATTTTTAAAATTTTTGGTACATTTGGGATTTTTTCATAAATAAAGGTCAAATATATTGACTCAAATTTATGACTGTCATGAAGTACAATGTTTCACGAGAAAACAATCTCAGAATGACTTGGATAAATAAAAGTGTTCCAAAGTTGTTACCAAATAAAGTGACACATGTCAGATTTGCAAAAAATGGCCTGGGCAAAAGGGCGAAAACTGGCCCGAGGTAGAAGGGGTTAAGATAAATAAAATAAAAAACGTTTACGTTAGTCTACAGTTTAACCCCTTCAGGACCCTGCCATTTTTCACCTTATGTGGTGATAACTTTAAAACTCTTTTCTTATTTAAGCCATTCTGAGATTGTTTTCTCGTCACATATTGTACTTCATGAAAGTGGTAAATTTGAGTCAAAATATTTAATTTTTAATTATAAAAAAAAATACAAAATTTACCAAAAATGTTGAAAAATTCGCAATTTTCAACATTTTTATTTCTCTGCTTTTAAAACAGATAGTGATACCTCCTAAAATAGTTATATCTTTACATTTCCCATATGTCTCCTTCATGATTGGATCATTTTGTAAATTACATTTTCTTTTTTTGGGATGTTAGAAGGCTTAGAAGTTTAGAAGAAAATCTTAAATTTTTAAGACAATTTCCAAAACCCAATTTTTAATGACCAGTTCAGGTCTGAAGCAGTGGCGTAGGGATCGCTATAGCAGCCATAGCAATGGCTATGGGGCCCTATGCCACTGGGGGCCCGGGTCGCCGGCTGAGGAGAGCACTCTTGCTGGGGTCGCCGGCGACGCTCCTCCCCGTCCAGCGCCGCCTCCTAGCTAATTTATTCACTGCACTCAGTAATTGAAGAGAAGCGCCGTAATCTCACACAGGCACAATGGCAGAGGCATCAAAGTGTGCATGCGCCGTCTTCCTGGCCTCTGCCAATTACTGAGGCAAGCAGTGGCGTACACACAATCCATGGGGCCCCGGTGCGAAACTGATCCATGGGGCCCCCTCCCCATCGCCCCCCCCCCCCATTTCTGAGAGTGCTGCTAATGGCCATTTCAGCCCCAGTTTACTACTAAAATTAAACGTTTTGGCTAAATAAAGTATATTCCAAAAATGTAACCTATCACTTGCCGTTTCCGTGCGGCTAATCCACTGCGTGAATGAGTGCCAAGCCCCGCTCCAGACAGCAGAGACACAGAGCACTAACATGATTGATAATGCTCCATGTCTCTCTGTGATCTTTTAACTACAAAATCACGGTGACAACTTTATCTCACTGTGATTTTGTAGTAAAAAGATCACAGAGAGGCACGGAGCATTATCAATCCTGTTAGTGCTCCGTGTCTCTGCTGTCTGGAGCGGGGCTTGGCACTCATTCACGCAGCAGATTACCCGTACAGGATGTTAAAGAGCCCTAACCCTAATGCATGGCTACACTCACCCAGTCCTAACTAATAAAATCTGGTCCTATATCATCCAGAGTGTTGCTGGTGTCGGCGTGATGTCCGCTGGATCCAGAACAAGGTCCCTGTGGTGATAGAGAAAAAAAGAATAATCACATCAGGAAGGGATGGTGACTGCCCCTGTGAAATAACCAGTAGGGGCCCTGTGCTGGCCTGAGCCATGCCAATGTATAGCAGGGTAATCTAGTGCTGTCACACAGTACTAATGCCCACCTTGAGCCCCCCACAGTACTAATGCCCACCTTTGTTCCTGTAACAGTAGTTATACTCAGATATGTGCCCCCTAACAGTAGTTATGCCCAGTTATGTGCCCCCTCACAGTAGTAATGCCAAATATGTGCCCCCTAACAGTAGTAATGACCAGAATATGTGTCCCCTCACAGTAATATGCCCAGATATGTGCCCCCTCACAGTAGTAATGCCAAATATGTTCCCCTCTCACAGTAGTAATGCCAGAATATGTGTCCCCTCACAGTAATATTCCCAGATATGTGCCCCCTCACATTAGTAATGCCAGATTATGTGTCCCCTCACAGTAATATGCCCAGATATGTGCCCCCTCACAGTAGTAATGCCAAATATGTGCCCCCTCACAGTAGTAATGACCAGAATATGTGCCCCTTCACAGTATTTATGCCCAGTTATATGCCCCCTCAAAGTAGATATGCCCAGATATGTGCCCCCTCAGAGTGGTTATGCCAGATTATGTGCCCCTTCAAAATATTTATGCCCAGATATGTGCCCCCTCACAGTAGTTATGCCACATTATGTGTCCCTCACATTAGATATGCCCACATATGTGCCCCTCACAGTGGTTATGCCAGATTACCTGCCCCCTCACAGTAGTTATGCTTTCATATGTCCCCCTCAATCCTCATAGTTATGCCTTCATATGTGCCCCCTCACAGTAATGCCTGATTAGGTGCCCCTCAAATTAGTTATGCCCCTCCTCTTGCCCTTTGCCCCCAGTCTGCAGCCTTAGAAAAAAAAAAACATACTTTTACCTTCTTCCCTGATGACAGGCTCCCTCACTCATTGCGGTGCTGGCTGTGCTGAAGGCAGATTCCCGGGTTTTCAGATCTCCTCCCACGGCCAGCAGCGCGATCTGGGGCCAGCAGGGGGAGCTCCTGAGCTGTGAAGATCAGTGAAGCAGGGATGAAAGAGGTTTCCCTGCTTCACTACGGAAAAGAAATGCCTGCCGGGTGTGAGTGAGTGCGCCCCCCCACATTATACATGTAATGGAGCGCTCTGTACTTTGTTCTGGGCCCCATCAGAGCGCTCCATTACATGTGAGTACAACATGATTTAGGGTAGCCTGCTGGCCTGGGGGGTGGGTCCACAGGCGGCCGGGCCCCCTGGAGTGCCGGGCCCGGTCGCAACTGCGACCCCTGCGACCCCTGTATGTACGCCACTGGAGGCAAGTGCAGTGAATAAATTAGCTAGCAGGCAGCGGGGAGGAGATCTGTGGATGACACTGAAGGGGGGATCTGTGGACGACACTGAGGGGGGGATCTGTGGATGACGCTGAAAGGGGGATCTGTGAATGGCACTTAAGAGGGAAGCTGTCTGTGGATGACACTTAAGGGAGAATCTGTCTGTGGATGACACTTAAGGGGGGGGGATCTGTGGGTGACACTGAGGGGGGATCTGTGGATGACACTTAGGGGGGATCTGTGGATGAGACTTAAGGGGGATCTGTGGATGACATTTAAAGCCCTATTCACACGTCCGCAATGTTCGTCCGCACCCGTTCCGCAAATCTGTGGAACGGGTGCGGACCCATTCATTTTGAATGGGGATGTGATGGATGCGGAGAGCACACACTGTGCTCTCCGCATCCGCATTTGCGGAGCTCGCCGCGGATCTTCCAGCCAGCGGCTCCGCAATAATATAGAGCATGTCCTATTTTTGCCCGCAATTGCGGACAAGTATAGGCATCTCTATAGGGCTGGTGGCAAGGTGTGTTGCGGATCCGCAACTTGCAGATCCACAACACACTACGGACGTGTGAATTAGGCCTAAGGGGGGATCTGTGGAAAGGGGGGGATCTGTGGATGGAACTTAAGGGGGGATCTGTGGATGTCACTTAAGGGGGGATCTGTGTATGAAACTTAATGGGGGATCTGTGGATGGCACTTAAGAGGGGATCTTTGGATGGCACTTAAGAGGGGATCTGTGGATGTCACTTAAGGGGGGATCTGTGGATGTCACTTAAGGGGGGATCTGTGGATGACACTTAAGGGGGGATCTGTGGATGACACTTAAGGGGGGATCTGTGGATGACACTTAAGGGGGGATCTGTGGATGGCACTTAAGGGGATCTGTGGATGGCACTTAAGGGGGGATCTGTGAGATAGCACTTAAGGGGGGGATCTGTGGATGGCACTTAAGGGGGGGATCTGTGGATGGCACTTAAGGGGGGGATCTGTGGATGGCACTTAAGAGGGGATCTGTGGATAGCACTTAAGGAGGGATCTGTGGATGGCACTTAAGGGGGGATCTGTGGATGGCACTTAAGGGGGGATCTGTGGATGACACTAAGGGGGATCTAGGGAGGGGTGTGGGGATGTTGGAGTGGGAGGTCCTGGAGGGGTGTTTGGGTGGGAGCTCTGGAAGGGGTGGGAGGTCTGATAAGTATGTGGGGGTGGGAGATCCGGTAAGGGGGGGGGGGGCATAAAAAAATGTTTGCTATGGGGCCCAGTCATTTCTAGCTATGCCCCTGGTCTAAAGTCACTTTGTGGGGCTTACATAATAGAATCCACCCCATGGCCCCATTTTAGAAACTATACCCCTCAAGGTATTAACCCCTTAAGGACCGGAGCTTTTTTATTTTTTTATTTTTCGTTTTGCGCTTCCTGCCTTCCCAGAGCCATAAATTTTTTATTTTTCAGTTCACATAGCCATATGAGGGCTTGTTTTTTGCGGGACAAGTTGTACTTTCCAACGACAACCTTTAATACTGCATATGATGTAGTGGGAAGCAGGAAAAAAGTTCCAAATGGGGTGAAATTGCAAAAAAAAAGCAATTACACCAGAGTTTTGCGGGTTTTTTAATTCCGATGTTCGATGTGCGATAAAACTGACTGGTTACTTTTACTCTACAGGTCAGTACGAATCCGGCGATACCCTATATGTATAGGTTTTCTTGCGTTTTGATAGTAAAAAAAAATTAAAAAGTGGGAAAAAATCTGTTTTACTTTTTTGTCACCATGTTTTGACCCCTATAACTTTTTTGTAATTATATGTACAGAGCTGTATGGGGGCTCATTTTATGCGTCATAATCTTATCTTTGTATTGATACCATTCTGGGTTGTGTATGACTTTTTGATCACCTTTTATGTCATTTGTTGTGGAAAATGAAGAGACCAAGAATGGCGAATCCGCCATTTGGACGCTTTTTTCCGTTTTGCTGTTTGACGTATGGGGAATCTTTTTTTAGATTTTTATAGTATGGGCGTTTTCGCACATTGCGACACCCATGATGTGTATTTATTTATTTTTTTGAACTTTTTTTTTTTTTTTTACACTTTTATATAGTTCCCATAAGGAACTATAACTTACAATAATTTGATTGCGATTATCATACATTCCAATGAAATAGCATTGAAATGTATGAAAAAATACCATATTTCCTATGAAGCCTATTACAGGCAAGGCTTCATAGGAAATACTAAAGAGCTGCCTGGGTTTCATTCATAGAAACCCAGGCTACTACAGGCACGCTCCGACTCCTCCGATCGCCACGCGGGGGAGCCGGAGCGCAAACCGAAAGTAAAACTCATTTTTTGCGGGTTGAGATGACGGTTTATTTGGTACTATTTTGGCTGCGTTTGACTTTTTGATCGCTTGGTATTATACTTTTTGTGATGTAAGGTGACCAAAAATGGCTTTTTGACACCGTTTTTATTTTTGATGGGTTAGATCATGTGATATTTTTATACAGCAGGTCGTTATGGACGTGGTGATACCCAATATGTATACTTTTTTTATTTATTTAAATTTTACACAATAAAAGCATTTTTGAACAAAAAAAATTATGTTTTTGTATCTCCATATTCTGAAAGCCATAGTTTTTTTTAGGGCGATTGTCTTAGGTAGGGTCTCATTTTTTGCGGGATGAGATTTCGGTTAAATGGGTACTATTTGGGGGTACGTATGACTTTTTGATCGCTTGGTATTACAAAGGTGAAAAAAATAATTTTTTGTACACCGTTTTTGGTTTTTTTAAGGTGTTCACCTGAGGGGTTAGGTCATGTGATATTTTAATAGCGTGAAAAAATAATTTTTTGTACACCGTTTTTGGTTTTTTTAAGGTGTTCACCTGAGGGGTTAGGTCATGTGATATTTTAATAGACCTGGTTGTTACGACACGGTGATACCTAAAATGTCTACTTTTTTATTTTTTTCACTTTTAACACAATAAAAGCATTTTTGAAACAAATCAAAATCATGTTTTTGTGACTCTATATTCTGAGAGCCATAGTTTTTTTTTTTTTTTTCCTGATTGTTTTATGTAGTGGTTCATTTTTTGCGGGATGAGGTGATGGTTTGATTGGTACTATTTTGGGGGGCATATGCCTTTTGGTGTTGCATTTTTTGTGATGTAAGGTGACAAAAAAAAATTGTTGTTTTAGTACAGGTTTCGCAGCTCTGCACCCTCCCGATAAGGCCGCCGTACATGTACGGCGCTGGTCCTGAAGTCACGTCCACCAGCGCCATACATGTACGGCGGGGGACCTTAAGGGGTTAAAATAACTAAAGGGTTTTTCACTGCCAAAGAGACATATGCTGTGCTTTTTGAGCATACTGACTCCAACAGTGGAGAAGATGTGAAATTTTAATTATCACCTTCAAGTGATTCATCTTGATATGAACCCCCTCTAGGGGTAGTGCGCAGTCTCAGCCCTGTACAAGTGATTCCTCATGGTTCCCCACAGAGAACTACAGTTAGGTCCTCATATATTTGGACACGGACACATTATTTTTTTTTTTACCCATTTACTAAAACATATTCAATTTATAGTTACATAATGGACATGGACATAAAGTCCAGACTTTTAGCTTTCATTTGAGGGTATCCACATTAAAATTGAATAAAGGGTTTAGGAGTTTCAGCTCCTTTACATGTGGTACCCTGTTTTTAAAGGGACCAAAAGTAATTGGACAATTGACTCAAAGGCTGTTTCATTGGCAGGTGTGGGCAATTCCTTCATTATTTCATTCTCAATTAGGCCTTATGCACACGAAAGCTGTGCGTCTGTTCCGTTCATTGCATTGGCAACGTCCGTGCGGCGGCCAGGACGGATCCAGACCCATTTAACTTGAATGGGTCCGTGATCTGTCCGCACCACAAAAAAATAGAACAAGTTCTATTTTTTTGCGGTGCGGAGGCACGGCCAGAAACACCACAGAAGGGCACTGTAGTTCTTCCGTGGGGTTCTGATTCGTGCTTCCGTTCCGCATCTCCGTGATTGCGAACCCATTCAAGTAAATGGGTCTGCATCCATGATGCGGAGTGCACACAAGCCGGTGCAGGCCACAATACGGCCACGGGCACACAACAGCCGTGTGCATGAGGCCTTAAGCACATTAAAGGCCTGGAGTTGATTTGAGGTCTGGTGCTTGCATTTTGAAGATTTTGCTAAGTAAACATTCGGTCAAAGGAGCTCTCCATGCAGGTGAAATAAGCAATCCTTCATCTGCGAAAACAGAAAAAAACAGCTATTTGGGGTGGCAAAATCTACAGTTTGGTACATCCTGAGAAAGAAAGAAAGCACTGGTGACCTCAACAATGCAAAAAGACCTGGACGCCCACGGAAGACAACAGTGGTGGATGATCATAGAATTATTACCATGGTGAAGAGAAACCCCTTCACAACAACCAACCAAGTGAACAACACTCTTCAGGATATAGGCGTATCAATATCCAAATCTACCATAAAGAGAAGACTGCATGAAAGTAAATACAAAGGGTTCACTGCATGGTGCAAGCCACTCATAAGCCTCAAGAACACTTCTGGAAGAACATTCTTTGGACAGATGAAACCAAAATCAACCTCTACCAGAATGATGGAAAGAAAAAAGTATGGCGAAGGCATGGTACAGCTCATGATCCAAAGCATACCACATCATCTGTGATACACGGCGGAGGCAGTGTGATGGCTTGGGCATGCATGGCTGCCAGTGGCACTGGGTCCCTAGTGTTTATTGATAATGTGACACATGTCGTGCATTTTCATAAGTGTACAGTGTTATCTGATGATATAGTCTAAATATCCATGCTCATTGCCTTTAAGAGTGAAATCAGCTTGAACCAAAGTTCTGTTATATGGCTGAAACAGGCCAAGATGAGTTTATGCCGAGGTCAGTCTGGGTAAAAGATCATTGTGAATATAGAAATGTATCGTTTGTTAAAAATTATTGTCAGCAGATTTGGTTTATCTGTTAGTATTATAATGGGTCCTACAGACATGTGTCCGGGAGAGATAACCTTCTAATAGCAATGTGTTATTTTACTTCCTTACAAGGTCATAAAGGAGGTCATACCTTATGTGAAACATCTGCTGTGTGATGTCCAATTCATATATTTATAATTATATTCTATATATTTCTGTGTGGTTCATTTAAATTGCAACATATCTTAACCAATGATTCATATAATGTGTCATTTATGAGTAAACATGTATTGATTTGTTAGAAGGCCGGTTTATTAGCCTGTATTTGTGGGAGGGGCGTAAGTAGCACATTTATACCAGGCAGGCGCCTTCCTTGGGTGTGTTTTCACTCTCCAGTATATATTGCCTTCCTTGGGTGTGTCGACGGTGCTGCGTAGTTGTGTGCACTCTGAGCCACCTGTTGCAGCACATGGGCGGAATCTGCAGCTTCCATACCCAGTCAGCGTCCAGGATCCCAGCTGAGGTCGTTCCGGTCGGGTGGGGGTTTGCGGCGAGCTCGTGCAGCACCGTCCTGTTACAGTCCGGCTGGCGATGTGTTGGCTCCTTTAGTGAGGAGGAGCAGCATTGCACTGGAGCGATCTGCCTGGCAGCCCACGATTGGCGCTCATGTGGCAGCACGGTTAGTCCGGCCAGCGGTGTGTCGGCTCCTTTGGTGAGGAGGAGCAACACTGCACCGGAGAGATTCTGACTGGCACCCCCACGTTTGGCGCCCATGCTGCAGTACGGTTAGGTAGCAGGGGTCAGCGTGACTCCATCTCATTTTCTTGCGCCTGGCAGCCGACGCTTGGCGCCCACGCGGCAGCACGTTTCGGCAGCAGGGGTCAGCGTGACTCTGTCTCGTTTTCTCGCAGGCTTCTATGTCTTGCACAGGTCAACTTCTTAGTCTGTCTGTGTATATCTGTATGTCTTTCTTGTCTGCTTTTTACTTCGCTGCTCGCCGGCAAACCTCTCTCGCTATCCGCTATTATTTCTGCAGACAGACTTAAGCCTTGTTCACACTGACATCCAGCATTATCCCCTTACTTGCATTATAGAGGGTGAAGCAGCTAATTACTTCAGGTGGAGCAGAGTGTCACGGCTGTATGTGAGCAACAAGAGCATACACAGTGAATTAGCTACTGACCGGACCCAAACTAGGGAACATAAAGGGTGACCCCTGTCAGACCCTAAAAGCTCTCCCTATGCTGCTAAGCCCATGTCCAGATCCAGATGGTGGATCGAGACATGCCCGCGTACCTAAGGCTGATGACCACTGTAACCCCTACAGTAGTGGAAGGGGCACGGCCACCGGTGCCCTGCTCAGTATATGGACGGAACCGGGGTCGCCTCGGATCCAGTCAGCAAAACAAACAGAAACACACAATGTCTGCACACTTAACTGAAGGAGCTGCAGCAGCAGTGAAAACAGATCCAAACTCAGCAGACAATGTCCGAAGTACTTGCTTCAGCAGAACACAGGTCCAGAAAAGATATCACACCAGTGAAGATACTCAAGCGAGAGATACTGCTCAAATGAAGAAGTATAATCCGCACCGTACAAAGGAAGAGGGGTGATTTAAAGACAGAGCAATCAAACACAGGAGGGACAGCTGGGAGGAAGGAAACAGAAAGTAAAGACCTCATCACAGGGGCGGAGAAACAGAGCTGTGAGAACGTCTCAAAGCTCTAGTAGTTACATCATCACAGGGTGGAGAAACAGAGCTGTGAGAACGTCTCAAAGCTCTGGTAGTGACAGTACCCCCCTCTACAGGTGGACTCGGACACCCAGGACCCACCTTCTCAGGATGAGCCCTATGAAAAGCCCTGATGAGGCGAGTGGCTTTAATGTCCGACACCGGAACCCACATCCTCTCCTCAGGACCATAACCCTTCCAATGAACGAGGTACTGAAGAGAACCGCGGACAATGCGAGAGTCCACAATTCTGGAAACCTCAAACTCCAGATTGCCATCAACCAAAATCGGAGGAGGAGGCAAAGAGGAGGGTACCGTGGGCTGGACATATGGTTTTAAGAGAGATCTGTGAAATACATTATGTATCTTCCAAACCCGTGGAAGATCAAGACGGAAGGCAACAGGATTGATGACTGACAAGATTTTATAAGGCCCAATAAACTTGGGACCCAATTTCCAGGAGGGAACCTTCAGTTTAATATTTCTTGTAGACAACCACACCAGATCACCCACATTCAGGTCCGGACCAGGCACACGTCTCTTATCAGCCACACGCTTATATTTCTCACTCATCTTTCTTAGATTAGTCTGAATCTTTTGCCAAATGGTAGACAAAGACGAGGAAAATCTCTCCTCCTCAGGCAAACCAGAAGGAGCCCCTCCCGAGAATGTCCCAAACTGCGGATGGAACCCATATGCACCAAAGAATGGTGACTTATCAGAAGATTCCTGACGACGGTTGTTCAGAGCAAACTCAGCAAGAGGGAGAAACGAACGCCAATCCTCCTGGTTCTCTGCAACAAAACAGCGCAAATATGTCTCCAGATTCTGATTGACGCTGCTCAGTCTGACCATTCGACTGCGGGTGAAAAGCAGAAGAGAAGGACAGCCGAACCCCCAGGCGAGAACAGAAAGCCTTCCAGAATCTGGACACAAACTGCGTGCCTCTATCGGAAACAATATCAGAGGGAATGCCATGCAATTTAACAATATGGTCGACAAAGCTTGCGCCAACGTTTTAGCATTGGGCAATCCAGGGAAGGGTATGAAATGTGCCATCTTGCTAAAACGGTCCACCACCACCAGGATCACCGACTTCCCTGAGGAACGAGGAAGATCCGTGATAAAGTCCATGGACAGGTGTGTCCAAGGACGGGAAGGTATGGGTAAGGGGAGAAGGGGACCTGAAGGCCGTGAACGAGGGACTTTAGCGCGAGCGCACATCTCACAAGCAGCCACAAAACCCTCCACCGACTTACGAAGAGCCGGCCACCAAAATCTCCGAGCAATGAGATCTACCGTGGCTCTACTCCCGGGGTGACCAGCAAGAACAGTATCGTGATGCTCCTTGAAGAGTTTGTGACGTAACTCAGGAGGCACAAACAACTTTCCAGAAGGACAACGGGCAGGTGCCTCAGTCTGGGCAGCCTGGACCTCGGCCTCCAAATCAGAATACAGAGCAGAAACAACTACCCCTCCGCCAAAATGGGACCCGGGTCCTCGGAGTTTCCTCCTCCCGGAAAACAGCGAGAGAGAGCATCAGCCTTCACATTTTTGATCCCAGGGCGGAATGTAACGACAAAATTGAATCTGGAGAAGAACAGAGACCATCTGGCCTGTCTCGGATTCATACGCTTAGCCGACTCCAAGTACGCCAGATTCTTATGGTCGGTAAAACGGTGATAGGGTACCTGGCCCCCTCCAACCAATGGCGCCATTCCTCGAAAGCCAACTTGATGGCCAACAATTCCCTATCTCCCACATCATAGTTTTTCTCTGCCGGTGAGAGTTTTTAGAGAAAAAGGCACAGGGTCGCCATTTGGAAGGAGACGGACCCTGGGACAAAACCGCACCCACACCCACCTCGGAAGCATCCACCTCAACAATAAAAGGTAAGGAAACATCGGGATGCACCAAGATGGGAGCAGACGCAAAACTCTCTTTAATCTTAGAAAAAGCTGCAAGCGCCTCCTCCGACCAAGAGGAAAAATCCGCCCCCTTTTTGGTCATGTCAGTGAGGGGTTTGACAACAGAGGAATAATTCAAAATGAACTTTCTGTAATAGTTCGCAAAACCCAGAAAGTGCATCAATGCCTTCTGATTCTCAGGAAGCTCCCACTCAAGCACAGCACGGACCTTCTCCGGATCCATGCGAAAACCAGAAGCAGAGAGGAGAAAACCCAGAAATTGAATCTCCGATACCATAAAAACACATTTCTCCAGCTTGGCGTACAATTTATTTTCTCGCAGAATCTGCAGAACCTGAAAAAGATGATCCTGATGAGTCCGAACATCAGGGGAAAAAATCTAAATATCATCAAGATACACCAATACAAATTTCCCCATTAAATGGTAGAAAATACTGTTAACAAAATGCTGAAAGACGGCCGGAGCATTCATCAAGCCAAAAGGCATAACGAGATTCTCGAAATGCCCCTCGGGGTATTAAAGGCTGTTTTCCATTCATCCCCTCTCTGACCCTGACCAGGTTGTATGCGCCTCTCAAATCCAATTTGGAAAAAACCTTGGCCCCAACAATTTGGTTGAAGAGGTCCGGGATCAGAGGAAGGGGATAGGGATCGCGAATCGTGATACGGTTCAGCTCCCTAAAATCTAGGCAAGGTCTCAGAGAGCCATCTTTCTTTTTAACAAAAAAAAAACCCGCGGCGACCGGTGATTTTGAGGGACGAATATGCCCCTTATCGAGACTCTCAGAGATATAGGTTCGCATTGCGATTCTTTCTGGTTGTGAGAGATTGTACAGGCGTGCTTTTGGCAGCTTGGCGCCGGGAATGAGGTTAATGGGACAGTCAAACTCCCGGTGAGGAGGTAGCTCCTGCACACCGCTCTCGGAAAACACGTCCGAGAAATCAGAGAGTTCTGTATCAGGTGGTGGTGCAGTTAGCTGTGGCGTGGTGACAAAACTTTTCCAAATCTCTGCCATGCTAACCCTGCCCTCAGAGGAGCTGGCCGTGACACAACTGCGTTGGCGACCTCTTGATCCTCCTCTGCCTTCACCTTGGGGTTCCACTTGTTCCCCTGTGACATCTGGGAATGCTCTTAGTAGCACGTCTACCAACGTGCACTTGTACTCGCGCATCTTCCTATCACGCTCCAGTGCAGAAAGTAAGGTGGGCACATTGTCCGGGGATCCAGCAGGGTGGCAACCCAGTAGTCCACACATGTTAAAATGTGGGCAGCTCTGCTGTCGTTGCGCAGGCACTTCAGCATGTAGTCGCTTATGTGTGCCAGGCTGCCCAGAGGTAAGGACAAGCTGTTCTCTGTGGGAGGCATATCGTCATCGTCCTCCGTTTTCCCCTAGACACGCACCAGTGATGGGCCCGAGCTGCGTTGGGTGCCACCCTGATGTGAACATGCTTCATCCTCACCCTCCTCCACCTCCTCATCCTCGTCCTTCAGTAGTGGGCCCTGGCTGGCCACATTTGTACCTGGCCTCTGCATTTGCAAAAAACCTCCCTCTGAGCCACTTCTAAGAGACTGGCCTGAAAGTGCTAAAAATGACCCCTCTTCCTCTTCCTCCTGGGCCACCTCCTCTTCCATCATCGCCCTAAGTGTTTTCTCAAGGAGACATAGAAGTGGTATTGTAACGCTGATAACCGCGTCATCGCCACTGGCCATGTTGGTGGAGTACTCGAAACAGCGCAACAGGGCACACAGGTCTCGCATGGAGGCCCAATCATTGGTGGTGAAGTGGTGCTGTTCAGCAGTGCAACTGACCCGTGCATGCTGCAGCTGAAACTCCACTATGGACTGCTGCTGCTCGCAACAGTCTCTCCAGCATGTGCAAGGTGGAGTTCCACCTGGTGGGCACTTTGCATATGAGGCGGTGAGCGGGAAGGCCGAAGTTACGCTGTAGAGCAGACAGGCGAGCAGCGGCAGGATGTGAACGCCGGAAGCGCACACAGACGGCCTGCACTTTATGCAGCAGCTCTGACATGTCGGGGTAGTTGTGAAGGAACTTCTGCACCACCAAATTCAGCACATGCGCCAGGCAAGGGATGTGCGTTAAACCGGCTAGTCCCAGAGCTGCGACGAGATATCGCCCATTATCGCACACCACCAGGCCGGGCTTGGGGCCCACCGGCAGCAACCACTCGTCGGTCTGTTGTTCAATACCCCGCCACAACTCCTGCGCGGTGTGTGGGGCCTGTCCCAGAATGGCCTGAGTTTCAGAACGGCCTGCTGACGTTTACCCCGGGCTGTGCTGAAGTTGGTGGTGAAGGTGTGTGGCTGACTGGATGAGCAGGTGGAAGAAGAGGAGGAGGAAGCCGAGTAGGAGGAGGAGGAGGCGACAGGAGGCAAAGAATGATGCCCTGCGATCCTTGGCGGCGGAAGGACGTGCGCCAAAGAACTCTCCGCCTGTGGCCCAGCCGCCACTACATTTACCCAGTGTGCAGTTAGGGAGATATAGCGTCCCTGGTCGTGCTTACTGGTCCACGTATCTGTGGTTAGGTGGACCTTGCCACAGATGGCGTTGCGCAGTGCACACTTGATTTTATCGGATACTTGGTTGTGCAGGGAAGGCACGGCTCTCTTGGAGAAGTAGTGGCGGCTGGGAACAACATACTGTGGGACAGCCATGGCCATCAGCTGTTTGAAGCTGTCTGTGTCCACCAGCCTGAATGACAGCATTTCAAAGGCCAGTATTTTAGAAATGCTGGCATTCAGGCCAGGGCTTGAGGGTGGGTAGGTGGGAATTTACGCTTTCTCTCCAAGGTTTGTGAGATGGAGAGCTGAACGCTGCTGTGTGACATGGTGGAGATGCTTGGTGACGGAGGTGGTGGTGTTGGTGGTACATCCTCTGTTTGGTGGGCGGCAGGGGCCAACATTCCTCCCAAGGCGGAGGAAGAGGCTGAGGCAGCAGCAGAAGAGGGAGCAGGGGGAGCCTGAGTGAGTTCCTTGTTTTTAAGGTGTTTACTCCACTGCAGTTCATACTTTGCATGTAGATGCCTGGTCATACAGGTTGTGCTAAGGTTCAGAACGTTGTTGCCTCGCATCAGGCTCTGATGGCACAGCGTGCAAACCACTCGGGTCTTGTCGTCAGCACATTGGTTAAAGAAGTGCCATGCCAGGGAACTCCTTGAAGCTGCCTTTGGGGTGCTCGGTCCCTGGTGGCGGTGGCCAGTAGCAGGCAAACTCTCTTGGCGGCGGCTGTTCTGCTTTTGCCCCCTGCTCGCTTATTTGCTACGCTGTTGGCTCGGTCTCACCACTGCCTCTTCATCTGAACTATGAAAGTCAGTGGCACAACCTTTATTCCATGTGGGGTCTAGGACATCATCGTCCCCTACATCGTCTTCCACACAGTCTTCCTCCCTGTCCTCCTGTTCGGTCTGCACACTGCAGAAAGACGCAGCAGTTGGCACCTGTGTTTCGTCATCATCAGAGACGTGCGGACTTCGATGAGGTGGTATTCCCATGTCCTCATCATCAGGAAACATCAGTGGTTGTGCATCAGTGCATTCTATGTCTTCCACCACTGGGGAAAGGCTAGGTGGATTCCCTTGGAAAACCCTGCCAGCAGAGTCCTCAAACAGCATAAGAGACTGCTGCATAACTTGAGGCTCTGAAAGTTTCCCTGATATGCATGGGGGTGATGTGACAGACTGATGCGCTTTCTGCAGAAGACTGGGTGAGAGATAATGTTGTGAACGTGCTGGATCCACTGTCGGCCACCCAATTGACTAGCGCCTGTACTTGCTCAGGTCTTACCATCCTTAGAACGGCATTGGGCCCCACCAAATATCGCTGTAAATTCTCGCAGGTACTGGAACCTGAGGTAGTTGATTCACTAGGAGGTGTGGCTGTAGCAGAACGGCCACGTCCTCTCCCAGCACCAGAGGGTCCACTAACAACACCACGACCATGTCCGCATCCGCGTCCCTTACTAGATGTTTTCCTCATTGTTACCGTTCACCACAATAAGAAAAAAATTATTTGGCTCAATGTATTGAATTCAAATTCAGGCCTTTTTTATACTCATAATTATACCGTTTGTTTTGAGGTGATGTTCCCAGCAATGTTATGTATGGGGTATTGAATAGAGACTGATTTCCGTGGAACCACAGCACTCAGCATTTCCCTTAAATTGGGGGCAGCTATTTAATCCAGATGCGACGCGCTTATGAATATTCCAATTGTTTTGATACAATGTCCTCAATATCCCCGCAAGGAATAATGGTTCTTCCTGGAAATGACATGTATTGGGTATTAAGTAGAGACGGGTTCTTGTGGAACCACAGTGCTCAGCATTACCTTGATTGGTGAGGAGTGACTTTGATATACATCCAGAATGCGCTATGCTTATACCTGTTATTTGAGATGATGTCCCTCCTCTCTGTTCATGCTCCGAATGTAAACCTGTCATATTATGTCCCACTGACAGATATAAGAGGGAGAAGCAATAATGAACGCTGCGGCATTGAGCGTCCAGCTTTGTCATAGTGCCGACGCTGATGCGGACGCTCATTGGCCGGGCACTGCTCCTTGATCCACCCCTTGGGGTGTAGCTTAAGCTATTTGAAGCAGTGTTTGGCACGGCCGCTTCACGGCCATCACAGCGCCGGATGACGCCGCCACAGAATGTTAGTGTGGCAGCGTCTAGGTAGAAGTCTCCATTAATGTGGCTCCTGATGATTCTTAAACAAGATGAAACGCGTAGAGCGTAATTTCAGATAGGAGACTAGCCTAGATAAATGATGATATGGTGAGGGCGGCATATAGGTTCTCATAACAGGCAGGTCTAAGGTGATTGAAACAGCCAACAGGCAACACCGCATCTGTTAATTTGTGAGAGTAAGGCTACTTTCACACTGGCGTTTGGTGCGGATCCGTCATGTATCTGCACAGACGGATCCGCACTGATAAAACAACCGCATGCATCCGTTCAGAACGGATCCGTTTGTATTATCATGAACATAGGCAAAACGGATCCGTCTTGAACACCATTGAAAGTCAATGGGGGCGGATCCGTTTTCTATTGTGCCATATTGTGTCAGAGAAAACGGATCCGTCCCCATTGACTTACATTGTAAGTCAGGACGGATCCGTTTGGCTCAGTTTTGTCTGACGGACACCAAAACGCTGCAAGCAGCGTTTTGGTGTCCGCCTCAGGTGCGGAATGGAGGCGGAACGGAGCCGAACTGATGCATTCTGAACGGATCCTTATCCGTTCAGAATGCATTGGGGCTAAATTGATCCGTTTGGGGCCGCTTGTGAGAGCCTTGAAACGGATCTCACAAGCGGATCCCCAAACGCCAGTGTGAAAGTAGCCTAACCCATAGGAGCAGAAAGAGGTCATTAAAAACATATGACCGATGCACGCTTTTTTGGCCCTCTCATGCGCTGAGGATAGCGCTTATCAGAGTTTGATCTTTAAATCAGACACATTCGGACTCATATCCATAGTCTGCCCTTAGGCAGTATACCGGATGTGACTTGGAATGTGATTTGTGTAGTTCCCCCTTTAAGCTTAGGACGGTAGGAGTGTGCACACTAACATTACATTGAGCTCACCGTCTGTTGCGGGAACATATACGCATTGACATAATTGGCATTAGAGCACCCTGTTTTTAGTTCAATTCAATAAAAGTTGTGTTTTAGCGTCTTTGTTTATACTCAGTGATAGTTCTCAATCGGACGCGTGATTCTTTTTAATTTGGCATTCAGTGATCAGACTAAAGCCTTGTTCACACTGACACACAGCATTATCCCCTTACTTGCATTATAGAGGGTGAGGCAGCTGATTAATCCAGGTGGAGCAGAGTTGCTGTTTTCAGGGTGTTATTGTTTCTTTAGTATAAATGCTACTTTGTGATATGTATATTAAGTAGACGGTAAGCTCCTCTGTGTTGAGGTATCTTTCCATTGTTTTGGAAATGTAAAATGGGTGTGTGCCACTTTAAGGTTGTGAACCTGAGTTTGTGTACTTAATGAGCATCTGTGCAAGGTGCTGTGGATCCATCTTCAGTTCAGAGTGTTAGCTGGACACTGGGGGAGCTACTTGCTACAAAGGTAAGTGCAGAGACCCATGTGGACCTGTTATTTTGCCTAGTTTTGTTGCTTTATTTGTAATAAAAATAGATAGGAGCTTTCGCCGAGAACTGATTTTTGTTTTTTTTAAGGCATATACACCCATATCTCTACTGGGCGCATTTGCTGATGGTGGCAACGTTTGCATGTACTCGCCTATAGCGGAGTGATGTGGTGCAAGTGGTTTATATTACTGCATGCCTCGTGTTAGTGTCCGCATAAAACCACAGTGAGGATTGTCTTTACATGTCGTTTGTTGCTTTTCAGGTCACGTCACGTCACAGCTCCCTTTTCCCAGTTGATGTGGTCAATCACATCTCGTGTTGGTAGTAGAAAGGGAAAAAATAAATATTAACCACTACAGGACCACCTAACGCACGGATGCGTCCGGCCGGCGGTCCTGTAGCTCTGGCTGGACGCATCCATGCGTCATCTCGCGAGACGCGAGATTTCCTGTGAACGCGCGTCTCGCCAGTTATACTGCAGCCTGCCAGTGATGCTCAAATCTCATCAAAGTGGTATCTCAGACGGTGTTTTGTTAACAGCGTCTGATATACCTGCTACCTGGTCCTCTGGTGGTCCCATTTGCTGGGATCGACCACCAGAGGACCAGGTAGCTATGTAAAGTTGCACCAAACACTACACTACCCCCCCCCCCCCCTCCGGGGTCACTTATTAACTCCTTGTTTACCCCATCTAGATTCCCTGATCACCCCCCTGTCATTGATCACACCCCTGTAAGGCTCAATTCAGATGTCCATATGTGTTTTGCGGATCCGCAGATCCTAAAAATACGGACACCGGCAATGTGCTTTCTGCATTTTGCAGATCCGCACATTGCCAGAACTATATAGAAAATGCCTTTTCTTGTCCGCAATTGCGGACAATAGGACATGTTCTATATTTTGCGGAACGGAAGTGTAGACCCGGAAGTGAGGATCCGTAATTCTGGATCCGAGCGGGACAAAGTCTGTCCCCAGACTTGGGTCCGCAATTCCGTTCCGCAAACAGAATTGCGGACGTGTGAATGGGGCATAAGGGTCCCTTATCACCGCCAGTTAGTTAGCTACTTGTTAGGTAGTTAGCGCCCAGCCCACCGCACCGCAGTCACTGATTTTGGCAGAGATTTTTTTCATCCACGATGATCGATGCGAATGAAAAAATCTGTGCCGTTCATATTTTTTATTTTTTTCAGCCCAGAGGCTGAACGGAAAAAAAAAAATCTCATTACCCGTATGCTCAATATAAGGAGAATCGCAGAAACTCCTAATGCTGGCCATACATGTAATGATTGCGGAGACCCTCAAATGCCAGGGCAGTACAAAAACCTGACATGTGACCCCATTTTAGAAAGAAGACGCCCCAAGGTATTGGGTGAGGGGTATGGTGAGTTCATGTAAAATTTTATTTTTTGTCATAAGTTAGTGGAATATGAGACTTTGTAAAAAAAAAAGAAATTTATATCAATTTCCAACTTCTAACTTGTGCCAAATTTTTTTTTTTTCTGTGAACTCGCCATGCCCCTCACGGAATACCTTGGGGTGTCTTCTTTCCAAAATAGGGTCACATGTGGGGTATTTATACTGCCCTGGCATTTTAGGGGCCCTAGAGCGTGAGAAGAAAAATGCGTAAAAATGCCCTCCTAAAAGGTACTCATTGGAATTTGGGCCCCTTTGCGCATCTTGGCTGCAAAAAAGTGGCACACATGTGGCATCACCGTACTCAGGAGAAGTAGGGCGATGTGTTTTGGGGTGTATTTTTACATATACCCATGCTGGGTGAGAGAAATATCTCTGTAAATTGACAACTTTGTATAAATTTTTTTAAAAAGTTGTCATTTACAGAGATATTTCTCTCACCCAACATGGGTATATATAAAAATACACCCCAAAACACATTGCCCTACTTCTCCTGAGTACGGCGATACCACATGAGTGACACTTTTTTGCAGCTTAGTTGCGCAAAGGGGCCCTAAAACCAATGAGTACCTTTAGGATTTCACAGGGCATTTTTACGCATTTGGATTCTCATGCTTTAGGGCCCCTAAAATGCCAGGGCAGTATAAATACCCCACAAGTGACCCCATTTTGGAAAGAAGACACCCCAAGGTATTCCGTGAGGGGCATGTCGCGTTCACACAACCTTTTTTTTTTTTTTGCCACAAGTTAGCGGAAATTGATATATATTTTTTTTTTTTTTTTTTTTTTACAAAGTCTCATATTCCACTAACTTGTGACAAAAAATAAAATTTTACAAGAACTTACAATACCCCTCACGGAATACCTTGGGGTGTCTTCTTTCTAAAATGGGGTCACTTGTGGGGTATTTATACTGTCCTGGCATTTTAGGGGCCCTAAAGCGTGAGAAGAAGTCTGGAATCAAAATGCGTAAAAATGCCCTGTGAAATCCTAAAGGTACTCATTGGAATTAGGGCCCCTTTGCGCACCCAGGCTGCAAAAAAGTGGCACACATGTGGTATCGCCGTACTCAGGAGAAGTAGGGCAATGTGTTTTGGGGTGTATTTTTATATATACCCGTGTTGGGTGAGAGAAATATCTCTGTAAACGACAACTTTTTTAAAAAAAATTATACAAAGTTGTCAATTTACAGAGATATTTCTCTCACCCAGCATGGGTATTTGTAAAAATACACCCCAAAACACATTGCCCTACTTCTCCTGAGTACGGCGATATCACATGTGTGACATTTTTTGCAGCAAAAATGCGCAAAGGGGCCCAAATTCCAATGAGTACCTTTAGGTTTTACATGGCTGCTCACAATTTAGCCCCGCCCAAAATGCCAGAACAGTAAACACACCCCACAAATGACCTCATTTCGGAAAGTAGACACCCCAAGGTATTCACTGAGGGGCATAGTGAGTCCATCTGAGATTTTATTTTTTTTTGCCAGAAGGTAGCAGAAATGGAAACTTTATTATTTTTATTTTTTTTCCTCAAAGTGTCATTTTCCGCTAACTTGTGAAAAAAAATGAAATGATACATGAACTCACCATGCCACCATGCCCCTCAGTGAATACTTTGGGGTGTCCTCTTTCTAAAATGGTGTCATTTGGGGGGTATTTATACTATCCTGGCATTCTAGCACTTGAAGAAACATGACAGGTGCTCAGAAAGTCAGAGCTGCTTCAAAATGCGGAAATTCACTTTTTTGCACCATAGTTTGTAAACGCTATAACTTTTACCCAAACCAATAAATATACACTTATTGGATTTTTTTTTTTATCAAAGACATGTAGAACAATAAATTTATAGAGAAATTTATATAGAAATTTAGTTTTGTTTTGTTTTTTACAACAGAGTGAAAAATGTCACTTTTTGCAAAAATTTCGGTCATTTTTGATTAATAGCAAAAAAAGTAAAAATGTCAGCAGCAATGAAATACCACCAGATGAAAGCTCTATTAGTGAGAAGAAAAGGAGGTAAAATTCATTTGGGTGGTAAGTTGTGTGACGGAGCAATAAACGGTGAAAGTAGTGTAGTGCAGAATTGTAAAAAGTGGCCTGGTCATTAACCGCTACAGGACCGCCGCACGCAGGATTGCGTCCTGGCGGCGGCCCTGTAGCTCTGATCGGACGCATCGGCGCGTCATCTCGCGAGACGCGAGATGACGCGAGGACGCGCCCGCACATGCGCAATGCGCGCCGTCGGCGCGCTCGCATGTAGTTATACTACAGCCTGCCAGCGCCGATCGTGCGCTGGCAGGCTGTATATGGCAGAAAAAATCGCAGATCAGACGTTGTTCTGTGAACAGCGTCTGATCTGCTTGCTGCCCGCTTCTCTGGTGGTCCCTTTGCTTGGGACCACCAGAGAAAAATATCAAAGTGCACCAATCACCACACAACCCCCCACCGCCCCCACCCACCCACCCCCTGTCACTGATTAACCCCTGATCTCCCATGTCACCCCCTGATCACCCCTGTCACCCCCTGTCACTGATCACCCCCTGTAAGGCTCATTCAGATGTCCGCATGTGTTTTGCGGATCCACGGATCCGCAAATCCGCGGATCCGCAAAACACGGACACCAGCAATGTGCTTTCCGCATTTTGCGGATCCGCACATTGCCAGAACTATATAGAAAATGCCTTTTCTTGTCCGCAATTGCGGACAAGAATAGGACATGTTCTATACTTTTGCGGATCTCCAATTACGGATCCGCAATTACGGATCCGAGCGGGACAAAGTCTGTCCCCATAGAATTGAATGTATCCACATTTCTGTTCCGCAAAATTTTGCGGAACAGAATTGCGGACGCTTGAATGAGGCCTTAGGGTCCCTTAGCGATCGCAGCTTTATAGCTTTTCCCTCTTTTTTTGCACATTTTTTAGAGATTTTTCATCCACATTGATCAATGTGAATGGAAAAATCTGTGACGTTCATTTTTTTCTTTCAGCGCAGAGGCTGAACGGAAAAAAATTCTCATTACCCGTATGGTCAATATAAGGAGAATAGCAGAAACTCCTAATTCTGGCCATACGTGTAATGATTGCGGAGACCCCTAAAATGCCAGGGCAGTACAAAAACCTCACAAGTGACCCCATTTTAGAAAGAAGACACCCCAAGGTATTCCGTGAGGGGTATGGTGAGTTCATGTAAAATTTTATTTTTGTCACAAGTTAGTGGAATGTGAGACTGTAAAAAAAAAAAAAAAAAATACCATTTCCGCTAACTTGTGCCAAATTTTTTTTTCTGTGAACTCGCCATGCCCCTCACGGAATACCTTGGGGTGTCTTCTTTCCACAATGGGGTCACATGTGGGTATTTATACTGCCCTGGCATTTTAGGGGTCCTAAAGCGTGAAAATCCAAATGCGTAAAATGTCCTGTGAAATCCTAAAGGTACTCATTGGTTTTAGGGCCCTTTGCGCATCTTGGCTGCAAAAAGTGTCACTCATGTGGTATCGCCGTACTCAGGAGAAGTAGGGCAATGTGTTTTGGGGTGTATTTTTATATATACCCATGCTGTGTGTGAAATATCGCTGTAAGCGACAACTTTTTAAATTTTTTTATTCAAAGTTGTCAATTTACAGAGATATTTCTCTCACCCAGCATGGGTATATGTAAAATACACCCCAAAACACATTGCCCTACTTCTCCTGAGTACGGCGATACCACATGAGTGACACTTTTTGCAGCCAAGATGCGCAAAGGGCCCTAAAACCAATGAGTACCTTTAGGAGGGCATTTTTACGCATTTTTCTTCTCACGCTTTAGGGCCCCTAAAATGCCAGGGCAGTATAAATACCCCACATGTGACCCCATTTTGGAAAGAAGACACCTCAAGGTATTCGCTGAGGGGCATAATGAGTCCATGAAAAATTAAACTTTTTGTCAAAAGTTAGCGGAAAGGGAGACTTTGTGAGAAAAACAATAAAAATCAATTTCCACTAACTTGTGCCAAAAAAAATCTTCTATGAACTCGCCATGCCCCTCACGGATTACCTTGGGTGTCTTCTTTCCAAAATGGGGTCACATGTGGGGTATTTATACTGCCCTGGCATTTTAGGGCCCTAAAGCGTGAGAAGAAAAATGCATAAAAATGCCCTTCCTAAAGGTACTCATTGGAATTAGGGCCCTTTGCGCATCTTGGCTGCAAAAAGTGTCACTCATGTGGTATCGCCGTACTCAGGAGAAGTAGGGCAATGTGTTTGGGGTGTATTTTTACATATACCCATACTGGGTGAGAGAAATATCTCTGTAAATTGACAACTTTGAATAAAAAATTTAAAAAGTTGTCGTTTACAGCGATATTTCTCACACGCAGCATGGGTATATGTAAAAATACACCACAAAACACATTGCCCTACTTCTCCTGAGTACGGCGATACCACATGTGTGACACTTTTTGCAGCCTGGGTGCGCAAAGGGCCCTAAAACCAATGAGTACCTTTAGGATTTCACAGGGCATTTTTATGCATTTGGATTCTCACACTTTAGGGGCCCCTAAAATGCCAGGTGAGTATAAATACCCCACATGTGACCCCATTTTGGAAAGAAGACACCCGTAGGTATTCTGTGAGGGGCATGGTGAGTCCACAGAATTTTTATTTTTGGCATAAGTCAGCGGAAATTGTTTTTTTGTTTTTTTAATTTTGTTTTTACAAAGTCTCATATTCCACTAACTTGTGACAAAAATAAAATTTTACATGAACTCACCATACCCCTCACAGAATACCTTGGGGTGTCTTCTTTCCAAAATGGGGTCACATGTGGGGTATTTATACTGCCCTGGCATTTTAGGGGCCCCTAAAGCGTGAGAAGAAGTCTGGAATCCAAATGCGTAAAAATGCCCTGTGAAATCCTAAAGGTACTCATTGGAATTAGGGCCTTTGCGCACCCAGGCTGCAAAAAGTGTCACACATGTGGTATCGCCGTACTCAGGAGAAGTAGGGCAATGTGTTTTGGGGTGTATTTTTATATATACCCCTGCTGGGTGTGAGAAATATCTCTGTAAACGACAACTTTTAAATTTTTTTTATACAAAGTTGACAATTTACAGAGATATTTATCTCACCCAACATGGGTGTATGTAAAAATACACCCCAAAACACATTGCCCTACTTCTCCTGAGTACGGCGATACCACATGAGTGACACTTTTTTGCAGCCTGAGTGCAAAGGCCCAAATTCCAACGAGTACCTTTAGGTTTTACATGGCGGCTCACAATTTAGCCCCGCCCAAAATGCCAGAACAGTAAACACACCCCACAAATGACCCCATTTCGGAAAGTAGACACCCCAAGGTATTCACTGAGGGGCATAGTGAGTCCGTCTGAGATTTTTTTTTTTTTTGCCAGAAGTTATCAGAAATTGAAACTTTTTTTTTTTTTTTTTTTTCTCAGAAAGTGTCATTTTCCGCTAACTTGTGAAAAAAAATGAAATGATACATGAACTCACCAAGCCCCTCCGCGAATACTTTGGGGTGTCTTCTTTCTAAAATGGTGTAATTTGGGGGGTATTTATACTTTCCTGACATTCTAGCACCTGAAGAAACATGGCAGGCGCTCAGAAAGTCAGAGCTGCTTCAAAATGCAGAAATTCACTTTTTTGCACCATAGTTTGTAAACGCTATAACTTTTACCCAAACCAATAAATATACACTTATTGGATTTTTTTTTTATCAAAGACATGTAGAACAATAAATTTAGAGAAAAATTTATATAGAAATGCAGTTTTTTTTAAAAAAATTTTACAACAGAAAGTGAAAAATGTCATTTTTTTGCAAAAATTTCGGTAATTTTTGATAGCAAAAAAAGTAAAAATGTCAGCAGCAATGAAATACCACCAAATGAAAGCTCTATTAGTGAGAAGAAAAGGAGGTAAAATTCATTTGGGTGGTAAGTTGCATGACGGAGCAATAAACGGTGAAAGTAGTGTAGTGCGGAATTGTAAAAAGTGGCCTGGTCATTAAGGGTGTTTAAGCTAGGGGGGCTGAGGTGGTTAAGGGTGTTTAAGCTAGGAGGGCTGAGGTGGTTAAAAAACACATTACGGGTGGATTTCCTATTGGGTTACGGGCTTTGGTACTTGACATTTTATTTTAGGTTGTTATAGGTTCTGAATGTTGGGTAAGTCACTTTCTCATCAGTTTGCGGTCTCACAACATCAGACCTGACCCGTCACTCAGGCCTCGGCGGTTTCAACCATTTTGTTGGTCCCGATGCCTCATGTCAGTGTCGGCATACTACCACAGCCAGGATCATTTATTGCATGTCATTTTTGCTTTTCAGGTCACGTCACAGCTCACAATTCTCAGTTGATGTGCTCAATTACATCTTTTGCTAAGGTAGTAGGATGGAAATAAAAAAAAAAAAAATTAAAAAAATAGGGGCATATTAAAAAAAGTCATATCACGGGTGGCTTTCCCATTAGGATGCGGGCTTTGCTACTTGACGTTTTAACTTTTAGGTTGTTATAGGTTCAGAAGGTTGGGTAAGTCACTTCTCATCAGTTTGCCGTGTCATAACATACGACCTGAGCCGTCACTCAGGCCTCGGCGGTTTCAAACATTTTGTTGGTTCTGATGCCTGCAGGCCTCATGTCAGTGTCAGGAGCATCATTTCACGTCATTTGCTTTTTCAGGTCGCGTCACAGCTCGCCATTCTCAGCTGGTGTGGTCAATAACATCTGTTGCTAAGGTAGCAGGAAAAAAAAAAAAAAGGGGGTGTTTAGAGAAAAAAATAAAAAATAAATAAACTACAACTAAAATTAAATGGAAAATAAAGTATATGTGAAACTTTATCAGCTTACGAACTCGCTGGGTGAGTGTTGGGTAAGTCACGTTTTCATCAGTTATCATAATGTCAAACTGTACATGTCGCTCAGGTCACGGCGGTTTTAACTATTTTGTTTTTTTGATGCTCTTGCTGGCACTGGTTTTGTTGCCATTT
The DNA here is from genome assembly GCA_033119425.1 of Bufotes viridis. NCBI lineage: Eukaryota > Metazoa > Chordata > Amphibia > Anura > Bufonidae > Bufotes > Bufotes viridis. The sequence goes on along the minus strand of CM065591.1, from coordinate 223,256,638 downwards.
CTTGGCCCCTATATAATCATCTTCTTTCTGACTTTCCATTCAGGGTGCCCGGTTCGTGTCTTTCAGCAATTACTGGCAGCAGTAACAAACCAAGGCCTTGCGAGCACTCTGTTGGGGTTCCCACGGCCCACTCGAATATATAAAATACTTGACCCCATATATCCACAATTACGTATATTCGCTCTTGAGATGGATAGTGAGTGATAGGGAAACTGTATCTTGAAAGAAAAAAAAAAAAAATATTCAGACATCATTTCTCCAACCTTAGTTGCTTCTTTTACAGTTTCCACTATTTCTGTCAGAGTAAAGATTTAATAGGTAAAACTGTCCTGCCAATGTTCAGCACTTGAATAATCGCATTAATCTATTTGCGGTTTGCACTCCCTTACCTACCTAGCGTTAACAGGTCATGTCAGACTCCAGTACGCTGAATGTATTGTGGAAATCCGTACACGTCTTTTCGCCCCCTTCCATTCACTCAAATGACTCCCGCCATTTCAAGCTTTCTATACGTTTAAAGCTGTTTAAACATTATTAATAACAAACAATTTTATACACACGCGAATATTACTTAAAATAATTAATCGCTAGTCATGATATTGCATGCGAAATAACGAATATTGCTAAATCGCGAATGTGCGACAAATGTGATGTGGGTTGTTCATCGGACGTCGCGAGGTCAAATGTGGGTCTTTGCGCTCATCACTTCTCAACACCTCTCAGTCATGCGGCATGTCCGCATGCCGGGATCCAAATTAGGGTTGTAACCGACAGCTATCGGGCCTTTCCTTTAGGTGAGGTGCGGCATATGCTGCCTTTAGGTACGAAAGTTCCGACCCATATTATCCGGAAGCTAGGTCAGTGGCGCTCTGCATGTTCATTAGGTTCATGATAAGTAAAAAATAGGGCACTCTCCCTAACAGATGGATATCATAGGAGAAAAATTGATTGTTAAAATACTCAATAAATAGATAATACGTCCTATCTCTAAAGTGCAATAGTGAAAAAGTGCAAACTCACTAAAGTGCGATTAGACAAAGTGCCACAAAAAATAACTGTGTGGAACAATGATCCAACAATGGTAATCAAATAGGTCTCTAGCCGTGTAGTAGTGTCCTTTAAAATGTCCGTAATGGTAAAATATAGGGTATGAAGTCAAAAGTCCACCAGCTGGTACAAATCCAAAAGTATCCCCAAGCTTGCTCAAAGCAATGTTCGTGTATATTGTCCCAATTCAGAGCGGCGTCCCGCTCTTTACTGCAGCTCAGCGGCGTCCCGCTGTATATGGAGATGATGCGATCGCAGAGTCTGATGCCAAATAATATGAAAGCGTCTTACCAGGAGACTTGCGTGGATCGTGTTGCCCTCTCCGTACAGGTTCTCCTCCAATTTCGGTATCGAGGGCTTCCTGGTTCCCGGCTCACCACGCCAAACTGTGTCGGCCCGCGTGTGTCAAAGGCCTTTTTAAAGGGCCAGGGTAGAAGTCAATACCTGTCATCAACTTCAACCCTGGCCCTTTCAAAAGGAGTCAGAAACGGGGGCACTTTAACCACTGAAGAAGGGGCCATTAGTTATCCCCGAAACGCGTATGGTATGTTGTAGCCCCCCCCTGGATGAGACCCTGATTGCCAATACAGCCAGGAGCAGTGAAATCATACCGATGTAACTTTATCCGCGCGAACGTAACCGGTGGGCGGGCCTTTGACACACGCGGGCCGACACCGTTTGGCGTGGTGAGACGGGAAACAGGAAGCCCCCGATACCGAAATTGGAGGAGAACCTATTCGAAAAGGGCAACACGATCCACGCAAGTCTCCTGGTAAGACTCTTTCATATTATTAGGCATCCGACTCTGCGATCGCATCATCTCCATATACAGCGGGAAGCCGCTGAGCTGCAGTAAAGAGCGGGACGCCGCTCTGAATTGGGACAATATACACGAGCATTGCTTTGAGCAAGCTTGGGGATACTTTTGGATTTGTACCAGCAGAGACTGGTGGACTTTTGACTTCATACCCTATATTTTACCATTACGGACATTTTAAAGGACACTTTACTACACGGCTAGAGACCTATTTGATCATTGTTGGATCATTGTTCCACAGTTATTTTTTGCGGCACTTTATCTGTCTAATCGCACTTCAGTGAGTTTGCACTTTTTCACTATTGCACTTTAGAGATAGGACGTATTATCTATTTATTGAGTATTTTAACAATCAATTTGCCTCTTATGATATCCATCTGTTACGGAGAGTGCCCTATTTTTTACTTATCATTGCAGCCTTTTTACAGTTGGGTGAAACTGTGGGTAGGAGCACCTCCAGAGGCACCAACTCAGTCTAGTGCAACATTTTACTACATTTCATTAGTTCATACCTCAATTTAGTCGAGTGATGTTCTTGCATTCCAGGTCTTGTTAGTGTTGTTGCTGGCAGTAGTTTCGTTGCCATTTTTGGCCCCCAATATAATCATTCTCTTTCCGACATTCCTTTCAGGGTGCCTGGCTTCGTGTCTTTCAGTCTTTCAGACCAAGACCGAAGAGTACTCTGTTGCGGTCCTCACGGCACCACTCGCCAACCTCTCAGTTATGCGTCATGTCCTATGCCGGTGTCCAATTTTAGGGTCTAACTCTAAACCGACAGCTATCGGGCCTTTCCTTCAGGTCAGGTGCAGCATGGGCTGCCTCTGGGAACAAAAGTTCTGGCTTCTGTTATCTGGAAATTAGGCGCTCTGCATGTTCAATAGGTTCATACCTCAGCCTAGTTGAGAGATGTTCTTGCAGTCCAGAGGTTGGTCGTGTTAGTGTTGTTGTTGGTTTTTGGCCCCCTTCAGGCATTCCTTCTATGCAGCGGTTACGGCACAACTCAAGTCGCTTAGCTTAGTTAGGTAGGCAGGTAGACGGTTGCGTGTTATGTAGCCCCGACCACAAGTTAGAAGGCCGGTTTATTGGCCTGTATTTATGGGAGGGGAGTAAGTAGCACATTTATACCAGGCAGGCGCCTCCCTTGGTTGTGTCGACGGTGCTGCGTACCCTCCCAACCCACCCTTCTTTTTCATAAACACCTTGCAGGGCATGCCCCCTTCAGGCATTCCTCCTACGCAGTGGTTACAGCACAACTCAAGCCGCTTAGCTTAGTTAGGTAGGCAGATAGACTGTTATGTGTCATGTAGCTCCGACCACAAATATATATTTTTGTACCATGTATGTGTCATTTAGATTCACTTTTGCGTTTAAGTTTAGTCCCGCTGCTAGCATAGTGAGACAGGCCATGTTAAACAATTGGGACCTACTAAAGGGTGATTCTGCTCTGGGGGACTTGACCTCAAAAAAAACATTAATAACGTTTAGAAAATGTCACACTTTTGGAGACAAATTGGTTCATAGTGTGGTGAGACAACCCAAGCAAACTAATTGGTTGCAGAGTAGAAAACCGCAGGAAAATTTCAAGTGTGGAAATTGTTCATTTTGTCCCCATAACTCTCAGAATAAAATGCTAAATATTGAGGAGGTGACATATAAAGTAAAAGATTTCATCACCTGCCGTACATCTTTTGTAGTGTACGTTATTATATGAACATGTCATCGGTAAAACTATTAGACCCCTATTTGAACGGGTCCGGGAGCACTTGAGCTCCATTAGAACGGGACGGGGCTCCCCCCGCCTGATCGATCATGTCCGCGCGGTCCATGGTGGTGATCCATCGAGCCTCTCTTTTGCTGGCATTGAGGCCGTGGGACCATCCCTAGGGGTGGTGATCGCCACCGCCTCTTGCTGCAACGGGAGGCTCGGTGGATCATGAGAACCGGCGCCATGGGTCCACACGGTTTAAACGATAAAAATGACATGGCAGTATTTTTATGAATACCCTGCTGATTCGTGCGCTTCTAGATCTGTTTATACCCGTTTTATGTATTTGTAACTTTTTGCTGCGATGATGACATTATGTTACTTTGTTGCTCATATACTTTGTTGCACTGTGTGTAAGTGCACACCCAGTCATGTTCACACTGGTCCTGTTTACATTGCTTGATTTTAATTGCAGATGTTGCACACCTGTGGTAGCACCTCCCTGTTACCTGAGTGCTGGTCGGGTGGATGCCCATATATAGCATGGCTGTGCATGTGTGTCATAGCGGTCCAAGGAAGCGCAAATTACGCGCCAAACGGCCGTCACCGCCGATCAACACTGAAGGGCTATTCCGCTCCCCAGCCTGCAAACTTTTTCATGTATGCGTGAAATAAAGCATTGAAGTATTTTCAAGACAGTGGTGAGTGCCGCGAATCTTTTTATCTACCATCATTTAGAATAATATACTTTATGCCGTGTGTATCTCACTGACTGGATATAGTCTAAGAGATATAGAAAACACTGAGGTTTTCTTTCTGCTAATTGGGTTTCCTGAAGAAAAGCTAAATGTTATTTCAAACAGTAATTAGTCATCCATGTGGACAAGAAAAATATACAAGTCCGGATGCCAAGTAACAAAATATTAGGAGAATACAGTGACTCCAACAAGTCTAGTTTATGGGTAATTAAAAGTGTCAGGAAGAAACCTTCCTTACTGATGTATATTGGAGAAGTTAAGAAGGTCATGTGAATGTATTATTAGGTATCTAGAATTTAAAGTTGTGATATTCATCTGCAGTACAACAGTGCCATCTGGAGGCAGATGGACAGCATCCCATTTAGCATATCAAGGGTTAAGATGGCATCACAGTGGTATTAACATACGTTACACCCTCCTCAGTTGATTGGGAGATCATAATCCAGGAGGAGGTAACGTGAGTTAACAGGGAGGATAAGTACTGCTGGGATACGAGCATCAAGGATCATCATAAAATCGTCCTCTCAACAAACAGACCTCTCACAAGAAGAAAAGATCCACAAAGGAAACTGACCATAAGAAAGATATACCAAAAGAAACTTGGATTATATTTTGACTAATAGAAAAATTCTTGACAACTGGTCCCAACTGAAAACTCTGTCCATCCTTGACTTGATAACGTATATTGTGCTTATTGTGTGTGATATTAATAATCTATTTCTCTCGGCATATAGTCAAAAGTCCCCATATTATGGGGATATATAGTGTTAAGCGCCTAAATAGTGTTGATCATTCTCTTAGCAAAGATGCATATTGCTAATGAAGGATCTGACATTATTTGAAAAGAGGACTAAACCCGTGGGAAGTTATATTCCATGGCCTGATTGCCGAGTCGAATATTTTATCATATATATATTTTTTTTTATAATTGTATATTTATTAAGGAATATAGAAATGACAACACATATCTATAACAAATCGGTATACAGTAGTACAGAGTATAAAGTATACAAAGAGAAACATCGCAGTGTATACAATGGAAAGGAAAAGAAGCAGTACATCGTAATAATATTGAGGATGAGGGACCAATGAGAACGGTCCAAAATGCAAGAAGGATTGTCAAGCACAATAGCAACAATGAATGCATTCAACATGAAATGTACCACGGCAACCTTTCATTTATTTATTACAACAATAGCAGCGAACATCGACACAAGACAGACGACAACAACAACAGACAAGGACAAGGACCGGGGAGGGCAGGGGGATTTTATCATATATTTTTGATTGACATAAGGAAACAGAGTCAAGGGGTAACATTTATTTTTGATGTATTAATCCGTTTCTTGTCATATTATAGCCTGTTTGGTAAACCGAAGATCCTGAGTTTCTCCTGGTATATTAACCACCTCAGCCCCCCTAGCTTAAACACCCTTAATGACCAGGCCACTTTTTACAATTCCGCACTACACTACTTTCACCGTTTATTGCTCCGACATACAACTTACCACCCAAATGAATTTTACCTCCTTTTCTTCTCACTAATAGAGCTTTCATTTGGTGCTATTTCATTGCTGCTGACATTTTTACTTTTTTTGCTATTAATCCAAAATGACCGAAATTTTTGCCAAAAAATGACATTTTTCACTTTCTGTTGTAAATTTTATTTTATTTTTTTTAAACTACATTTCTATATAAATTTTTCTTTAAATTTATTGTTCTACATGTCTGATTAAAAACAAAAGTCCAATAAGTGTATATTTATTGGTTTGGGTAAAAGTTATAGCGTTTACAAACTATGGTGTAAAAAAAGTGAATTTCCGCATTTTGAAGCAGCTCTGACTTTCGGAGCACCTTTCTTCAGGTGCTAGAATGTCAGGATAGTATAAATACCCCCCAAATGACACCATTTTAGAAAGAAGACACCCCAAAGTATTCGCGAAGGGGCATGGTGAGTTAATGTACCATTTCATTTTTTTTTTTTCACAAGTTAGCAGAAAATTACACTTTCTAAGGAAAAAAAAAATAATAATAAAGTTTCCATTTCTGATAACTTCTGGCAAAAAAAAAAAAATCTCCCACGGACTCACTATGCCCCTCAGTGAATACCTTGGGGTGTCTACTTTCCGAAATGGGGTCATTAGTGGGGTGTGTTTACTGTTCTGGCATTTTGGGCGGGGCTAAATTGTTAGCAGCCTTGTAAAGCCTAAAGGTACTCATTGGAATTAGGGCCCCTTTGCGCATCTTGGCTGCAAAAAAGTGTCACTCATGTGGTATCGCCGTACTCAGGAGAAGTAGGGCAATGTGTTTTGGGGTGTATTTTTACATATACCCATGCTGGGTGAGAGAAATATCTCTGTAAATTGACAACTTTGGATAAAAAAATTTAAAAAGTTGTCGTTTACAGCGATATTTCTCACACACAGTATAGGTATATATATAAAAATACACCCCAAAACACATTGCCCTACTTCTCCTGAGTACGGCGATACCACATGTGTGACACTTTTTTGCAGCCAAGATGCGCAAAGGGGCCCTAATTCCAATGAGTACCTTTTAGGATTTCACAGGGCATTTTTACGCATTTGGATTCCAGACTTCTTCTCATGCTTTAGGGCCTCTAAAATGCCAGGGCAGTATAAATACCCCACATGTGACCCCATTTTGGAAAGAAGACACCCCAAGGTATTCCGTGAGGGGCATGGCGAGTTCATAGAAGATTATTTTTTTTTTTTGGCACAAGTTAGCGGAAATGGTTTTTTTTTTTTTTTTTATAGTTGCGATCTGTCCTCTTTCCCAGCATCAGCTAAGATCTAAAGGACCTGTGATGACGTCACATCACATGGTCCATCTTACCATGGTGATGGACCATGTGATGTGGTATCATCACAGGTCCTTTAGTTCTTAGCTGATGCTGGGAAAGAGAGGACAGATCGCGATCAAGTGGCTAAGGTAAGTTAACTTATTATTTTTAACCCTTTCCACTTCATTTTACTATGCATTCTTTATTAAGAATGCTATTATTTCCCCTTATAACCATGTTATAAGGGAAAATAACAAATTCTCCAGGAGACACGAAACCGGACTTCAGTGATGAAGTCCGGCTTCGGGTCTGGGTACCAAACATGGCGATTTTTTTTTCTCACGTGCATGCAAAATACATTACAAACGTTTGCACCCGCGCGGGAAAATCGCGCATATTCCCGCAACGCACCTGCCTCTTATCCGGGCTTCAAACATGACACCCGTGTGAAAGAGGCCTTAGGATTTCACTTGTGACAAAAAATAAAATTTTACATGGACTCACCATACCCCTCACGGAATACCTTGGGGTGTCTACTTTCTAAAATGGAGTCACATGTGGATGTTTGTACTGCCCTGGCATTTGAGGGTCTCCGCAATCATTACACGTATGGCCAACATTAGGAATTTCTGCGATTTCTCCTTATATTGAGCATACGGGTAATGAGTTTGTTTTTTTTTTTTTCCGTTCAGCCTTTGGGCTGAAAAAAAAAAAATAAAAAAATGAACGGCACAGATTTCCTCATTCGCATCAATCAATGTGGATGAAAAAGTCTCTGCCAAAAAATGTGCAAAAAAAAAAAAGTAAGGCCCCATTCACACGTCCGCATCTATTCCGCAATTTTGCGGAATAGATGCGGACCCATTCACTGTGAATGGGGCCGGCGGTGATGCGGAGAGCACACTATGTGCTCGCCGCATCAGCATTTGCGGAGCTGCGGCCGCGAACTTCCAGGTTTCCGCCCCCAAACATCCGGCCGTAGCTCCGCAAAAGATAGAGCATGACCTATTCTTGTCCGCAATTGCGGACAAGAAAAGGCATTTTCTATGTAGTTCTGGCAATGTGCGGATCCGCACATTGCCAGTGTCCGTGTTTTGCGGCTCCATGGATCCGCAAAACGTATACGGACATCTGAGCCTTACAGGGGGGTGATTGGTGACGGGGTGATCAGGGGTTAATCAGTGACGATCACGATCAGCGCTGGCAGGCTGTAGGTAAAGTTCTCCCCAACGAGATCCTGTGAGTGAGCGCGCGTGTTCACAGGAAATCTCGCGTCTCGCGAGATGACGCGCGGATGCGTCCAGGAGGAGTAAACCAGCCACCGCCTGGACGCATCCGTGCGTACAGCCGTCGGGAGCTGGTTAATCATTGGTCTGTTAAAAGTATAGCAGTTGCATTTTGTCATAGGTAACCTTAAAGAGGACCTTTCATCACCCTAACAAATGTAAACTAAGTACACATACATGGAGAGCGGCGCCCAGGGATCTCCCTGCACTTACTATTATCCCTGGGCGCCGCTCCGTTCTGCCGGTATAGGCTCCGGTAACTTCAGCTCTGTGTCTCAACTGGGAGGAGCCTGCCCTTCTCCTGGGCGTCTCCTTCTCCCAGGCTGTAGCGCTGACCAACCGCAGCGCTCAGCTCATAGCCTGGGAGGTTTTCTTCTCCCAGGCTATGAGCTGAGCGCTGCGGTTGGTCAGCGCTACAGCCTGGGAGAAGGAGACGCCCAGGAGAACAAGGGCAGGCTCCTCCCAGTTGAGACGCAGAGCTGAAGTTACCGGAGCCTATACCGGCAGAACGGAGCGGCGCCCAGGGATAATAGTAAGTGCAGGGAGATCCCTGGGCGCCGCTCTCCATGTATGTGTACTTAGTTTACATTTGTTAGGGTGATGAAAGGTCCTCTTTAAGTTGTCCTAGGCTGGTGAACTGGTGGTGTTTGGTTACAACACCATCTAGTGGTGGTAGTTGGTATGACAGTTTAAAGGGATTCTGTCAGCAGATTTTACCCCCATAAGCTTAACATATGTCCATGTTCACACTGATAAGTTGAATTCTATGATGGCCTTATTATACTCCACTGTAGCTCTATTTCCACATAAATATGATTTTTATAATCTGTCAATCACTCACATAAGGTGCCCAAGGGGAGGTCCGTTAATACAGGGTGCCCGGCCGCACCCCCTTGCTGTCTGGTGCCCAGCGCCGCCATCCTCTCTTCAGCGCCGCCTCTGCAATAAGAGGCAGAGGGACGGGGAGGCATAAGTTATTGCAGAGGTGGCGCTGGGCACCAGACAGCGAGGGGTGCGGCCAGGCACCCTGTATTACCAGACCTCCCCTTGGGCACCTTATGTGAGTGATTGACAGATTATAAAAATTATATTTATGTGGAAATAGAGCCACAGTGGAGTATAATAATGCCATCATAGAATTAAACTTATTAGCATGGACATATGTTTAGCTTATGGGGGTAAAATCTGCTGACAGAATCCCTTTAAAGTCTGTGTGTCTGAAAATTGTCGGTATTTTATTGCATTTATATGCATTCTGTAAATTAAATTTTATATTTTTGCATAATTAATAGCCCAGTTGTTTCATTAATTGCATTAAATTTAGAGTCTCAAGATAAAAGAAAAGACGTTTTTTATGTCCGCCTAGTGGATTTCCTGACTGATTTCCATGTTTTGTTAACATTTTATCTCTTATATAAAATATTTATATTTTATTTAAAAGATATAGTTTGACACACAGGACATAAGCAGCCAGATGAATTCTGGGGTTTTCAGAGACATACTGTGTGCTCAAATCCAGCCAAATGCAGCCAAACTGATTGGTCGGTGTTTCATAATACAGATGGACAATGACCCAAAACATAAAGCCAAAGCAACCCAGGAGTTTATTAAAGCAAAGAAGTGGAATATTCTTGAATGGCCAAGTCAGTCACCTGATCTGGACCCAATAGAGCATGCATTTCACTTGTTAAAGGCTAAACCTCAGACAGAAAGGCCCACAAACAAACAGCAACTGAAAACTGCTGCAGTAAAGGCCTGACAGAGCATTAAAAAGGAGGAAACACATCGCCTGGTGATGTCTATGAGTTCAAGACTTCAGGCAGTCATTGCCAACATTACCATTTTATTTACAATTATTTAATTTGTCCAATTACTTTTGAGCCTCTGAAATGAAGGAATTGCATTTAAAAAATGCTTTAGTTCCTCATATTTTTATGCAATTATTTTGTTCAATCCACTGAATTAACCGCTTCAGCCCCCCTAGCTTAAACACCCTTAATGACCAGGCCACTTTTTACAATTCCGCACTACACTACTTTACCCGTTTATTGCTCCGTCATACAACTTACCACCCAAATGAATTTTACCTCCTTTTCTTCTCACTAATAGAGCTTTCATTTGGTGGTATTTCATTGCTGCTGACATTTTTACTTTTTTTGCTATTAATCAAAAATTACCGAAATTTTTGCAAAAAAATGACATTTTTCACTTTCTGTTGTAAAATTTTTCAAAAAAAACTACATTTCTATATAAATTTTCTCTAAATTTATTGTTCTACATGTCTTTGATAAAAAAATCCAATAAGTGTATATTTATTGGTTTGGGTAAAAGTTATAGCGTTTACAAACTATGGTGCAAAAAGTGAATTTCGGCATTTTGAAGCAGCTCTGACTTTCTGAGCGCCTGTCATGTTTCTTCAGGTGCTAGAATGCCAGGATAGTATAAATATCCCCAAATTACACCATTTTAGAAAGAAGACACCCCAAAGTATTCGCGGAGGGGCTTGGTGAGTTCATGTATCATTTCATTTTTTTCACAAGTTAGCGGAAATTGACACTTTCTGAGAAAAAAAAAAAAAAAAAAGTTTCAATTTCTGATAACTTCTGGCAAAAAAAAAAAAATCTCAGACGGACTCACTATGCCCCTCAGTGAATACCTTGGGGTGTCTACTTTCCGAAATGGAGTCATTTGTGGGGTGTGTTTACTGTTCTGGCATTTTGGGCGAGGCTAATTGTGAGCCGCCATGTAAAACCTAAAGGTACTCGTTGGAATTTGGGCCTTTTGACTCAGGCTGCAAAAGCGGCACTTATGGTATCGCCGTACTCAGGAGAAGTAGGGCAATGTGTTTTGGGGTGTATTTTTACATATACCCATGTTGGGTGAGAGAAATATCTCTGTAAATTGTCAACTTTGTATAAAAATTTTAAAAGTTGTCGTTTACAGAGATATTTTTCACACAAAGTATGGGTATATATAAAAATACACCCCAAAACACATTGCCCTACTTCTCCTGAGTACGGCGATACCACATGTGTGCCACTTTTTGCAGCCTGGGTGCAAAGGGCCCTAAAACCAAAGAGTACCTTTAGGATTTCACAGGGCATTTTTACGCATTTGGATTCCAGACTTCTTCTCACCCTTTAGGGGCCCCTAAAATGCCAGGACAGTATAAATACCCCACATGTGACCCCATTTTGGAAAGAAGACACCCCAAGGTATTCTGTGAGGGGTATGGTGAGTTCATGCAAAATTTTATTTTTGTCACAAGTTAGTGGAATATGAGACTTTGTAAAAACAAAATTAAAAAAAAAAAAAAACAATTTCCGCTGACTTGTGCCAAAAATAAAAATTCTGTGGACTCACCATGCCCCTCACGGAATACCTTGGGGTGTCTTCTTTCCAAAATGGGGTCACATGTGGGGTATTTATACTCACCTGGCATTTTAGGGGCCCTAAAGTGTGAGAATCCAAATGCATAAAAATGGCCTGTGAAATCCTAAAGGTACTCATTGGTTTTAGGGCCCTTGCGCATCTTGGCTGCAAAGTGTCACTCATGTGGTATCGCCGTACTCAGGAGAAGTGGGGCAATGTGGTTTGGGGTGTATTTTATATATACCCATGCTTAGTGAGAGAAATATCTCTGTAAATGACAACTTTTTACATTTTTTTATTCAAAGTTGTCAATATACAGAGATATTTCTCTCACCCAGCATGGGTATATGTAAAAATACACCCTAAAACACATTGCCCTACTTCTCCTGAGTACGGCGATACCACATGAGTGACACTTTTTGCAGGCAAGATGCGCAAAGGGGCCCAAATTCCAATGAGTACCTTTTAGGAGGGCATTTTTACGCATTTTTCTTCTCACGCTTTAGGGCCTCTAAAATGCCAGGGCAGTAGAAATACCCACGTGTGACCCCATTTTTGAAAGAAGACACCCCAAGGTATTCCATGAGGGGCATGGCGAGTTCATAGAATATTTTTTTTTGGCACAAGTTAGTGGAAATTGATTTTTATTGTTTTTCTCACAAAGTCTCCCTTTCCGCTAACTTTTGACAAAAGTTTAATTTTTCATGAACTCATTATGCCCCTCAGCGAATACCTTGGGGTGTCTTCTTTCCAAAATGGGGTCACATGTGGGTATTTATACTGCCCTGGCATTTTAGGGCCCTAAAGCGTGAGAAGAAAATGCGTAAAAATGCCTTCCTAAAGGTACTCATTGAATTTGCCCTTTGCGCATTTGCCTGCAAAGTGTCACCATGTGGTATCGCCGCACTCAGGAGAAGTAGGGCGATGTGCTTAGGGTGTATTTTTACATATACCATGCTAGGTGAGAGAAATATCTCTGTATATTGACAACTTTGAATAAAAATGTAAAAAGTTGTCGCTTACAGCGATATTTCTCACACCCAGTATGGGTATATGTAAAAATACACCCCAAACCACATTGCCCTACTTCTCCTGAGTACGGCGATACCACATGAGTGACACTTTTTGCAGCCAAGATGCGCAAAGGGGCCCTAAAACCAATGAGTACCTTTAGGATTTCACAGGCCATTTTTACGCATTTGGATTCTCACGCTTTAGGACTCCTAAAATGCCAGGGCAGTATAAATACCCCACATGTGACCCCATTGTGGAAAGAAGACACCCCAAGGTATTCTGTGAGGGGCATGGCGAGTTCACAGAAAAAAAAATTTGGCACAAGTTAGCGGAAATTGTTTTTTTTTTTTTTTTTTTTTACAGTCTCATATTCCACTAACTTGTGACAAAAATAAAATTTTCCATGAACTCGCCATGCCCCTCACGGAATACCTTGGGGTGTCTTCTTCTAAAATGGGGTCACATGTGGGGTTTTTGTACTGCCCTGGCATTTGAGGGTTCTCCGCAATCATTACACGTATGGCCAGCATTAGGAGTTTCTGCGATTCTCCGTATATTGAGCATACGGGTAATGAGATTTTTTTCCGTTCAGCCTCTGGGCTGAAAAAAAATGAACGGCACAGATTTTTTCATTCGCATCGATCAATGTGGATGAAAAATCTCTGCCAAAATCAGTGACTGCGGTGCGGTGGGCTGGGCGGTAGCTACCTAACAAGTAGCTAACTAACTGGCGGTGATAAGGGACCCTTATGCCCCATTCATACGTCCGAAATTCTGTTTGCGGAACGGAATTGCGGACCCATTCATTTCTATGGGGACAGACTTTGTCCCGCTCGGATCCGGAATTACGGATCCGCGCTCCGGGTCTGCACTTCCGTTCCGCAAAAATATAGAACATGTCCTATTCTTGTCCGCAACTGCGGACAAGAAAAAGCATTTTCTATATAGTTCTGGCAATGTGCGGATCTGCAAAATGCGGAAAGCACATTGCCGGTGTCCGTGTTTTGAGGATCCGCGGATCGGATCCGCGGATCCGTGAATCCACGGATCCGTGAATCCACGGATCCGCAAAACACATATGGACGTCCGAATGGAGCCTTACAAGGGGTGTGATCAATGACAGGGGGTGATCAGGGGTCTAGATGGAGTGATCAAGGGGTTAATAGGTGAGGGGGTGGGGGGTTAGTGTAGTGTTTGGTGCAACTTTTATTGTAGTTACCTGGTCCTCTGGTGGTCGATCCCAGAAAATGGGACCACCAGAGGACCAGGTAGCAGCTATATCAGACGCTGTTCATAAAACAGCGTCTGATATAGCTGTTTGATGCGATTTATATCGCATCTACAGCCTGCCAGCGATTTGATCATCGCTGGCAGGCTGTAGTCCAACTCTCGAGCCGCGCTTCACTGTGAACGCGCACGCGCGCGCGTTCACAGGAACTCTCGCGTCTCGCGAGATGACGCCCCGGCGCGTCCAAACAGAAGATCCCGGCCGCCCGCAGGACGCAATCCTGCGTACGGCGGTCGGGAACTGGTTAAGGCTGAAAGTCTGAACTTCACCTGCATCTGAAATGTTTTGTTCAAAATCTATTGTGGAAATGTACAGAACAAAAATTAGAAAAATATTGTCAACATTTTAAAAATTGCTTCTAAATTTTTTATAAGCCTTTCAAATGTCCTAGAAAAATGAAATTGCATTTACTAAATGATGCCAACCTAAATTAGATCTAAATATGGTGAATGTTAAGTAATAACTATTTCATGAGATATCACTATTCTCCTTAAAAGCAGAGTAATTCAAATATCTAGAATTGCTAATTTTTCCAAATTCTCCCTAAATTTGGGATATCGATTCAAATTTACCACTTACACGAAGTACAAAGTGTCTCAGAATAAGGGGAAAGCAAAGCTATTAACCCCTTATTCAAAGCTGATTTTACAAACGTTATTAACCCTTTAGGTGTTCCTCAAGAGTTAATGGAAAATGGGGAATTTCAATTTTTTGGGAAAATTTTCCATTATAATCCATTTTTTTTTCCAGGAACAAAGCAAGGGTTAAGTGCCAAACAAAACTGAATATTTATTGCCCCGATTCTGTAGTTTGCAGAAACACCCCATATGTGGTCGTAAACTACTGTTTGGCTAAATGGGAGGACATTGAAGGAGGGGAACGCCATATGGGTTTTGGAAGGTGGATTTTGCAGGACTTTTTTTACACCATGTCCCATTTCAAGTCCCACTGATGCACCCTAGAATAAAAATTCCAAAAAATTGACTCCATCTAAGAAAGTACACCCCTCAAGGTATTCAAAACTGGGTTTACAAACTCTGTTAACCCTTTAGGCCTCTTTCAGACGGGCGTTGCGGGTGCACTCCGTCAAACAGTGCGGGTGCGTTGCGGGAATCGCCGCGATTTTTCCCTGCGAGTGCAAAGCGCTGTCATGCGTTTTGCACGCGCGGGAGAAAAATCGGCACTTTTGGTACCCAGACCCGAACCTGCACTTCTTCACAGAAGTGCATGTTTGGGTCAGAAATTGTCCCGCTGGTATTATTTCACATTATAACATAGTTATAATGTAAAATAATACCCTTGGCCATCTCCCTAATGTTTAAACAGGTGCAGAATGGGTTAAAAATAATAAACTAATCTTAACTTACCTGGTCCATTTGATCGCGAGCCCGGCCTCCTCTCCGTTAGCTTGAAAGATGAAAAGGACCTGTAATGATGTCACAGCATCACATGGCCCAATCACCTGCTCCATCACTATGGTGATGGAGCATGTGATTGGGCCATGTGATCACGTGACATCATCCAAGGTCCTTAAGCACTAGCCACAGCCTGAGGATAGTGATTAAGGACCTTGGATGATGTCACATGGTCACATGGACCAATCACATGCTCCATCACCATAGTGATGGAGCAGGTGATTGGGCCATGTGATGTGACGTCATCACAGGTCCTTTAGCTCATCGATGCTGCAGGGAAAGAGAGGACAGATCGCGACTACGCGATCAAGTGGCTAAGGTAAGTTAACTTTTATTATTTTTAACCCCTTCCTCTTCATTTTACACAGCATTCTTTATTAAGAATGCTATTATTTCCCCTTATAACCATGTTATAAGGGGAAATAATAGAGATTGGGTCCCGTTGCTAAGCAACAATGCAGGAAAATCGCAACGCATCCGCACTTGGTTGCGGCTGCTTGCGATTTTCCCGCATCCCCATTCACTTCTATGGGGCCTGCGTTGCGTGAAAAACGCAGAATATAGAACATGCTGCGATTTTCACGCAACGCAGAAGTGATGCGTGAAAATCACCGCTCATGTGCACAGCCCCATAGAAATGAATGGGTCCGGATTCAGTGCGGGTGCAATGCGTCCTCCTCACGCGTTGCACCCGCGCGGAAAACTCGCCCGTGTGAAAGGGGCCTTTAGGTGTTCCACAAGTCAGTTTTACCGCACAATGAATGCCGTAAAAAAAACTGTAAAACTGTGGCTAAATTCCTTTTTTTTTTTTTTAATTCTAATTCTACCACCTTTTGGAATTTTTTTTCCCACTACATTGTATGCAATATTCAATGGTGGCGTTGGGAAAGTACAACTTGTCCTGCAAAAAAGAAGGTCGGGAGCGAGAAACGAAAACGCAAAGTCATTAAAAAAAACTCCAGGATAGAAGGGGTTTAAGTGGCCCTGGGGAAAAAAATAAGTGGCCCAACCAAATTGACATAAAGTGTGAACAACACAAGTAGGTGGGCTTAGGCTACTTTTTTTTCCAAATTTTTTAAAGGTCTGCGCATGCGCGGACCGGAAGAACGGATCCTGACAATGCCGTATTTTTAATGCAGGATCTGGCACTAATACATTCCTATGGGAATTAATGCTGGATCCGGCATTATGTCAAGTGTTCGGGCATTTTGGACGGAGATAAAACCGCAGCATAGCATGCTGCGGTATTATCTCCGTCCAAAACGCCAGTGACTGAACTGAAGACATCCTGAACGGATTTCTCTCCATTCAGAATGCATTAGGAGAAAACTGAAGCTTTTTTTCCGGTATTGAGCCCCAACGACAGAACTCAATATCGGAAAATAAAAACGCTAGTGTGAACGTATCCTTAGCATGCGTTCCTGTGTCGTTTGTACACTGCCTCATAGGCTTCAAGGTCTAGTGGCCTGTTTCATATGAGGTGAACGGCAGGGCAGGAACCATGAGTACTATCGATACAGCTGAATTCAGAAGGGTACCTAGGGTATCTGGCTGGGTACATAAGTACCTGATGCTACTATTGGAAGAGTAACAAAACTTTGAATTAACTTTTTGGTCAAATGTCCCTAATGTCCTATTAATACTTTTTTTTTTTTTTTTTTTAATGTACTGCATGTCAGCTCTTAGCTTAGATTACTGTCACACTAGCGTTTTTACTGGATCTGGCCGGCTTCAGCAAAAAACGCTTCCGTAAGGGTACTTTCACACTTGCGTTGGTGCGGATCCGTCTGTTTATTTGCACAGACGGAGCCGCACCTATAATGCAAACGTTTGTATCCGTTCAGAACGGATCCGTTTGTCATTTTTCTTTGAAACTAATGCAAAGTCCAAAACGGATCCGTTTTGAATTACATTGAAAGTCAATGGGGAACAGATCCGTTTTCAAATGCACCATGTTGTGTCATTGAAAACGGATCCGTCCCCATTGACTTACATTGTAATTAACTTCTTGCCGACCGCCTCACGCAGGATTGCGTCCTGCGGGCGGTCGGTCTGTTCCTCGTTGACGCGCCCGCGCGTCATCTCGCGAGAGGCGAGATTTCCTGTGAACGATCACGTCGGGGACAAGGTAAGCTACAGCCTGCCAGCGCTGATCGTGCGCTGGCAGGCTGTAGAAGTCAAAAAAATGGCATATCAGACGCTGTTTTGTTAACAGCGTCTGATATGCTTGCTGATCGTTCCTTTGGTGGTCCCTTTTGCTTGGGACCACCAAAGAAACTTTTGTAAGTGCACCAAAACACCACACAGACCCCCCACCCCACCCCCCACCCCGTTACTGATTAACCCCGATCACCCCATGTCACCCCCTGTCACCCCCTGACAATTACCCCCTGTAAGACTCATTCAGACGTCCGTATGTGTTTTGCGGATCCATGGATCCACGGATCCGCAAAACACGGACACCAGCAATGTGCTTTCCGCATTTTGCGGATCCGCACATTGCCAGAACTATATAGAAAATGCCTTTTCTTGTCCGCAATTGCGGACAAGAATAGGACATGCTCAATCTTTTGCGGAGCTGCGGCCGGATGCTTGGGGGCCGAAACCCGGAAGTTTGCGGCCGCAGCTCCGCAAATGCTGATGCGGCGAGCGCATAGTGTGCTCTCCGCATCACCGCCAGCCCCATTCACACTGAATGGGTCGGCATCTATTCCGCAGAATTTTTGCGGACGTGTGAATGGGGCCTTACTACTTTTTTTGCACATTTTTGGCAGAGATTTATTCATCCACATTGATTGATGCGAATGAAAAATCTGTGCCGTTCATTTTTTCTTTTCAGCCCAGAGGCTGAACGGGAAAAAATCTCATTACCCGTATGCTCAATATACGGAGAATCGCAGAAACTCCTAATGCTGGCCATACGTGTAATGATTGCGGAGACCCTCAAATGCCAGGGCAGTATAAATACCCCACATGTGACCCCATTTTAGAAAGAAGACACCCCAAGGTATTCCGTGAGGGGCATGGCGAGTTCATGTAAAATTTTATTTTTGTCACAAGTTAGTGGAATATGAGACTGTAAAAAAAAAAAAAAATCAATTTCCGCTAACTTGTGCCAAATTATTTTTTTCTGTGAACTCGCCATACCCCTCACGGAATACCTTGGGGTGTCTTCTTTCCACAATGGGGTCACATGTGGGGTATTTATACTGCCCTGGCATTTTAGGGGTCCTAAAGTGTGAGAATCCAAATGCGTAAAAATGCCCTGTGAAATCCTAAAGGTACACATTGGAATTAGGGCCCCTTGCGCATCTTGGCTGCAAAAAGTGTCACTCATGTGGTATCGCCGTACTCAGGAGAAGTAGGGCAATGTGTTTTGGGTGTATTTTACATATACCCATACTGTGTGTGAGAAATATCACTGTAAACGACAACTTTTAAATTTTTTATTCAAAGTTGTCAATTTACAGAGATATTTCTCTCACCCAGCATGGGTATATGTAAAAATACACCCCAAAACACATTGCTCTACTTCTCCTGAGTACGGCGATACCACATAAGTGACACTTTTTTGCAGCCCGGGTGTGCAAAGGGGCCCAAATTCCAACGAGTACCTTTAGGTTTTATATGGCTGCTCACAATTTAGCCCCACCCAAAATGCCAGAACAGTAAACACACCCCACAAATGACCCCATTTTGGAAAGAAGACACCCCAAGGTATTCGCTGAGGGGCATAGTGAGTCCATGAAAAATTTTACTTTTTGTCAAAAGTTAGCAGAAAGGTAGACTTTATGAGAAAAACAATAAAAAATCAATTTCCGCTAACTTGTGCCAAAAAAATCTTCTATGAACTCGCCATGCCCCTCACAGAATACCTTGGGGTGTCTTCTTTCCAAAATGGGGTCACATGTGGGGTATTTATACTGCCCTGGCATTTTAGGGGCCCTAAAGCGTGAGAAGAAAAATGCGTAAAATGCCCTCCTAAAGGTACTCATTGGTTTTAGGGCCCCTTGCGCATCTTGGCTGCAAAAAGTGTCACTCATGTGGTATCGCCGTACTCAGGAGAAGTAGGGCAATGTGTTTTAGGGTGTATTTTACATATACCCATACTTTGTGTGAGAAATATCTCTGTAAATTGACAACTTTGAATAAAAAATGTAAAAAGTTGTCGTTTACAGCAATATTTCTCAACGCAGCATGGGTATATGTAAAAATACACCCTAAAACACATTGCCCTACTTCTCCTGAGTACGGCGATACCACATGAGTGACACTTTGCAGCCAAGATGCGCAAAGGGCCCTAAAACCAATGAGTACCTTTAGGAGGGCATTTTTACGCATTTGGATTCTCACGCTTTAGGGGCCCCTAAAATGCCAGGGCAGTATAAATACCCCACATGTGACCCCATTTTGGAAAGAAGACACCCCAAGGTATTCCGTGAGGGGCATGGCGAGTTCACAGAATTTTTATTTTTTGGCACAAGTTAGCGGAAATTGATATATTTTTTTTATTTTTTATTTTGTTTTTTTACAAAGTCTCATATTCCACTAACTTGTGACAAAAAATAAAATTTTACATGAACTCACCATACCCCTCACGGAATACCTTGGGGTGTCTTCTTTCCAAAATGGGGTCACATGTGGGGTATTTATACTGTCCTGGCATTTTAGGGGCCCCTAAAGCGTGAGAAGAAGTCTGGAATCCTAAAGGTACTCATTGGTTTTAGGGCCCCTTTGCGCACCCAGGCTGCAAAAAAGTGTCACACATGTGGTATCGCCGTACTCAGGAGAAGTAGGGCAATGTGCTTTGGGGTGTATTTTTATATATACCTATACTGTGTGTGAAAAATATCTCTGTAAACGACAACTTTTAAAAAATTTTATACAAAGTTGTCAGTTTACAGAGATATTTCTCTCACCCAACATGGGTATATGTAAAAATACACCCCAAAACAGATTGCCCTACTTCTCCTGAGTACGGCGATACCACATAAGTGACACTTTTTGCAGCCTGGGTGCAAAGGGGCCCAAATTCCAACGAGTACCTTTAGGTTTTACATGGCGGCTCACAATTTAGCCCCGCCCAAAATGCCAGAACAGTAAACACACCCCACAAATGACCCCTTTCGAAAGTAGACACCCCAAGGTATTCACTGAGGGGCATAGTGAGTCCGTCTGAGATTTCTTTTTTTTTTGCCAGAAGTTAGCAGAAATTGAAACTTTTAATTTTTTTTTTTTTCTCAGAAAGTGTCATTTTCCGCTAACTTGTGAAAAAAAATGAAATGATACATGAACTCACCATGCCCCTCCGCGAATACTTTGGGGTGTCTTCTTTCTAAAATGGTGTGATTTGGGGGGTATTTATACTTTCCTGACATTCTAGCACCTGAATAAACATGACAGGCGCTCAGAAAGTCAGAGCTGCTTCAAAATGCAGAAATTCACTTTTTTGCACCATAGTTTGTAAACGCTATAACTTTTACCCAAACCAATAAATATACACTTATTGGACTTTTTTTTATCAAAGACATGTAGAACAATAAATTTAGAGAAAAATTTATATAGAAATGTAGTTTTTTTTTAAAAATTTTACAACAGAAAGTGAAAAATGTCATTTTTTTGCAAAAATATCGTTAAATTTGTATTAATGGCAAAAAAAGTAAAAATGTCAGCAACAATGAAATACCACCAAATGAAAGCTCTATTAGTGAGAAGAAAAGGAGGTAAAATTCATTTGGGTGGTAAGTTGCATGACGGAGCAATAAACGGTGAAAGTAGTGTAGTGCAGAATTGTAAAAAGTGGCCTGGTCATTAACCCCTTAAGGACATAGGACGCATGGGTACGCCCTAATGTCCGAGTCCTTAAGGACACAGGACGTACCCATACGTCCTAAATTAAATCGCGTATAAAAAAAAAAAAAAAAAAACGCTAGAAACATGGTTCCTGCTGCGATCATGCAGCAGGAACCATGTTCTAATGCCGAGGGGGGTCATGTGACCCCCCGTATCGGCGATCGCTGCAAACCGCAGGTCAATTCAGACCTGCGGTTTGCAGCGAGTTTAGCGATCTCTGATCCCCGCGGTCTGTGACCGCGGGATCAGAGAATTAGCTGCCCCAAACATAATCATTTTAACCCCCTGCAGCCCCCAATCTTGTTATGGCAGGGGGGTGGTTGCGGCGGCGGTAGGTGGTGCGGGAGGCGGGCGGTAGCGGCAGGCGGGATCGCAATAGCGATCCCCGCCCGCCTCCCTTGTAATAATTCCCTGGTGTCTAGTGGTTCTATCAGAGTGCCAGCACATTGCTGGCACTCTGATAGAAAACGGCTGGCATCTGTGCTGCAGATGCCAGCCGCTTAACCTTCTCTTCACCGCGGTCCGGACGGACCGCGGTATGGAAGGTGTTAACAGGGAGGGAGCTCCCTCCCTCTCCCATCGGGGGCTGCTGTGCCTATGCAGCCCCCAGGATGGGATCGCAGAGGAGGGAGCTCCTCCTCCCTCATCCATCACCCACTGCTCTGTAATGGCAGCGGGTGATGAGTTACCATGGCAGCAGGACTCTTTCAGAAGCGCCCTGCTTGCCATGGTATAGGATTCTGGTCAGACTTCTGCTAAAGGCAGAAGTCTGACCAGACTGTGAAAGTAAAAATACAGTGCAGTACACTATATGGTGTACTGTACTGTATTATATAGACACCAGATCCACTGGATCTACAAGAACCAAGTGGGTCTGAGTCCAAAAAAATGTAAAAAGTGAAAAAAAGTAAAAATAAGAAAAACACAAATCACTGAATAAAAAGTAAAAAAAAAATACACTACACATATTAGGTATCGCGCGTCCGTAAAAAACAGCTCTATAAAAATATCACATGACTGAACCCCTCAGGTGAACGCCATAAAAAAAACCAAAAATGGTGTAAATAGGCCATTTTTGGGCACCTTACATCACTAAAAGTGTAATACAAAGCGATCAAAAAGGCGTATGCCTCCCAAAATAGTACCAATCTAACCGCCATCTCATCTCGCAAAAATGAGCCCCTTCATAAAACAATTGCCCAAAAATAAAAAAACTATGCCTCTCAGACTAAAACATGATTTTTT
This sequence comes from Bufotes viridis, assembly GCA_033119425.1. NCBI lineage: Eukaryota > Metazoa > Chordata > Amphibia > Anura > Bufonidae > Bufotes > Bufotes viridis. The sequence goes on along the minus strand of CM065591.1, from coordinate 223,234,035 downwards.
TGTTTCAAAAATGCTTTTAGTGTTAAATGTAAAAAATTTAAAAAAGTAGACATATTGGGTATCTCCACGTCCGTAAGAATCTGCTCTATAAAAATATCACATGACCTAACCCCTCAAGTAAACACTGTAAAAAAAAAAAAAAACTTTGTCAAAAGCCATTTTTTTGTCACCTTACATCACAAAAGTGTAATAGCAAGCGATCAAAAAGTCATATGACCCCCAAATAGTGCCAATCTAACCGCCACCTCATCCCGCAAAAATTATACCCAACCTGAGACGATCGCCTAAAAACTGAAAAAATATGGCTCTCAGACTATGGAGACACTAAAACATGTTTTTTTTTGTTTCAAAAGGATATTATTGTGTAACACCAAAATAAATAAAAAAGTATACATATTGGGTATCGTCACGTTCGTAACGACCTGCTCTATAAAAATATAACATGACCTAACCCCTCAGGTGAACGCCGTAAACATAAAAATAAAAACGTTGTAAAAAGTCATTTTTTTGTCACCTTACATCACAAAAAGTGTAATAGCAAGTGATCAAAAGGTCATATGCACCCCAAGATAGTATCATTCAAACCGCCATCTCATCCTCGCAAAAAATGAGCTCCTACATAGGACAATCGCAAAAAAACTAAAAAAACTATGGCTTTCAGAATGTGGAGACACTAAAAATCATTTTTTTCAAAAATGCTTTATTATGTAAAACTGAAACAAAAACCCCAAAAAGTAGTCATATTTGGTATTGTCGCGTCCGTAACAACCTGCTCTATAGAAATAGCACACAATCTAACCTGTCAGTTCAACGATGTAAATAACAAAAATACAAAACTGTCCCAAAACAGCTATTTTTTTGCAAATTATCCATTTTAATCCATTTTTCCAGTAACAAAGCAAGGGTTAACAGCCAAACAAAACTCAATATTTATTGCCCTGATTCTGTAGTTTTCAGAAACACCCCATATGTGGTTGTAAACTACTGTATGGCCAAACGGCAGGGCGTAGAAGGAAGGGAACGCCATATGGTTTTTGGAAGCCGGATTTTGCTGGACTGTTTTTTTGAGACTATGTCCCATTTGAAGCCCTCCGATGCACCCCTACAGTAGAAACTCCAAAAAAGTGACCCCATTATTGAAACTACGGGATAAGGTGTCAGTTTTGTTGGTACTATTTTAGGGTAAATATGATTTTTGGTTGCTCTATATTACACTTTTTTGAGGCAAGGTAACAAAAATTGAAATTCTGAAATTTCATCTCCATTTGCCAATAACTCTTGTGGAACACCTAAAGGGTTAACAAAGTTTGTAAAATCAGTTTTGAATACCTTCAGGGGTGTAGTTTCTTAGATGAAGTCACTTTTATGGAGATTCTACTCTAGGGGTGCATCGGGGGCTTCAAATGGGACATGGTGTCAAAAATCCAGTCCAGCAAAATCCGCCTTCCAAAACCCATATGGCGTTCCTTTCCTTCTGCGCCCTGCCGTTTGGCCATACAGTAGTTTAGGACCACATATGGGGTGTTTCTGCAAACTACAGAATCAGGGCAATAAATATTGAGTTTTGTTTGGCTGTTAACCCTTGCTTTGTTACTGGAAAAATGGATTAAAATCAAAAATTTTCCAAAAATCGAAATTCAGAAATGTTATCTTTATTTGCCATTAACTCTTGTGGAAAACCTAAAGGGTTAATGACGTGTGTAAAATCAGTTTTGAGTACCTTCAGGGGTGTAGTTTCTAGAATGGGGTCATTTTTGGGTGGTTTCTATTATGTAAGCCTCGCAAAGTGACTTCAGACCTGAACTGGTCCCTAAAAAGTGGGTTTTTGAAAATTTCTGAAAAATTTCAAGATTTGCTTCTAAACTTCTAAGCCTTGTAATGTCCCCAAAAAATGAAATGGCATTCCCAAAATGATCGATACATGAAGTAGACACATGGGGAATGTAAATCAATAACTTTTTTTGGCAGTATTACTATGTATTCTAGAAGTAGAGAAATTGAAACTTGGAAAATTGTAAATTTTTCAAAATTTTTGGTAAATTTGGTATTTTTTTATAAATAAAAATGAAATTTTTCGACTTTATTTTACCACTGTCATGAAATACAATATGTGATAAAAAAAACAATCTCAGAATGGCCTGGATAAGTAAAAGCGTTTTAAAGTTATCACCACATAAAGTGACACTGGTCAGATTTCCAAAAAATGGCCTGGTCCTTAAGGTGAAATAGGGCCGTGTCCTTAAGGGGTTAAGGGTGTTTAAGCTAGGGGGGCTTAAGTGGTTAAAAACAGATCCGTTAGGCTCCGCCTCTTCAGACGGACACCAAAATACAGCAAGCTGCGTTTTGGTGTCCGCCTCCAAAACAGAATCGGAACGGAGCCTAATTGATGCATTCTGAGCGGATCCTTATCCATTCAGAATGCATTGGGGCTGAACTGATCCGTTTTGGACCGTTTGTGAGAGCCCTGAAACGGATCCCACAAACGGAATCCAAAACGCTAGTGTGAAAGTACCCTTACTGATCATACCGGACGCAGATGGTTGTATTAACGGATCCGGTTGTGTTTAACATAACAAGGACGGATCCGTCATGAACTCCATTGAAAGCCAGGGGCCACTAGAGAGGCATTATATATACTAAGAGAACTGCAAATGTTGGGATTTAAAAAAAAAAACTATGAAATTAATCTGCTTTTAATGGCCATTAAAAACTGATACAAAACACCCAGAAAATGGATGCACACACTTATGCAAAATGGCCATGAAAACTGACAGCGTTTTAAAGGACCATTATTTTTCACTGTGGTGTGAATGGAGCCTAAACCTTCTTAGAAAATGTGTTTTTCAGCTTGCTGCCTCATAAAACGACCTATAAAACAGGCACGGTCACTGGAACCTACACAGCTTGATGTATGTGCTCTAGAACATTCTGTCAGCTGCGCGGAGGCGCTGAATGAATGCACTGAAAAGACCTCCTTGCCGTTATTTAATAAGGTGGCGACAGGACAACAATCGTTCTTCACGTGATTCCACTCTATTCCTTCCGTGAGAACGTGCTGAGTGCGGAGGGTCTGTCACCACACAGCCCTCTGCTGTCAGGAATGTGACCCGCACACCGGTCACTCCCTGCCCTCAGTACAAATCCACCAATCGCTGCTCAGTGAAACTTATTCAAACGTTCTCTATCCAATCACGTTAGGGCGCTCTAAGCGGGTGACCAATAAGCGCTGCGCACGCCCTTACAGCGGCTATAAAGGCAAGTTGTTGGCCGAGAATTAACAGTTGCTGTGTTGGCGGAGACCCGTAGCGCGTCTACAGTCAACGGAGCCGGACCGGTTGTCTACGTCTCTACTGTCCTTTTATTTGTAACTTTCTTTGTTGTTGTGTGGACCGTCACAAATTACAATCATGGTAAGACTGTTATAGAAGTATGGGGTTAATAAGTGTGAACGGGCAGAGGGAATTGGCGCCAAAGAGTTCGGTAACTTTATTTCTGGCGATAGAGCGGCTTGGAAGTATTCTTCGGAGTATGTGCTCTCTCGTCTTGCCGAAAGCGTGTGACGTCAGCTGTACGATAGCCGGTACGGGAAAAGTGTGTCCTAGCGCGGTCTCCGGTCAGTGTGACACTGGTGTGGCCCTACATGTTATTTCTCGTTTGCGGTACTGGGTGACATCACCGGGCGGGGCGATGGTTCGATACTCTGGATGGGCGAGTTGACTTCTACTACAAGCGTCCCGCCCTGAGACCAGTACATCAGGTTTTAGCTGCAGTGAGTCAGGCGACAGGTGCTGGGTGTGGGCGTCTGTGGCAAATGGGGCAAGAGTTGCTGTTCTAGTAATCGTTCACTCCCAACTTCAGTAGAACATGGCGGCCGTTAAGAGACGAGAACGTGTCGGTTCTCTCTCCTTCTGACGTGTACGTAGATGCCCAATGAGCTGCAGGCTTCCGGCTTCATCCAGCTCATAGCTCCCGCCCAGACTGTAGCTGTTAAACGCCATGCTCCGTAAGGACCTCCTGACGTCACATGACGTGCAGGAATTTAGAAAACCATGTAAGTCTCTAGCTTGCAGGCGAAGTACTGCGCATGAGCAGTAGTTTGCTGTCACTTGTCATACACTTTCCAGGATATGAGCTCAGATCTGGCTTATGCAGCTTCTGACCAGTTTAGGGTGTGGCAGGGTGCTGTGATTTTCTACTTAACCATTGAGTGGCAGTCCTAGTCTTCACGTGTACGATGTGTTTTGCTAACTTGGAATATTATGACCTTCAAATAGCAAAACCAACTGCTAGCAGAGGCAGCAAACACAGGCATTGTTAGACCGGACCTGTCAGCTCATCAGCAGTAAGGGGCCTTAAATTACAGGGGTTGTCAGTTTGCTAAAAACTCTGGCAGCTCCTAAAAATAGAAAGGAACTGGCAGCTCCTAGAAAGAGGTGTTGCTCGCCCCTATTCTCCTTTGTCTCTTCCCCACTACACTCCATTCCTCCCTGCCCCTGATGCCATCTTCCTGGATGCAGCTGTGACGTTCCGTGCACACAGGTGACTGTGCAGCCATTCATTGCCGAGGCCTCAGATTGGCAGAAGTGGTGACATATGCATGGAACATCGCTGCTACAGCCAAGACAATGTGGATGGGAGGATTGGAGCGCGTTGCTGGAGGCTTCCGGGGAGAAAATGAGTATCACCGCTTTTGTTTTTAGTACAGCTACAGGGGCTGCTAGTCACAAACATGGAGGAGATGTCAAGCTGCAGCCAGTTATTGCCAAATGACCACTATCAAACCAGCTGTTTACGAGCGGGGACTGACGGAGCCAGAGCCCAGTGGTGGGGAGCAGGTTCTTCCCCCCCACATGTCCACGAGGGGTATGGGGGTCTAGCACAAAGCTAGACAACCCCTTTAAGCCTGAAAAGAGACTCATCACTTTGGCATTAGAGTTGTACCATCTCAGACATTGGGGGCATATCGCTAGGATATGTCTGATAGGTGCGGGTCCCACCTTTTAGGACCTGCACCTATACCTTGAATGGCGCTGGCAAAGTCCCAGAGGGTGCACTCTGCATGCGCAGCCACCCTCATTTCATTCCTATGGAAGCGCCGAAAATAGCCCAGCACTGGCTCAGCTATTTTTGTTAGCCCCGTAAGTGAATGGAGTGGTGGCAGCGCTTGCGCAGTGTGCCTCCCATTAATTTCAATGTGACTTCTGAAAATGGCTGCGTGTGCCACTTGGCTATTTTTGGCACTCACATAGGAATGAATGTAGGGCGGCCGGGCATGCGCCCTCCGGAACTTTGCTGGCTCCGTTCTAAATATGCGTGCAGGTCCCAGAGATGGAACCCACACCAATGACATTGGGAGTATATTCTAGCGATCTATGCCCCCCATGTCTGAGATGGGACAACCCCGTTTAATAATCTGCAAGGGTAGGAAGAACTGGTGGCGTGATAAAACTATGCATCACGATGGCTAGACTTGAAGCAGTAGCGTGGCCCTGCACTCCACGGCGAGGTGGGACAGGACAGACTCCCATGGACCAGTTGTGCCCTCCAGTCATGGTCACCATTACCTGACTACAACCACTCCGGCCCCTGTTCTCCCTCTTCAGTTCCTTATGTGCAACTACTAGGCTATTAAGCCGTGCACTGTTTAGGGGATGTGATTGTAAATGTAGAGAACCAGGGGACGGCGCGAAATCTGCCGCTCCGGAACCTGTAATATGGCAGCGGCTGTTGAAGTTTGAACAGGACTCGGACTCCAAAGTGAGTGTCTCTCCCTGCCCCCCCCCCCCCCTAATGTTATATTAATAAATGAGCAAAACAAACTTGCAGCCCTGAACATAGTACAACGTGTTTGTCTAACTGCTTATATTAATCAGAAAACACTTCTCTTTCTTTTCCCACAGCGTGAATGCATTTCCATCCATGTGGGACAGGCTGGAGTTCAGATTGGTAATGCCTGCTGGGAGCTGTACTGCCTGGAGCATGGTATTCAACCCGATGGACAGATGCCAAGTGACAAAACAATTGGAGGAGGAGATGACTCTTTTAACACCTTCTTTAGTGAGACAGGAGCTGGAAAACATGTCCCAAGAGCGGTCTTTGTAGACCTTGAATATGCAGTGATAGGTACGGTAATTATAATTTTGAAACTTTTACATAATTGATATAGAATGTGACCTTGCTAGTCCCCTCCCCCCTTATGAACTGACCGGCCAGTCCAGTGGTCTCGGGCATTTCTCCAGCTTTAATAACTACAACTTCCTGCATTTTTAATGGTTGAAGACCCCTGGACTCGATGAATGATATGGACATGAGTTTAGTGGGCCTAATGTTCTATTAACAGCATAAAAATGTGCTGACAGGTCTGACACAAGCAAAACCCTGGATACACCACAAGTTAGTAATACTTGACAGTTCAGTTAAAGTGCTTCAGTAGTCCCCTGCTGGTCTGTTTGCCTATCGGCACTGAGGTTGGTAATCACATGCCGATACTCCAGGATGTAAATAGAGACTAGCAAGGGGAAGAAAGCACTATGGGGAGACTTAAACGCTTTGCACACCTTCAGAGGCAATTTCTGTTTGCTTGCATTTTACTTATTTTTGTCTAAAAATCATATTTTCAATTGGTCTTTATTAAAAATATTGGACCATTCTGTCACAAAGGGTTAACTGTTTTTCTAACTGTGACTGGTACTTTCACTAATTTAGTGCTGGTCATCTAATAACTCTTTTCTCTAAAGCTACTTTCACACTCTTCTGCGTCTTGGGCGGATCTGTCATGAATCTGCAAAAAACGGATCCGTTACAATAATACAACCGCATGCATCCATCATGAACTGATGCGTTTGTGTTATCTTTAACATAGCCAAGACGGATCAGTCATGAACTCCATTGAAAGTCAATGTGAGACGGATCCGCTTTCTATTGTCGGAGAAAGCGGATCCGTCCCCATTGACTTACATTGTGTGTCAGGACGGATCCGTTTGGCTCCGCTCCGTCAGGCGGACAGTAAAGCGCTGCTGGCAGGGTTTTGATGTCCACCTCCAGAGCGGCATGGAGACTGATCGGAGGCAAACTGATGCATTCTGAGCGGATCCTTTTCTATTCCGAATGCGTTAAGGCAAAACTGCTCCATTTTGGACCGCTTCTTAGAGCCCATGATGGATCTCGGAAACGGAAAGCCGAAACGCGAGTGTGAAGTAGCCCAAACTACTAAGTGGTCGTAAACATTTCAGTAAGATAGGAACTGAGCTATGAGTGTCAATAATGTGAGAGCAGAGATAAGGAGTCTGTCAGCTCCCCATCTGAAGGAAAAGAAAACCCAGAGGCTGCTACTAAGCATCTTGGCTATGTACAGAAAAAAGGACTCCATATTTTTAACGAAGACCAATTGAAAAATGATATTTGGCTCAAAATGAGCACAATGCAGTAATAAAAAATAAAAAAAAATACTTGCCCTAAAGGTGTACATAGCCTTTAACATCTTTGTGCCAGAAAAGTGGCTCTGAAAAGTTGCAATCTGTAACTTTTGCTTAAAAAAAAGTCTCAAGTGTCTCTTCACAGAATCCTTGCTACTTTACCAGTTTTCTGGCGCATGAAGCTCAACTGCAGTAGATTTCTCTTTAGGCGAACAGACTGTCAGAGGATGTGAATAATTTGACTAGGCCTGGCGCATCCTCCAGCAGCGCAGGGGAATCAAGACCAGTGCAGAAAGCGCCAGTCTTGATAAATCCCCCCCTATGTGCGCTCTCTGTTTCTGGAGATAAGAGGCTGTATCCGCTACAGAGAACACATCTGAGCAAGGTTATTCGTCATAGTGTTAATGGAGTAAAAATAAATATATATATTTTTTCTTTTATAGATGAGGTTCGAAATGGAACTTATCGTCAACTTTTCCACCCTGAGCAACTTATTACTGGCAAGGAAGATGCCGCTAACAACTACGCTCGTGGGCACTACACTGTGGGAAAGGAAATTATAGACTTGGTGTTGGAAAGAGTGAGAAAGCTGGTAGGAATCACCCCGCTGTCTGGCTATTAATATGGGCACATTTATGAATGCAAACCCCACTTCTAACGCAGCCTCTTAGATCAGAGTTGTTAAACAAGGACTTCACACTGACTGATGGGTCTCTCTCCCTGCTTGCATATAGAGAGAAACCTGTCAATCTACCAGAGCCTACCACATGACTCTGAACTCTGTACTGGCTAGCCCAGGGATGGGTAAACTGCGGCCCTCCAGCTGTTGCAAAACTACAACTCCCAGCATGCAAAGACTGCTTACAGCTATCAGCCTACAGCAGGCCATGGTGGGAATTGTAGTTTTACAACAGCTGGAAAGCTGCAGTTTGCCCATCCCTGAGCTAGCCCATAAACTGTTCTGAAATTCTGCATCTGATAGTATCCCATCAATTCTTAATAAAGGGGATAGGCCATTCATACTTAGATCCACAGCAGGAGCTCCATGGATTATGTCTTTGTTCCCTTTTCCCACAATCGCTGATCGGTGTGGGGCGTTCGACCCACAATGATCAGAAAGGACTGCACATAAACACAATGCTAAAAAGCCCGCAGTTGTCCTTGCACTAGCTTAAAAAAATAGTGATTTTTCAAAATGTACTTTGAATCCATGTGCAAATGAGCAGTCAAGTGCAGGCCAAAGCCACGTTGTACACCCTTGCTCCTCCTGCCTACCTATCCCTGATCGATTGAGCCAGGTTAGCCCATTATGCAGGAACCAGGCCCCGTCAGGGAAAGGGAAGGAGGAGTAAGGGTGCACAGTGTCTTAGGCCTTCCCCCGGTGCACTTACTTGCTTATTTGCATATGGATTAAGTGTTTTTTTTTTTTTTTTCAGTAAAGCAATGGACTAGTGAAGGGTATCATTACATTCAGCTGATCTAGCCCTGCAAGGCACTGTCTGATTTATTTTCCTGAAGACTTAATTAAAATGTATGGGGAAAAATAGCAGTGCTGCCCTCATTAACCTAAAATGTTACAGCTATAAGGCTTTTGTCTTTAAAGGGGTTGTCTCATTTGAGACAATGGGGGCATATCGCTAGGATATGCCCCAGTTGTCTAAATGGTGCGAGTCCCACCCCGGGACCTGCACCTATATTGAGAATGGAGTGGGCTAAGGCCCCTTTTACACGAGCGAGTATTCCACCCGGGTTTAATGCGTGAGGTAAACGCATTGCGCCCACACGGAATCCGGACCCATTCATTTTAATGGGTCTGTGTACATGAGCGTTGGTTTTCACGCATCACTTGTGCGTTGCGTGAAAATCGCAGCATGTTCTATATTCTGCAATTTTTCACGCAATGATGGGCCCCATAGAAGTGAATGGGGCTGCGGGAAAACCACATCTGCAAGAAAGTGTGGATGCGATGTGTTTCACAGATAGTTGCTAAGAGATGTTTGTAAATATTCAGTTTTTTTTTTATCACACGTGTGCAAATCACATTGCACCCGCGCCATAAAAACTGAACTGACCTCGATCGCAAACAAAACTGAACGTACTTGCTTGCGAAATCGCACACTTTTCATTGAACGCATCCGCAACACATGAGTTCTAATCTGCTCGCACTCATCTGCAAGGGGCCTAAAGTGTTGGCTGGAGGACTGTGGTCACCACCAAGTGTTCTCCCCATAGAAGTGAATGAGAGTGCACTGCACATGACCGGCCACCGCTCCCATTCACTTCTATGGGCCTGGTGGAAATGGCAGCGCCAGCGCTTGGCTGTTTCCGACGGCCCCATAGAAATAAATGAATGAATGGAGGGCGGCTGCGCATGCACAGTATGCCCTCCACCACTTTCAGGGCTCTCTTAACCACACCTGTCCTAGCTACATACCCCCTTTAACACAAGTATTGATACCACAGACTTATCTGGTTAACGCTGCACAATGCTGTTCTTGCTATATGTAAGTACTTCAGTTGTTCACTTGTCCCTTTTTGTTTTCCAGGCTGATCAGTGTACAGGTCTTCAGGGCTTCTTGATCTTTCACAGCTTTGGTGGTGGCACAGGCTCAGGTTTCACTTCATTACTGATGGAGAGACTCTCTGTGGATTATGGGAAAAAGTCTAAATTGGAGTTTGCCATCTACCCAGCCCCACAAGTGTCAACTGCTGTAGTGGAGCCATACAACTCCATTTTAACAACACACACAACACTGGAGCATTCAGACTGTGCCTTTATGGTTGATAATGAAGCAATTTATGATATATGCAGACGCAATCTAGACATTGAGCGTCCAACCTACACCAACCTTAATCGTTTGATAGGCCAGATCGTATCATCTATCACAGCCTCCCTGCGTTTTGATGGAGCACTTAATGTTGATTTGACCGAATTCCAAACTAACCTGGTGCCATATCCCCGCATCCACTTCCCACTGGTCACTTACTCTCCGATTATTTCTGCTGAGAAGGCTTACCATGAGCAGCTTTCTGTTTCAGAAATAACAAATGCCTGCTTCGAGCCATCAAATCAAATGGTGAAGTGTGATCCAAGACATGGTAAATACATGGCATGTTGCATGCTGTACCGTGGTGATGTGGTACCCAAAGATGTGAATGCTGCTATTGCTGCTATCAAGACGAAGCGCTCTATACAGTTTGTGGATTGGTGCCCAACAGGGTTTAAGGTGAGGCCCAGTTCTAGTAACTTTTTTTTACTAGTAGAATTGTGCAGGTCATTGTCATCTCTATTTAACATGCTGACACTTTGTCTGCTTACAAGGTGGGTTATCAGGCCAATTATTGTGAATGAGAATTTGTATAAATGCTTGTTCTCAGTAATTGGCCTGCTTAAGGCTACTTTACTATTAGCGGCAGGGGAGCTGTCAGGCTGTTCCAGCGGGAGAACAGCCTGTCAGATCCGTCCTGCCGCTAGTTCATGTGTGCCACCAGACTTCTGCTCCTTCCCCATGGACTACTATGGTGGGGGGAGGAGTCCGGCAGCATGGCGAGAGGATGTTGGGCTAAAAGTACAACATGCAGTACTTTAAGTCCGGCTGACTCTCGTCGTGCGCTGCCGCCGGAACTCTTTCCCCATTATAGTTGATGGGGACGGAGCGGCAGTCCGGGGGCACACGTGAACTAGCGGCAGGATGGATTAGACAGGCTGTTCACCCGCCGGAATAGTCTGACTCCCCTACCGCTAGTGTTAAACTAGCCTAAGTGTGCTGCCTTTCACATGTCAAATTAGCGGAGTGATCAGCTTGAACAGGGATTGACTGCCCAAAATGAAACTATATGGTGAGAAACGATGGTTCATCAATCTGAAGTGATGGTTGCTGCAACTGAAAGGGGTTCTCTGGGAATTAAAGGGAACCTGTCACCAGGAAATTCACTGATAAACCAGGCATGCTGCCTTGTAGGGCTTACTCTGCTGAATATAATGACACCTTTCACTTGGTGATCTGTTGCTTTATTGTGGAGAAAAAGTACTTTTAATCCATATGCTAATGAGCAGATCTGAGTCCAGTAGTTGATATGAGTTCAGCATTTTTTCTATTCAGAGCTGTAGCCACTCCCCTATTTACTTCTTCAGTTGTAAAAGGGGCGTGGTTTATTTATTTATTGATCTATAGAAGTGAATAGGGGAGGGGCTACAGCTCTGAATAGAAAAAATGCTGGACTCAAATTAACTACTGGACTCAAGTCAGCTAATTAGCATATGGATGAAAAGTACTATTTCTCCACAATAAAGCAACAGATCACCAAGTGAAAGGTATCATTATATTCAGCAGCGTGAGCCCTACAAGGCAGCATGCCTGGTATATGAGTGAATTTCCTGGTGACAGGTTCCCTTTAAAGGATAACTGTCACATTTAGACCCAAATTTCAGTTTTCATATATGTAGTTACTAATATGATAATATTCCTGAATCAATGACTATTAGACTTACTTACCCCTTATTTAATAAGATTCAGCCCTTAGCAACCAGTCTGCATAAAACTGCAATTTCACTATTCTGTTAAAATGGCCGCCCTCAGCCCTGAGGCTTATCCATAGGACGCCTGCAGTGAAGTTAGTGAAGACCAGCTCTGTATAGGGGGTCTTGCAGTGAAGTTCCCAGGTCTGGCTGAAGCCTGTAGTCCTCCTACAAGCTCTCCTCTTATCAGATAAGGCTGTCATTTATACACTGGGCTCTACATCGTCCTTCACTGCTAAGGGAGTGTCTGCCAAGCACAGGCATGTGGAGAAGTTCACACACACAGCCCAGCACTGTTATCTCCTGTCAGGAAGAACCTGGCTTTTTATACATTCCCTTACAATGCTGACTCACTATCAGTTCCCAGTGCACGCAGCGTGCTCCGTCCTCATCTGGTAGACGGAAGGAGCATAGCAACTTGATTTTATCTCAGGTAACAATAGCCAATACTGGGGACTTTTAGGTGGCTTTTAGGGGTTATTTATTTAAGAATCGGAAATTAAAACAGGGCCAACAAGGTGATATTAATCACCAAAATCCAATAGTAAAAAAAAAAAAAATTTGACAGTTATACTTTAAGGAAGTGGAAATACTTAATTACTTATAATGTATTCCCAAATACCTTTCATTATTTATAACTGCTCATTTTGTATGAGGAGCAATCAGGGGAAACAAAATGTCTGCCATCCTATTGGTACACACAAAACCTGTTCTAATCACACAGCAGGACAAGTTTCTTCACAACACTGAGGTAAAGAGCTGCCTCATCCTCCTCTGCCCTACGGGTCATGGATTATGATTCTGAATATAGCAGATAGGAACTTTAGCTGAATATCTGGGGAATTTAGTACATAGAGTATTGACAGGGCAGACTGGCTGTGGTAATGGAAACTGCATGCAAGTGCTGCTGCTCATTACTACACCCCACACTCCTCATCTCAATTCCCACAGAGATTCACCTGTATTCAGGATCATAATCCCTGACAAGCAGAGAGGAGGAGGAGGCGGCAGCTCTTTAGCTCAGCTATCTTGGAACACCTCAATGAAAATGGGCAAATAACCAATCTCTCAAAAAGCCATGCTGATCTGGTGTTATGTCCAACTAATTTAATCAGTTTCTATAAGAAGGACTAGACTTGGCAGCTGTGAATCAATGGATGTCGTATATCTGGACTTTAAAGCATTTGACATTGTACCACATAAAAGGTTAATATATAAAATGTCTGTATGTAGGTAAGTAACTGACTGAGTAATAGAAAACAGAGGGTGGTTATTAACGGTACACACTCAGATTGGGTCACTGTAACTAGTGGGGTACCTCAGGGGTCAGTACTGGGACCGATTCTCTTCAATATATTTATTAATGATCTTGTAGAAGGCCTGCACAGTAAAATATCAATTTTTGCAGATGACACTAAACTCTGTAAAGTGATTAACACTGAAGAGGACAGTTTTCTGCTACAGAGGGATCTGGATAGATTGGAGGCTTGGGCAGAGAAATGGCAGATGAGGTTTAACACTGGTAAATGTAAGGTTATGCACATGGGAAGGAATAATGCAAGTCACCCGTACATATTAAATGGTAAAACACTCGGTAACACTGACATGGAAAAGGATCTAGGAATTTTAATAAACAGCAAATTAAGCTGCAAAACCCAGTGTCAGGCAGCTACTGCCAAGGCCAATAAGATAATGGGTTGCATCAAAAGGGGAATAGACGCCTGTGATGAGAACATAGTCCTACCACTTTACACATCACTGTTCAGACCACACATGGAGTAAGTACTGTGTACAGTTCTGGGCTCCTGTGAACAAGACAGACATAGCAGAGCTGGAGAGGGTTCAGAGGAGGGCAACTAAAGTAATAACTGGAATGGGGGATCGACAGTACCCTGAAAGGTTATCAAAATTAGGGTTATTCACTTTAAAAAAAAAGACTGAGAGGAGATCTAATAACCATGCATAAATACATCTGGGGTCAGTACAGAGATCTCTCCCATCATCTATTTATCCCCAGGACTGTGATGAGGGAACATACTCTGCGTCTGGAGGAAAGAAGGTTCCTACACAAACATAGAAGAGGATTCTTTACAGTAAGAGCAGTGAGACTATGGAACTCTCTGCCTGAGGAGGTGGTGATGTCACTAAGAGAGTTCAGAAAGGGCCTGGAGTGTAATATTACAGGTTATAGCTACTAGAGAGGGGTCGTTGATTCAGGGAGTTATTCTGATTGGAGTCGGGAAGGAATTCTTTACTTCCCTTAAGTGGGGAAAATTGGCTTCTGCCTCACAGTTTTTTTTTTTTTCCTTCCTCTGGATCAACTTGCAGGATAACAGGCCGAACTGGATGGACAAATGTGTTTTTTTTTAGCCTTATATACTATGTTAGTGTTGTGAAGTTACTTGTCCTCCTATGTGATAAGGACAGGTTTTGTGTGCACTAATAGGACGGCTGCCATTTTATTTCTCATAACGATTGCGCTCTAGACAAAACCATTATAACTCACAAAAGGTATTTGGGAATTTATTTGTAATTAAGTATTCATATTTTCTTAATTCCCTGAGAACCCCTTTTAACAAGTAGCAATGATCAGGAACAAGCTAAATGTTTGACTGCCTTGTCGCTCATGTATATGGACCCTAGTTTAATATCTAGTACACTTGATCCCTGTATCCAGGAGTTACTAAGTGGGTTTTCCAGGAATGAACTATGTACTTGTGGCCCCTATCATGGATCACTTAATGCCAGTCCTTCATATATCCCAGAAGCAACATACAACCCTCGCAGATACTTATATATAAAAAATAGTTTACTGATAACATAGCAATGGACAATATAGATAAAGATACAGACAGTACATAGGACACCAGCACACACAGCGCCACCGTTCCTGTCCTCTCTGGATGCTAAGTAAGTGTGGCTAATAATGTATATCCAGAGTCCACCAATATACCGTCTACTGGATCTACTCTTCTACCCAACTCACATCCAGTACCTGACCATTAGTACATATAAACAGTGTATATATATATATATATATATCTACTGGTAATACAATCACAGACTACAACTATCTATATGTACACATATAAAGTCTACTGGGATATTATACTTATATACATACATATAACTTTCTCCTGAAGTGCTATTGGTCCAAGGGGCTGGCAGGAAGAGAGCGCGAGAATCCAAAGTTCCATGTCACCTATGTGTCCCAGCACCCACCATGGACTCGACCCTGTGACCACCCAAATATTCTCCCAATCTGTTGGCCAAGAGAATGTTGTCTGACTGTGTCCCTTGTTAGCATAGGAAAGGCACACTGTAAAAGCAATGACCAAATGGCTACTGGCCATACTGATATCACTGAATGGGTGACACTATAGCCAATTATTAGGCATATGTGTGTGGGCATCAGGCTGACAGACATATTTTCCTGTTACACATCCCCCTGTTGTTGGTATACCGACACACCATGTTGGAAGCCTGGTCTATGTGTAGGAGTGTTTTCAATGAGGAAAAAAAAACAGTGATAAAAAGTAACGAACACAATACATTATAAGCTCATTTATGTTGTAGCATTTTTTTGAGCTGTTGATTAATCTTCTTGTACATGGATGGTTCTGATGTTCATCTGAGATTTCACAAGGAAGGGATTATCTGGTGCCCTCATGAGGGTCTTGACAGATGTTTGGTCACCTTCTTGGATCAAGGGCATTCATTGTCTCTCTGGGCATTTCTCCACCTGAAATCATATTAAAGCACAACAGTCTGCTCCGCGGGGAGCACACCTCAACAGCTGCAGTCCTGAAAATCCATCAGGAGATATCATGGCCTCCCTCTGTTGATCTGTAGATAACACTTGGCACTCTTAGTAAGTATATTACAAACCGAGGCTATATATCACAACCCAGTGGGAGTTCCCACTTGCACCCGCTGCGCTTAAGTTCCGCGTCAGACTTGGACAGTCGCAATTCCTGAAAATCGCTACACCCCACAACCTATTGGCTGACTGCGGACTTCGTGGGCTAGCACCCAAATTACACACTATGCCTCCATGGTAGTTAGTTACTACCGTTAATGGGACCAGTCAGTTTTGGCCTGACTAAACACCTCCCTATAAGTGACAGACAGGGAGATAGACTGCCATTTTTCCATACTACTTAAGGACCCAATTCAGAAGCTAACAGTACAGGTATACCTGAGTAAGAGACACTGGAGAGATGCTATAACCTACCCTTCTGGTAATACTCTGAGCCAAGTTTAAGGCGCAACAGACCTTGGCACCAAAAAATTAGTCCTACTCATATAGGCGAAGGGCTGCCTCACACAACCAGACTCAGTTTTATTAAGATACCTGCCCAACACGAAAGGCAAAATCTTAGCACTCCCAGAATGAACTGTCCCATTGTACAAGAAGTTATAAACGGTTTCATGAACATTTATACACCAACAGTATTGCCAATTGATGCAAGCAAAAGAGCCTCTAAAATTCATGGTCTACTTATGCTTGAGGGACAATGGCAGCTGTGATCTGTATGGCCTCTACAATAAAGAGGGTCATACATTCCTAACAGCTCCCCCAACAGGCACCTGTGTGTAGAGATTAAAGATAAGGACGCTATCACATTACACTACTGAGGACAAAGAAACAAAAAGGTTCTACAACAGTAAACCTAAGCCCCCCATTGGTGACCATGTCACCATACACTGGGGGCTATTATAGGTCTACATTGATTGCAGGCTCTGGCCAGTATATGGGGTATCCCCGAGTTACATATTGTGGCCAGATCTTTAGGGATCCCTACCAGAAATCTATCCGCCATGCCGCAAGTACCCGTGTGCTGCCGCTCTGTCCCCATTGACTATAATGGGGGCAGGGCACGGCCGGAGATTGCCGGACTAAAAGTACTGCAGGTCCGGCGATCACTGCTGTGCTGCGCTGTAGCTCCGCCCCCATTATAGTCAATGGGGACAGAGCAGCAGCACACGGCTACTTGCGGCATGGCGGATCCAAACAGCCTGCCAGGTAGCCATGCCGCTAGTGTGAAAGTACCCATAGCTAACTGAGACTGCAGCATGCTAATCTGACTGACTTTTTCTACAAGTATCTCTTCTTTTTCTTTAAGTTGTGTTTAGAGTAGAAACCCATTTAACCCCTTCTGTACCACAACAATGCAAATTTACAGGGGCCCTTGTCTCTTCACATGGTTCCACCTTTTCCAGCTTGCTAACGGCATCATCAAATACTCATATCAGCTTAGCAAGCATGTGAAGCCTCTTGGACGTTTGTTTCAACACCACACTTAGCAATGAGCAACTTGTCATGGGAATCCGTTTGATCTACCAGAGTCCCATAACATTTGCACAGATTCATTTGTTCTAGGCAATATGGGGTTAAACGTACTGTATCTACTTCACTTTCGAAAAGTCCCGTATCCTGCTTTGTCACTCATGGTTATCCCTGCGATCTGTGTTACTCGTGTACCCTGCTGCTACTCTGAAGGACTGGAAAAAAAAAAAATGAAGAAAGAACTAAAAATACCTAACAAACACCTCACAGGTTATGATGGGAAACGGTCAGTGTCCTAGGAACGTCACCTACATAGGTTCTTTGTAATTAATCGCTCTGACACTAGGACTCAGTGAACCGGTGTTACCTGTCCAAATCTCCCAGGTCTAAAAACCTAAATTCACAGTATAACAGCAATTTTAACAGTATATCCTTATGGAGATTAAAACCTGGCTCGCCATTGATGAAGGGAATTTTGTTTATCGGAAATGAGAGATTTATATCTATCTCTGTATTTCTTCTATTGGACTGTTCCCCTTGTTTCCTATATAACCCGATTACTCTGTATTATATACATTCCGCCAGTCCTTCATATACCCCAGGAGTAACATACAACCCTCGCAGCTACTTATATATAAAAAATACTTTACTGATAACAGAGATGACAAAGCAATGGACAATATAGATAAAGATACAGACAGTACATAGGACACCAGCACACACAGCGCCACTGTTCCTGTCCGCTAAGCAAATGTGGCTAATAATGTGTATGTATATACAGTCTATCCAGAGTCCTCCAATATACCGTCTACTGGATCTACTCTTCCAGTACCTGACCATTAGTACATATAAACAGTAATATATATATCTACTGGTAATACAATCACAGACTACAACTATCTATATGTACACATATAAAGTCTACTGGGATATTATACTTATCTACATATAACTTTGCTTTCTCCTGAAGTGCTGTTGGTCCAGGGGCTGGCAGGGAGAGCGAGCGAGACTCCAAAGTTCCATGTCACCTATATGTCCCTGTGTCCCAGCCCCCACCATGGACTCCACCCTGTGACCACCCAAATATTCTCCCAATCTGTTGGCCAAGAGAATGTTGTCCGACTGCTTTTACAATGTGCCTTTCCTATGCTAACAAGGGACACAATGACCAAATGGCTACTGGCCATACTGATATCACTGAATGGGTGTCACTATATCCAATTAAGCATATGTGTGTGGGCATCAGGCTGAGAGCCTTTTTTTCCTGTTACAGAACACTAGTTTAGTAGTAGGACCACAAGTTCTGTAGACATGCATTGGTGGTAGTGTATATATGTATGAAGAATATGCTTTGTCTTTTCAGGTTGGCATAAATTATCAACCTCCCACTGTTGTCCCTGGTGGTGACTTGGCAAAGGTGCAGAGGGCTGTTTGTATGCTCAGTAATACCACAGCCATAGCAGAGGCATGGGCGCGCCTGGATCACAAGTTTGACCTGATGTATGCAAAGCGTGCTTTTGTGCATTGGTATGTGGGTGAAGGCATGGAGGAGGGAGAGTTCTCTGAAGCGCGTGAGGATTTGGCTGCTTTGGAGAAGGATTATGAAGAAGTTGGCACAGACTCTGTAGAAGGAGAAGATGAAGGAGAAGAGTACTAGTGTCAGTGGCAAGTGCCCTTTTAAAATGAGTGTTCTAATACCTTTTACGGCTACTTGAAATAAAGATTTTAATCTTGCTGAACTATATGATGTGTAATATATTTTTACTTTGGGTTTTCAATTAGTTTTTTTAAATTGTACATTCACCCTCTAACAGCATATTTAACACCAGTATATTTTACAAAAGTGCCTGAATTTTATTAAAGGGAATCTCACCACAAGTGCATTATATTTAATAAAAAGGGGGAATGTATATTTTAACACATAAGAATCCTGTGCCCACCAGGCTGTGAGGGAGCAGGGCAGGCAGAGGACCGCAGCTCCCGCACAGCCAGTCTTTCCTATGTTAATAGATGATGGATAGCCCTTAGCAACGCTCATTTGACAGTCACATTTCAGCCCAAGTTTTCTACTATACATGAACAATTTCCCTAAATAAAGTGCATTTCAAAAATGTCCCATCCTTACACATTTGCAAAAAGAAACGAAACAGCAGTTGTGCTTTAACAGAAAAACTTTTAGCAGCTCTCACCTGTGTTCATTTGCAATGAGCCCGTACACAGCACCTGGGTCATGCAAATTAGGACAACAAAAACCACATCTTTATTTCCGCGGTTTTTAAAAAATGTCCAGCACAAGAAATAGTTACGCGTTTCGGACCATTTTAGTGGGGGTCCTTCATGGCAGTTGTGCTTTAACAATTGATTTTCAAAATGTACAGATGCCAAAAAAAAAAAAAAAAAAAAATCTGTAATCAGAAAATAAAACCTGTTTCCTGAACAAGATTATGGGGGCCACCAACTTGCCTGAGCTGTTCTTAAAGGGGTATTCCCATCTCAGACAATGGGGGCATATCACCAGCGGTGGGAACCCACACCTACAACGAGAACAAAGCGGGGAGCACTGTGGCTGGAGGACTCTGGATTTCCAGGGGTCAGTCCACCACCAAGCGCTGCTCCCCGCCTCACCCATAGAAGTGATTGAGAGCGCACCACGCATGTGCAGCCCATGCTCCTATTAATTTCTATGGGGCAGACGGAAATAGCCGAGCGCTATTTTCAACGGCCCCATAGAAATGAATGGAGGGCGCAGTGTGCCCTCTGTTCATTTCCCCACTCAGTTCTCAATGTAGGTGTGGGACCCGCACCTATTAGATAATGGGGGCATATCCTAGCGATATGCCCCCATTGTCTGAGATGGGAAAACCCCTTTAACAGGATTTAGAAAGCATTAAAGGGAAAGTTTCATCAGGAAATAACCCTAAGGGTACTTTCACACTTGCGTTGCTGGATACCATTTGTAGACAGATGCGGATCAGTCTCACAAATGCAATGCAATACCGGATCAGTCTTTCCGGTTGTCATCCGAAAAAACGGATCCGGTATTTATCTTTTTCAAGGTCTGTGCAAGTGCAGACGGGATCAGTCAATGCGGTAATTTTAATGCCGGATCCGGCACTAATATAAATAAATGCCGGATCCAGCATTCGGGCAAGTGTTCCGGAATTTTGGTTGCAGGAAATACTGCAGCATGCCAAAAAACGTAGGAGGGACTGAACTGATGCATCCTGAACGGAATGCTCTTTATTCAGAATGCATTAGGATTAAACTGATCCGTTTTTTTCTGGTATTGAGCCCCTAGGACGGAACTCAATACCAGAAAAGAATAATGCTAGTGTGAAATCGAAGATTACAATTACCTGGAATTCATTTTCTCCAGACACCACGACAGCACCACAGAGAGAGGATCCGCCCCCAGGGACAGGAAACCTACAGAATAAAAAGGTGGAGCCTCTCCGACCCCTTCAGTGGTTTGCAGAGCCAGAGAGGGACTCCCCTATAGTTAGTTCACATATAACACATTATCTTAACAAACTAATTTTACTTTTTCTTCATTTTCCCTTTTTTTTTTGATGCGACACCCCGTGCCTAAATAGAACCGAAAGGAAAAGCCAGGGAGGGAATAAGGAATGGTGCTGTCGTGGTGTCTGGAAAAATCGATTACCAGGTAATTGTAATCTTCGATTTTCCCTTCCCACACGACAGCACCACAGAGAGATTTACAGAGAAAAATCCCTAGGGAGGGACCACCGCCTGTAAGACCCTTCTACGAAAGGACAGGTCAGAGGTTGAAGAAAGATCCAAACGATAGTGCTTAAAGAAAGTACAAGCTGAAGACCAAGTAGCAGCCTTACAAATCTGATCAATCGAAGACCCCGCCCTTTCAGCCCAGGAGGTGGAGATAGAGCGAGTGGAATGAGCCCGTAGCCCAACTGGAGGAACAAGCCCAGATTCCACATAGGCAACGGAGATAGCTGTTCTGATCCACCTGGACAAAGTGCTTTTGGAAGCTTTATTGCCTTTGTTTGCCCCAGAGAAGAGGACGAACAGAGCAGAGGATTTCCTCCAGCTTTCCGTCTGGTCTAGATATGTTGAGACACCTCCTTACATCTAGGGAATGAAAAACTTTCTCCTTGGTGTTCTTATGATCAGCACAAAAGGAGGGCAAAATGATCTCCTGGGACCTATGGAAAGTGGAAGAAACCTTGGGTAGGAAGGCTGGGTCTGGACGAATAACCACCCTATCTTCAAGAATGGTAGTGTAGGGAGGATTCTTAGAAATAGCGTGTAACTCACTTACTCTTCTGGCCGTAGTAAGAGCAATAAGCAGTATGAGTTTTAACGTGACCATTTTAATGTTCGCGGTGTCTATGGGCTCAAAGGGGGGCTTCGTAAGGGCATTCAAGACTATATTTAGGTCCCAAGCCGGAAAGGAAGGGACAAAAACAGGGGTGATTCTATCTACTGCCCTAAAAAACCTCATAATCCATGGATCTAAGGACCAGCTTTTCTCAGAAAGGGCTGAGACCTGGACCTTTAGGGTGCTTTTAGATAAACCCAAAGATAGACCTTCCTGTAAGAATTCTAGAATTTGTATAGTAGGGACCGATTCTGGAGGATTCAGGGTATCCAAATTGCAAAAATAAAGGAATTTCTTCCAAATCCTAACATAGATGGATACAGTAACTGGTTTCTTACTTTTCATAAGGGTATCTACTAGACTTGGTGAGAACCCTTTCCTCTAGCAACCGCCTTTCAAGTTCCAAGCTGTTAAATGTAGGCCCTTTACTGCTGGATGGCGGACTGGACCCTGAGTCAGAAGGTCCGGGATCTCCGGCAGAATCCAGGGATCTGTGACCGACATCAACCTGAGAGGGGAAAACCATGCCTGTTTTGGCCAAAAGGGGGCGATTAAAATAATCCTTGCCCTGTCCTCCCTGATCTTTTTTATGACTAACGATAGGAGCCTGAATGGGGGAAAGGCGTAGGCTAGATTGAAGTTCCATTTTATCAGGAACGCGTCCACTCCATACGGGGATTCTCTTGGATTTAAAGAGCAGAAGGTGTTTACTTTCTTGTTCAAACTCGAGGCAAAAAGGTCTATCTCCGGTTGACCCCATGCATCCGTTATCCCCTTGAAAATGTTGCTGCTCAGAGTCCATTCTCCCTGTTTTAAAGTGCTTCGGCTCAGGAAATCGGCAATCATATTGTCTGTTCCTTTTATATGAAGAGCGGACAGATGACAAACCTTCTTTTCGAGTAGTTTTAACAACAGAGATGCTTCCCTTCCCAAGGTTAGCGATCTTGTTCCCCCTTGGTGATTCAGATAGGCTACAGTCGTCTGATTGTCCGAGAACACTCTGAGATGACCCGACCCAATCCAGGGGAGACCTGCTTTTACTGCCATCCTTACTGCTAGAAGCTCCTTTCTGTTTGAGGAAAAGGTTCTCTGTACTTCCGACCATTGACCCTGAAAGAATTGGTCTCTGATATGGGCTCCCCACCCCCAAGGGCTTGCATCTGTTGTAAGAACTACCGGGTCCTGGTAAGTCTATGAAATACCCTGTGAAAGATTGTGGGAGTTCAACCACCAACTCAGGCTTTTTAGGGTAGTTTTTGAAATTTTCAGCTTTGCATTTAGATTCTCCCTGCTTTGCTTGAAGGCCAAAAGAATCTCCGACTTAAGAGCCCGAGAGTGGTATTGGGCCCATTCTACTGCCGGAATACAGGAAACTAGCGAACCCAACACTGACATCCCCTTCCTCAGAGTTAATGCCGGATGTGATAGAGATTTTATCTGATCTGCTACTTTTACAATCTTTTCTTCTGGTAGGAACACCCTCTGCCTCACCGAATCTAAATTTAGTCCCAGGAACCTCTGACTTTGTTCTGGAACTAGGCGTGATTTCTTGGAATTTACAATCCAACCTAAGTTCTGAAGGATCTCTAGAACCGTCTGAACTGCCTTTACCCCTTCCTGCCTGGATTTGGAGATTATTAAAAAGTCGTCCAGGTAGGGGACTATTATGATGTTTTTCAACCTCAAATAGGAGATCATCTCGGCAACTATTTTGGTAAAAACCCTTGGAGCCATGGAAAGGCCAAAGGGAAGAGCTTGAAACTGGAATTGCCTTAGATGACCCTCTATTTGAATTGCTATTCTCAAATATTTTTGGAAGTCCTGGTGCATAGGGATATGAAAGTAGGCGTCCTTGAGATCTATCACTGACAGGTAACAGTTGGGATACAAAAGAAGGATCGTGGACCTTATTGTCTCCATTTTGAATTTTCTGTAAATTAGAAACTTGTTTAGATCTTTCAGATTTATTATTGTTCTGAAGGTACCGTCTGGCTTGGGTACCAGAAATAGAGGAGAAAAATATCCTTGTGATAGCTGTTCTTGTGGGACTGGAATGAGAGCCTTCTTTTCTAAAAGTTCCAGAACCTCCTGTTTTATAGAGGCCGACCCCTTTGAGCAAAAGTCTTTTGTAATCACGAACCTTTCTGGAGGAAAGGTGCGAAATTCTGGTTTTAGACCATGCTTTAGAACCTCCAAAACCCAGGAACCTGCGAAACTTTCCCAGGCTGGGAGAAATTTTTTTAATCTTCCTCCCACTCTTAACCTGGCGTCATTGCTGTGGATGCTTTTTATCTGGACCCGAGGAATTTCCGAACAAAAACCCTTTCCCCCCCTGAGAACTTGGGTTTAAATCTTTGTTCCCTGCCTCTAGGCTGTCTTCTTCCCGGGTTATCCCTGTTGGAACGAAAGGGACGTTTCTGTCTGGAAAAGGGAAAACCACCAGGGTTAAATGAAGGAAAGCGTTTCTTCCTATCTGCTGCTTTCTCTAGCAGGTCATCTAATTGGGACCCAAATAAGAAGTCCCCCTGACAAGGGAGGCTGCACAACTTTTGCTTAGAAGTAACATCTCCCCCACTCCAGGTTTTCAGCCAGAGTGCTCTTCTAGCTGAGTTTGCAAGGGATGCAGACTGAGCACCCAGTTTTACTATGTCTACTGCTGCTTCCGATAAAAAATCTGCTGCCTTCTGTAGCGTAGGGAGTGAGGAGAGAATCTGATCCCTAGGGCTTTTATCCTTCAACTGAACCTCCAACTGGTGAAGCCAAAAAGAAAGGGTTCTAGCCGTGACTGAAGCCGCAATGCTTGGTTTAAAGGAGGCCGTAGAAGACTCCCATGATCCTTTTAATAAAGCGTCTGCTCTCTTATCTAAGGGTTCCTTTAGGACGCCCGCATTTTCAAAGGGAAGGGAGGATCTACGGGAAACTTTGGAGATGGCAACGTCCAACTTAGGGGCTTTACCCCAGGAAGAAGAGGCCCCATCATCAAAAGGGTATTTACGTTTGAAGCTTTTAGGGAAGTAAACCCTTTTACCTGGTTTCCTCCATTCCCTTTGAATTAAGGAATTTAGACTGTCCGGGCATGGAAAGACACGACCCTTTCTATTTTCTAATTTTTCAAATAAAGTATCCGTAGCTGATTTATCCTCTTTCACGTCCTCTATACTCAAGGTGGAATATATGGCCTTAAGTAACTTGTCCGTATCTCCAGGAGAAAAGAAACTGACATCTTCTACATCATTATCAGAGGACGAGGAAGAAGAAGACTGGGATTCAGAGGAATCCAAGTCATCCGAAGAGGTATTATGAACCCTGCACCCTTTTTCTCCTTTTTTGCTACCCCTCAGAAAATTTTTAACTTCCGTACGAATCAGTGACTGAATATTTTTTAACAAAGAAGGTGACTCTTCTGAAATTGTTTTCTCTATGCAAGAATGACAGTTTCTTTCCATATGAGGATGAAAGAGAACATTTGCAAATGGCACATTCTTTGTTCTTTTTTTTGCATAAAACTTTCTTAGGTTTCTGCTAAAAAGATACATGATAGGAGAGAGAGAGAAAAGGTCTGAGTAAGCATATCACATTGCTACTCACCACCCCCCATAGCGTACAAGTACTGAGACTGGAGTAGCCTGTTCACCCTCCACCGTCTCCTGCCTTTCTTCCTCCATCCTTGTAGGTCAGACCGGATAGGGAAGCCAACGTACTGGTGCGATGCCTTGCTCCTGACAACCTCTCAGCCCGTACAGCAGACTGTTACTTCCCGGCACACCGCTGTACATGCAGGACGCCGAATCCAAGTCCCGCGATATTTGCGCGTCCCCGCCGGAACCACGTCACCGCGCCCGGAAGTACGTCGGGCGCTCCGACCGGAAGATGGTTTCTGCATCGCAGACCAGCCCAGCTGCTGCCGACGCAACGCCTCCTTTTCTTCAGCATGGCAATACTTCCCTGAAGCTGCCCACGCCTACCTGCCGCAAGTGCCCCGCAGCGCGATGGACCCCGGCAGGAAGAAAAAAGCCACAGGCCCTCCAGGAACATCCTGGGAACAATCAGACCTGCGGTTAGTACCTAAAAGAAAAAACTGTAGGTCTCCTTCCAGGGACAGGAAACCACTGAAGGGGTCGGAGAGGCTCCACCTTTTTATTCTGTAGGTTTCCTGTCCCTGGGGGCGGATCCTCTCTCTGTGGTGCTGTCGTGGGGGAAGGGAAAAGTACCGTAAATCATGTTTTTATGTTAGTTAACATATTTAAAAAAAATTATCTTAATTTTCCATTTAACTTTTAATTTTTAATCTGAAACCAAAAATCCCTCAGTTTTCATACTGGCCAATACGTCTAATAATTGGCGCCACTTCTTGGTTTGTACAGATCACTTTACTGCAGTTAACTCATTCGAATCCTGCCTGTAGTGATATCACCTATGTGAATAGATAAGACAGGATCCACCAATCACACAATAGGTGATTGTCAGATCTTATCTATTCCTTCCTTGCGCAATGTCCTCTGCACAGGTCACATGGGAGAGTTTTCTAGGCATGCTGTGCTACCTGTGCAGAGGACATTGTTACAGCTTATCTATTCTTTCCTTGTACAATCACCTATGGTACATGGTTCCTGTGCAAAAAAAGATTTTATTTTTATATTTTAAATATAGATATTGAAAATTAAAGGCCAATTGAAGAAAATTATTTTTGGGCAAAAATTAGTAACATGCAATCATAAAAAAAATTGATTCCAAAAGTATCCATAGCCTGTACAACTGGAGCGGGCAAGCAAGCTAACCTTTCCATGTGCTGAAAGAAAGCTGTTATATTCAGTAACCCCTTAGGGATCGTTTTTGCAGTTTTGTTTCTTTCTTTCTACCTTCCAAAAGCCACATCTTTAATTTTTTTATTTTTTTTTGGAAGGACAAGTTGTATTTTTTTTAATGGCACTGTTTAACTTAAAATACTTTGTATTGGAAAATGAAAAAAAAAAAGGTTTATTGGCTTTGGTTTAATTGGGGTTCACTGTGCGCTAAAAGTGGCAGGACAGCTTTATTCTGTGTGTCAGTGCGGTTACAGGCGATACCAAATTTGTATAGAAAAGTCTTGAGTTATATCTCCTACTTTGAGCACTGCAGGGTCCTCAGTCAACTGGGTTCAATTCACACCAGATGTAAAATGCAAGAACATCGGACCGTGCTGCTCTTCTAAATTCCACAAGCAAGCTGGGTCCTAAACCGCTCTTGTTTTCTCCTTTTCGTGTAGCCAATCACTGCTCCTAGTGTCTGCAGTATCGCTTTCACACTTTCTGTATAATTGGGGATCAAACTCTTGTACAAGACATAAGATTTATTATACCGCTTCATCACCCTTGTGAGTATAATAAATCTATTGTCCTGTACGAGTGTCTGTGGTGCTTCACTATTTTGTTCCCCAGTTATATACAGGAACTAAGGAAGCAGAAAGTGTGGGAGGGGTACTGCAAATAACACTAGGCGCAGTGATTTGAATTTTTAATGTTTTTTTATTTGTTTTTTCTAATGCCACAGATGCCGTGGTCGCTATTAACACAGCAGCATATAAGGGGTTAAATGCCTGTCACTGCCTGCGAGTGTCTGCTGTATTATACAGCTGGCATCCGCCATGTATGTAGCAAGCTCAGTGTGTGAGCCCGCTCCATACAACCCCTTAAGGTTTGACGTACATGTATGTGCATGTACTGGCAGCCCCAGTGAGCATGTCTTAGGTAGTCGCCTAGGATCTTAGCTGCCAAGTACTAGAACATCTTTCTACTCACCTCCATCTAATAATAGCTTAGACCTTGTGCACGTGGCCGTTCCGTGCATTGGGTACCGCAATTTACGGGCCCCATCCGTGCAGCAGTTGCGATGGACCCAGACCCATTCAACTTGAATGGATCCATGATCCGTCCGCACCGTAAAAGAATAGAACAAGTTCTATTTTTTTGAGGTGTGGAGGCATGGACAGAAACACCACAGAAGCATGCCGTAGTGGGTGAATGGGTACACACACACATATATACATTCACTATCCTGTACAATACAGTTCCGGTATCTTCCATTGCTTAGTTAGCATCACTATCACACTGGCCCCTACAGTGACTTCATGCCTCCTCTGTTGGCAAGTGCGCCCTATTCTTGATAGTAGTGGTCTATGTTCCTGGCCTTCACATAGACTTCATTCACAGTAAGGCCTTATGTACACGGCTTTTGCCCGTATTGGGTCCCCAATCTGGGCAGTGCGGATCCGAGGCATGGAAGCACTACTTCCGTGGGGTTTCTCTATGTGCCTGTGCACTGCCAAAAGATAGATCATGTTCTATTTTTTGTGGTGCGGCCGGATCACGGACCCAGTCAAGTTGAATGGGTCGACAGTTGGTCCGGCAGGCAGGATCGCAATCACAATCCTCTGCCCGTCTCCTCTATTGTTTCCCTGGTGGTCTAGTGGGTATAAAGCAGAGTGTCAGCACACTGCTGACACACTGCTATAAACGGCTGACATCTGTGCTGTGATGTCAGCTGTTTAACCACTTCCATGCCACGGTCCGTACGGACCACTGTATGGAAGGGGTCAACAGTGAGGGAGCTCCCTCTCCTATCGAGGGCTGCTGTGCCCTTGGAGCCCCCAATTCTTGATGGGATATCAGTGGGAGGGAGCTCCCCTCCCTCCCCATCACCCGCTGCTCTGTTCTGGCAGCGGCTGATAGTTACCATGGCAGCGGGATACTTTCAAAGCTGTCCTGCTTGCCATGGTAATGTAAGTTTGATCTGACTTCTAAAGTCAGAAGTCTGATCAGACTATGTAAAGTAAAAAAAATACAGTACACTATGTAGTGTACTGTATTATACTGACATCAGACCCACTGGATCTTCAAGAACCAAGTTGGTCTGGGTAAAACAAAAATAAACACATATCACTGAATAAAAAAAAAAAAAAAAAAAAAACACACTACACAAGGTATCGCTGTGTCCGTAAAAACCTGCTCTATAAAAATATCACATGACCTAACCCCTCAAGTAAATACCGTAAAAAAAAAAATGGTGTAAAAAATGCAATTTTTTGTCACCTTACATCACAAAAAGTGTAATACCAAGCGATCAAAAAGGCGTATGCCTCCCAAAATAGTACCACTCAAACCGCCATCTCATCCCGCACAAAATGAGCCCCTAGATAGGACAATCGCCCAAAAAAAAAAAAAAAAATATGGCTCTCAGAATGGAGATTTTTTTTTTTGTTTCAAAAATGATATTATTTTGCAGGTGAAACATCAACTGCATGATAAGGAACCCAGATGGTTGACGAGGGGAGAATTGATAGACAAGTTTTCCCTAATGCCCTTTCAGATAATTCAATGGTCCCAGTTGAAAGCAGCCATATGCAGTCAATTAGTATTGGTGCAGAAGGAGGTTAGTAGGAATGTTTTAAACAGAATCCTGAACTTGGGAGGAGGGAAAGTCTCAATATCCGTGATTTATAATGGCATCAGAAGAGAAGATGGAAAACGGGACAGAAGTGAGTGCTTTGATAAATGGGCAGAACAACTTGGAGATGTTGACATTGAACAGAAAATTCTGAAAGGATGGGACAAGGTTAGGAGACAGGTCATTAATGAGTCGTGGAGAGACACTCAGGTTAGATTTATGCACAGGGCCACCAGACAAACCAGACCGACTGATAAACTGTCCAAAATGTGGGGAAGGATTCACTGACCTGTTCCATGGTATGTGGACATGCCAAGCTACCAGGCAGTTGTGGGAGGAGGCGAGTGTCTTGATAAGAAGGTTGCGGGGACAGGATGTGAAGCTAACCCCTCAGCTGTACTTATTTCATTATGAGGATGGTGAGGCTGGAGGGAGGGCTTTACCTCGCCTGTTTCATACCATTTGCATGGTGGCCAAACGAAGCATTTTGCAAAAATGGCTACAGGGAGAAGTGTCGGGGATGCAGTTCATTATAGAGCAACTAGAACATGTATTCAAATTGGCAAGATTAAATACTTTGGATGCGAAAGACAAACAGGCGAAAGGTTTATTTCTAAAATGGAAACCTTTTATTGTTCACTATGTCTGATGCAGAAATACAGCAAGTTCTGAAGCCGTTCACACTCACTCAGTGGTAGCTGGAAGGTCAATTGAGAGGGACACTTGGCGGATTGCTTCTCCAGACTTCTGGCTCATCTTAAATCACATTGATAGTATGGATGAGGCTTCCAATATTTGATGGCTGCTCATGGGGGATGGGACCTGTAGATATTTCTATATTATTCCTAAACACTTTTTGAATTGTTCTTTATGCAATTTTCTGTATTGTTCTATGTTCGGAGATGTATGCTCCGATGATATTGTATGTCTTTTGAAAAAAGGGAAAAAAAAAAAATGTTAAAAAAAATATATATATTATTGTGTAAAACATATTAAGTATCGCCGCGTCCGTAACAACCTGCTCTATAAAACTAACACATGATTTAACCCCTCAGGTGAACACAGCAAAAAAATATAAATACCATATCAAAAGCCATTTTTGTCACCTTGCATCACAAAAAGTTTAATAGCAGGCAACCAAAATGTCGTATGCACCCCAAGATAATGCCAATCAAACAGTCATCTCATCCCGCAAAAAATGAGCCCCTACATAAGACAGTCGCCCAAAAAATATGGAGTCACTTTTTTGGAGTTTCTACTGTAGGGGTGCATCAGGGGTCTTCAAATGGAACATTGTGTCTAAAAACCAGTCCAGTAAAATCTGCCTTCCAAAAACCATATGGTGTTCCTTTCCTTCTGTGCCCTGCCGTTTGGTCATACAGTAGTTTATGACCACATATGGGGTGTTTCTGCAAACTACAGAATCAGGGTAATCAATATTAAGTTTTGTTTGGTTGTTAACCCTTGCCTGGTTAAAAAAAATGGTCAAATTGAAAATCCCCAAAAAAATCTAAATTCTAAAATTTGAAATTTTATCTCCATTTGCCATTAACTCTTGTGGAACACCTAAAGGGTTAATGACGTTTGTAAAATCAGTTTTGAATACCTTTAGGGGTGTCGTTTCTAGAATGGGGTCATTTTTGGGTGTTTTCTATTATGCAAGTCTCACAAAGTGACTTCAGACCTGAGCTGGTCCATAAAAAGTGGGTTTTTGAAAATTTCAGAACATTTTCAAGATTTGCTACTAAACTTCTAAGCATCTAATGTCCCCAGAAAAAAAAAAAAATAGGCATTCCCAAAATGATCCAAACATGAAGTAGACATATGGGGAATGTAAATTTTGGGTGGTATTACTATGTATTATAGAAGTACAGAAATTGAAACTTGTAAATTTGCAAATTTTTGGTAAATTTGGTATTTTTTTTTTATAAATAAAAATGATTATTTTTTTTTACTCCATTTTACCAGTGTCATGAAGCACAATATGTGACGAAAAACAATCTCAGAATGGCCTAAATAAGTAAAAACGTTTTGAAGTTATTCACACATAAAGTGACGTGTCAGATTTGAAAAAAATGGCCGGATTCTTAAGGTGAAATAGGGCTGAGTCCTTAAGGGGTTAAAGGGGTATTCCCATCACGCTCTTTCATACTTACCTGCTCCCGGCGCGCCATTCACTTCCTGGTTTCCGCAGGGGGCGGGCTCCATCTTGATTGACGTCTTCTCCCGGCCGGGCCGCGCGCTGGACTGAACGCGCACGTCGCCGCGCATGCACCCTGGTGACTTCTTCCTGGCAAGTATACTATACTGGCCAGGAAGAAGTCACCATAGCGCATGCACAGAGTCGGCGTGCGCTATCAGGACTGCGCGCGGCCCGGCCGGGAGAAAAGAAGTAGTCTGCGCAAGCGTGGCCACCGCGATTCAGGAGGAGAGCGGTAGCCGTAACCAGGGGAGACGGAAGACAACAGTCAGGTAAGTATATCTTCATTTTCTTCTAAGGGGTGGGAATTAGTTAATTAAACATATTTAGAAAAATGATCACTGTTAAATCATTAACAGATTTAACAGTGATCATTAAGATGGGAATACCCCTTTAAAGAGGACCTTTCAGCAAAAAAAAATTCATGAGATACTTATACCATCTTACAGGGCTGCTGCCGCTGATGTCCGCACACAGTTTTTTTTTTTCAAACGCCCCCCCAGTTCGCCCGCAGCGCTCCCGGTATCTTCTGTGCCTCTTATGCTAATGAGGCAACTTGGTTATAGTAGGAGGTTTCATTTAGTTATGGTGGGCGGTGTCTCTTCTCTCTGGCAGCGAGTGCATCCAATCGCAGCGCTCCTCTCTTAGCCAGGGCTAAGTATTCTGGAGAATTTATTATTTTCCCTTATAACATGGTTATAAGGGGAAATAATAGCATTCTTAATAAAGAATGCATTGTAAAATGAAGATAAAGGGGTTAAAAATAATAAAAGTTAACTTACCTTAGCCACTTGATCGCGTAGTTGCGATCTGTCCTCTCTTTTCCAGCTTCAGCTAACAGCTAAAGGACCTGTGATGACATCACATCACATGGTCCAATCATTTATTAAGAATGCTATTATTTTCCCTTTTAACCATGTTATAAGGGAAAATAATGAAGATCTGGTCCCGTTGCTAAGCAACCATGCAGGAAAATAGACCTGCATCCGCACTTGCTTGCGATTTTCCCGCAGCCCCATTCACTTCTATGGGGCCTGTGTTGCGTGAAAAACGCACAATATAGAGCATGCTGCGATTTTCACGCAACGCAGAAGTGATGCGTGAAAATCACCGCTCATGTGCACAGCCCCATAGAAATGAATGGGTCCGGATTCAGTGCGGGTGCAATGCGTCCTCCTCACGCATTGCACCCGCGCGGAAAACTCGCCCGTGTGAAAGGGGCCTAAGAGGAAACATTTGGGGAGTATATACCTCATGGGGAGTGATCATTGACTGTTAGACATGCCTCTATTACACATTCGAAGACATTTTGTCCATTTGACAGACTTTGAGAGGGGGCACATCATTGAGAGAAGCAGTGCATTTTGATGAACTGCCCACTATCTAGGCCATTCTGACATAGCTGTTAGGTGGTGTTTGGGAGCAGTGGTTACATGTTGGCGCATACACAGTGCACAGGCTCCAGATGGCCCAGACAGACCACCAGTAGAGAGGATCGTTTTATCTGCTGACTAGCACAACCTGATCTGATGACAATCAACTTCAAGTATAGAGGTCTAGTGGTGAGCGCATCAATCCTTCCTTTGCCGTGGAGTAACACTGCACTAACTGCTGGTGTGATGATCTGGGAAGCCAGTGCATATAACAGAAGATCACCAACAGCTCAGCGAAATAAGCAGGACATTCTGTGGCCACATTTGTTGCCTTGGGGTACATTCACACTGGCATTTTGGATTCCGTTTGTGAGATCCGTTTCAGGGCTCTCACAAACGGTCCAAAACAGATCAGTTCAGCCCCAATGCATTCTAAATGGATAAGGATCCGTTCAGAATGCATCAGTTCGGCTCCGTTCCGCTTCTACTCTGTTTTGGAGGCGGACACTAAAACGCAGCATTTTGGTGACCATCTGAAAAGGCGGAGCCTAACGGATCAGTTTTGCATTACAATGTAAGTCAATGGGGACGGATCCGTTTTCAATGACAATGTGGTGCATTTGAAAACGGATCCGTTCCCCATTGACTTTCAATGTAATTCAAAACGGATCCGTTTTGACTGTCATTTTTCTTTAAAACTAATGCAAACGGATCGGTTCTGAATGGATACAAACATTTGCATTATAGGTGCGGATCCGTCTGTGCAAATAAACAGACGGATCCGCACCAACGCAAGTGTGAAAGTACCCCAAGTCCAACAAATGACTCTTCTTATTTAGGCTTCAGACTGACTCAGAGCCTCACTTTCGCTCTGCCATTCACAAAGTACTTCAGTCTATTCTCATTAGCAAGCTCAATATTCATGTAAGAAATATATACTACTCACGATTTCTTTAAAAGACACGTTCGGTCCTTCTCCTTTATTTTCCACGATAAAAGACAAATAGCAGACTCGCAGGTCCACTTGTTCAGAGTTAGCCTGGGTTGTATAACACAGTCAAACGCAACATTTTAAGGGTCACGCCCCCTTAATCATGCTTGAAAAATAAAGGAAAAGGACCGAACGTGTCTTTTAAAGAAATCGTTAGTAGTATATATTTCTCACACACAATCTCTCTGTATCAACGCTATATCTTTCTCACTGAATGACTTATTGAGTTTTTTCTCCCATATCCTGATGTATGCTGGCACCACCTGTCTCCCTTCCGCTAGTAGAGCATTATATAGCTTAGAAATAAGTTTCTTGGAGGGGGGGGGGGGTGGACTGGTCTGTAGTAGTTTCTCTAACCAAGTGCTAGGGGGCAATTTTGGATATTAGACAATAGGAGACTCAAAGAAGAGGACATATCCAAGGATCCTAGAAAATTACCAGTTGGACATAGATTTGCGCAGAAACTTAGTCACTCCACTTCCATCTTTCAATGCTTGCCACACAGAACCCAGTGTTTGATCCCCTAATTCCCTCCATATCGCCGAGCAACTACTAGACTCCGGTCTGAGCAGAAAAGGAATCAAAGAGGCTGGGAGCATAGGTGATGGCTTGGCAATTACACCCAGGTCTGATATCATGTCCTGAATGCTCTTTGCCAATCCCCTAGTAATTCAATTAGTTATGTTCTTTGTCTGCGTCAGTCCCCAAGGACTGGCTAAGTGAGGTTCATGCAGTGATTCTAGTTCTATATCTGTGCCCAGGACTTCGTAGTCAGCATGACATATGTGCAGTCAGCGCCGAAGTTGGACTGCCCTATAGTATGTTAGTATGTCTGGAAGACCAAAACCACCCAGTTCCCTTCTTTAGTTTTAGTCTCTCATAGGAGATACGAGGTTACTTTCCTTGCCATAGGAAAGCAGAGAACATTGACTTTACTTGTGCGCAAAAAAGTCTTAGGGAGATCAGTAGGGGCCATCTGTAGTAAAT
Organism: Bufotes viridis; assembly: GCA_033119425.1. Classification (NCBI taxonomy): domain Eukaryota; kingdom Metazoa; phylum Chordata; class Amphibia; order Anura; family Bufonidae; genus Bufotes; species Bufotes viridis. The sequence goes on along the minus strand of CM065591.1, from coordinate 223,199,481 downwards.
ATAGAAACTTGGGCATAATGAATGCTTTTAACAGATTCTTCCTCCCTATCCAGGAGACATAAGGGATAGTTAGTGCGTTTAATTGTGCTTTTATCTTATGTAGCAAGGGTACATTGTTTGCTTGATAGAGTCTGCCAGGATCTTTCCGTAAGCTGCATACCCAAATATGTTAGTTGGGAAACGGAAAATTATTTTCTAGCGAGGCTACCACCTTACTCGGGACTGAGATGTTAAGGGCTTCCGATTAAGTGTAATTCACTTTGAAATTCAAGATTTTCCCAAAAGTCTCAAATAAAGTGAGCATATGTGGGAACGCTTTGGTGGGGTTCGTTGACCATTAACAGTAAGTAATCCGCAAATGCTGCGGCAGTATGCATCTGTTCCCCAATCCTCAGGCCCTCTATTTCTGGATGGTTCCTAATAGCCTGTAGGAGCGTTTCCATTACTAAAATAAATAAAAAGGGGACAGGGGGCACCCTTGTCTGGTTCTGTTGTGCATGTCTAATGATTCTGACAAGATACCGTTATTATTCTTATTCTTGCACTTTGACATCGGTAAAGGGACATGATCGCCTGAATGAAAAGTGGAGGGAAACCAAAATGCTCCAATGCAGCTTGCATACATGACCAGTTAATTCTATCAAAAGCCTTTTTGGCATCTGTGCCTAGTAGAACTAGAGGAATTTTGTTGTCTCGAGCATAGTGGATAGCATGGATTACGCTGCAGGAGTTGTGGCTTCTCTCCCACCCCATTACAAAGCCTGTTTGTTCAGGATGAATCAGCTTGGGAAGGAGCGTAGATACCCTTTTAGCTAATAAATGAGCCCATAGCGTCAATTCCACGTTCAATAGTGAGATGGGACGGTAACTCCCGCATTGTTTTAGGTCTTTCCCCTCTTTCGGCAAGATAGTAATAATTGCCTCTAGTGCTTGTTTCGGTAGAAATGTACCTTGAAACAGTGCTGTGTCCCATCTGGTAAGGTATGGTATTAAAGGTGCCATAAAAGTTTTTTATAGTAGCAAGCTGGTAGACCATCTGGCCCAGGACTTTTGCCCAATGAGAGGGATTTAATAAAACCTATGCATTCCTCTGAAGTAATTGGGTTTAGCAATGCATTACAGTCTGCCTCGGAAAGTTTAGGTAGGTTGAGTGATCTCAGAAATTACCCCATCTCCGTTCGTGTCACCAGTTTTCCCAATTTTTGTTGTGATCTAAATGATGTAGTGCAGGATAAAAATCTTTTAAAGCCCTAGCAATTTCTTTGGCAGTAGTTACCGGCCTTTCCCCTCCACTGAGATGGAGCTAACATGGGTCTGTTCTCTTCTCTTTTTGATAAGGTATGACATCATACGGGTACCCCTGTCACCATGAGCATAATATCTGAATTTAGCATATTGAAATGTTTTAGCATATTGTAAGATGATCTTTAAGTTGTTAGTGTATCTTGACCAGCTCCTCATGTATCATCTTGGCTTTTGATCTCTTATGTAACATTTTCCATGGCTGGTATCTGTGCTATTAGGAATTAGGTATGTTTCTGCCTCTTTTTTAATTCTGGTCCCCAGGGCAATAAACTCACCTCTCACTACCGCCTTATGAGATTCCCATAGTATTGTAGGAGAGACATCTGCTGTGTCATTTTCCTTGAAAAAGAGAGAAACCTTTTTTTGGATAGCTAATAGGTCTGCTTCTTTAACAGAGTCTCATTTAGCCTCCAAGTCCACTGTTTCTCTGGTAAGCTAGAGAAGAGGAGTGAGTCTGATACATCTGTGTGGTCTGAGATTGTACTTGGGCCTATGTCTGCCCCTTGTACCATTTTTACATAATGGTTTGAGATAAATAAGTAATCAATATGATGGAAATGATTATGCACCACCGAGAAGTAAGTGTAATCTTTTGAAGAGGGATTCAGTAGCCTCCACGTGTCAACCAGTCTAGATTCCTCAAAAGCCTTATGGAGGCACCCCAGTGCCCTTTGCACAAGAACAGATTTGCCAGAGGAGGAATCTAGCACAGGGTCTACAGATACATTAATGTCTCCTCCAAAGATGCAAATCCCTTCTGCAAAAGCATGGAATTCTTGCAGGGTGTTAATCAACCATGAAACTTGCTTTTTATTTGGTGCGTACACATTTGCTAAAGATACCTTTACTGGCCCTATGGTTCCTTTAATAAAGATATAACGGCCCTCTGGGTCAACACATGACTCCATGAGCATGAATAGGACCGATTTTGCAATTGCAATGCTGACGCCGCTGGATGCACTACTATGGGTGCTATGATGCCAGCTACTAAAAAGGGAGTATGATAGTCTGGGGACTCTGCCTGTTTTAAAATGCGTCTGCTGGAGGAAACAAATGGTAGCCTTAGTCTTTCTTAACATACTCAACACATGTGACCTCTTTTGTGGGGTATTCAAACACCTTACATTAAGTGATGTTACCTTTCTACTAGCCACATGTGGGTGATCTAGTACAACTCTCTCCACTGCTCCTTACCAACATACAAAGAAAAACAATACCAATAAAGAAAATAAAACCATAATGAATGCAAAACATAAGCGATACCACTCTCAAGTGAGGTATAAATTGGAGGCTGACAGAACATGGAGAGCGATGTACCAAAAGTATTGGGTCTCTGTTCAAAAAGCTCACCATGCTCTGCTCCCCCTCATGGCTGGGAAGGCAGGAATATGACTCATGGTCAATATACTGAACTGTTTCTCCTCGCCTGCGTTCCATTGTGACATCAAAAAGGTAAATGGCTAGGTTATTAACCTGCTTAATTCTTGAACATACCTCCGGGGTCTTATTCACCTTTCTTTGGCCCTCAGCCACAGATGTAATCCCAAATCGGAACAGCCATTTATACGTTATCTTGCGCTGTTTCAGCAGATCTGTAAGTGGGCGCAGTATGTGTCTTTTAGCAAGTGTGGAAGGCGCAGGTCTTAAAAGAAAAGGATTTGCGCCCTGTCTAACTCCAGCTCCTTCCTCTCTCTAGCTGCATTAAGTATGGCAGCAGTGTCCACATAGCTCAGTAAGCCGCATATAACGCCCCTAGGCGGCTCCCCCAGTTTCGGTAATGGTCTAAGCGCCCTATGGACCCTTTCTATTATTATGTTTTCTCCTTGTTCTTGACCCAATAGAAGTGTGAATAAAGTCTTTGCGACAGTTTGGAGATTTTTTCCAGGCCCCTCTGGTATACCCTTTATGCGTACATTTTTTCTCCTGCTCCTATTTTCTTGATCTTCGATTAACATGTGCGCCAGGTTTAGGGACTCGCATTGCGCTGCCATTTTCCGTTTCACCGCGGCGCTAAAGGAGAAAAGGGAGGCCTGGTTGGACTCAAGTGCCTCTACACTGTTTTCAATGTGGCGAACCTGGTGCTAGCTCCTGTTTCAGTGTCTTTTTGAAGACGCTTTGCGACAATGGGGTCTTGTCTGTGTCTTGTGAAGTCGCACCCAGTTCCGCCTTAGAGTCCTCCATCCCATCCAACTCAAGCGCGGGATCCGGCACCATCTTGTTTTTTTCTCCTCCTATGGAGCGGGAGCTTGCGTTCAAGCATCCGACATGCAAGCAGTTAGGCTCCACCCCCCAATAAAGCATTTATGAGACTAGCTGGGATGCCAGATTTGGCAATCTATGAATGTGCACGCCCTACAGGCCCAGCTGCAAAATCTGGGAGCTAACTGCAGCAGGATATTATACAGAACCTGTATGCTTCTATGCCCAACTGTATCTCATCTTGAATTCAGGTTACAGGCAGCCCAACAGGGTCCCCAATAAACTGATCCTTTTGCTCTGATATTGTAATCACCTACATATATCATCATTATATTCACACATATAAAGGTTCATTCAGTTCCAACAACTTCATGGTACGTTATTTTTTTTTAGACAATGAGTGTATAAAGAACATCCCATGTTATGGTAGAAAATGAAAAAAACTAATTGTATACACCCATACATTTAAATTCTCCCTGAGAAAAAAAAGGATAGGGTATCTAACTAGCCTGGTCCAAACCTTCTCTGACATCTGCAATCAGTGGGAGAGAATGAAAGCCCCATTACAAAAAAAAAAAAAATTAATAGATTTGTTAAACATTCCCCTTCCCAACATTCACCGTACGTGTGGGGTGGATGTCAAGTTTGTAAAGATGGTGCTCGCTCAGGAGCTGCACAGACACCATAGCAACAGAGTGCCTGATGGTACACCTGGTGGTAGAGTCCATGATCGGAGACAACTCCGATCACATTCTTCTAACTGCTCAGATGCCACGATTAATTGTGATGACAGCATCTAAGCACTCACTTACCAGGAGTGCTCCCAGTGACCAAATGGCTCCCCCACAATGAGTTCATAAGAGCCGTTCAGTTGCTGTAGTAACCTGGGACCTACAGAAGGTTCCGAGGCCTGCCATAACAAATTTGCAGTCAATGGTAGAAGCGATCAGATGACTGTATGTTAATATCTCCAAGGGTACTAAAAATAAATGTGAACAAAAAGTTTAAAAAAAAAAAGTTTTAAAAATTAAAATCAAATTTCCCTATTTAACAATTAAAATGAACAAAAAATAATTGTATTGCTGCATCCTAAAGTGCAGGCACTATTAATATATAACAGTATTTATCCCCTACGATGAACAGTGCAATTGGGAAAAAAATCTAAATGGACAATTAAATGTTTTTTGGCAACTTCATCCTCTTAAAAAAAAAATTATAAAAAATTATTAAAAAGTCATACACATGCCAAAATCACATCAATAAAATCTACATTTCACCATGCAAAATACAGCTCCATAGACATAAATATAAAGAAGTTATGTGGGTCAAAATATGGCAATACAAAGAAGAAATGTCTTTATTTTTTCAATTTTGGACGGGGGGGGGGGGGGGGAACCAACAAGAAAAACTATAGAATTTTGGTATCACTGTAATCGTACTGCCCCGCAGAATGAAGTTAACATGTAATTTTGAAAGCATAAGGGACACTAAAAATTTACAACATAAAAACTTAATGGCAGTATTTATTTTTTTCCCATCCACCCCAGAAATAATTAATAAAAGCTAATCAATGAATTATGTGTCCCCCAAAATGGTGCCATTAAAAACTACATCTTGTCCTGTAAAAAACAAGCCAAACAAGTCATACGGATATATCGAAAGATAGAAAAAAGTTAGAGCTCTTGGAACGTGACAATGAAAAAAAAAATAAAAATGCTTGGTCACTAAGGTGTTAAAGCTCTGTTCAAATCTAGTTTGGTATACAAACTGTAAAGGCTCTTGGTGTGTATCTGTATGCTATACAGTTGCATAATCTACCATCTGTTATGTTTTTTATGAGATGCCTTTGTATTAGAAAATAGTCGACTATACTTTCCAGTAAATTAAAAAAATAGGTATGCTGATGCATTGAGGCTATATGTATGGTATATGTGTGTTCCATTTACATCGGATGTGCTTTTCCCCCCATTTCTGCTCCCCTAAAATGACCGGAGCGGCCGGTCACACATGTGTGTGTCCAATTCATTCATTTCTATGGGAGTCATAGAAGGGGGGAGTCATTATAGGGGAGCAGCATAACACATATGCATAACGGAAACGGGACAGATCCGTTATGCAGCCCATAGACTTCTATTATGACGGAATGAATAACGGAATACCTCTAAAGGCATTCAGTCACAGAATTGCGTTATGGTCCGTGGTAACAGAATCCATAACGCAATTCTGCTTTTACCACCAAACGAAGCGTGAACGAATTTCATAACATGAAATTCACTCATCTCTAGTGAGGAGAAGTGTATTAGTAAAATGAAAATCACGTTTCAAAGGGTTCTCCAGGAATAGTTATTAACCACTTCAGCCCCCCTAGCTTAAACACCCTTAATGACCAGGCCACTTTTTACAATTCTGCACTACACTACTTTCACCGTTTATTGCTCCGTCATACAACTTACCACCCAAATGAATTTTACCTCCTTTTCTTCTCACTAATAGAGCTTTCATTTGGTGGTATTTCATTGCTGCTGACATTTTAACTTTTTTTGCTATTAATCAAAAATTACCGACATTTTTGCAAAAAAAATGACATTTTTCACTTTCTGTTGTAATTTTTTTTTTTTTAAAACTACATTTCTATATAAATTTTTCGCAAAATTTATTGTTCTACATGTCTGATAAAAAAAAAATCCAATAAGTGTATATTTATTGGTTTGGGTAAAAGTTATAGCGTTTACAAACTATGGTGCAAAAAAGTGAATTTCGGCATTTTGAAGCAGCTCTGACTTTCTGAGCACCTGTCATGTTTCTTCAGGAGCTAGAATGCCAGGATAGTATAAATACCCCCCAAATGACACCATTTTAGAAAGAGGACACCCCAAAGTATTCGCGGAGGGGCATGGTGAGTTCATGTATAATTTCATTTTTTTTCACAAGTTAGTGGAAGATGACACTTTGAGGAAAAAAATAAAAATAATAAAGTTTCCATTTCTGCTAACTTCTGCCAAAAAAAAAAAAAAAAAAAAATCTCCCACGGACTCACTATGCCCCTCTGTGAATACCTTGGGGTGTCTACTTTCCGAAATGGGGTCATTTGTGGGGTGTGTTTACTGTTCTGGCATTTTGGGCGGGGCTAAATTGTGAGCAGCCATGTAAAAGCTAAAGGTACTCGTTGGAATTTAGGCCCCTTTGCGCGCCCAGGCTGCAAAAAAGTGTCAGACATGTGGTATCGCCGTATTTAGGAGAAGTAGGGCAATATGTTTTGGGGTGTATTTTTACATATAACCATGTTGGGTGAGAGAAATATCTCTGTAAACTGACAACTTTGTATAAATAAAATTACAAAGTTGTCGTTTACAGCGATATTTCTCACACAAAGTATGGGTATATGTAAAAATACACCCCAAACTATTGCCCTACTTCTCTAATGCAGGCGATACCACATGTGTGCCACTTTTTTGCAGCCAAGATGCGCAAAGGGACCCTAAAACCAATGAGTACCTTTAGGATTTCACAGGGCATTTTTACACATTTGGATTCCAGACTTCTTCTCACGCTTTAGGGGCCCCTAAAATGCCAGGACAGTATAAATACCCCACAAGTGACCCCATTTTAGAAAGAAGACACCCCAAGGTATTCTGTGAGGGGTATGGTGAATGGTGAGTTCATGTAAAAGTTTATTTTTTGTCACAAGTTAGTGAAATATGAGACTTTGTAAAAAAATAAAAAAATAAATAAATATCAATTTCCGCTAACTTGAATACCTTGGGGTGTCTTCTTTCCAAAATGGGGTCACATGTGGGGTATTTATACTGCCCTGGCATTTTAGGGGCCCTAAAGCGTGAGAATCCAAAATGCGTAAAAATCAGGGCTGTGGAGTCGGTAGATAAATTGTCCGACTCCGACTCCTCAGATTTTGAAACTTCCGACTCCGACTCCTCGACTCCGACTCCTCTGTATTTAATATGCAAATACGAAGCTGTTCCACCAAGTTCTTCTAATCTCCTCTAGCACAGAGGTAGTTGAGCAGAAGCTGCTGCCTTCTCCTTTGTGTGCTGATCTTCTGCTGAAGATAGAGCAGTGGGAGGATCCAGGAAGGGGCAGGGGAAGGGGCATTTATTTTAAAACATGATTTTCCTAGTAGAATCCCATAGTCGTGTTTAAAATTTAAGCTAACAATCTGAGTTTACATGTTTTATAGCCTTAGCTGAATGATAGCAGTTTTTCAAATGGTTTACAGCTTCAGTCTTGAACTATTGACTATCCAGTCTCTTCACTTATACAAGTGTCTCCAGTCCTTAATCAGTTATCAGTGAGAGGCGAGGATAACCATGGGCTCCCTGTAACAGCAGACCACAAGACAATGGAAAGTGTAAGTATTGCCGCTCCTTAAAGGGACACTGACAGGCAGATTTTCCAGCTAAAGATATATATATACTGGTATTCATCAGAGAATTAGGAATAAAACTATACTAATGTTACCCTCAGTTAAGCTGTACTTGTGTTTAAAAAACATTTTAATCTGTATGCAAATTCACTATCTTTGTGCCCAATGGGGCAGCGTCTCCTGCGGCTTTGTGCCCAGCCGTGCCCGAAGTACAGCTTCCCAGCGCTATTCCCCTCGTTATTATTCACTGCACTGGCCTTTTTTTTCAGGCTAGCCGAACGTTGAATTCCTGCGCAGGTGAACGTGTAGAGTGCTGGCAGCAGCCTCGTCTGGCTATGCTGAGGCTGTGCCAGCTTTCTCTCTTCCTCCTCGCTACCTAGTCCTGTCTAGTGCTACCAGTACTCTACATGTGCGCCTGCCCCCTTGGGCACAAAGGTAGGGAATTTGCATATTGATTAAAACTTTTTAAACACAAGTAAACCTCAACTGGGGGTAACAGTCGTCTAGTTGTATTCCTAATCCTCTGATGAATACCAGCAGATATATCTTTAGCCGGTAAATCAGCCTGTCAGTGTCCCTTTAACTGCATAGTAAAGCATATGAAAAGCGTGCTTCTTCACGGTCACTTAACGTCTTTGTTTAGCGGTAACGTGACGCACCGCATGCATTGGCCTTTATTCTTACAGTAGAGAAGTAATTAATTATAACTTTATCTGAATTGGGACATTTAAAATTGCTTTTTTTTTTATTCCAATTTAAATCTAGTAGGAGTCGGAGTCGGTCCATTTTTTGCCGACTCCGACTCCAGGTACCCAAAATTGCCTCCGACTCCTCGACTCCGACTCCACAGCCCTGGTAAAAATGCCCTGTGAAATCCTAAAGGTACTCATTGGATTTAGGGCCCCTTTGCGCATCTTGGCTGCAAAAAAGTGGCACACATGGGGTATCGCCGTACTCAGGAGAAGTAGGGCAATGTGTTTTGGGGTGTATTTTTACATATACCCATACTTTGTGTGAGAAATATCGCTGTAAACGACAACTTTGTAATTTTTTTTATACAAAGTTGTCAGTTTACAGAGATATTTCTCTCACCCAGCATGGGTATATGTAAAAATACACCCCAAAACACATTGCCCTACTTCTCCTGAGTACGGCGATACCACGAGTGACACTTTTTGCAGCCAAGATGCGCAAAGGGGCCCTAAAACTAGGAGGGCATTTTTACGCATTTTTCTTCTCACGCTTTAGGGCCCCTAAATTGCCAGGGCAGTATAAATACCCCACATGTGACCCCATTTTGGAAAGAAAACACCCCAAGGTATTCCGTGAGGGGCATGGCGAGTTCATAGAAGAATTTTTTTTGGCACAAGTTAGCGGAAATTGGTTTTTATTGTTTTTCTCATAAAGTCTCCCTTTCTGCTAACTTTTGACAAAAAGTTAAATTTTCATGGACTCACTATGCCCTCAGCGAGCTACCTTGGGGTGTCTTCTTTCAAAATGGGGTCATTTGTGGTGTGTTTACTGTTCTGGCTTTTGGGTGGGGCTAATTGTGAGCAGCCATGTAAAGCTAAAGGTACTCGTTGGAATTTGGGCCCCTTTGCACCCAGGCTGCAAAAAGTGTCACTCATGTGGTATCGCCGTACTCAGGAGAAGTAGGGCAATGTGTTTTGGGGTGTATTTTTACATATACCCATACTTTGTGTGAGAAATATCGCTGTAAATTTACAACTTTGTATGAAAAAAATTAAAAAGTTGTCATTTACAGAGATATTTCTCTCACCCAGTATGGGTATATGTAAAAATACACCCCAAAACTCATTGCCCTACTTCTCCTGAGTACGGCGATACCACATGTGACACTTTTTTGCAGCCAAGATGCGCAAAGGGGCCCTAAAACCAATGAGTACCTTTAGGATTTCACAGGGCATTTTTACGCATTTTGGATTGTCACGCTTTAGGACCCCTAAAATGCCAGGGCAGTATAAATACCCCACTTGTGACCCTATTTTGGAAAGAAGACACCCCAAGGTATTCCATGAGGGGCATGGTGAGTTTACAGAAAAAAAAATTTTGGCACAAGTTAGCCGAAATTGATAAATTTTTCTCATATTCCACTAACTTGTGACAAAAAATAAAATTTTACATGAACTCACCATACCCCCCACGGAATACCTTGGGGTGTCTTCTTTCTAAAATGGGGTCACATGTGGGGTATTTATAATGTCCTGGCATTTGAGGGTCTCCGCAATCATTACACGTATGGCCAGCATTAAGAGTTTCTGCGATTCTCCTTATATTGAGCATACGGGTAATGAGATTTTTTTTTTTCCGTTCAGCCTCTGAGAAAAAAAAATGAACGGCACAGATTTTTTCATTCGCATCGATCATCGTGGATGAAAAAATCTCTGCCAAAATCAGTGACTGCGGTGCGGTGGGCTTGGCGCTAACTACCTAACAAGTAGCTAACTAACTGGCGGTGATAAGGGACCCTTATGCCCCATTCACACGTCCGAAATTCTGTTTGCGGAACGGAATTGCGGACCCATTCATTTCTATGGGGACAGACTTTGTCCCGCTCGGATCCGGAATTGCGGATCCGCACTTACGGGTCTGCATTTCCGTTCGGCAAAAATATAGAACAGTGTAGTGTTTGGTGCAACTTTACAGAGGACCACCAGAGGACCAGGTAGCAGGTATATCAGACGCTTTTAACAAAACAGCGTCTGATATACCTGTTTGATCTAATTTATTTTACATTTACAGCCTGCCAGCGATTGATCATCGCTGGCAGGCTGCAGAATCACTGCAGAGCCGCGCTCTGCTGTGAACGCGTGCGCGTTCACAGCAAATCTCGCCTCTCGCGAGATGACGCATGGATGCGTCCAGGAGGAACAAACTTGCCGCCGCCTGGACGCATCCGTGCGTGAGGCGGTTGGCAAGCGGTTAATGACCACAGACAGGATGGGTTGCGCCCAAGTGCAGGTCTGTTAAGGAGGGATGAGGGGGCAGTGCCTTCCTTCACTTTATATTTTTGAGCTTTCCTCTCAGTTTCATACCACACCCAGGATTGCTCCATAACTTCCTATTGGAGCTCTACAATAGACGGTAATGACATGATCCTGTGTATGATATCGATCATGGCTGAGCAGCCTCACAGCAGCAGGCAGCAGGGATGTAATCCTGATTCCGAAAGCACATTGTATAGCAAGGCTTCCCCAAGCAGCTCTGCAATTGGAGGCAACCTCTCAGTCACATTGGAGGATAGGTTGCTTGCAATCATTAACCCCCTTCCCGACTTCCACCATACATATACAGCGACTTTAAAGATGGTGCCTGCTCAGGAGCTGAGCAAGCACCATAGCCGCTGAATGCCTACCGTTTTACACAGCATACAGAGTCTGATCAGCGAAAACTCAAATCACAGACTTTTATAAGGCTACATTCGCACGTCCGTGTGTGTTTTGCGGATCCACGTATCCGCAAAACATGGACACCGGCAATGTGCGTTCTGCATTTTGCGGACCGCACATCGCCGGCACTCTCATAGAAAATGCCTTTTCTTGTCCGCAATTGCGGACAAGAATAGGACATGTTCTATATTTTTCGCAATTGCGGATCCAGGCAGGACATGGTCTGTCCCCATTGAAATGAATGGGTCCGCAATTCCGTTCTGCAAAATGCGGAACAGAATTGTGGACGTGTGAATGGAGCGTAAGGCTGGTTTTACACTAACGAGTTCAATGTGTTGAACTTGCAGCGTGTCCGCGAGAGCTTGCGTCCTGACCTACGTAGCACTGATACGATCGCATAGCATTATATTGATTTATGATGCTATGTAATCCTTAGAGTTCTGGAATGTATTAAATAACACTGACAAGTGTTACGCCTCTAAAAGTAAGGAAAACTGCCAATTAAGTTTTCTCATGCCCATAAAATGGGTAAAAACAACTACTTATATTTACCTGGTTGAACGCCCGCTTAAGGCCTCTTTCACACTTGCGTTGTGTGGATCCGGCAATGCAAGGGGCCGGCTGTTTTGATGTTCCAAGTCAAGTTTGCTGCGCCCCTATCTCTTTAGAATGTTGACACACATTCAGGCTTTTTGATGCAGTTTTTATAGTGAAAAACTGATTTTGGCTTCAATAACTGCATCAAAAAACCTGAACGTGAGGCAGCATCCTTACTGTTGATGGATGTCTCTAAGGGTCCATCCATACGTCCGTAGGTGTTTTGAGGTCCGCAAATTGCACATCACTGGCGCTATAATAGAAAATGCCTTTTCTTGTCTGCAGTTGCGGACGTGTGAATGGACCTGAAAGCTACTTTCACACTAGCGGTAGCCTTCTATGGCAGGCTGTTCCGGCGGGTGAACAGCCTGCCGGATCTGTGCTGCCGCTAGTGCACGCGTGCCGCTGGAGGCCTGCTCTGGCCCCATTGGGGGTGGGCCAGAGTTCCGGCGGCAGCACTGCAAACATGCCGAGGGGCGGCCTGAATAAAACTATGACATCCGCCGGAACAGGCTGCCGGAGAAGGCTGCCGCTAGTGTGAAACTTGTCTGAGCTGGTCTATGTCAGACACAATGCACTGGAGAAATCTGACGTACACCTGTTCAGAGACACCCATTAAGGCCTCTTTCACACAAGCGAGTTTCCTGTCTGGATATGAAGCATGTAGTGAACGCATGGCACCCGGACTGAATCCTGATCCATTAATTTCAATGGGTCTGTGCACATGACCATTGTTTTTCACACATCATCTCTGCATTCAGGAAAACAAAGAAAATAAAACAAAAAAACAATGTAACAGCACTCTGCTAATGCAAATAAAGTTCAATAATGCCATAATTATAGATAACATTGTGGTGCTAATGCTACGCTTATTTTGTAAATCTGAGATTCTTGGCAAATACATTTTGTACAAAATTATTAGTGTCGCAGAAGGCCAGACGAAGCGCAGTCAGCGTGAAACGGCCGTCACCTGTAGCCGAGTGAGTGCCCGCACCAGCGACCATGTTTTAAATGTGAATAAACAAGCTGCAAGGGAACTTGGTGAGTGTCCAAGTTTATTTCTTCTTCATACTACATGTGAACTTGGTCTACACTGCTCCATGAATCACACGATAGCTGCATCAATCCCATGCACAGCCCATAAAGAGATTCTTGGCAAAAACATTATGTACAAAATTATTCCGGCGTCAAGGCGATCTCTGTAAGACGGGAACCTAACACTAGATACTACCTGTTATAGTGCCATACTGGCCACCATAAAATACAGGAAATGCAGGTTAGTCTTGCACACCTGACCAGCCTGTCTGCCCCATAGGCTGATTTTAACTAGTGTAAGTATAAGGGCTCATGCACACGAACGCATTTTTTTTTTTCAGTTTCCGTTCCAGTTTTTTTGCGGACCGTATGCGGAACCACTCACTTCAACCGGTCCGCAAAAAAAAAACACCCGGAAGTTACTCCTTGTGCATTCCGTTTCCTTGTTTTTGTTCCGCAAAAAAAAAAAAAAACAGAACATGTACTATTATTGTCCGCATTATGGATAAGGATATTACTGTTTTATGAAGGGCAAGCTGTTCCGTTCCGCAAAATACAGAATTCACACGGTTGTCATTCGTATTTTTTCGGACCGCAAAATACACACGGTCGTGTGTATGAGTCCTAAAGCTGTAGCCTGCTCTCTCTGCATTCATTGAAAGCTGTTTGGCACCAGGAGAGGTATAGAGTGGGCTCGGCATGCATGTTGGTACCCGGATTAGTTGGCAAATAATTTTGTACAACATGTATTTGCCAATAATTTCAAATTTACAAAATAAGCATAGCATTAGCACCATAATATTTTCTATTACTATGGCATTATTGTACTTTACTTGTGTTTGCAGAGTGCTGTTGCATTATGTTTTTTTCTTTGTGTTTCTAGCCATGGTGACGTGCACTTGCGCATTGGGATGTGCTGATGGATTGGCTCCAGATGCGTTCAGTTAAACTCGCTCCATTTTGCAAGCAAGTTCAGTCAGTTTTGCCTGCGATTGCGTTAAATTTTTTTCGGCACGGGTGCAATGCGTTAATGATAAAAAAAACTGAAGGTTTACAAACAACATCTCTTCTAATCAGTCAAAAACGGATTACATCTGCTCTTGCTTGCGGACACATTGCGTTTAAAACTCAGAATATAGAACATGTTTATGTTCACATACAGTTCATAGTAAGGATTCAGTGCGGGTGCTATCCGTTCATGTCAGGCATTGCACCCATGCGGAAAATTCGCTCGTGTGAAAGGGGCCTAAGAGTGAAGAGGTGGGATAGGGGCAGGGGAGCACCCAGAAATTTTGTCTAGGGGGGGTCCGAAAAGAAAAAAAAAAATTGTGCAGCGCCAAAAAATTGACCCCGCCCATTTTTCTAAGACCATCCTACATATAATAGGCCACTCCCAACAAACACTGTACAGCTGAAATGATATTGATGAGGATGACGGTAAGAGTCTCACCCTCGTCCTACATAGACACACTGTACCTAATACTCCACCATACAGGGCCCAACATAAAGCCCCTGTACTCTCACTGCCCCCCACATAGCTCCGTGGCAGGAGCTGTTGCAGTTTCACTTCCTCCCTCCTAGTCCTGAAGGCACCAAAAGTGGAGGAGGAGCTGCGCGATATTAAAGGTGTGTAGGTCCGGGTGGGGGCCCGGCTCTACACATCATACCAAGGGGATGGCGTGTCCTGGCTGCACTGCCTGCTTCACATTATACAATGGACAACAGCAGGCTACAGCCAGGAAGCTCCTCCGCTCTTCTCCCTCCCCAGATCTTGCTCAAGGCTTGTGATTCCCCCCACCATCCGCCACCCGCCCCTGGCCTGCCACCCTCTTGGGCCGTCCTCACGTAGCTCTGAATCCTCCTTTTGCAAATGGCAGGAGGAGAAGCCGGTGCATCTCCTATCCTACATAGCGCCACATACCTCCTACATCCAGTGATGTCACCTTTGATGTAGACGTTCTCTTTTCTCATCTTCTCCATTCAGACCAGACCGCCATGATGATTTTTCACCCATCTCCTGTCTCTGCAGAGATTGACAAATAGACATTAGTTTCCCACTTTTCCATCATCTTCATATCTTCTGAACACCCCATCCTGCCATCCCCAATACTGTTCCCGCTGTGCTCCTCAATACTATACTGCAGAAACTATCCCCTGAAAAATACCTGTACCACACAGATAGTGCCCCCTTCTACAAATATTGGCACACAGTGCTCTAAAAACATAACTGTGCCCAGTATATAGTATCCCTGACACTAATAGAATAAACATATTGTCCCCAAAAATAATTGTGCTAAGCTGATACTGTGCCAGGGTGCCCACCAAAGTAACAGTGCTCACCAAATTCCCACCAATAGAAATAATTCCCTGCCTGAGCACACTTAGTAATAATGCCCTCATAGTGCCCATACTAGTGTGATCATGTTCGCCATAGCCCCCAGTAGTAGTAAAGCTCACCATAATGCCCCCTAGTAGTAATAATTCTCCCTATAATATTACAGTACAAGAAATATACCTGCTTAGTGCCCGTAGTTGAGCTAATGTCCCCATAATGTATGCCAGTATAAAATACCTCTATATAGTGCCCCAGTAAATGCCCCCGTAGTGCTCCTCTCCCACTTGACCATAGTGCCCCGATAATTTGCCAGTATAAAATACCCCATCTTAGTGCCCCCAGCACATGCCTCCATGGTGCTTCTCTCCCCTTCCCCATAGTGCCCCTATAATATGCCAGCAAAAAATGCCCCTTTGTAGTGCCCCCAGCAGATGCCCCTATAGTGCTCCTCTCCCCATAATGTGCCAGTAGAAAATGCCCCTTCTTTGTGCCCTTCATATTGTGTCAGTAACAATTCCCCTTCTTAGTGCCACCAGATGCCCCCATAGTGCTTCTTTCACCCATAAAGCCCTCATAATGTGCCAGTTAAAAATGCCCCTTCTTAGTGCCACCAGATGCCCCCATACTGCTCCTCTCCCCCATAGTGCCCCCATAAAGTGCCAGTTAAAAATGCCCCTTCTTAGTGCCACCAGATGCCCCATAGTGATGCCCGGCCCTATAGTGCCTCCCATGTGCCAGTAAAAAATACACATTAGTGCCAGCCAGATACCATAGTGCATATAGGGGATATTGTGCCAGTAAAAAAAAATACCATAGTGACCCCAAATAATGCCCCTATAGTGCTGCTCTCCCCTATAGTGCCTCCCATAATGTGCCAGTGAAAAATGCCCCCTTAGTGCCACCAGATGCCATAGTGCCCCCCATTATATGCCTATAAAAAAGCCCCTTTAGAGCCCCCAGATGCCCCCATAGTGCTCCACTCCCCCATAGTGCCCCAAATAATGCCGCTATAGTGACACCAGATGCCCTAATAGGGCCCCCTCCAAAATAAGGCAGTAAAAATGCCCTCAAAATGGGATAGAAATAAAGAAATAAATGCCCCCATAATGCTCCACTCCCCATGGTGTGGTGCCCCAAATAATGCCCCTATAGTGCCCCCCAAATGGGGCAGTAAAAAAATCCACAAGATTCCCCTATAGTATGCCCCCAAAATGGGCTACAAATAAATGCCCCCAGATGCCCCCATAGTGCCCTCTACCCAAAACGGGCCAGTGAGAAATGCCCCCATAGTGCCCCCACAAAACAAAATGCCACCAGGTGCCCCCTAAAATGTGCCACCATTAAAAAAACAAAAAAACCACTAATACTTACCTTCATGAGGTTAGCAGCAGACCTCTTCCGGCCGCTGCTAGTGCTGCCCGGCTCAGGCGGCGCGATGATAATGATGTCATCGTGCCACCTGAGCCGGCTTCTGATAGGCTGCAGGCACTAGTGCCTGCAGCCTATCAGAAGAACAGGGAAGGGAGACGCCTCTCCCTCCCCTGCCACAGCACATTGATCTGTATCGCTGTCCTGAGGACGGCAACACAGATCGATGAATATAGAGATGAATGCTTCCGCAATGGAAGCGCTCATCTCCTACTGCCTCCCCACCGCCGTCTGCAATTGGAACCAGGGCCGCGCCGCCTGTTGCGATCGGCGGTGCGGCCCTGAGTGATTTAAAAAAAAATTGGATCTGGGTTCTAGGGGGGTCCAGACCCCTAAAACCCCCCCTGTCGGTGCGCCCCTGGATAGGGGCACAGCGAGCTTGACTTGGAGCGTCAAGAGTGCTGCCCCCTTGATGTCAAACCATTCATTTGCATACAACGAGAGGGAAGAATAAAATGGTTTTGCAGCAAATTTAGGGCTCATGCACACAAACGTGCTTTGGTTCAGCATCTGAGCCGCATTTTTTGCAGCTCGGACACAGACCCATTCACTTCAATAGAGTTGCAAAAGATGCAGACAGCACTCCATGTGCTGTCCGCATTCGTTGTTACGTGGTGCCGCAAAAAAAATAGAACAGGTCCTATTCCTGTCTGTTTTGCAGACAAGAATAGGCATTTCTAGTATGGGTGGCCCGTTCCGTAAATTGCGGAACACACATGGGCGGCATCAGTGTTTTACGAATCCGCAAACTGCAAAACACGGCGCGGTCGTGTGCATGAACACTTATCCATTGGATGAACTACCCAAAAAGATGACCGGGCACATGATCAGAGCCGGTAGGTACTTCAGGCAGTTGAGGGGGTATTATGGTGAGGAAAGGTTCCTTTTAACAACTTGTAAGCATACTGAACTGGCCCCATGCATAAAGGTGCTTTTACACAATTATCAGGGATGAGGGGTGCGAGTACCTTCACTGTATGGGGACAAGTCACTATCACTATTAGGGTACTTTCACACTAGTGTTTTTCTTTTCCGGCATCGAGTTCCGTCAAAGGGGCTCAATACCAGAAAAGAAGTGATCAGTTACATCCTAATGCATTCTGAATGGGGAGAAATCCGTTCAGTATGCATCAGGATGTCTTCAGTTCAGTCACTGAACGGCGTTTTGGACAGAGATAATACCTCAGCATGCTGCGGTATTATCGCCGTCCAAAATGCCAGATCAGTTGCTGGAATGCTGGATCAGTCCTTCCGGTCTGCGCATGCAAAATACAAGACAGATCCGTCTCTCCGCATGAGATGCGGAGAGACGGGTCTGTTCTTGCAATGCAAAAAGATGCGCGCATCGGGCCGCCTACGGGACTATTGTCCTGCACTCATAATGATAATTTTTTTGCGACTGTTGTGTTGCAGTGCGACACCATGGACTATCATTATAAAAATTGTTGCGTGACATTGGTGCGACAAATGTCGTCGTGTAGCCCGCGGCTCTCCAGCTGTTGCTAAACTACAACTCCCACCATGCCCTGCAGTAGGCTGATAGCTATAGACAGGCTTTGCATGCTGGGAGTTGTAGTTCTGCAACAGCTGGAGAGCCGCACGTTGCCCATCACTGCCCTAGCCTAAGGCTACATGCAGACTACGATGAGAAACGGACGTGTGATGGATTTTTTTTTTTTAACGGCCATCACACATTCGTTTTAAGAACAATAGTAGTCTATGGGGTTATTCGCGCAGCAGTTTTTTTATGGCCAGTGAATAACAGACATAAAAAAATAGAACATGTTCTATCTCGTCTGTTTTCACTGACCAACAGCCCCCATACAATTGAATGGGACCGTGTTTAGCATCCATTTCTCATAAAAGGCGTCAGTTAAAAACTGACAACTTTATTGTGTTTTTTTTTCACTGTCATGTGCTTGTAGCCAAAGGGCTCATGCACACTAAGGCCTTATTCACACGTCCGTAGTGTTTGCAAAACATCTTGCCACCAGCCCTATAGAGATGCCTATACTTGTATGCAATTGCGGACAAGAATAGGACATGCTCTATATTTTTGCGGAGCCACCGTCCGGAAGATCGGTGGCGCGCTCTGCAAATGCGGAGAGCACAGTGTGTGCTCTCCGCATCCGTCACGTCCCCATTCAAAATTAGCGGAATGGGTGCGGACGTAGATTGCGGACGTGTGAATTAGGCCTAAGGGCTCTTGCAGACGAGCGGATCTCCTGCGTGTTATCTGCAGCGAGAATGAGAGCCAAGCTGCATGGTGGACATCAGAGGCACAAAGCAGTAACATGATAGATACTGCTCTGTGCCTTCCTGTGACCCTTTCACTACAAAATCACTGAGATAAAGTTGTCCCGGTGATTTTGTAGTGAAAGGGTCACAGGGAGGCACGGAGCAGTATCTATCATGTTACTGCTTCGTGCCTCTGATGTCCACCGCGCAGCTTGGCTCTCATTCTCACTGCAGATAACACGCAGGAGATCCGCTCATCTGCAAGTGCCCTAACGTGTGCCGCAAGCTCGTTTTTTGGCCAGCAAACAGTGGGTCTGCAATATATGGGCCCTAGTCATTTTTGCCCCGCATCACGGATACAGACCCATTCACTAGAATGGGTCCGCGATCCGGAAGGTGTGGTGTGAAACGGAGGCACGGAACCCAACGGAGTGCTTTTGTGGGGTTTCTCGCCGTGCCTCCGCACCGTAAGAGAATAGAACACGTTCTATTTTTTTTGTGGTGCAGTCATTTTATGGACCCATTCAAGTTGAACACGTCTGGATCCGTCTGCGGCAGCCGCACAGATGTTGCCCATGCATTGGAGCAATGCATGCAACAGCCGTGTGCATGAGCCCTAAGAGTTTAGTTTGAAGCTCATGCAAATTTCAGTGCTGTCGGATACAATATGGTCTAGCGGGACAGCCGGGCTCCCTCCCAAGGTTGCTGTTGGAAACAGAAATCAGCAATTTCTTCAAATAAAAAAATCCCACAAAGACTCTGCATTAACACTATCACTGAACATATTTTTTTTAGCATAACTTCCTTTTAACTTTTTTATTGCAAGTAAGAGAAAATAAATTGCAAGATTAGCTTACCCAGGAATTTACAGAACTGGCATGCATGATTTTGGGCAGATAAAATGCTTCTCAATGTAATGCTCTTATAAATAAGATTCCAGGTGCCCTGATCACTGTTCGCCCTACATAACAATATAGCAGGCGCCATATTGGAGAGCAGCTCAACTGTGCACGTGCGCTACGTGCCTCGCCAGCGGCTCCACATGGACAGATGGGTGTGGCTTCGATCAATAGGCAGGCGAGGTCACGTGATCTGTGCCCTATCGCGGCTTCCGTCACGTCGGAATAAAGGCGGTGCTACCGCAGATGGCTGCAGTCTATAAAGGGTGAAGTCTGTCGTGGGAAAGAGAGGTTTTCTGTGCACGCTCTACCTGTAGTATATCGGCTCTGTGTCCTGCATGAGTATATTGTATAGAGCACCTCACTGTGTGAACTTACAACGGTTCTGTTAGTGAGAGGAGTATTTCCAGTGATTTATGAGAGGGAATTGCAGTATTTGTTCCCTCAGGCAGGGTTGGTGCAATGTGTGAGTTCAGACAAGGAGGCATCGGATTTTAGTTGTGAGATTATATGTAGAAAATGGCTCATACACATGACTGTTGCCTGTTTTGCAGTCTGCAAATTGTGCATCCGTGAAACACACATACCGGCCGGTCATGTGCATTTTGCAAAATGGCACATCCTGCCCATAATAGAACAGTCCTATCCGTGTCTGTAATGCGGACAAGAATAGGAGGTTCTGTTTTTTTGGCCATGGAACGGACAAACGGATGCGGACAGCACACCATGTGATGTCTGTATGTTTTGCGGCCCCGTTGTAGTGAATGGGTCCGCATCTGATCCGCAAAGAATGCAGACAAAAACAACGGTTGTGTGCATGAGTAGTGAAGGAGTTTCCACAATTGTATTTTTTAATATGAGTAGTGTTGAGCAAACTTGTGGTTTGAAGGTCGGCATACAAGGTTTGGGTTATGTAAGAATTCCGTTATGGATTCTTCTACCACGGACCATAAGTTATGTTCCTTGGTAGCAGAATCTAACGGAATTCTTAACCCAAACCTTGAACGCCGACCTTGAAACCACAAGTTGGCTCAACACTATTGATGAGCTTTCCTCAGGATAGGTCAGGGGCCGATCAGCTGTTTGAAGAGAA
Source organism: Bufotes viridis (assembly GCA_033119425.1). Classification (NCBI taxonomy): domain Eukaryota; kingdom Metazoa; phylum Chordata; class Amphibia; order Anura; family Bufonidae; genus Bufotes; species Bufotes viridis. Next base: position 223,178,561 of record CM065591.1, on the reverse strand, counting down.
TGCAGTGGTTGTACGAGCGCTCTGTTCATCTGCTTGCTGTTGACATCGCAGCGGTGATCAGGGTAGTTACTTTTCCTCTGTTCCATCAATATCATCAATTATAAAAAAAAACGGATAACCCCTTTAACTGATCTGGCAAAGAATAGCTTGCTGGAGTTCACTGGAAACGGCCTAGAATTTTACTGCTTTTAACGGCCAGGCCCCATTGACTATAATGGGATCCGGGTTTCAGCTGGAAAAGAACCAATGCAGTTATGCCTGAAAGCAACTGGGTCCCAATATAGCCAATAGGGATGAGCGTATCGCCTTCAGATAAAACTTCATTCTAATACTGTACAGAGCAGGAGTTCTGTACAGTATTAAAATGTATTGGCTCTGATGAGCCCAAGTTATTGCTTTGCGAAGTCTCGTGAGACTTTGTGCAATAACTTCTTAACCACTTCAGCCCCCCTAGCTTAAACACCCTTAATGACCAGGCCACTTTTTACAATTCCGCACTACACTACTTTCACCGTTTATTGCTCCGTCATGCAACTTACCACCCAAATGAATTTTACCTCCTTTTCTTCTCACTAATAGAGCTTTCATTTGGTGGTATTTCATTGTTGCTGACATTTTTACTTTTTTTGCTATTAATAAAAATTTAACGACATTTTTGCAAAAAAATGACATTTTTCACTTTCTGTTGTAAAATTTTTCAAAAAAAACTACATTTGTATGTAAAATTTTCTCTAAATTTATTGTTCTACATGTCTTTGATAAAAAAAAATTCAATAAGCGTATATTTATTGGTTTGGGTAAAAGTTATAGCGTTTACAAACTATGGTGCAAAAAAGTGAATTTCGGCATTTTGAAGCAGCTCTGACTTTCTGAGCACCTGTCATGTTTCTTCAGGTGCTAGAATGCCAGGAAAGTATAAATACCCCCCAAATCACACCATTTTAGATAGAAGACACCCCAAAGTATTCGCGGAGGGGCTTGGTGAGTTCATGTATCATTTCATTTTTTTTCACAAGTTAGCGGAAAATGACACTTTCTGAGGAAAAAAAAAAATATAATAAAGTTTCCATTTCTGCTAACTTCTGGCAAAAAAAAAAAAAATCTCAGACGGGCTCACTATGCCCCTCTGTGAATACTTTGGGGTGTCTAGTTTCCGAAATGGGGTCATTTGTGGGGTGTGTTTACTGTTCTGGCATTTTGGGCGGGGCTAAATTGTGAGCAGCCATGTAAAACCTAAAGGTACTCGTTGGAATTTGGGCCCTTTGTGCACCCAGGCTGCAAAAAGTGTCACTCATGTGGTATCGCCGTACTCAGGAGAAGTAGGGCAATGTGTTTTGGGGTGTATTTTTACATATACCCATGTTGGGTGAGAGAAATATCTCTGTAAACTGACAACTTTGTATAAAAAAATTAAAAAGTTGTCATTTACAGAGATATTTCTCACACCCAGCATGTGTATATATAAAAATACACCCCAAACACATTGCGCTACTTCTCCTGAGTACGAGGATACCACATGTGTGAACTTTTTGCAGCCTGGGTGCGCAAAGGCCCTAAAACCAATGAGTACCTTTAGTATTTCACAGGGCATTTTTACGCATTTGGATTCCAGACTTCTTCTCACGCTTTAGGGGCCCCTAAAATGCCAGGGCAGTATAAATACCCCACATGTGACCCCATTTTAGAAAGAAGACACCCCAAGGTATTCCGTGAGGGGTATGGTGAGTTCATGTAAAATGTTATTTTTTGTCACAAGTTAGTGGAATATGAGACTTTGTAAAAAACAAAATAAAAAAAAAAATATATATCAATTTCCGCTAACTTGTGCCAAAAAAAAAATTTCTGTGAACTCGCCATGCCCCTCACAGAATACCTTGGGGTGTCTTCTTTCCACAATGGGGTCACTTGTGGGGTATTTATACTGCCCTGGCATTCTAGGGAACCTAAAGCGTGAGAATCCAAATGCGTAACAATGCCCTGTGAAATCCTAAAGGTACTCATTGGAATTAGGGCCCCTTTGCGCATCTTAGCTGCAAAAAGTGTCACACATTTGGTACCGCCGTACTCAGGAGAAGTAGGGCAATGTGTTTTGGGGTGTATTTTTATATATTCCCATGCTGGGTGAGAGAAATATCTCTGTAAATGACAACTTTTTAAATTTTTTATTCAAAGTTGTCAATTTACAGAGATATTTCTCTCACCCAGCATGGGTATATGTAAAAATACACCCCAAAACACATTGCCCTACTTGTCCTGAGTACGGCGATACCACATAAGTGACACTTTTTGCAGCCAAGATGCACAAAGGGCCCAAATTCCAATGAGTACCTTTTAGGAGGGCATTTTTACGCATTTTTCTTCTCGCACTTTAGGGCCCCTAAAATGCCAGGGCAGTATAAATACCCCACATGTGACCCCATTTTGGAAAGAAGACAGCCCAAGGTATTCCATGAGGGGCATGGCGAGTTGATAGAAAAATTTTTGGCACAAGTTAGTGGAAATTGATTTTTTATAGTTTTTCTCACAAAGTCTCCCTTTCCGCTAACTTTTGACAAAAAGTTTAATTTTTCATGGACTCACTATGCCCCTCAGCGAATACCTTGGGGTGTCTTCTTTCCAAAATGGGGTCACATGTGGGGTATTTATACTGTCCTGGCATTTTAGGGGCCCTAAAGCGTGAGAAGAAAAATGCGTAAAAATGCCCTCCTAAAGTTACTCATTGGAATTTGGGCCCCTTTGCGCATCTTGGCTGCAAAAGTGTCACACATGTGGTATCGCCGTACTCAGGAGAAGTAGGGCAATGTGTTTTGGGGTGTATTTTTACATATACCCATACTGTGTGAGAGAAATATCTCTGTAAATTGACAACTTTGAATAAAAAAATTTAAAAAGTTGTCATTTACAGAGATATTTCTCACACAAAGTATGGGTATATATAAAAATACACCCCAAAACACATTGCCCTACTTCTCCTGAGTACGGCAATACCACATGTGTGCCACTTTTGCAGCCAAGATGCGCAAAGGCCCTAAAACCAATGAGTACCTTTAGGATTTCACAGGGCATTTTTACGCATTTGGATTCTCACGCTTTAGGACCCCTAAAATGCCAGGGCAGTATAAATACCTCACAAGTGACCCCATTGTGGATAGAAGACACCCCAAGGTATTCCGTGAGGGCATGGCGAGTTCACAGAAAAAAAAATTTTGGCACAAGTTAGAGGAAATTGATTTTTATTTTTATTTTTTACAAAGTCTCATATTCCACTAACTTGTGACAAAAATAAAATTTTACATGAACTCGCCATACCCCTCACGGAATACCTTGGGGTGTCTTCTTTCTAAAATGGGGTCACATGTGAGGTGTTTGTACTGCCCTGGGATTTGAGGGTCTCCGCAGTCATTACACGTATGGCCAGCATTAGGAGTTTCTGCGATTCTCCGTATATTGACCATACGGGTAATGAGATTTTTTTTTTCCGTTCAGCCGCTGCGCTGAAAAAAAAAAAAAAAATGAACGGCACAGATTTATTCATTCGCATCAATCAATGTGGATGAAAAAATCTCTGCCAAAATCAGTGACTGCGGTGCGGTGGGCTGGGCGCTAGCTACCTAACAAGTAGCTAACTAACTGGCGGTGATAAGGGACCCTTATGCCCCATTCACACGTCCGCAATTCTGTTTGCGGAACGGAATTGCGGACCCATTCATTTCTATGGGGACAGACTTTGTTCCGCTCGGATCCGGAATTACGGATCCGCGCTTCCGGGTCTGCACTTCCGTTCCGCAAAAATATAGAACATGTCCTATTTTTGTCTGCAATTGCGGACAAGAAAAAGCATTTTCTATATAGTTCTGGCAATGTGCGGATCTGCAAAATGCAGAAAGCACATTGCCGGTGTCCGTGTTTTGAGGATCTGTGGATCCGCAGATCCGCGGATCTGATCCGCGGATCCGTGAATCCACGGATCCGCAAAACACATTTGGACGTCTGAATGGAGCCTTACAAGGGGTGTGATCAATGACAGGGGGTGATCAGGGGTCTAGATGGGGTGATCAAGGGGTTAACAAGGGGTTAATAGGTGAGGGGGTGGGGGGGTTAGTGTAGTGTTTGGTGCAACTTTACATAGTTACCTGGTCCTCTGGTGGTCGATCCCAGCAAATGGGACCACCAGAGGACCAGGTAGCAGCTATATCAGACGCTGTTCACAAAACAGCGTCTGATATACTTGTTTGATGCGATTTATATCGCATCTACAGCCTGCCAGCGATGGATCATCGCTGGCAGGCTGTAGTTAAACTCCTGAGACGCCCGCTACTGTGAACGCGCGCGCGCGTTCACAGGAAATCTCGCGTCTCGCGAGATGACGCAGATCTGCGGCGCCCCAGAACAGCCCGACCGCCGCGAGAACGCAGTTGTGCGTTAGGCGGTCGGGAAGTGGTTAAATTAATTTGTACTGTAAAAAAACATTTCCCAAACTCAGGTTCGGTTCCAACTTGGGCTCATCTTGGGCTATAACTTGCAATAACTTGGGCTCATCGGAGCCAATACATTCTAATACTGTACTGTGCTCCTTCTTCGTACAGTATCAGAATGAAGTTTTATGTGAATCGGCTTTGGATGTTTCATCCGCAGTCGATTCGCTCATCTCTAATAGCCAATGGGGTGTGACGCTAGGCTGAATTTAGAGGTACCTACCCTAAGGCCTCTTTCACACGGGCGAGTTTTCCGCGCGGGTGCAATGCGTGAGGAGGACGCATTGCACCCGCACTAAATCCTGACCCATTTATTTCAATGGGTCTGTGTACATGAGCGTTTTTTTTCACGCATCACTTCTGCGTTGTGTGAAAATCGCAGCATGTTCTATATTCTGCGTTTTTCATGCAGCCCTAGCCCCATAGGCCCCTTTCACACGGGCGAGTTTTCCGCGCGGGTGCAATGCGTGAGGAGGACGCATTGCACCCGCACTGAATCCGGACCCATTCATTTCTATGGGGCTGTGCACATGAGCGGTGCTTTTCACGCATCACTTCTGCGTTGCGTGAAAATCGCAGCATGTTCTATATTCTGCGTTTTTCACGCAACGCAGGCCCCATAGAAGTGAATGGGGCTGCGGGAAAATCGCAAGCATCCGCAACCAAGTGCGGATGCGTTGCGATTTTCCTGCATTGTTGCTTAGCAACGGGACCCAATCTCTATTATTTCCCCTTATAACATGGTTATAAGGGAAATAATAGCATTCTTAATAAAGAATGCATTGTTAAATGATGAGGAAGGGGTTAAAAATAATAAAAGTTAACTTACCTTAGCCACTTGATCGCGTAGTCGCGATCTCTCCTCTCTTTCCCTGCAGCATCTAAGATGTAAAGGACCTGTGATGACGTCACATCACATGGCTCAATCACCTGCTCCATCACTATGGTGATGGAGCATGTGATTGGTCCATGTGACATCATCCAAGGTCCTTAACCACTATCCTAAGGCTGTGGATAGTGGTTAAGGACCTTGGATGATGTCACATGGTCACATGGACCAATCACATGCTCCATCACCATAGTGATGGAGCAGGTGATTGGGCCATGTGAGGCTGTGACATCATCACAGGTCCTTTACATCTTTCAAGCTAACGGAGAGGAGGCCGGGCTTCGCGAGCAAATGGAACAGGTAAGTAATTATTAGTTTATTATTTTAACCCATTCTGCACCAGTTTAAACATTAGGGAGATGGCCAAGGGTATTATTTTACATTATAACTATGTTATAATGTGAAATAATACCAGCGGGACAATTTCTGACCCAAACATGCACTTCTGTGAAGAAGTGCAGGTTCGGGTCTGGGTACCAAAAGTGCCGATTTTTCTCCCGCGCGTGCAAAACGCATGACAGCGCTTTGCACTCGCAGGGAAAAATCGCGGCAATTCCCGCAACGCACCCGCACTGTTTGACGGAGTGCACCCGCAACGCCCGTCTGAAAGAGGCCTAAAAGTGAATGGGGCTGCGTGAAAAACGCATTGCATCTGCAAGCAAGTGCGGGTGCGTTGCGTTTTTCACTGATGGTTGCTAGGAGATGTTGTTTGTAAACCTTCAGTTTTTTATCACGCGCGTGAAAAACGCATCAAAACGCATTGCACCCGCGCGGAAAAAACTGAACAACTGAACGCAATCGCAGGCAAAACTGAATGGCTTTGTCTGTGAAATCGCACAGTTTTCACTGAACGCATCCGCAACGCATCCGGACCTAATCCGGACACGCTCGTGTGAAAGAGGCCTAAGTAATTTATCTTCTATCCACAGCAGTCAGATCTACACCAATAACAAGAATGGGGATCTTGATTCCCCTCTTTTAATGGAGTGCCAGTTCCCGCCACCTGCAGAGCTGCCAGGGGGGTGAGGGTACATAGCTTCACTGCACACTGTGCACTTACCTGTACTACATATTGGTGAGTCTGCTCAGCTATGATGGCGCATCACAGAGAGGATCATATCATTATGTAGTGAAGCCCGGCTACCTCTTCCCCTCTAGGCAGCTCACGTTCTAGGACAGGATGCTGGTGGCCATTTTAAATCATCCTATGAGAAACCCCTTTACGAGGCCTGCAATTCTTAATAAACTCTTAAAGGGGTTATCCAACCCTTAAAATGCCTGGGCACCTCATGCAGGTTATACTAAGCCCGGCACCTGCATTGCTCCTGATGTCCTCATGGCTGCTGCTGCATCTCCCTTTTGCATAGATCAAAACATCCGAGGACAGGGGGGATTGGAGGGGCAGCCAATAGCTTGGAGGGGCAGCCAATAGCAGGCCGCTACGGGAACAAGTCTCCCTAGTGTCACCCATAATGCTAAGGAGGCTCCCGTCACGGGCTGCTATTGGCTACCCCTCCAAGGGGCCACAAAAAAAAAAAAAGTCGATCGCACTTGTGTGCATTGGCTTATTACAAGGGCAGATGCAAAGCTACCATAGTCATTCCTCCTTCATTTAGTTCTATTGATTATTGGTAGCACATCCCTGATTACAGAGGAATACGTGCTGACAATCATCGTACATCTTTCATCCGGATAAAATATGCAAATCATCCGACAAACGAGTGATTGCTTGTTTATCGTCTGATCAGCGGCACGATTATACAGGACATTATCAGCAATGAGCGCTCCCATGAACACTTATCCCCAGTAATTGGCCCGAATGTCGTGCAGTGTAGGGGGATTAAAGGGGTGATTATTTAACAAGTTCCTGCAGGATGGTCCCTGAGACGGAAGATATACACTTACTGGCTCCCTGTGGCTCCAGTCCTCTGCACCCCTCCTGTGGTCTCCATCTTCCAATTCCGTCACTATTTACATCTGGCTGGCTGTGGGCATAGTCGAATGCACCGCTCTAGCCAATGAATGGCTTCAGCAGTGAGCTGAATCCAGTCATTTGCTGGAGCCGTGCATCTGACCATGTCCACAGAGCAGGGACCGTAGGATGGAGACAGCGGGGGCGGCGTGGACCAGGAAAGTAAGAATGTTCACATGAGCGCTGCGCTGATCAGCTCATATTAATGATCTATCCTGGGGATAGGTCATCAATATTAAAAAAAGCAGCCCCTTTAAATATGTAGACTGACACCAAAATAAATTCTTATAATTCCCTATTATGTGTCAGTCGTTTTATTATACAATATGTATAGTTTCATGTGAATGGGGCGACAATGGCGAAGGCTTTGATTGGTGTAGGTGTTTTATGTATTTTTTTTAATCTTTAACAGGCCGTTACAGCATATAAAGTGTTCTATATGCTACTATTGGTCTTAATATGCTGAGTCCAATTATACCATTATCACCCCTGGCTGCCTTTCCTATACTTATAAAAAAACATTTTTATTAATATGCAAATGACATGTCTTTGTACCCAAGGGGCTGTCCCTCATTCAGCTTTGTGCCCAGCCGCGCCCCAACTTGCGTCTCCTAGTGCCGGCCAGCTCATTAGTATTTACTGCACTGGGCCGCTTTTCTTTCTCCCGACGCGGTGAAATCCCGCCAAAGTTGACTTTTTCATTACAATTAGTTTTTTATTAAAATTTCTTCCACGTAATAAAAAAAATCCGGGGTGTTGCACTTTGCATTGCCTGGGAGTGATTGATGCATGCACACTCGGAAACTGAGTTGGGCAGGGGGCCCATACTAAGTTTTGTTATGGGACCCTATGAGATCAAAAAGATTTATGTACCCCAAAATAGTACCCATGATTATGGTATCGTTCACATCACCGCTCAGCCTTTACGTTCTCCTACTCCGTTTAGGAGCAGGAGAACGAAAAGGACAGATTCTGCACATAACTGAGCCGAATAGAGCCTAAAGACCCCATAGACTATAATGGGGTCCGTTAGGTGTCCGCTCAGAAGATGATTTTGGAGCGGAGATAGAAGTCCTGCATGCACAACTTTTGTCTCCGCTACAAAATCATCTTCTTAACGGACACATAACGGACCCCATTATAGTCTATGGGGTCTTTAGGCTTAGTTCGGCTCAGTTATGTGCCGAATCCATCCTTTCCGTTCTCCTGCTTCTAAACGGAGAAGCAGGAGATCGGTAAGGCTGAACGGTGATGTGAACGAAGCCTAACTCATCCAGCAAGAAATAAGCCCTCACACAACTCAGGATAGGTCATCAGTATCTGATCTGCTGGGTCTGACTCCAAGTACTCCTGCCGGAAAAGGCTGCAGCACTCCGATGAGCGTTGTGGCCTCTTCACAGCTTACCCTAGGTCAGTTCATTGGTCACATGGCCTAAGAGCAGCTCAGTGGATCAGTATGAGTGTACTAACCTGCAGAATAAAGGTAATGTGTCATTTTTTTACCACACTGTGAATGCAGTAAAGATGAAACCTAAACAACAATTGTGGAATTACTGCATTTTTAAAATCTATTTCCAACCCCAAAAAATATTATGCTTTGATGTACTCCAGTTTTTGTATGCATCCTAACTAGTAAATTTACTAGTAAAACTAATACTTCTTATTATGATACTCACTTACTGATGTATACTGGCAGAAGCATCGGATTGTCCAGTGCGCAAGCCACTGGACACTCCGATGCTTCTGCCAGTAAAGGGAAAACCAGTGCGCAGGCACGGAGGCCCCGTTCCACAGCGCAGGCACGGGAAAGAAGGAGGAGAAGATCAAGACACAGGGTGGGCCGACTGGCTGAAGAGGAGAGTGGCATCATATGAAAATGACCGCGGGGCCTGGGCACTGGCCACTACAATGCTGCCCCTGGGCACCTTCACCAGAAATTTGCATATTGAATAAAAGTGATTTTAAGAAGATCTGTGGATCGGACAGCATTAGGGTAAGAAGCATTTTAATGTGGGGGCTATATTGATCAGAATGGTCTAACTGTTCGAAATTGCTTATTTAGGGTGAAAGACTCCCTTTAACAGACATTAGCATCACGCTCAATCTAGGGTCCCTATCAGTATGTCTTTGAAATGTGGGAGGAAACCGGAGAACCCAGAGGAAACCCACGCAAAAACGGGGGACGGGGGGACACGGACGGACATACAAACTCCATGCAGATGTCCTTGGTCAGAACCGAACCCAGGATCTCAGTGCTGCAAGGCAATAGTGCTAACCACAATACACAAAGCTCCACAATACACCAAACAAAATGAAGCACATTCCAGTACTGCAATACACTTCAAACACGAAACTGCGCATCATATATAATCTCATCTTTATTTGAACATGATTAAAAGATAAATTATAGAAAGAAAAAAAACATAAGCAGCATATGGAACAACACATCAGCAAGACATCAAACTGCCAAGGACAGGTAAAGTGCACAGTGTAACATTAATGTTTACCATATACAATACGTACTAGCCCTAGTAGTCACCAAAATCACATAGATACTAGGGTTGTTTCGGGTATCGAAGTTTCGATACCCAATCGATACTTTTCTCTGGTATCGAGCTCGATACCAGGATTAGTATTTTATCAATACTGGGCTGCGCTACTGCACAGCGCGGCCATGTTCTCTTCGACAGCACGGGGAGAAGGAGGCAGTCTCTCCTGCCCCCTGTGCTGCTTCCACCAATAGAGCAAGAGGGGCGGAGGAGGCGGGGTCACTGGCCACCAATGAGGAGTGACTTTTACTATACAGATGCAGGCAGAAGAAGCTCATTGCCGGCACCTGCCTGTGACCGGGCGCTGCGATCCGCGGCAGTTAACCCCTCAGGTGCCGCAGTAAAAGTCACTCCTCATTGGTGGTCAGTGCGCCCCCCCCTCTCCCCAGTATTAAAGACATTGGCCAATGTCCCCCCCCCCTTTCCCCATTATTAAATACATTGGTAGCCAGTGCGCCCCCCCATCCCTCCCTCCCCCCAGTATTAAAAGCATTGGTGGCAGTGGCCACAGGGTCCCCTCACCTCCTCCTCATTGGTGGCAGTGATCGGAGCCCCAGCAGTATAATGCTGGGGCTCCGATCGGTTACCATGGCAACCAGGATGCTACTGAAGTCCTGGCTGCCATAGTCAGCTCCCTGCTGCTGTGTGCACAGGGCAGCAGGGAGAGGGTGAGATCCTATTCTCTCTGATAGAGCTGTATCAGGGTGAATAGGATGAAAATGATCCCAGGTTCTAGCCCCTAAGGGGGAAATAGTTAAATAAACCGTAAAAAAAAAAAAAAGTTAAAAAAGTACACCAAAATATTAAGTATAAATCACCCCAATTTTTTTCCCAATTTTACATATAAAATATATAAACAATAAATAAAATATTACATATCGCTACGTCTCAAGTCCAAACTATAAAAAAAATCCTCTTTTAAGCGGTGAACGCCCATAAAAGAAAAACTGCACAATTCACCATTTTATTTTAGTCGCCTTGTCCCCCCAAAAAATAGGATCGGACTGTTGTATTATTGGCCAGACGTTCCATAAAATGAGGAATGCACGCAGCTTTTTTTGGCATTTTTTTTTTTTTTTGCGTGGTATCGAATATCGCAATACTTTTTTATGGTATCGATACCGAATCAAAATTTTGGTACCGAAACAACTCTAATAGATACACAATCAAATGTTGCCAATAGGCATACATGCATTGTAAGCACTAACCTGAGCCCTTGGGAGATGACTGCACCCCGACGTACGTTTCGCCTGGCTTCTTCCTTCAGTGACACCCTCAGGAAGAAGCTGGGTGAAATGTACATTGGAAATATGCCAGAATTACACCTAATTTAGGCGTATTTCTGTTTGATAGATGACCCCCTTTGTGTCCACATCTATAGCATTTCAATACCTAGTAGAACCTGCCTAATTTAAAGCAGCACTCCAGGATTCTTTTTTGACTATATAGAGCAGGATAGACCATTATTAAAGAACATGGTAGAGGCTCTTGTGTATACCTGTTTTATCTGATGTACCATTTGTCTACCATCTTGGCTAATTCTTCCATTCAGATATGGTTTTCCTAACAAATCCTAAATTTCCCACCATGCCTAGCTTTTCAGAGACGAGAGGGCAGAGTCTCATCACACTGCGCCACGGCCTTCTGTTGGTTTCCCTCAGGCCCAGTGACGTCACGACTAGTATCACTGGCCTGGGCGGGGCTAAGCTCTGTTCACTTGAATGGAGTTTAGCCGCACCCAGACTAGTGATACTAGTCGTGACGTCACTGGACCTGCGGTAAACAGCGAGAAGGTCGCAGCGCTACTGCCAAACCCCCGCCGATCAGATGCTGATGATCTATCCAGAGGATAGATCATGAGTTTAAAAGAACTGCAGAACCCCTTTAAGTAGTGTAATAGACATACCTTTATTTCTGATATTTAATGACTCTATAATGACAGGGTCTGTTCCACAGTTCTATACTTGACCAGGGTAAGTCAATGGATGTCGTATATCTGGACTTCTCCAAAGCATTTGATACTGTCCCACATAAAAGGTTAGTATATAAAATGAGGATGCTCGGACTGGGAGAAAATGTCTGTATGTGGGTAATTAACTGGATGAGTAATAGAAAACAGAGGGTGGTTGTTAACGGTACACACTCATTACGAACTATGGGGGGGTCATTTATTATACTGAAATATGCCTATATTAGGCTTATTTCAGGCGCAGATGGCGGCGCACCGGTTAGTTGCATTGCTATCTGTGACTGGTCTAAAATTGCGGGCAGGGAAGGGGACGGGCTGTTGTTTTAAGACAGGCATGTCCAAACTCTGGCCCTCCAGTAGGATTATGCCCTTCTGTAGGTTGATAGATGTAGGTTGTCCAGGAATGATGGGAGTTGTAGTTTTGCAACATCTGGAGGGCCGGAGTTTGGACATGCCTGTTTTAAGAGCAGAAAATGGTCTAAATGTAAGACAGCTCGGAAGCTGTCTAACATTTAGAACTGGCGCTGCATGTGCCTCTTCATAACTCTGGTGGATCCTCCGCCGGCTATGGGGCTTTATTAAGACCGGTGTCTAAAATGTAAAATGTGCCCCTATGTTACACTGGAGAGTCAGCACTAGTGATGAGCGTCGCAAGCTTCGGATGTTACATCTGAAGTCACTTTGTTCAAAACTTCAGATTAATACTGTACAGAGAACAGAGAGCCGAAGTTAGTTATTCAAAAAGTCGCGTGTGACTTCTTTGAATAGCTTCGATAATTAATTTTTAAAGTGGAAAACTTGAAGCCGAACTCAGCTTTGAGGTACCAGTTAGACCCAAAGTCGAGTTCGATTTTCGATTTTAAAAATCAATGACCAAAGCTATTTAACATCCGAAGTTCGCTTCGCTCATTTCTATTCAGCACAGACAGAGAGTACAGACAGGCATTGTGTGTCAGGAGGTTTATATAACTGCAGCTAATTACTGTATACATTCATCTACTATAAATCTGGGTTCCTAGTCCTTTAGAGAGGGTGTATATTATTTATTCTACAGAATACAGCGGAACATGGAGGAGGGGGGCTGACTGCAGATGGAGATTGGTTGGTGATGATGTCACCCTGTAGTTCACATAGACCGTTAGGAGAATTACCTCCTGTCCACACATTAGAGAAAGCTCTGAGCTGCTGGTCAGTCCCATTAGGGTCTAACAAATTACCCTGCTAAAGTACTGGTGGTGGGTTAGCAATATATGTAAAAAAAAAAAAAAAAAAAAACTAAACAAGTGCTTGTTCAACATTTTTTGCAAATCTGACACGTGTCACTTTATGTGGTAATAACGTTAAAACTCTTTTACTTATCCAGGCCATTCTGAGATTGTTTTCTCGTCACATATTGTACTTCATGACAGTGGTAAATTTGAGTCAAAATATTTCATTTTTATTTATTAACCACTTCAGCCCCCCTAGCTTAAACACCCTTATTGACCAGGCCACTTTTTACAATTCTGCACTACACTACTTTCACCGTTTATTGCTCCGTCATACAACTTACCATACAAATGAATTTTACCTCCTTTTCTTCTCACTAATAGAGCTTTCATTTGGTGGTATTTCATTGCTGCTGACATTTTTACTTTTTTTGCTATTAATCAAAAATGACCGAAATTTTTGCAAAAAAAAGACATTTTTCACTTTCTGTTGTAAATTTTTTTTAAAAAAAAACTACATTTCTATATAAATTTTTCTCTAAATTTATTGTTCTACATGTCTTTGATAAAAAAAAAAGTCCAACAAGTATATATTTATTGGTTTGGGTAAAAGTTATAGCGTTTACAAACTATGGTGCAAAAAAGTGAATTTCGGCATTTTGAAGCAGCTCTGACTTTCTGAGCACCTGTCATGTTTCTTCAGGTGCTAGAATGCCAGGAAAGTATAAATACCCCCAAATGACACCATTTTAGAAAGAAGACACCCCAAAGTATTCGCGGAGGGGCATGGTGAGTTCATGTATCATTTCATTTTTTCACAAGTTAGCGGAAAATGACACTTTCTGAGAAAAAAAAAAAAAAAAGTTTCCATTTCTGCTAACTTCTGGCAAAAAAAAAAAAACTCAGACGGACTCACTATGCCCCTCAGTGAATACCTCGGGGTGTCTACTTTCCGAAATGGGGTCATTTGTGGGGTGTGTTTACTGTTCTGGCATTTTGGGCGGGGCTAAATTGTGAGCCGCCATGTAAAACCTAAAGGTACTCGTTGGAATTTGGGCCCTTTGCGCACCCAGGCTGCAAAAAAGTGTCACTTATGTGGTATCGCCGTACTCAGGAGAAGTAGGGCAATGTGTTTTGGGGTGTATTTTTACATATACCCATGTTGGGTGAGAGAAATATCTCTGTAAATTGTCAACTTTGTATAAAAATTTTTAAAAGTTGTCGTTTACAGAGATATTTTTCACACAAAGTATGGGTATATATAAATACACCCCAAACACATTGCCCTACTTCTCCTAGTACGGCGATACCACATGTGCTACTTTTGCAGCCTGAGTGCAAAGGGCCCTAAAACCAATGAGTACCTTTAGGATTTCACAGGGCATTTTTACGCATTTGGATTCCAGACTTCTTCTCACGCTTTAGGGGCCCCTAAAATGCCAGGACAGTATAAATACCCCACATGTGACCCCATTTTGTAAAGAAGACACCCCAAGGTATTCCGTGAGGGGTATGGTTCACAGAAAAAAAAAAATTGGCACAAGTTAGCGGAAATTGATTTTTTTTTTTTTTTTACAGTCTCATATTCCACTAACTTGTGACAAAAAATAAAATTTTGCATGAACTCGCCATACCCCTCACGGAATACCTTGGGGTGTCTTCTTTCCACAATGGGGTCACTTGTGAGGTTTTTGTACTGCTCTGGCATTTGAGGGTCTTCGCAATCATTACACGTATGGCCAGCATTAGGAGTTTCTGCGATTCTCCTTATATTGATCATACGGGTAATGAGATTTTTTTTCCCGTTCAGCCTCTGGGCTGAAAAAAGAAAAAAAATGAACGGCATAGATTTCCTCATTCGCATCGATCAATGTGGATGAAAAAATCTCTGCCCAAAAATGTGCAAAAAAAAAAAAAAACTGCACAGATTTCCTCATTCGCATCGATCAATGTGGATGAATAAATCTCTGCCAAAAAATGTGCAAAAAAAAAAGTAGTAAGGCCCCATTCACACGTCCGCAAAAATGTCCGCATCTATTCCGCAATTCTGCGGAAAAGATGCGGACCCATTCAGTGTGAATGGGGCTGGAGGTGATGCGGAGAGCACACTATGTGCTCGCCGCATCAGCATTTGCCGAGCTGCGGCCACAAACTTCCGGGTTTTGGCCCCCAAACATCCTGCCGCAGCTCCGCAAAAGATAGAGCATGTCCTATTCTTGTCCGCAATTGCGGACAAGAAAAGGCATTTTCTATATAGTTCTGGCAATGTGCGGATCCGCAAAATGCGGAAAGCACATTGCCGGTGTCCGTGTTTTGCGGACCCGAGGATCCATGGATCCGCAAAACACATACGGACGGCTGAATGAGCCTTACAGGGGGGTAATTAGTGTCAGGGGGGTGACATGGGGTGATCGGGGGTTAATCAGGGGTTAATCAGTGACGGGGGTGGGGGGGGGGTCTGTGTGGTGATTGGTGCACTTATAAAAGTTTCCTTTGGTGGTCCCAAGCAAATGGGACCACCAAAGGAACGATCAGCAAGCATATCAGACGCTATTAACAACACAGCGTCTGATATGCCATTTTTTTTAACTTCTACAGCCTGCCAGCGCATGATCAGCGCTGGCAGGCTGTAGTTTACCTTCTCCCCGACGCGATCCTGTGAACGTGCGCGCGTTCACAGGAAATCTCGCCTCTCGCGAGATGACGCGCCCGCGCGTCAGAGAGGAACAGACCGACCGCCTGCAGGACGCAATCCTGCGTTAGGCGGTCGGTAACAAGTTAAAAAAAATACAAAATTTACCAAAAATTTTGAAAAATACGCAATTTTTTTAATTTAAATTTCTCGGCTTTTAAAACAGATAGTGATACCTCCTAAAATAATTACTTTACATTCCCCATATGTCTACTTCATGTTTGGATCATTTTGTAAATTACATTTTCTTTTTACGGGACATTAGAAGGCTTAGAAGTTTAGAAGTAAATCTTGAAATTTTTCAGAAAAATTCCAAAACCCACTTTTTAAGGACCAGTTCAGGTCTAAAGTCATTTTGTGAGGTTTACATAATAGAAACCACCCATAAATAACCCCATTTTAGAAACTACACCCCTCAAGGTATTCAAAACTGATTTTACAAATTTTCTTAACCCACAAGAATTAAAGGAAAATGTAGATGAAATTTTAGAATTTCACTTTATTTGCAGATTTTCCATTTTAATCCATTTTTTCCAGTAACAAAGAAAGCCAAACAAAGCAATATTTATGGCCCTGATTCTGTAGTTTACAGAAACACTCCATATGTGGTTGTGAACTGCTGTACGGGTACACGGCAGGGCGCAGAAGGAAAGGAGCGCCATATGGTTTTTGGAAGGCAGATTTCACTGGGATGTTAAGTTGCCATGTCACATTTCAAGTACCCCTGATGCACCCCTAGAGTAGAAACTCCAAAAAAGTGACCCCATTTTGGAAACTACAGGATAAGGTTGCAGTTTTGTTGGTACTATTTTAGGGTACATATAATTTTGGTTGCTCTATATTATACTTTTTTTGAGGCAACAAATAGCTGTTTTGGCATCGTTTTTATTTTTTGCTATTTACAATGTTCATCTGACAGGTTAGATCATGTGGTATTTTTATAGAGCAGATTGTTATGGATGTGACAATACCAAATATGACTTTTTTTGGTTGTTTCTTTCAGTTTTACATAATAAAGCATTTTTGAAAAAAAAATTTTTTTTTAGTGTCTCTATATTCTGAAAGCCATTTTTTTTTTTGTTTTTTTTAGGCGACTGTCTTATGTAGGAGCTCCTTTTTTTTTTGCTATGAGATGACGGTTTCATTGGTACTATTTTAGTATTTTGAAACAAAAAAAAAATCATGTTTTAGTGTCTCCATAGTCTGAGAGCCATATTTTTTTTATTTTTTTGGGTGATTGTCTAAGGTAGGGCTAATCTTTTGTGGGATGAGGTGACTGTTAGATTAGTACCATTTTGGGGGGGCATATGCCTTTTTGATCGCTTGGTGTTGCACTTTTAGTGATGTAAGATGACAAAAAAAAATTTTTTTTTTGCACAGTTTTTACTTTCTTTTTTTGACGGCGTTTACCTGAGGGGTTAGGTCATGTGATATTTTTGTAGAGCCGGTCGATAAGGACGTGGCGATACTTAAGATGTCTACTTTTCTTTTTTTCCCTACTTTTGGTAGTCTGATCCCTTTTACAATGCATCACAATACTTCTGTATTGTAATGCATTGGCTGTAAGTGTATTACACAATGTAATACACTTACAATTTTCTGCCTGTGAGATCCAGGGGTCTGGATCTCACAGGCTGTCACGGAAGGCATCAGGCTGCTTCCCCTGCCATCAGGTCCCCGTCACAGATGCGCGAGGACCGGATGGCCGCCCCGCACCTGGCACTATTCCGCACATGCCGCGGTCAGCGAGGGTTAATGCGCCGGCATCAGTGTTTTCACCGATGCCGACGCATAAAGCAGGGGTCCGGCTATCAGTGACTGCCGGACCTCTGCCCAGCGAAACCAAACCACATTAGTGTGAATGTGCCCTGATAGTAATAAGAGGGCTTACTTTTTACAGTACAAGCTGGGTACAACATATTGGGGAAATATTTTGCCATATCTGTAGCAATTTTTACTTTGCCTCCTCTGTGCATTCATTTCTGCAAAACACCTGTGGGGTCAAAATGCTCACCGCAACCCATAATAAATTCCTTGAGGAGTGTGGTTTCTAAAATGGGGTCACTTCTTTGGGATATGGAATATGGAAAACATCCTAATAAACAGAAGGTCCCCAAAATCCATGAGGTACCCTTTTATTTACGATTTACCTATTTTAGGTCCTGTTGCACAGTAGGGCCACATAAGGAATATTTCTGAAAACATAAATATTGAGTTTTTTATTTGTATGACTTGCTGTGTTTGAAAAAGTGTTCGGCGATGGGAGTAGCCGAAGCTTATGTGCAGCAGCTCCTGTCATAGTGAAGGACAGGAGGCTGCTGCTACAGGCAAGGGCTCCATAGGAAACTAGTAATTTTTTCATAGACCTCATTAGATTGTTATTCTCATAAACTCCAATGCAATAATTGCTTGTTATAGTTCCCTATGGGAATTATAAAAAAAAATAAAAAAAAAAATAAAAAAAACTAAATAAAGTTTAAAAAAAATAACTAAAAATTCAAATCACTCCCCTTTCCCCAAAATAAAAATAAAAGAACTAAAAAAATACACATCATGGGTATTGCCATGTGCGAAAACACCCATACTATAAAAATATCTTCGTAAATAAATAAACGCAAAACTGCGGGAGGTTTGCTTTTTTTTTTCCAATTTCACCCCATTTGGAATTTTTTTTCCCGCTTCCCACTACATCATATGCAATATTAAATGGTGGTGTCCCGGAAAAAACAAGCCTTCATATGGCTATGTGAACAGAAAAATAAAAAAGTTATGGTCTGGGAAGGCAGGGAGCGCAAAAAAAAAAATGAAAAAACCTTCGGGGTAGGAGGGGTTAAGGAAAGGGGGTGGAGGGGGGGCGTTATATAGTATATAGGCCTCTCAAAGCCACTTCAGAATTGAAAATGGGTTTTGGAAATTCTGTTGAAAATTTTAAACATTACTGCTAAGATAAATAATTCTTCTAACATCCGGCATAGGCATGGTCACTTGATCCAGTTAACCCCTGGGTTCTTAGGTGACTGTGTCTTTTATGGACACTTCAGCAATTGGCTGAAGAGGATCAGGTGGCCACGTCCATGCCAGGGCGGAAGAAAACAAACACCGGACAGGAAGCTGGAAACAGTGCCAGCGCTGAGGACCAAAGCAGTGGGGAGCGGGTATGATCCTTTCAATAGGGGAGACAGGCTGCTGGCACCTGTTAGAAATGGTTTGTTCCCGGACAACTGCTTTAAGGCCCTATTAGACTGGCCAATGCTCAGGCAGGATGAGAGCCAATCGATAATACCGCAATTCTTCTTATGGCTGCAGTTCTAATGATTATCGACAGCACATCACTTATTAGACAGAGTGATGTGCTTTAGATAATTGGGCTTTTTCCATTCTGATGAAAGATGCAAATCAGTAGACAAACAAGCTTTTCCGGCTGATCAGAGACACAATCAGTGATTGTGAGCAAAAACCAGGTGCAGCTCTAAACACAGAACAGGAGCAGATCTTTCCCTTATACCTTATGTCTGTGGAGGCTCCAATCCTGGTTTTGGCTCACAATCACTGATGGAAATCACTGACCAAAACACTGACATGTGAATGAGGCTTAAAGGGAGTCTGTCACCTGTTTTTCACCAATATAACTAAGAGCACTGCCCCATAGAAGATTGCATACCCATTCCAAGCATACCTGTGTTTACTATGTGTCTGTATTCCATGTCCAGGAAAAGCACTTTTATTTTGCTGGAAAACAGCTCCCAAGTGCCCAAAGCAAACCAGACTGAAGAGGGGAGAGCTGCTTTAGCTGCTCATATCTTGGGATTGGTAGCAGCTAGATGGGCCTGACCTTGTTTGAAAGCTGGGATTCCAACCTTTCAAACAATACCAGAATCATAGCATTATATCCACTATGTCAGAAGATATAGCCGTTTCAGCTGGGCACTTGGGAGCTGTTTTCCAGCAGAATAATGCTCATGGGGCGCTCTGACGTCATTGTGGAGCGCCCCGGGACTCGGGAGCCGCACGGACGGTAAGTATACTTCTCCCCTGCCTCCCCACTACACTTTACCATGGCAGCCAGGACTTTAGCGTCCTGGCTGTCATGGTAACCATTCACAAAAGCTAAACGTCGGATCCGGCGATGCGCCGAAACAACGTTTAGCTTAATCCTGGATCCGGATTAATGCACTTCAATGGGCATTAATTCCAGATCCGGTGTTATGGCATGTCTTCGGATTTTTGGACGGAGACAAATCCGCAGCATGCTACGGTTTTGTCAACATCCAAAAAACGTTCACATACTGAACGGAAGACATCCTGAACGGATTTCTTTCCATTCAGAATGCATTAGGATAAATCCTGATCAGTATCTTTCCGTCCTAGAGCCCCGAGGACGGAACTCTAGGACGGAAAGCAAAAGCGCAAGTGTGAAAGAGCCCTAAGGGCACTGTTACATGGGCAGGAAAAGATATATGTTCATCCTTAATATTTCCGACTAGCACAGGGGTAGGCAACCTTTGGCTCCCAGCTGTTGTGAAACTACAAATCCCAGCATGCATAGTTTCTCTGCTCTTCTAAGAACTTACATAGAAGTGAATGGAGCATGCTGGGAATTGTAGTTTCACAACAGCTGGGAGCCAAAGGTTGCTGATGCCTGGACTAGCAGAAGGACCCGGCTTTGAACGAGTATATTTCATCTATTTCATTTAATGTTTGTGTGTGTGTAGTTAAAAGATATTGACAGTATCCCCCATAAGTGACCTCTACAGCACCCCGCCCCCTTAACAGTGACCTCCACAGCCCTCCACCCCCTAACACTAACCCCCCACAGTGCCCCGCCTCCTTACAATGTGACCTCCAAAGCAGCCTACCCCCTTAACTTTGACCTTCACAGCATCCCGCTCCCTTAACAGTGACCTCCACAACACACTACCCGCACCCCTAACAAAGACCTCCACAGCGGGGCATTATTGTCTTTAGACAGAATCAGTATACGCTTAAAGGGGTTCTCCGGGAATTAAAATGAAAATACTTAAATATTATTTCATAATAAATATCTTCACAAATACCTTTAATTACTAAGAATAGCTTGTTTTGTCTAGGGAGCAATAATTAGGAGAAATAAAATGGCCACTGTCCTATCAGTAGACACAAAACCTGTCCTAATAACACAGGAAGACAAGTTACTTCACAACACTGAGGAAAAGAGCTGCCTCATCCTCCTCTCTGCTCTGCTTGTCAGGAATCATGATCCTGAATACATGTTAATCTGTGGGAATGGAGTAGATGAGAGGACATAAGAGGGGGGTGAGGTGGGGATAATGAGCTGCAGCATTTGAATGCAGTCTTCATTACCACAGCCCCACATTACCACTGTCTGTCCTGTCCGTCCTCTCTGTACTTCATGTCTACAAAAGAAAAAAAAAAAGAGGGTCAGTCAGCACATCCCAATGTGCAGGTGCACACTGCCATGGCTAGAAACACAAAGAAAAAAAGGACAATGCAACAGCACTCTGCAGACACAAATAAAGTACAATAATGCCATAATTATAGAAAACATTCTGGTGCTAATGCTACGCTTATTTAGCAAATTTGAGATTCTTGCCAAATACATTTTATACAAAGATCAAAAACGCTTTTTCCGATATGCAAATTAAGCTGTAAGGAGCCCAAAGGGGCGTTATTCCTTTACCAAGGAATTCCTTTACCTTGCCCATGTGTCGGGCCGGGCCCATGTGCTGGGCCCGCCTAAATTTTTAAAAGAAGAACGCCTCTAAGATGTAAAATCACCTCCTAGAGGCGAGGCTAAGTGCTCCGCCCCCCCCTGCCAGCTCCTCTCTCTGCTGCAAATATCCCCGATACGCCTCTCACCGGCAGCCTGAAATCCCGCGCAGGCGCAGTGACGCTGTTGCCCTCAGTTTCCATATCATCACGCAGGCAATCGCCGGCACTGCGCCTGCGCGGGATTTCAGGCTGACGGCGAGAGACGGATGGGGGATATTTGCGGCAGAGAGAGGAGCTGGGGGGGGGGGGCGGAGGCGGAGCACTTAGCCTCGCCTCTAAGAGGTGATTTTACATCTTAGAGGCATTCTCTTTAAAATTTAGGCGGGCCCGGCTCATCAGCGTTTTTTTGAAGAAACGACAAGGCACACAAGTAAAACAAGAACACATATGGAAAGAAGGTAATTTATTACACATGGATTCGTGGATTTTTTTTTTTAGCTAATATGCTGGTGACAGATTCCCTTTAACGTTTGGCAGACAGGCCCAAATAATTTTGTACAAAATGTATTTGCCAAAAATCTCAAATTTGCTAAAAAAGCGTAGCATTAGCACCAGAATGTTTTCTATAATTATGGCATTATTGTACTTTATTTGTTTCTGCAGAGTGCTGTTGCATTGTCCTTTTTTTATTTGTACTTCATGTCTCCTTATGAACTAAATTCCACAGAGATTCAGCTAAAGTTCTTATCATCTGTATTTGTATCGGTTGCCGGAACCCACATTCTTTCTTCTGGCCCGTAACCCTTCCAGTGTACGAGGTACTGAATGGATCCACGAAGAATACGCAAGTTAATTACTCTGGAGATCTGAAACTCAAGATTACCATCCACCATGCCAGGAGGAGGTGGCAAGGGATATGGTTCAGCAGGTTCCACATAATTTTTCAACAATGACTTGTGAAACACATTATGAATCTTCCAAGCCTGCAGAAGTTCGAGATGAAAAGCAACCGGATTAATAATGACAGAGCTCTCGTATGGACCAATAAATCTTTCGCCCATTTTTTCTTAAATTGATTTGAATCTTTCACCAGATAGATGACAATGAAGTAGAGAATCTTTTCTCTTCAGGTATACCAGAGGACCCAGTCCCAGAAAATTTACCAAACTGAGGGTGAGACCCATATGCACCAAAAAATGGTGACTTATCAGTGGACTCCTGTCTAAGGTTGTTCAAGGCAAACTCAGCCAGAGACAAAACACCTCAAATAAGTCTCCAGATTCTGGTTAGTGCGCTCAATTTGTCTGTACGACTGAGGGTGAAAAGCCGAAGAGAAGGACAACTGAACCCCCAGGCGAGCACAGAATGCCCTCCAGAACCTGGAAACAAATTGCATCTCTCTATCAGACACAACATCAGAGGGAATGCCGTGTAGTTTGACCATGTTATCAATAAACACCTGAGTGAGAGTTTTGGGCAAACCTGATAATGGTATAAAGTGCGCCACCTTACTGAAACGGTCCACCACCGCCAAATCACTGCCTCCAAAATCACTGTCTTTCCAGAGGAACTAGGCAAATAAGTGATGAAGTCCATGGACAAATGTGTCCAGGGATGGGATGGACAAAGGAAGAAAAGATCCTGAAGGCGGAGTATAAGTCACCTTAATACGTGCATAGGTCTCACAAGCTGCCACATAGCCCTCCACACCTTTATGTTAACCTGGCCACCAGAATCTCCGGGAAATAAGATCCACAGTAGATCTGCTCCCAGGGTGTCCCACAAGGACAGTATCATAATGTTCCTTAAACACCTTGTGTCAGGACTCGAACCCATGGCCAGTCATGTCCCAGGCAGTAGCTCTACCCACTAGGCTACCGTCTCTGCTTGGACTAGCCAACTTCTAAGTACCTCTCTTGTCCTTGCCTTGTCCTGCTGATTATCCCAATCTCTTGCACCTGCTACTTCCCTATAAAACCCAGCCCTTGAACCCAGCCCTTTGCTGGTTATTGTGCCTCCAAGCCTGTAGCAAGCTTCCTCTCTGCTCCTCCACCACTACTGCTGTTTTACCATCGTTGCCAACCCGGACCATTTGACCTAGCTGAATTCCCGCCTGCAGTGACTCTCTGCCTTCCACCGACCACCCCTCCGTCTACTCCTGCTGTAACCTCGCTGCCATCTCTGCTGCTGACCCGGACTGATCGACCACGCTACCTGCCTCCTGCTTCTGTGAGCCTTTGCCACTGGACTCCATACTTCCAGCTCGGGTGTCCTCTGACTAAGGTGGGCCTCAATTGACACTACCAACCATAACAGAATAACCAGCCTAGAAAAAAAAAAGGAGTCCGCAATGGCTACCCTGCGCAAGCAGGTGTCTGAGCTGCAAGAGTTCGGCACCACCTGCCAGGAGAAATTTTCGAAACTCCAAAGCCTGGTACAGAGTCAACAGGGGGAGATCAATGAGCTCCAACGGCAACTCCTGGACGTACGTGGCACGGCTGCAGACACCTGCATGCCACTACCCTCGAAATTCAATGGAGATCGTCGCCAGTACCGGGGCTTTCTCAATCAGTGCCGTATCTACTTCCGGATGCATCTGGCCCCCTTTTCCACTGACGAGAAGAAAGTATTGTTCACTGTTAACCTCCTGACGGATGAGGCCCTGGCATGGGCGTCTCCATACGTGGAAATCGATAGCCGTCTGCTGCACGATCTGGATGTTTTCATCACAGCTATGAGCCAGGTCTTTGATGACCCCAATCGCTGTGCGACAGCTGAGGCAAGACTACACAGTCTTCGACAGGGAAGACGCTCTGTCGCTGAGTTCTGCCGCTGGGTCTCAGAAACACCAACTGGAACCCAGCTGCTCAAAGGAGCCAATTTCAGCGAGGTCTATCGGAGGCGATCAAAGATGAACTTGCCAGACTTGAAGCCCCGGATAATTTGGACGACTTCATTCAGGTGTGTGTCCGTATTGATCAGAGGCTCACCGAGAGAAGGAAAGAAAAGCTCTGGTTCCAAGGTGACAGACCTACTTACTCTTTCTCCTCTACTACCCAGCAGGTCGCCCAACCTCCCATTGAGTCGATGCAGGTTGACGCAGTGCACAAGACTCTGTCCGTAGCAGAAAAAGAACGACGACTGGCCGAAGGCCTCTGCCTCTACTGTGGGGAACCAGGGCACATTGCCATCAAATGCCCCAACAAATCCCGCAGAACCATTGCCGTCACTGAACTGCGAGAGCAGCGGCAGGCCGCAACCCCACCGGTGACCGCAGAGACAACTGAGTTAGCAGCCACCGGGTCCCACTTCACCGTTCCAATTGTCATTACCATCGGGGATCGGCAACTTCTCTGTTCCGCAATGCTCGACTCTGGGGCTGGCGACAATTTTATGGATCTAACTTTTGCTCATGAGAACAACTTTTCGCTTGTAACCAAGACAGCCCCCATCGATCTGGAAACAGTGGATGGGTCCCCTCTCTCCTCGGGACCAGTTACACATCAGACCGCAGATTTACAGCTCCACATTAAAACCGACCACCACGAGACGATCCACTTCTCTTTGATTGCCTCCCCCAAGTTTCCGGTGATCTTAGGCATCCCGTGGTTAGCCACTCACAACCCTTCGGTGGACTGGGAAACCCGCTGTCTACGGTTCACATCCGAGTTCTGCTCCTCGAACTGTCTGCATGAACCTGCTTCCCCAACGCCCAAAGAATCTATTTTCTCGGAACCAACTGTCAAGGAGCTGTTGCCTTGACAATATAGCGAGTTTCAGGATGTCTGCGACAAAAAAACAAAACGCAGACAAGCTGCCCCCGCATCGACCATACGACTGCCCAATTGAATTACTACCAGGGGCTGAAATACCCTTCGGCAGCATCTACTCCCTCTCGGAGCCTGAACTCAATGCTCTGAAGGACTACTTGGACGAGGACCTAAAGAAGGGCTTCATTCGACCCTCCACCTCCCCCGCGGGAGCACCCTTCTTCTTCGTGGAGAAAAGACTACTCTCTACGCCCTTGCATTGACTACTGCAAGCTGAATGATGTTACGGTAAAAAAACGTTAACCTCTCCCCCTGATTTCGGAACTTCTCGAGAGACTCCGGGTGGCGAAAGTCTTTACGAAGCTCGATCTTCGAGGGGCCTATAATCTGGTTCGCATTCGCCCCGGGGATGAATGGAAGACCGCCTTTCGCACACGATACGGACATTTTAAATACTTAGTTATGCCCTTCGGACTTTGCAATGCCCCAGCCACTTTTCAGCATTTCATTAATGACGTTCTTAGAGACATGCTGGATCTGTTCGTAGTGGTGTACTTGGACGATATTTTAATTTTCTCGGAAAATCTCAAACAACATCGCGAACATGTCCGCAAGGTGTTACAAAGACTCCATGAGCAGTCCCTTTACATCAAGCTCGAGAAATGCGAGTTCGAACAGACCACCACCCAGTTTCTCGGTCATCTCCCCGGAAGTGATAATCTTTACATAAATGATTAGCACACCTATATTTCGGTGCTCAGTGTAATAGGGTGTCCCCTCTTCAGTATAAGTTCATATAAACATGGCACTCAATTTCAGGTATTTTCGAAATGCAGTATTTTTATTCTTATTTTTATTATTGCATATTCATGCCACCATCAATATTACATAGTTATCTGGCCAACGTTTCGGTCATATAGACCTTCATCAGGGCCTGGAAAAAATATATACAAATATATACATAAGACACATATACATAAAATTAATATGAAAATGATAAACAGAGAAATAACATTCACCTCCCAGAATTAAGAGAAACCTTCCATTGAGAATATACAGCAGGTAAAGTTAACCATGGGGGCCAATGTGGCCCCCCCTTATGCAAATATTTTTATGGACCGCTTCGAACAAGATCATGTGTATCCTCATGCCTTATTTCAGACCCATGTCAAAGTATGGCGTTGATATATCGACGACATATTTTGTATTTGGCAGGGTGACCGCGCTTCTTTTGAGGCATTCTATTTAGATCTCAATGCTATGATGCCTGGCCTCTCTTTTACAGCACACGTGGACCCATATAAGGTGACCTTCCTAGATACCACTATCATCAAGAAAATAGATGGCGGCCTTTCCGTGGACTTATATACTAAGCCCACGGACAGGAATACCCTATTGCACTTTTCTAGTAGTCATCCCCATAACACGAAGACCTCACTACCTCGATCACAGCTTATGCGTGTTACGTGAATAGTGAGTGACCCTATAGTAAGGAAACTACGTCTTGATGAGATGTGCTCTAAATTCAAAGCAAGGGGATATCCCACAACGCTATTGACTAAAGAAAAGGTACAACTACAACAACCTAAATGCAGACAGAGGGATATGGGTCCCCGTGTGCCGTTAGTGGTTACGTATCATCCTTTTATGCAACGGATACAGCAGATCATACATAAGCATTGGTCACTTTTACCTAAGGCGTATCCTCATATCCCTAAATTCTCTCAACCTTTACGGATTTGCTATAAGCGTCCACGGAATATCCGTGATCAATTAGTACGCGCTGATATAGGCCCTCTCAAGCCTTCATTGAGACAGACTATTCTCACAAGTTAACGATCTGGTACTTTTCCTTGTTTAAGTTGCTCCCAATGCACAAATGTGCAGAAGGGGTCTACTTTCACACACCCACATTCAGGAAAATCATACACTATTCGGGGTTATTTCACATGTACTACCACACATGTGGTGTACTTGATCAAATGTCCTTGCGGCCTCGCATACATAGGGGAGACCACCCAGTGTGTGCGTGACCGCATAGGAAAACATAAATCTGATATACGCTGTAAGAAAACCGAGCTACCCATTCCTGGTCATTTTCTCCGTATGGGACACACGATTAGCCAGTTGAAGTTTCAAGTGATAGAACATATTCCAATGCCCCGACGAGGAGGTGATCGTAAGACAATCCTCCACCGAAGGGAAGCATATTGGATTCATCAACTTAAAACTCTACATCCTTTAGGTCTCAACCGTGATTTTGATTTGTGTCTATGATGGATGTCCATATAAAAAACTTTTTTACTTTTCTACTTATATTTTTCTATTTATGACCCCTCTCTCCCTAACCAGTTAATTGTGGTTTGATATTCCGAGTGGTGAATATTTACACTAATATTTACATTAATTTTGATGCTGTATGCTTAATATCGAATACTGTATAGACGTTTAATCAAATGTCTTTATTTTTCAGACAAAATGATCCACTGTACAGGTAGGACGGTGACCTATACAGTATCCTTTTTTACTTTTCACTAATATATTTAGCTACTAATCTTAGTATAGTGCTTTATAATATATAAAATTGGAAGTGGAAGTTCTTCACTAATGAACTAATATCTTAATATTTTGTTATTAATATAACATTGGTATAACATTTTTCATAACTTTCCATACTTTATACTATATACTGTAGATATTGTCTATGTCATCTATGACCTCTTTTGATTGTATTATAATCCTATCTACGTTGTCCATGTACTTTTGACCTGCTGGTCCGGGGAACATGGTTCCCCTTGTGTGTATTTAATGTTTCTCTGTGACTTGGTAACATGGACGCAGTGCCGGTGGCTGTTTGGCGCATGGAGCCTATGGTTATATCAAGACTAGGAAGTTCTATTGCCCACACTTAGCTTGGCCTCATTGCCCTCAATATCCGTGACGCTGTGACGCACTTCCGTTCCATGTGTGGACCGGAAGTGACGTACCGCTACTTCACCTTAAAAGACTGCGCCAAACAACCTTCTACATGCCACTCGGTTTGCTGTATCCATGCTTCTAAGGTATGTTGCTGACATGGACTATTGCTGTGAATTGAGGAGGATGTTTATGCTTATGGGTATATACTTATACTAATTCGATAATGGTCTCATCCTGATTATGTACTTAGCACTTAGGTGAATTGGAGTACTTCATACTTTTACATAATTTTGCACCTGTGGATCTTGCTGTCATTATTGAAGTTCTGTAGCTTTGTCTTGTTTCTCTGTTCAATCTATATCTCTTTAGCGATAATATCCTATTGTAGATTATAATTGTGGTTGTCTATGAATTATATTGTCAGGAATTCTATGTATGAATGTATTGGGTATGTCACTATCGCCTAGTTAACTTTACCTGCTGTATATTCTCAATGGAAGGTTTCTCTTAATTCTGGGAGGTGAATGTTATTTCTCTTATCATTTTCATATTAATTTTATGTATATGTGTCTTATGTATATATTTGTATATATTTTTTCCAGGCCCTGATGAAGGTCTATATGACCGAAACGTTGGCCAGATAACTATGTAATATTGATGGTGGCATGAATATGCAATAATAAAAATAAGAATAAAAATACTGCATTTCGAAAATACCTGAAATTGAGTGCCGTGTTTATATGAACTTATCTCCCCGGAAGGGCTGAGTATGGATCCTCGGAAGATTCAGGCTGTAATAGATTGGCCTCCCCCTAAGAACAAAAAGGAAATACAGAGGTTTGTCGGCTTCGCCAACTTTTACCGAAAATTCATTCGGAACTTCTCAAAAATCATTACTCCAATTACCCAGTTAACCAAAAAGACTGTGCCCTTTTCCTGGACACCCGAAGCACAGGAAGCCTTCACCAAGCTTAAATCCCTCTTCACGTCTGCTCCAATTCTGATCCATCCTAATCCCGAACTGCCATTCACAGTTGAAGTGGATGCTTCCGACACCGCAGTAGGCGCTGTCCTATCACAACACACGGGAGAAAAGATGCTTTTACACCCTTGCGCCTTCTTCTTTCAGCCAATTGTCCCCGTCAGAGAGGAACTATGACATCGGGAATAAGGAGTTGCTGGCAATCAAAGATGCCTTCTCGGAGTGGAGACATCTATTGTCAATCCCATAAATGTGTTTACTGACCACCGAAACCTCAAATTCATCCGTTCTGCCAAGAGGCTTTCCGCCAGACAAGCCAGATGGAGCCTTTTTTTCTCTCGATTCAATTTCATTATCACATATCGCCCGGGGTCGAAGAATGGCAAAGCAGATTCCCTTTCCAGGATGTTCTCTGAACCTTCACAGGACAACAAGGGCCAAGCCAGCATTCTACCCGAAAAAAAGGTCTTAGGAGCTACCTACCCAAAGGAACTCCTGGGGTCAATCAAGAAGGCTTATGAAAAGGACCCCTTCCTCACCCACCTAGCAGAAGACGTCAACCTCACCCTCAAGGGTGGCTTCTGGGTATACCTGGATCGACAACTGTACGTACCAGAAATGGCACGGCTCGATGTACTAAAATATAACCACGATACCAAGTTGGCTGGCCATCCAGGTACAAGAAAGACCCAGGAACTCCTGTCCCGCTCCTTCTGGTGGCCGACGTATAAGGAAGATACTAAAAGGTTTGTCTCCTCATGCACGGTCTGTGCCCGCAACAAGACTCCCCGCTCTTCGCCAGTGGGGCTGCTGCGACCACTCCCCAGCCCCTCCCGCCCTTGGGGTTTAATTTCTATGGACTTTGTGGTTGACCTTCCCCCTTCAAAAGGGATGAACAACAGACTGCTGACCTGGTATTCCGTGAAATCTTTAGGTTACACGGGGTTCCGGATGATGTGGTCTCTGACCGAGGAGTGCAATTCACCTCTAAATTCTGGAAAGACTTCTGCCTGGCCCTTGGGATCACGGTAAACCTGTCCTCCGCTTTCCATCCCCAGTCTAATGGGCAGACAGAGAGAACGAACCAGACCCTCGAGCAGTACCTATGTTGTTTCATCACTCATTTGCAGGATGACTGGTTGGACCACCTTCCTACGGCCGGGTTTTCCTACAATAATGCGGAACACAGTTCCACCCATTACAGTCCTTTCTACGCCAACACTGGCCTGCATCCAGATTTCATCCCACGCCTGCCCATCACCTCCACGCTTCCAGCTGTGGCCAAACGCCTGGCAAATTTACAAGAGGCACAAGAGAACATTTCCAATAATCTCCTTGAGGCTCAGAGACGCTTTAAGTGGGCGACAGACAAACGTCGTAGACCCGCTCCGGACTTTCACATAGGAGATCAAGTGTGGCTCTCCACAAGAAACCTAAGACTGAAGGTGCCCGCTCAGAAACTGGGCCAAAAATACATGGGGCCTTTCCGGATCTCTGGCTGGATTAATGAAGTCACCTTCCGGCTGGATCTCCCACATTCCATCAGGGTGCAACCAGTCTTCCATTGCTCCCTTCTCAAGGCGTTTGTAGAGAACACCTTCCCTGGCCCCCTCCCCCACCACCAGTAAGGGTACAAGGCGAAGAGGAGTACATTGTCTCAAAGATCCTCGACTCCAGACTCCACCGGGGCAAAATCCAATACTTGATTTCCAGAAGACAATTCTCTAGCTAACTTCTAACTACCACTCTTGTCCTTGCCTTGTCCTGCTGATTATCCCAATCTCTTGCACCTGCTACTTCCCTATAAAACCCAGCCCTTGAACCCAGCCCTTTGCTGGTTATTGTGCCTCCAAGCCTGTAGCAAGCTTCCTCTCTGCTCCTTCACCACTACTGCTGTTTTACCATCGTTGCCAACCCGGACCGTTTGACCTCGCTGAATTGCCGCCTGCATTGACTCTCTGCTTTGCCGACCACGCCTCCATCTACTCCTGCCGTTATCTCGCTGCCATCTCTGCTGCTGACCCGGACTGATCGACCACGCTACCTGCCTCCTGCTTCTGTGGGCCTTTGCCACTGGACTCCATACTACCAGCTCGGGTGTCCTCTGACTAAGGTGGGCCTCAATTGACACTAACAACCATAACACCTTGTGGCAAAGCTCCCTGGAGGACAGGAATCAGGTGCCTCTTCTTGATGGGGTGGGATGAATCGCTCCTTCTAACCAATGACGCCATTCTTCAAATGTCAACTTAATGGCCAGCAACTCTCTATTACCAACATCATAATTTCTTTCGGCACAAGAGAGCTTTTTTGAAAAAAAAAAAAAAAAGCACAAGGGCGCCATTTGCCAGGAGAAGGACCATGCGTCAAAACTGCTCCAACTCCTACTTCTGACGCGTCAACCTCCACAATGAATGATTGAGACACATCAGGTTGCACCAGAATGGGAGCAGAAGCAAAACATTTCTTTATTGCTAAAAAAGCATGTAATGCCTCTTCAGACCAGGCTGAGAAATACACACCTTTCTTAGTTATATCGGTTAAAAGCTTGACCACAGTAGAATAATTCAGGCTTAATATTCTGTAGTAATTGGTAAACCCCAAAAACCGCATCAGCGCTTTCTGATTCTCAGGTCGGTCCCAGTCCGATACAGCACGGACCTTTTCGGGATCCATACAAAAACCGGAGGAGGAAAGCAGGTAACCCAGGAAATGCACCTCCTGAACAGCAAACACACATTTTTCCAACTTAGCATACAACTTATTCCCCTGGAGGATCAGTTCACACGACGACAATTGTCGCGCGACAAATAGGGCACAACTTCACTGCGACATTTTGTCGCACACAATGTCGCACGACAATTTTTATAATGGGAGTCTATGGTGTCGCATTGCGACATGCTGCGACTGCGACACGACAGTTGCAGAAAAACCCATCCGGGATGGATTTTTTCCAACTGTCGTGTCGCAGTCGCAGCATGTCGCATGTCGCAATGCGACACCATAGACTCCCATTATAAGAATTGTCGCGCGACAATAGTGCGACTTTTTGTCGCGCGACAAATGTCGTCGTGTGAACGTAGCCTAATACTTGTCTAAAATGATCCTGATGAGTCTCCATATCGGGCGAGTAAATTAGTATGTCATCGAGGTATACAACAATAAACCTCCCCACCAAATGATGAAAAATGTCATTGATAAAGTGCTGAAAGTCCGCCGGAGCATTAGTCAACCCAAAAGGCATGACCAAGTTCTCAAAGTGGCCCTCAGGGGTATTAAATGCCGTCTTCCATTCCCTAATTCTAACCAGATTATAAGCCCCTCTTAAACTTAAAAAACACCTTGGCTACGACAATCTGATTGAATAAATCTGGGATCAAGGGAAGGGGTTAAGGCTCACGGACAGTGATACAATTTAGCTCCCGGAAGTCTAGACACGGTCTAACAAAAAAGAAGCAAGCAGCCAAAGGCGATTTGGATGGTCTAATATGTCCCTTTGCCAAACTCTCGGTAATATACTTTCGCATGGCTACTCTTTCGGATTCAGAAAAATTATACAACCGAGACTTTGGCAACTTAGCTCCGGGAAAAAGGTTGACAGGACAATCATACTCTCGCTGAGGGGTTAACTCCTGATCGCCACTCTCAGAGAATACTTCAGAAAAATCTGAAAGAAACAGGGGTAACATCTTAGTGGATACCACAAAAAGTCACGCGCCAAGACACTTGTCTATACAGTAATCAGTCCAATTACTGATCTGTCTTGCTGGCCAATCAATGGTAGGATTATGTCTGGTCAACCATGGTAAACCTAGCACTAGAGGAGCAGGCAGACCATTCAGTGCAAAACAAGAAATGGACTCAACATCGGAATCACCCACCCTTAAATGAATATATTGCACCATATGAGTCAGACACTTTTGAGAGGGGCGGAATTGATTGCGAACACAGATATCCCCTTCTTTGATGCGCTAGTTTTAAAACCATGCCTCTGGACGAACTGACAATCCACAAGGTTAATCCCTGCCCCACTGTCAATAAATATTTGCAATTCAATATTTTTGTAGCCTAGCGCCACCCTGGCAGGCAGGAGAAACCGGGTACTACCGGTAAAGGACAAAAGTAAATTTTCTGACTCCCCACCCATACTGCCAAGAGTAAGAGAACTGGGCCCATTTGTTGCCATCTCCTAAATTCAGAGCAATATGACGCTGCAGAACGTTCTCCCTGATGCAAGCTACGCAACTTAGATTCGGCTAGGGAAACCGAGTCTGGGTCATCATAATAAGCCCCAGGGATCTGAAAAATTAATCCACCGATCGGAGTGATTGGGAACCGATCGGCAGAGAAAAGGCCCAGAACTAAGCGTTACCTTTCAGCAGAGAAATAATAATCCCCACTCTTTAATTCTCGTCCCCAGAGGAGAGCGGGTGTAGTTGAAAATGCAGTTTACAAGATTCTCTGAACCTAACAAAGTTATCACTTCCCCCAGAAAACCTATCCGGGAGGACGATCTTAGGTTCAGGGCAGACCTGGTTCCCACTGGCGGAACCAGACGCCTGAGGGCTCTGAAACTGTGTAACAATATTATAGAGGTCAGCTACCTCCAAAGATAATCCCTGCATGCGATCAACCAGTGCAGTAACAGTATCAATATCTGCACAGAGCAAGGGAAATGATAGCAGTTTACAGCGATTGATAATGTCACTGGTAGGTGGGGATGTGAGGAACACAAAATAAACAAACAGCGACAGAAAGCAGACTAGGCCTCAAAGCAAGGGAAGAGGGAATGGTAACCTCCTAACAATCCCTGAGCCTCTCCCTGACTGCTGACAGTATGAGCAAGTCCTGAACAAACTCATATGCTGGAACCTAAGCCCTGCTGATACTGTCGCACACCCTAACTTAGGGAGCAGGAGATGTGACAGCCGGTTCCTTCCACCGTGAAAGGACCAGCTTCTCCCTGAGACCTAGAAATTACACACACAGAAAGGAGACAACAGGAGAACTTAGCTTGAGACGAAAGAAAAGCAGATGATCCACAAACAACTAGCATAGAACTCCAGCAGGAAATATCAACCGCATGGTCAGCAGTGAGAGGCGGACTTAAATAGAGCCTCCTCACTGATAACGAGCAGAACCTGTGGAGAGGTGGGATCCTGCCAATAATAACAAACAGAAAGGAAAAACAGAGAGACCTATCAGATAGACTCACGTGCCGCAAGTCTATCCGATCTTCTCAGATCTCTCACAGGGAAGGCAGTGACACCAACAGACAATGGCTCCTGTAGTTTGGCGGTTAGGTTACTAAGCATAGTCTATGATGTTCCCCGAGTCACAGGAGGCGGCTGTGCAAAATTTTGTGATTGTAAATGCGACGGTGCGGATTCCTTTAGCGGACATACATACACACATACATACACTCAGCTTTTTATATTAGATAACTTTTGAATCTGCCTCTGGCTTTTTCTTAAAAAACTGCTACAAAAACTGCAACGTTGTTTTTGAAAAGTATGTAAGACAGCTCTGTGTTAATCCCTGAGAAGTGAATGGAGCAGTGGACTGACGTGCATTTATGCTGTATTCCATTCTTGGGACCCCCCCACAATGATCTGACCTACAGGATGGGTGATCATTCAACCTTACTTCTAAATTCAAAAACACTCCAAATCTGTCAGATTGCGAGGGCATCTCCTGTGCACAGCCCTCTTCGGATTCAGGTCTGGGCCATTCCAAAACTTTAATCTTCTTTTGGTGAAGGCATTCCTTTGTTGATTTGGATGTATGCTTTGGGTTGTTGTCATGCTGAAAGATGAAGTTCCTCTTCATGTTCAGCTTTCTAGCAGAAGCCTGAAGGTTTTGTGCCAATATTGACTGGTATTTGGAACTTTTCATAGATCCCTCTATCTTAACCCTTTAAGGACCGGAGGTTTTTTATTTTTTGAGTTTTCGTTTTGCGCTCTCTGCCTTCCCAGAGCCATAACTTTTTTATTTTTCGGTTCACATAGCCATTTGAGGGCTTGTTTTTTGCGGGACAAGTTGTACTTTCCAACGACACCATTTAATATTGCATATGATTTAGTGGGAAGCGGGAAAAAAATTCCAAATGGGGTGAAATTGCAAAAAAAAGCAATTCCGCCACAGTTTTGCGGGTTTTTAAATTCCGACGTTCGATGTGCAATAAAACTGACCGGTTACTTTTACTCTACAGGTCAGTACGAATCCGGCGATACCATATATGTATAGGTTTTCTTGCATTTTGATAGTGAAAAAAAAATTCAAAAGTGGGAAAAAAATCAGTTTTACTTTTTTGTCACCATGTTTTGACCCCTATAACGTTTTTGTAATCATATGTACAGAGCTCTATGGGGGCTAATTTTTTGCGTCATAATCTTATCTTTTTATTGATACCATTTTTGGGTGTGTATGACTTTTTGATCACCTTCAAAAACCACCCATACACACCTATGTAATTTTTGGTGGAAAATGAAGCGACCAAAAATTGCGAATCCACCATTTGGACGCTTTTTTCCATTTTTCTGTTTACCGTATGGGAAATATTTTTTTATATTTTTATAGTATGGGCATTTTCGCACATTGCGACACCCATGATGTGTATTTTTTTAATTTTTTTCTTTTTATTTTAGCATAAGGGGGGTGATTTGAACTTTTATGTTTTTTTTATTTATTTAACTTTTTCTTTTTTTACACTTTTATATAGTTCCCAAAGGGAACTATAACTTACAATCATTTGATTGCGATTTTCCTACATTCCAATGCAATAGCATTGGAATATATGAAAAAATTGCATATTTCCTATAAAGCCTATTACAGGCAAGGCTCCATAGGAAATACTACAGAGCAGCCTGGGTTTCATTCATAGAAACCCAGGCTACTACAGGCGCGCTCCGGCTCCTCCGATCACCACACGGGGGAGCCGGAGTGCAAACGGAAAGTAAAACTTTCGGTTTGTGCGCACTCAGATGCCGTGGTCAGGATTGACCACGGCATCTGAGGGGTTAAATGTCCGCGATTGGCATCGCTGCCAGTCGCGGACATTAGCCGCGGGTGTCTGCTACAAGAACCATGCGGACACCCGCGGCTAAGGCACCCGCATGGAGCAGGAGCGGGCGCCATCTTTAGAGACAGTTCTTAAGAGGTTAACTAAAGCCCCAGTTCCAGCTGAAGAAAAACAGCCCCGCAGCATGATGCTGCCACCACCATGCCTCACTGTGGGTATGGTGTTCTTTTGGTGATGTGCAGTGTTGTTTTTGTGCCAAACATTTCTTTTGGAACTATGGCCAAAAAGTTCAACCTTGGTTTCATCAGACCATAACACCTTTTCCCACATGCTTTTGGGAGACTTCAGATGTGTTTTTGCACAATGTAGCCTGGCTCTACCCCACAGCCCAGACATATGAAGAATATGGGAGATTGTTGTCACATGAACCACACAGCCAGTACTTACCACATATTCCTGCAGCTCCTTTAATGTTGCTGTAGGCCTCTTGGTAGCCTCCCAGACCAGTTTTCTTCTCATCTTTTCAGCAATTTTGGAGGTACGTCCAGTTCTTGGTAATGTCACTGTTGTGCCATATTTTCTCCACTTGATGATGACTGTCTTCACTGTGTTCCATGGTAGATCTAATGGCTTGGAAATTCTTTGGTACCCTTCTCCTGACTGATACCTTTTAACAATGAGATCCCTCTGATGCTTTAGAAGCTTTCTGTGGACCATGGCTTTTGCTGTGGGTTGCGACTAAGAAAATTTCAGGAAAGACCGACTAGAGCAGCAGGGCTTTATTTGGGGTTAATCAGAGGCACTGTAAATGATGGCCGGTGTATGCTGACTCCTACTTACCATGATTTTGAATGTGATTGCTTCATTCTGAACACATCTACATCCCCAGTTATAAGGGTGTGCACACTTATGCAACCACATTATTTTAGTTTTGTTTGTTTTCTTCCCTCCACCTAAAAGATTTCAGTTTGTTTTTCAATTGAGTGGTACAGTTTATTGGTCACATTGAACGTGGAAAAAGTTCTGAAATGATTTATCTTTGTCTTATTTTTTAGAAAGAACTGAGCATGCGCAGACCGGAAAACCAGATATGTCACTTTCCGGAACACTTTGTACCGGATCCGGCATTAATACATTTCAATGGAAATTAATGCCGGATCCGGCAAGTGCGGTAGTGTTCGGGGATTTTGGCCGGAAAAAATGCATTGGAACAAAACTGAAGCGTTTTTTTCCGGTATTGAGACCCTTTACCGGATTTCAATACCGGAAAAGAATAAAGCTAGTGTGAAAGTACCCTTAGTCCTAGAGATAAGTGAATCGTTCATTAGAGTCCCTTAGTGGCAAGAGGCTCTCCCCTGCCACTTGACTGTACCAGCACAAAGGTTCTGCTACTACTGGTGCAGCCACTGTGCATGTTCCACTACTCTTATGGGTAGCGGGGCATGCACAGTTGCTGCTCCGTTAGCTAGGCAGAGACTCCGCACTTGTGCCCAACTTGGAGCAGAGGTGCAGGTGTGAGATGCTAAATGCCTGGCCCTGCAAATTGAAGTGGAAGGAGGAACCTCTTGAGCAGTGAGGACAGTCCCTTGCATCTCTACTCATTTCTTCTTTTACATACGTTCCCAGTTTAGGATCTATTTATGGCTTTGGCTTCATAAACTGCATAAAAAAAAATGCACGTGTGAATGCACTCATAGCTAAATGCACTGTGCTTCCAATCCTGGCACCATTGTGACTGCAGGATGTCCAGCTTCCTAATTTTAGAGTGCATTTGCTATCCTAAGTGAGTCTTTTGGGTTTTTCAGTTTTTTAAAGCAGCTGTCCTTCATATTCTCTATTTTCAGTCACTTACTTCCTCAGAAGTCAAATTATTCTGTGCTATTTATCTGCAGCACTGTGTCAGCATTAGCCTCCTGCACACACACTAGCCTCAACCCTTGCTGCCTCCAGGGCTCTCCTGCACATAATAGAAGGAGGCTCTCTGACCCGCCCAGTCCAAGCCGGAGCGCCACGCCTCCCCGATACCACGTGACCAGCTGACAAGCTCAATGTAGACAATGAACTCCCAGATGCAGCTCGTAAGAGACGCCTCTCTCCCAGCCTGACGTCTCCAGCGCCCTCAACCAATCCACGACCAGAATAAGGCTCTTTAAAAAAAGAAGTCTCGGCGATGGTGTGGCAGTCAGCTGTACACAAATCCATCCGCCCATGTAAACAGAAGGAGTAGATCCCACAGTTGGAAGCGGTGGAATAAGATCTGTCACTTGTGCTGGGCAGACCCAGTGGAGGAGGGATATGGCCCCATTATAATTAGTGACTACTGACCCTAATCACCAAGACTGAGGAGAATTAGAGCTGTGTGCAGAGCTCTCCCCGTGTATAGGCGCTTTCTGAAATAAATCCTTCCTAGTTACTGTTTACACACAACCAACCAGGGACTAACTTTCCTTGTCGCCGCGGATGACGGCATTCAGCTATTGAATTTGTAATAAAGCTGGTACTGGGGTGCGCGAGTGCCACTTTTATTAATGAAACAATCGGGCATGGCTAGGTGGCAGTGTACCCTACCCATCCCCAGTGCCCATTGATGAGTTATCCGGGCACACGCTGGAACTACTTGTCTTCTGCCACCCCTACTCCGCGGACGTGCACCTCTAGCTTGGCTGTGCTGTCTGCGGCCTCGCTCTCTCGTTCTCTGTCGGTTGGTACGCGTCGCTCCGCCTCCCTCGTGGACTGTACTCCCGGTGTTAGCAGGGTCTTGTGTGTAGCCTGTGGTCGGGACCGGGTCTGCTGCCCGGCGAGATGGAGTTCGTGCCCCCGCCGGAGTGTCCGGTGTTCGAGCCCACCAGAGAGGAGTTTGCAGACCCCTATGCCTACATCAACAAAATCCGTCCGATCGCGGAGCGCACGGGCATCTGTAAGGTCCGCCCGCCGCCGGTGAGTATGGGAAGCGGGCAGCTCGCTCTGGAGTCTCACTAGGACAGTTCCATGATGGCACAGAACACTGCTGGGGTCCGGCGGTCCCCGGAGAGGTCACAGAAGCCGTTTGGAGACCCCCTAAGGAGCGTTGGGGGGGAGAAAAGATGTTGTCATGGTCTGAATCCCTGAGGAAATTGGCGCCCCCAGATTACTTTGGTTGTGTATATTTTGGGGGGCTGGTGTGTGACGAGCCCCTGGAGCCGGGCTCTGGCAACCCCTTAGTACACGTTGAGGTGTTAACTCCCGGAAGTATGCCTGAATTTCTACCTGACCCGTTTACTAGTTTTCTCCTCTGGGGTCAGAGACAGCTGGGGGGCACTACAGGAAGTATTCAATATGGCGCCCGAGACCCCAATCCTTTGTGTGTTCTGTGAGGGGGGTGTACCATATGATAACATGACACAGCAGCCCACTGCCTCACCAATCTAGAAAGTTCCCCCAAACTGCGACCCCCGTCCTCTTACACACACGGGCAAAAGTGTGCCCATTGCATGTAAAATGGTGGCCCAGTGAGGCAGGGGATGGCTGTGACAATGCAGCAGTGGCCATTTCATGTGCTCGGTTCTTACAGGGAGACCCGTGCTGAGCTGCCCCGAGCCTGTCTGCCCATTGTCCAGCTGCCATGGCCGTCTTGGGGCAGGTTCTCCTGTTGCTGGAGCTGATGAAGACAACTGACATGGAGGTCCTCCTCCTTGTAGTTCAACTTCAATACAAAGCCCAGGGCCAAACATTAGGGAGGCTTCCAACATGTCCTGCCATAAGGCCATAGGGCAGCTCCCTTCATCTTGCCCCATCTCTTTTGTGCTTTTGCCTAGTAGATTGCTTTATTCTAGTATATTTTCTGGTTTACTGTGTTTTTTTTATTATTCTCTGGTCATTGTCTTTCCCCCCTTGCTCCTGTGTGCTAATCCCATTACACAAGGATAGATCAAGATCACACCCTGCTGGTTGGCCATCTTTAAAACTTCTACAAGCTCAACCAGCAGCTCCGGACCCATTACCTGGCGAGGAAATGTCACCTTATACCTTGTCCTATCCTACAAGGCACTCCATCTTGTGTGGTTTTTTTTTCCCAACACACATTTTGTTCCTGCTTTTCTATTTCGATAGCGAAGTGAATTATGTGGCAATAGTTGGGTTCATTATCCCCTATGAACATATATATTAGTGTGTGTATGTTGATGGTATGTAGCGTATTTTAATTGAGGATTTTTCCTAGTCTTTTATCTTTTTGGTACTCTTTTGCCCTGTGGTTGCCTGTGCAGTGTCTTTCGGTGTACATGGCAGGCTACCTCGCAGTTTTCAGTTGCTCCTGCCCTTCCATGTGATTTTTGGAGCATTACCAGGAGCATATAATATGGGCCCGGGGCAGGATTGCAGAGCAGGTCATGTTTGACTTTAGGGCCTTTGTGTGTGAGGCACAGACAGAAGTGCATCCTCAGCACAGGATTACTGCAGCTCCATATTGTCATTGTAGTCTTTTATTAGTGAACTGCAGGATGTGGTAATCTGAGGGGTCAGAGCTTGGCTTGCTTCTAGTTCTAGGCCCTCCATGTTTTCTGACTGACTCTCCTCCATCTTTCTCATTCAGCAGCGTCCACCATTTTACACACACAAGCTGGAAGCAGCAGAGATGCTGCATGAAAAGTTCCCTGTATTGTCTGCCACCACCAGCTTCATTTCACATGTGTGCACTTTATTGCCACCACAGCCTCCTCTACTCCTTCCTTTTTAGCTTTTACCTAGCTTTTTGGTGCAGTGTAGAAATTCTACACCAAAACTAGTAGGTAATGTAGTAAGGTGTGTAAAAGGATGCAGAAAAATGGAGTTGACTCCCTCACACAATGCCTTCTACCTATATAATCTTACATCTGAATTGTTGGTTCAGCAATTTGTAAGCCTTTGATCTTTAGTTTTTTCATAGCTAGTTTTGTTTGTATTTGGCCATTTCTGTATGTCCCGTAGACTGATGTAGAAGAAGCCAAACGCATACTCGTTAATTCTTCCATACGACACCTCCTCCTGCACCCGTCTCTAGTCGTTCGCCCTAGTCGTTCGCCCTAGTCGTTCGCCCTAGTCGTTCGCCCTAGTCGTTCGCCCTAGTCGTTCGCCCTAGTCGTTCGCCCTAGTCGTTCGCCCTAGTCGTTCGCCCTAGTCGTTCGCCCTATCTTGGGGTTCCAAGTGGTTTCATTCCCCACCAATAAGTGGGAAAGCCATTGAAGGAGTGCGTACATTTCTAAAAAAGGCTATAAACAGCAATACTGGTCTCATACAGCTATAAATTGAAGACCACCGGCTGCCCCTGTATCAGTCATGTAAACAGGCGGCTGGCATCTACCGTACCGATCATGGGACATCCTATTGACCACTTCCTTGGACGGTCCTGATAACTGGGCAAGTTTAGAACACGGCCTGGAATCCTCCAGTTACTGTTCAGCACCTGTGCCCAAGAAAGTGGTCATACAGACAAGCCCCCAAACCGCTGTCAACTTGTGTCCTATGGATGTGAGGAATGCCAACCCTCTCTGTTTACATTGCCAAGGACTTTCACGGACGTAGCTGGGGTACAACATTGAAGTTGCAGTGTGTTGGCATAAGGGCTCATGCACACAAATGTATTTTCTATCCGTGTCCGTTCAGTTTTTTTGAAGACTGTATGTGGAACCATTCATTTCAATGGGTCCGTTTCCGTATGTTCATTCTGCAAAAATATAGAACCAAGGATAGGACTGTTCTATTGGGGGCCAGCAGTTCCGTTCCGTAAAATACATACGGTTGTGTACACGAGCCCTAATTTACATAGTGTTACAGTACACGTGTATTGCAGTTTACAGGTCTTCTGTCAGACTTGGCTTGCAACACGAAAGTGACATTCAAATGACAGATGTCATGGTTTAAAGGGGTTGGCCACTTTTTTGGTTGCTCTTGACCAATGTGTATGTAAGATAACTGCATGTCACTATTATAGTCTTTGTTATGTGCTGTTTGCTGCATTTCATAAGCCATCAGCAGCCATTTTGTGGACATAACCTCGGCGTAGACGGCACAAAAGACTTTGCCAACAAGGAGTATACCTTATGAATTATAGAAAATGAAGCAGAATAACAACAAAGGCTATATTAATAAGGGCTAATGCACACGACCATATGTATTTTGCGGTCCGCAAAACACGGATCCGCCAAAAATATACATTACGTCCGTGTGCATTCCATATTTTGCGGAACGGAACAGCTGGCCCCTAACTGAACAGTCCTATCCTTGTCTGTAATGCGGAACACAGAGCCCTAATTGTGGTAAAGTCTTACGCTGGGTTCACACCTGAGCGTTTTACAGCGCGTTCCTACGCGCTGTGAAATGCTCAACAGGCGAAAACCCATGTTTCCCTATGGGCATGGTTTTCACCTGAGCGTTTTACAGCGCGTACGAACGCGCTGTAAAACGCCCTACGCTCAAGTGTTAACCCAGCGTTACATACACCATCTAGGAGCAAGAAAGTAGTCAATCCCTCTAACAGCTTCATAAATAACTGATAAGTGACCTTTGTGTGCCTTTAACATAATTTGTGCATGTTTTGTTTTTTATCCATATACCTTGTTATTTTATCCCAAGAAAAGATCATTAGAAGTGCATGTATATGTGACGTCATATATTCCAGAGCACTGAAATTGTGTGCTCACAAGCCACTTGTTCCTGTCTGCTCGCTAACCCTGCTGCCATTGTAGAAGACGACCTGCTTGGCAGCCCTGAGCTTGCATGTACACCGCTCTGGCCACAATAAGTGGATATTCTGAAGTCTGTATCCTGTCTTCCAGGGCGTAATCGCTGATATCAGCTTTCCAGGAGGAGCCTGGGGCAAGTTTACACCGCCAGGATAAACTGGCGCAGAGGATCCAGTGTTGGATACGCTGGTGGTGCAGAGCATCATGGATGCTTCCCACAATACAATTTTACAGTTGCTTTGTCATATGAGAACCCTAGGTGCTGAAGCATCTGACATGGGTTAGCGTTCTCATGTGATGATGGAACTGTACTGGAAATTTAGGAATAAAGAAATACCCTATGTGAGCTACAGAGAGATGAGCGGTCCTGTGAGTTTGTCTATAGAGCCCAGGTGTAC
The DNA here is from genome assembly GCA_033119425.1 of Bufotes viridis. Lineage (NCBI taxonomy): Eukaryota > Metazoa > Chordata > Amphibia > Anura > Bufonidae > Bufotes > Bufotes viridis. The sequence continues at coordinate 223,135,310 of CM065591.1, read as the reverse complement.
AGTCATGTGGAGGTGGTGGATCTGCGCAGCGTGAGGGCTCTCAGGTACGCCCAGAGTGGTTGGGACAGATACTTTCGCACTAGCAATACGGATTGTGTCAGGATCTGTTCAGGAAAAAACTGATGGTTTTGCACACAAGTTGAGTTTTCTTCTGCTTTTATATTCAGTGTGTGAGTTTTCTCCATCAGGATTGTATTCGGATTGCAGGCTTTTTTCGCACGCGTGAAGAATAACAATCTACATCTCCTGCCAACCATCTATCAGTAAAAAATACATCAGGATGTCTTCCGTTTTTCACACAAGCCACATTCACTACTATGGGGCCAGGGCTGCATGAAAAATGCACAGTATAGAACATGCTGCGATTTTTCCTGAGCGCAAGGATGCGGCATGGAAAACGACGCCTATGTGCACAGACCCATTAAAACTAATGGGTCAGGAGTCCGTCCGGATGCTGTGCGTTCGCTACACGTATCACATCCAGACAGAAAACGCGCTCATGTGAAAGCCCTAAAACAGACATTTCAGGGGAGGTTACAGGTCCGCATCTAAAGTGCATCAAAATGCCACACATTTCACGCATTTCAGCCTAATGCATGTATAGAACACCCGCTCGCCTCCGTTAGTACAGAGCTGTGATCTATGAGCAAGAAATGTGAACACTGCAGCGCTCACCTGTGCATCTTCTTAGGAGGCACGGACATAAGACCTGGACGTGGTCAAACCAGAATTTCCAAAAAATGTAAAGTCCAGCTTCCCATAAAAGACGTTCTTTATTGGTACAGCTAAAATCCAGACATCAAATACATGTACAGTCTACGCGTTTCGGACCCCAAACGCATATGTCCTTCCTCATGACAGCAGTGATCTATGACCACTGTTCAGCTGCACAGTCTGTAGGGAGTGTAAGGCCCCTTTCACACGAGTGCGTTTTCCGCGCGGGTGTAATGCGTGACACGAACGCATAGCTCCCGCACTGAATCCTGACCCATTCATTTCAATGGGTCTGTGTACATGAGCTTTTTTTTTTTTTCCACGCGTCAGTTCTGCGTTGCATGAAAAACACAGCATGCTCTATATTTTGCGTTTTTCATGCAGCCCTGGCTCCATAGAAATGAATTGGGCTTCAGTGAAAAACGCATTGCATCAGCAAGCAAGTGCAATGCGTTTTTCACTGATGGTTGCTAGGAGATGTGGTTTGTAAACCTTCAGTTTTTATCACGCGCATGAAACACACATCAAAACGCATTGCACTCGTGCAGAAAAACTGAACAACTGAACGCAATCGCAGGGAAAACTGACTGAACTTGCTTGCAAAATGGTGCGAGTTTCACTGAACGCAGCCGGAGCCAATCCGTATCGTTCGTGTGAAAGAGGCCTAAGTAAAGGTCCTTTTTCATGGACTGCTAATCAGGCTTATTATCGGGGATGAGCGTTTGTTCATCTGGTGCTTCTGTCCTTCTGCTGGATCCAACAATCCCCATCTCCACTGACACGTGGTGCAGATTTGTGGGCAGAAAATCCACTAGAAATCTGAAGCAAGACACAAATCCGCACTATTTATTGCAGTTTTGGGCACGGATGTTCTGTTTAACAACCCCATAGGAGTATATACGGGAAACCACTCTACATAAGGTGTGAAATTGCAGAAACAGTTAGCATGCTGGATATTTTAACCCCTTGCTGACAGAGCGTTTTTTTATTTTTCTGTTCACGTAGCCGTATGGGAACTTTTTTTGCAGGACAGGTTGTATTTCTAATGGTACAAATTAAAATTGCATACAGTGTAGTGGGGAGCTGGAAAAAAAATAGAAATGGGTTGAAATTGGGGAAAAAAAAATTCATTTCTGCAATCTTTTTTACAGCATTCATTATAAGTAGGGTTGAGCGAACTTGTATTAGGTTCGGCGTCCAAAGTTCGGGTTATTGAAGAATCCCGTTATGGATTCCGCTACCATGGACCATAACGGAATTTGGAATCCAACTTAAAAAAACAAGTTTGCACAACCGTCTTTCACTGCTCTACCTCCTTCTTCTCCTCCACACCGAGCACAGGAGCTCCGCCCCTTCATGTCACATGATCATCATACCTGCCCTTTACCACCTCTTATCCAATCCAGTACTGATCCACGCCCCCTGCACTAATCACATGATGGTGATGTCATCCCAGGTTCTTAGCGTTGACCAAGGGTCGGGTTCACCGAAGAATCCCCTTATGGATTCAAAATTCCATTATGGTCCGTGGTAGCGGAATCCATAACGGGATTCTTCGATAACCCGAACCCGAACTTTGGACGCTGAACTTAAAATACAAGTTCGCTCAACACTAATTATGAGGTAATACTGACCTGTTGTTTTCATTTGTCAGGACGATTGCAGAAATACCACTTCTGTATAGTTTTTTTTTTTTGTTTTAATTTTTTGTTTTAATACGGATAAAAAAAAAAACACCTTGAAAAAAATACTTTTCTTTTTTCTCACTGGTAGATTAGTAGCCTGCACTTTGCAATAATTTTTATATCTGCTAGTAGAGACCCAAATTTATACACACCTGCCAATCAGAGGAGGCAGGTTTGGAGGGAGAAAGCAGAAGCTTGAACCAATGATCTGACAGATGCGCGTCAAACCAAGGGTAACTGCACACAATGCGGATAACGTGTGCTTTTTCATAACTGATTTTTGTACAGAAAAAACGCAGTGTAAGGGTTCATGCACACAAACGTATTTTCTTTTCGTCCCTGTTGCATTTTTTTTTTTTTGCAGACTGTATGCGGAACCATTCATTTCAATGTGTCCGGAAAAAAAATCGGAAGTTACTCCGTGTGCATTCTGTTTCCGTATTTCCATTCCGTCAAAAGAAACATGTCCTACTATTGTCTGCATTACGGACAAGGATAGGACTGTTCTATTACGGCCCAGCTGTTCCGTTCCGCAAAATGAAGAATGCACAAACATGTTTTAACAAGGCTATAAGACCATCGCCAAACTGCTTTATGTTTTGTGTTACTAAAGTAGCACATATTATTTAGAAGTTTAAGGCCCCTTTCACACGGGCGAGTTTTCCGCGCGGGTGCAATGCGTGATGTGAACGCATTGCACCCGCACTGAATCCGGACCCATTCACTTCTATGGGGCTGTGCACATGACAGTTGATTTTCACGCATCACTTTTGCGATGCGTGAAAATCGCAGCATGCTCTATCTTCTGCGTTTTTAATGGAACGCAGGCCCCATAGAAATGAATGGGGCTGCGGGAAAATCGCCAGCATCCGCAAGCAAGTGCGGATGCTTTGCGATAGTTCCGCATGGTTGCTATGCAACCATCGGGATGTGTAATCGGTTCTGTATTATTTCACATTATAACATAGTTATAATGTAAAATAATACCCTTGGCCATCTTCCTAATGTTTAAACAGGTGCAGAATGGGTTAAAAATAATAAACTAATATTAACTTACCTGTTCCATTTGATCGCGAAGCCCGGCCTCCTCTCCGTTAGCTTGCTAGTAGGAAAAGGACATGTGATGATGTCACATGGTCACATGGACCAATCACATGCTCCATCACTATGCCTGTTCGCGATCAAATGGAACAGGTAAGTTAATATTAGTTTATTATTTTTAACCCATTCTGCACCTGTTTAAACATTAGGGAGATGGCCAAGGGTATTATTTTACATTATAACTATGTTATAATGTGAAATAATACCAGCGGGACAATTTCTGACCCAAACATGCACTTCTGTGAAGAAGTGCAGGTTCGGGTCTGGGTACCAAAAGTGCCGATTTTTCTCCCGCGCGTGCAAAACGCATGACAGCGCTTTGCACTCGCAGGGAAAAATCGCGGCGATTCCCGCAACGCACCCGCACTGTTTGACGGAGTGCACCCGCAACGCCCGTGTGAAAGGGGCCTAAGGTGTACGGGACACTAGCCAAGCTCCCTGGGTTTGGCCGAAAGAGGAAAATTGATGACAAATTGAAGAGAGGGATAATATGAATGGTAACCAAAGGGCCCAGAACAACTTTCAAAGAGATTAGGGGGTGAACTCCAAGGTCAAGCTACATCACTGTCAGATCATACCATCCATTGCTGTCTTAGCCAAAGTGGAATTAATGGAAGAAGACCGAGGAGGGAACCAATGTTGAATTCAAATCGTGAAAAAGAGATACTGGAATTTGCCAAAATGCATATTGACAAGCCTCAAAGCTTCTGGGAGAATGTCCCTTGCACAGATGAGACAAAACTGGAGCTTTTTTGGCACGTCACATCAGCTCTATGTTCAAAGATGCAAAAGTGAAGCCCTACTAAGAAAAGATCATTGTACCTACTGTGAAACATGAAAGAGGCTCAGTTATGTTTTGGGGCTTCTGTGCTGCATCTGTGCAGGGTACAATGAAATGATAAAGGGGTTGTTCGGGTTCAGTACCCAGCCAGCTCTGAAACCGGACAACCTCTTTATGACTATGAAGGGATTCTTGAGCGGAATGTGCTGCCTAGCGTCCGAAAGCTTTGTCTCAGTTGGGCTATTCTGAAGTGGCTTTCTATGAGCCCTGATCTAAATCCTATTGAACGTCTGAGGAAAGAGCTGAAACATGGAGTCTGGAGAGGGCTGCTGTTTACTGTTATACAGTAGAAACTGGTATACACTATTTGGGCCTCTTGCACATGACCGTATGGCTTTTTCTGTGTTTTGCGGTCCGTTTTTCACGGATCTGTTACTTTTTTGTTTCCATCCTGTAATTCCGCAAAAAATCTCCGTATGGTTTCTGTATGCGATCCGATTTTTGCGGCTCACAAACAGAAACATTAAATTTTTCAGCATTAATGTAATATACAGTAATGTGTTAACAGTAAACACATGGGCAAAGTGGGCATGGATCCGCAAAAAACGGAAGACATACGGATGTGTTCCGTATGCATTCCGTATCGTTTGCGGACCCATTGACTGGAATGGAGCCACGGATCGTTATTTGCGGGCAATAATAGGACAAGTTCTTTCTTTCAACAGAACGGATGTACGGAAACTGTATGCATACAGAGTACATTCCGTTTTTTTTTTTGCGGAACTATTTAAATGAACGGTTCCGCATACGGACAGCAAACGGAATCAGCAAAAACGTAACGGAAACGGGGAAAAAAAAACGTTCGTGTGCAAGAGGCCTTATATCTGGATAAACCTTCTGCCTTTTACAGTTTTTTTTTTTTTTTTTTTAACAGATGAATACAGCCTGTTGTCAAAACTCTACAGTGATTATCACAGTGTCCAGTCATTGTGCGAAATTCCGTATTATTAATATTAGCCTATGGGGTTATATGAAATCATATGTTATCTTGTTGTTTTATATGTCTGAAATTAACCATAGAAGAAAAAAACCTGCACCTTTACAAAGGCTTGAAGGTGCACAAAGCCAAAACTAGGAGCGGATTAAAAAAAATAGTATCTTTCCTTTATACAGTCTCCCCTTTTATGATCCGCTCCTGATTTTTGGCTTTAAAAACTGCATCAAAATATCTGTATACTCGGTAACACTTTGATATTAGCAGCTAGAATGTGTAATATCCAAAGGTCTGAGAATTCTCAACTTTGAACACTAAGGCCAGTTTCAGATAACCATTTACACTGCATGTGAGAGAGTGAATTCCTGTAGTGAACTCTGTTCCTCTGACCAGATAATATAATGGTTCATAATGCTGTGTGTCTCTGTCCGACCTCAAATGTAATGATTTGTACTCCCATGCTGCCATTAGGTCAGTTCGTTACAGTTCAGGATGGACAGAGACACACAGCATTATATACCATTATAATGCTCTGCGGTCCTGTCAGTGGACACCTTCCTCTGAAACTAGCCTAAGGCCTTTTTCACATGGGCGAGATTTCCGTCCAGATGCAATCTGTTTTGCTAACATACAGCATCCGGAATCTTGACCCCTTCATTTCAAAGGATGGTTGCGTTTGAGCATTGCTTTTCACGGAATGGCTTCTCGTTCAGGAAAAATCACAGCATATTCTGTAATGTGCGTATGTCACACAGCACTGGCCATTAGAAATGAATAGCACTGCATGGAAAACTGAAGGCATCTGGATGCAATTTTTTAACTGATGGTTGCTAGATGTTGAATGTTATTCTTCAGTGTTTTTTTTTTTTTTTTTTCACCTACGTGAAAAATGCATCAGAAACTGGTTGCTTGAGTGGTTTCTCCAAATGTCAAGTTTTTGCTTTTTTTTTGTCTGCGTGAATACAAATTGAAGGAAAAACTTAGGGGAAAAAAATGTCTGGGGAAAAACAAGTTCTGTATCTCTTGTGTGAAAGAGGCCTTAGGAAATGTGATGACCGGTCAGGTGATTGTGGTCATGTTTACTCATTTATTGCTCGCAATCCGGACTGTAAATCGTTGTGCAACTTCAGGGGACTGTGCAAGACATCAGCTCTTCTATTCTGGACTCTGGCATATGTTAGAAAGGACTAGTCCGATGGACCACCCCTTTTTACATTCTGCTTTCAGCAGTTAGGGCTGATTCATGAAACCACAAATGGTCCGGAAACACGGTCCTTGTGTCAGCCGCATCTCCAGGACCGTACGTGGATCCCCTGACTGGAACTGACTGCATCATAGTGTTTTATGATGGTCAGTTTCTGTCTGATCATCTATGTCAGTACAGTAGACCTGCAGTAGGTTCTAGTCAGTGGGTCCACAAACGTTCGGGGAGATGTGGCTGACGCAAGGACTGTGTTTCCGTGGTCGTATGACGTAGCCCTAAGTTAGTAGTTTGGAATAATACGGCAGTCTTGGAGTTAAGCTGTGGTCGTGTCTAACAAAAGCTGTGAGCAAAAGAAAAATAAGCGCAGCTCACCGAAGACAGATAGTGTGAATGCAGTCCTTGGCCAATGTATGGCCGCACAAATCCTAAAACTCCATGGCGTTCCCCCAGCTGACGTGTATCGCACGTGTAGTACTTACTCATAGCTCGGCAATGGGTTAAGTTTGAGACTGCGGGTGGATTGGTTTATGTACAGATGCAGGAGATCCACTTCTTGTTTGCAGAAAGATGAAGGCATAGAAACTAGATTTAATGTTTTCCATCACTTGTGTTTTTTGCAGGACTGGCAACCTCCATTTGCTTGTGATGTTGATAAACTTCACTTCACCCCACGTATCCAAAGACTTAATGAACTTGAGGTAAAGTGGTTGCCTATTTAATTCTAATCTCACATTGGTGTAATCACTCCATTCTATTTAAAGGAGTATTCCGCACGTTACAGGTTATGGTATATTGCTAGCATATGCTGTCTAACCCCCTCCGATACTGATGACCTATCCATATCTAGAACTCAAAAAGCCCTTTAAAGGAAAGGTCACCAAAAATGTTATCTGCCAGTTAAAACCAGATAGCAACACATCTCCTTTTTATCTAATCTGATTTTATTTTCTGATTACAGATTTTTTATTTTTATTTCCTAAATATGATTATGGGGGCTGCCATCTCGCCTGAGCTCTTCTTAACAGCATTTACACAGCATTAACAAAACTTGCTTTCCGGCAGCCCCATGGGCCATAGACACAATGGTCAGGATGGGACACTACAGACTGCTATGGGATAGTTTTCTAGGCATGCTGTGCTACCTGTGCAGGGGACATTGTACAAGGAAAGAATAGATAAGATCTGACAATCACCTATTGTAATTGGTGGATCCTGTCTTATCTATACACATAGGTGATATCATTACAGGCAGGATTCGAATTATATATAACTGCGGTAAAGTGATCAAAAGTACAGACCCAAGAAGGGCCAACGCGAAAACTGCAGGATTTTATGGTTTTTGTTTAAACATAGACAGTGACATGGAAAATGAAAAATAACATCAAAAATTATTTAAAAATATGTTAAACATAAAAACGTGATTTAAACAGTGGGTTATTTTCTGATGACACCTTTCCTTTAAATCAAAAGACAATAGTGATATTATTAATGTGTTGTTACCCTCAGGCACAGACCAGGGTGAAGTTGAATTTTTTGGATCAGATTGCCAAGTTTTGGGAACTGCAGGGATGTACTCTGAAAATACCTCATGTTGAACGGAAAATACTGGATTTATTTCTTCTAAACAAGGTGAGAAAATACATGGCATTAATTGCTATGATCAGAGCAAGAATTGCCTTCTGGAGGGTGGCAGTTTACATATTTGAGGAGCAGCAGTCTTTTATTTCAAGGCTTCTTGTATTTTCTTTTCATTGCAGTTGGTGGCTGATGAAGGCGGTTTTGATTTGGTCTGCAGAGAGAGAAAATGGACTAAGATTGCTGTAAACATGGGCTTTTCAACCGGAAAAGCTATTGGGTCTCATATTCGGGGCCATTACGAGCGTATCCTCTACCCCTACAACTTGTTTCAGTCTAGATCTAGTTTATTGGTAAGCATTACATTTCTTTCTTTACATACATCCTATAGACGAGCGGTATTCTCTGCATTCATAGGACGTAAGATGGCAGCAGTCGTATGATTTTCTCACAGGACCCTTCCTTGGCTCTCCTTTGCAGCATCTATTTGTGTGTAAGTGTGGAACGGTAACATAATGAGTCTAGTGCATGTACAGATACAGGCAGAGTATGCGATCGTGAGGGTAAATCGCGTGGCTGCTGCCATCTTGCATCCTGTGGACCAGGAGACTGCCCCTCTCAGGTGTTTACATATCCAAACCATGGGTAGCACAGAGCTGAGGGTAAAGTAACAGGACAAATAAACCTGTAAGAAAATGCCACTATAAAGCTGCCATTCCCTTTTAATGGTTTTTGCCTGCTTCTGCCCCAATTCCTTGTAATAATGTAAAATAGATTTCCAGTACTAGCTCCATTCAGCTATGTGTTTTATTTGTTACTTGCTTAGATTCAGCAAACGGTCTTCTTTTTGTCCTTTCCATTTCAATATGTCACTTTGGTGAAATAATTTTCTATCCTTTGGACATTAGGCTCCAGAGTCCTGCACCAAATTCTTCACTGACGATATCTGCTCAGAAAAGGTATTGGAAATAGAAATTGTTTCCGGTTTGTTTTCTCATGTTATAGAGTATTTACATTTTGAACTAGCAGCTTATTTATTTTACAGTCCCTTTTGTGTATTATAATGTAATAAAGCATTCAATGCATTTCATGCAGGGATAAGATATGTATTTGGGATTGAAGAGCTTGTTGTGCCTGTGTACCTCATGCTCATGTGTGCCGGCAGCTCAGTATTATCAAAGTCTCTATAGAATGCTTCCTTAGCTGAACAGAGTAGCCCAAACTGGGAAAGGTCCATCTGTAAAAACAAAACATTTAGGTAGATGACTGTCATTGAAGAACACAGACGAGACCCAGAGACTTTCAAAAGTAATCCCAAAAAGAGAAGGATGGCCTTGAACCTGATGAAGGAGGATTTATACGAAAAATGTCTGCTTTGTAGGAAAGAAAACAAAAACAAGCATCTTGAAAAGGCTCAATAGGATAGCTGGAGAGCCTAGAGCTGTGGTGGTGAACCTATAACACGTGTGCCAGAGGGGGCACGCAGAGCCCTCACTGTGGGCGCATGCGCAGGGCCGGATTAAAGACAGGCAGGCTTGAAATGGCAATCTGGGGGCCGGCCAGTCCGCTCTTTAAATGTGAGTCACAGTGGCGCGGCTGGCTGGCGGCACGGCTGCCCTCCACTATCTGTGTGTGGGCCATTAATATTGCCTTGCGCAGGAAGGAGTGCTGATGTCAGCACATTAGAAACTCTGCTGCGCTTCTGGCTCTAGCCTCAGTCCTGATATGGACTACATATTATGGAGATACTACCTTGGAGGATGTATGTAAGGAGATGAGCTATGTAATATCCTGCCCTGTATATGGATGATGTATATATGGATGATGCTTAGGAGGTGATGAACTATGGCAGGTGTGGAATTGAGCATAGGCATCCATCTCAATGGCTGAGACTGTAAGAAACAGGACTCTCGTGCACTAATTGGAGTCATGAGCGGCCATAGGATGGAGTGAATATTCTACTAAAGGATCAATTGCTTCTCTGGCAAAAGACCCTTTAGCAAACCAGCTCAGCTTCCTATATTGCTGATCCGAAAAAGACATTGAGGCTGCTGTGGTAGGTAGTATGCTTAGCAAGATGGAATACTGGAGGATCTGCAGTGGGAAAAGAGGATCACTTTTTGATGAAATCATCCTGAAGTGGATAAAATGGCAACATACCCTTAGGCTTGGAGTAATGTCTGCTAGAAAAATTCCACTGTTTGGTAAGGTAGAAATCAAAATGTCTGTTCTGGGAAGTATTTCGGAAAGTGATGAGCACTGAAACAATAACCCTTCTTGGTCGGAAGGGGCTTCCGTGTCTTTAACCTAATAGTGACCCAAAAGCTAACACTCGGGAAAAGCTGAGCAGAGAAGACTTAGGCTGACTAGGGCATATCATATGGTCTGCAGCAGAGAGCTAAGATAAGTTGGGGAGATGCTGATGCTATCCAAGAGACAGTGCAGATGTGGAGTCACCAGGAGCAAGAGAAGAGCCAGGCAGGGGCATGAAAAGTTTGTGCTCTGAAGAGAAGGTGGCCGGAGCAGGTAGAAGAGATGCTCTACGGCCTAGCCAGCAAGGGATCCAGGGTGTATAGTCAGGGGCCCTGAATACCCAGCTCCAGCATGGTGCAGAGAGCGGTGAAGAGCAGCAAGAGAATGGAATGTGGCTGAAGCATCCAGGTGGGTGACTAGAGGCAGGGAAAAAGCAGTGTGGAGATGGCTACTAACTCACCAGCAGGAGAAACACTCCCTGGAAGCCCAAACGGAATACAGTGGAGAAACACCAGCGACTGAGAAGTTAACCCCAACAGTGCCAGTGTGAGTAATACGATGCCACAGAGAGCGTGCGGGTGTGAAAAGGGGGGGCTATGGAAGGTTAACTCCAACTCTCCCACCACAGTTGTCCTAACAGGCGAAGGGGCAGGGGAGACATCTACCCCTCTCACATCTTGTGCCCCCATCCAGCCCAGTCACCTCAGCATGCTGCCACTTGTAAATGATAGCAGACCTGCAAAGCAGTTATCTCTGCCTCCTACAGACAGGAAAGGTAAAGTTGGTGGGGGGGCTAACACTTTTTAATTAGTGTCTGACTTCTAGTCGCAGCAACTCTACCCATTGTCTTGCTTGTGTCCCTCAAAGACACGGATAAGAAATATTTTACAGCATCCCTTCTAAGAACTGTGGTATTAGCACTCTGAATTTATGAATGCGTTTCTACCTGGGTGTTACAAGGTGGGGATGTGTCAGTGCACACTCACTATCCAATAAGTTCTGCCAGGGTCAGCCTGCGTAGTGACAACCCTTTGGTTAGGTGAAGTGTTTTCTAAAACATGTCAGGAGAGTCTACAGGTTCCCCTTTACGTTCTAACAGCATGGGGTATAGACCGTTTAAGTGTCTCCATGCTGATTTTGTAGCCCAGCATTGATGGAACAGGTAAGTGGATAACTGGCAATCCCCCTTTGCTCCTTTATGCGTCATTAAGAAAAGTGATCTAGTTCATCTAATAGGTTTAGTATTGTAATCTGTATAATGTATTCTAATTTGTAGAAACCAACTCTTATTCCTGATGTTAAAGACAAGGAGTACAAACCTCATGATATCCCTCAGAGGCAGTCTGTTCAGCCTACAGAAAACTGTGCCCGTCGGGCTAAACGTATGCGAGCAGAAGTAGGTGCTGGTCTTCCTTCACTTGATTTCAAGTGCTAAACAATTACTACACAAAAACTAAGACTGTGTTTTCTTCTCCTCTAGTGTGTTAAGGTTAAAATTGAACCAGGAGAAGCACCAGAATTAAGACCTCGGACTTTACGCCGAAGGATGGGGTCTACACCCTCCATTTGTGAAAATGGTAGGTTATCTTGTGGGACGCCTTTTAGGTGGACTTCTCTGTCCAGGAAAGCGTGTTGGAGTCTGAAAGTCTTGATCCACTGTTTCTGTACCTGCCCTAGGCATTATTTAAGGGAGCCACGTAGCCTCATTGATAAGTGCCTTGGTCGAGAACCTGTGACCCACAATGCTAATCTGTGCAGCTCTCGACCATCAGGACACAAACCTGCTTCTTTAAAAAGCAGCAGCATCATTAGACTGCAGCTTTGTGCTCCCTTCAGGTCTTTGAAAATGCCTGTGAGCGCCCTCTATTAGTTGGTAACACACACATACTTTTTGTGAAAAAGTAACGCACCATGATAGAAATGTCGGATTGCTGCAAAACTGCATGCAATTATGTCTCGGGCAGATATGCAAAAGACAAACAACCTGCAATGTCCTCATCAATATTATAGGCATTAACAACGAGAGCCCAAAGAATACCTATCGTAGACACCATTACAAAAACTATAGGGATGGTTGTTTCCAGGAATTGATGAATATCTAGGCCATTCTGACATGGATATTGGGAGCAGTGGTTATGTGAGAGCATGCACACATGGTGAACAGGGTCCGTATGGCCCAGACAGACCACCAGTAGGGAGGATTGTTTGATCCGCCGACAAGTTTCGTCGTCCACCATCCAGGCACAGTTGGCATCTTAGTTACAGACCCGTGTCTCTGCTCAGACCAGTTCAAGGCACTTGGCAGAAGGAAATTAGGTGTCCATTGCCTTTTGACAGCCAGCAACCGTCACCTTCGTTTGTAGTGGGTTTGTGCATGAGAAATCTGCTTCAGACTGGAACTGTATTATCTTTAGCAACGAATACAGTTTCTGTTTGCGATCCCACGATGTTGGGTTCAAGTATGGAGGTCTTGTAGTGAGTGCTGTGATCCTGCCTTTGCTTTGGATTTGACACACCTCGCCTGGTGTGGTGACCTGGGCAGCCTTCGCATAGGACATTCAGTCACCCCTAGTAGGGATATGAGGGACACGAACAGCTCAGCGGTTTGTGCAGGGTATACTGCTGCCACATGCGTTATCTCTCATGAAAGGGCTTCCACCTGCAGGATAATGCTCGCCCAAACACAGCAAGGGTTTCCCACACATACTACTTTGGCAGGAAAAAAAATATGGCTACAGAAGGCAATAAAAATAAAGCTTTTTGTTTTTTAATAAAATGTAAATAAAATACTTAAAGGGCACTAGAAGGCTGTGCCTCTGGCTTCATCTGATGGGCATACACTGGGTGCAGGCCTGAGGTCCTTCTTTAGGCCCCCAGTTGCCATACTAAGACATTGGTGCCCTGCAATCTCATTTGCATGGTGCTGATGCCTGAGACAGGTAGCCGCCTCCCTCTAAACCATTTATTTGCAGCAGTCGCTATCGACTGCGACATCTAAGGGGTTAAGCGGCCCAAATTGGGACTTCTGCCTATCCAGACTGTTGGAGCAAGAGCCAATCTGTCATGAGAGAGCTGGGCTTCTGCTCTTCACTGCACATCAGACCCATGCAGCGCTTAGACTAGGCTGCCAAAAAAGGTGTCTGTCTAGCCTATGGCCCTTTAGTGAGCCCTGTAAAAAGGGGCATTGGCAGTCACAAATTAAAGGTTAGGCAGTTAGCAATTTTTTTTTTTTCTTCTAAAAACCACTTTAATTTTGCTCTACAATGCTACATGTTAATCCCATTTTGTTTTGTTTTTTTCTTCCCTGTAGATGAAAATCAAATAGTGGTCAAACGAGAGCCTGTAGAAACAGTTATAGAGAAGCCAAAATCGAAATCAAAGAAAAGCCGAAGTCCAGTAAGCATAAAGGCAAAAGTGTTATTTAATATGTCTTAAAGTTTTTTTTTTAAAGGGGATTTCACATGTAAAATATTCATATTTGTCCAACCAGCGGCTAGATCTGAATACTTTTGTAATTATGTTTATTAAAAATTTAGTATAGTCACAGAATTTTTTGGTAAAATCTCTGTATAGCACTGTTTGTTTCCTTTCTTATTTCTCTGTCTACCTCAGTAAGGCCTCTTTCACACTAGCGTTTTTCCTTTCCGTCCTAGAGTTCTGTCCTCGGGGCTCTAGGACGAATAGTTACTGATCAGGATTATCCCCATGCATCCTGAATGGAGAGAAATCCGTTCAGGATGCATCAGGATGTCTTCCGTTCAGTATGTCAACGTTTTTTGGACGTTGACAAAAGCGCAGCATGCTGCAGATTTGTCTCCGTCCAAAAATCCGGAAGACAAGCCGTAACGCCGGATCCGGAATTAATGCCCATTGAAGTGCATTAATCCGGATCCGGCCTTAAACTAAACGTCGTTTCGGCACATCGCCGTATCCGACTTTTAGCTTTTTGTCAATGGTTACTATGGCAGCCAGGACGCTAAAGTCCTGGGTGCCATAGTAAAGAGTAGGGGGAGCGGCATACTTACATTCCGTGCGGCTCCCGGGACGCTCCAGGATGACGTCAGGGCGCCCCAGTGCATAGATCACGTGATCGCATGGATCACGTGATCCATGCGCGCGGGGCGCTCTGACGTCATTCAGGAGCGCCCCAGGAGCCGCACGGAATGTAAGTATGCCGCTCCCCACTGCTACTATGGCAACCAGGACGCTAGTGCGAAAGAGGCCTAACATCGCTGAGGTGGACGCACATGCTCAATTCTGTCCTTCAGCTGCCACCAACTCTATCTACAATTAAAAGCTGTGCCAGTTAGGGCTCAGTTATTTGATCAGATAGTTCCATCAGTTATTGTGTGCCAAAACCAGTGGTAAAGCCTACTCGGGGATCAGATGTAATGAATTGATTTGCACCTATTTTGTATTTTTGACTTGCACCTGGTTTTGGCTCACAATAACTGATCGAAATAACAGGGAGAGAGCTGCAGCAGAAAGGACACACCCACTAAGCTTCCAGACTTAGGCCTCTTGCACACGACTGTATGCCCTCCGAGACATACGGTCCATGAGCAGGCCTTATGTCCTGGAGCGGCAATGATCGTGCGCATGGGGGCGCACAGCATCATAGATTGCAAGGATGCTGCACCCGTCGGGGATATTGTCCCGCACTCAGAGTGTGCACGATCAATGCCGATTCGGGACATGAGGCCCGCTTACGGACTGTATGTCTCGGGGGGCATAGGGTCGTGTGCAAGAGTCCTAAGTTTGCCTCCAGCTACTGAAATTCGGTTCCATTCAACTGAATGGGGCTTAAAGAAATCCATGTGCTTTCCACCTCATTCAAATGAATGGGACTGATTTTCAGGTGCTGAAAATTTGGCAACCAAAATCTGCCATGTGTGAAGGCACCCTAAAGAAAATGGAGCAGATCAATCAATGTGGACATCTCTGGATCTGTGTCACGTACAGAGCTGGTGTAGGTTGTATTAGAGATGGCCTTATACTATGATGCCAAATCCATTCTTTCACTGGGTCAGACTGCCCAATAAAGTTTGCTCCCTAACTGTACTATAGAGATAATAATTGTGTATTGTGTTCTCACCGTGCTGAAACATTTACATGCTCAATGTCATTCTGATTCGTGCCACGATAACTCAGAACTCCTTCACTGCATAAAATTGGGGTAATGAAATCTCACTGTTTTTTACCCTTTTTTTTATTTTTTATTTTATTTTGAAGGTGGATTTATATGTTTGCTTTCTCTGTGGAAGTGGAACTGATGAAGACCGACTTCTTTTGTGTGATGGTTGTGATGACAGTTACCATACCTTCTGTCTTATTCCGCCACTGCATGATGTGCCCAAGGGGGATTGGAGATGCCCAAAATGTCTAGCGCAGGTATCGCCTCAGCCCTCTTAGAATGCTGAAATAGTCAATAATGGTTTTCTTCTAGGACATTATTGAAGTCAAGGAAACAAACTAATAACTACCTAACCTTTGAGCCATTTAGGGGGCATTTATCAATGTCTTTACACCACTAAACTCGAAGTCTAGCCAGCATACACTTGAGTTTCTGGTGCATGGAGTGTCAGAAATGCATCAGTCTCTTAAAGGGGTTATCCGACTTATATAAATTTAGGCTAATGTGCATTATATTAATATATTAAATAACTTTTTAATTCACTTACATTATTAAAGATGCCCTGTTTATCGTCTGCAGATTAGTGTGTTATCTCTGAGGTCATCCACCCTGCTCCGGCGGTGACGTCTTGTTTACAGGCTACTCCCTGCTTGAGGGAGTGGCCCGCTCTGTAAACGAAACATCAGAGCCGTTGGTTCACGCCCCCCTCTCACTTTCGTCTCACAGCATCGGCTCCAGTAAGGGATCGCGCATGCGCGATCCTTACCAGACCCGTGTTGGCAGATTCAGCTGCACAGTCTTACAGCCTTTGGTGCACGCCCCTTCTCTCTCTCTTATGACACAGCACGGCTCTGGTAAGGATCGCACATGCACGATCCCTTACTGGAGCTGATGCTGCGAGACAAAAGTGAGAGGGGGGCGTGAACCAACGGCTCTGATGTTTCGTTTACAGAGCAGGGCCACTCCCTCAAGCAGGGAGCTCTCTGTAAACGAGACGTCACCTCCGGAGCAGGGTGAATAACCTCAGAGATAACACACTAATCTGCAGACGATAAACAGGGCATCTTTAATAATGTAAGTGAATTAAAAAGTTGTTTAATATATTAATATAATGCACATTAGCCTAAATTTTATAAGTCGGATAACCCCTTTAATAAATTAGGCGCATCTTACTTCAGTGCAGGGGGATCAAAACTGGCATTTGGGAATGCCAGTCTTGACAAATGTCCCCCATAGTCCTTTATATAAACTGCTTGTCCAGTCAGGGCAACACTTCTTCATATGCCCTATTAGGACATAGGATTTTCACTAAAGGGGTATTTTTTTTTAACCCTTAGGGTACCAGAGGTTTTTAAAATTTTTGCATTTTGATTTTTCTTCCCTATCTTCCTTGAGCCTTAACCTTTTTATGTTACCGTTCACATAGCTGTATGTATTTTTTTGCGGGACAAGTAGTACTTTGTATTGCCACCATTAATTATGGTATACAGTGTAGTGGGAAGCGGTTAAAAAAAATCCAAATGGAGTGGAATTTGAAAAAAAACGCAATTCCTCCATCATTATACGGGTTTTGTAGCCACGGCGTCTGCCTCAGTACGATTACAATGATACTCCATATGTATAGTTTTTTTTTATGTGTAAATAGTGTAAAAATAAATTTAAACTTTATATCACCGTATTCTGACCCCCATAACTTTTTTTATAATTATATATACTGAGCTGGGGCGGGACAATCTGTAGTTTTTATTGATACCATTTTGGAGTGTGGGACTCTTTGATCACATTTTATTAAACTTTTTTGGGTAAGAGAAGTAATGAAAAAATAGCAAATTGGCCATTTTAACTCTTTTTCTGTTACGCCATTCGCCGTATTGGAAAATATTTTTATATTTTAATAGTGCGGACGTCTTCAGTTGTGTTGATACCCATGATGTTTATATTTTTTGTTATTTGGGTTATTTTTTTTTATTATATGGAAACGGGGATGATTTAAACTTATATGTTTTAATTTTTTATATTAACATTTAAAAAAAAATTGGGGAATGATTTTGAAGCTCAAATATGAGCCTATAAAATCTGTTTGATTTTGAACAATCATGCATTTTTAAAATCCGTTTTTTGCCGGCTATTGCTCACGTCTTTTGTTGGCCTGCCACCCAGTGGCCAAAATAAGAATTGCAGCATGAATGCTGTGGGTCTCGTCAGTGAGACTCAGAGTAGGGGTGGGACGATATGGCGATATAGACGATATGCGATATGAATTTGTGCCACGATATCGATTTTGTCTATATCGCCATATCGCGGTAGAACATGGTATGCGCCGCTCTCGGCACATACCATGTTCTCCTGAGCCGGCACAGTGGAGAAGGGGGGAGTCCCTCCCTCCCCACTGAGAGCCGCCAATGAGAGAGGAGGAGGGGAGGGACTGTAGCCACTGCTACCAATGAGAGCGGAGGAGGGGAGGGACTGTGGCCTGTGGCAGAACGTCACAGGCAGGGAGAAGGAACGCCCAGGGAGAGAAGCTGATGTCTCCTCCCTGGTGTTCCCACCATGTGACGGGGGCCAGAGCGGGCGAACGGAGCCCCGCACATACATAATAGTAAGTGCCCCTATGTGCCCCCTAATTAAAGAGTCGATATGCCTAGCATGTGCCGGCCATATATCATACCAGCTTCTATGACTGCCTGCTGCGATCCGCCGCAATTAACCCCTCAGAACCTGAGGGGTTAATTGCGGTGAATCGCAGAGTGCAGTCACAGAGGCCCAGTATGGTATATGGCCGGCACATGCAGGCTATGTTTCTATTCACTTATTGGTGGCACAGTGGCCCCCCCATCATTGGTGGCAGTGGCAGTTAGGATCGGAGCCCCAGCAGTGTAATCCTGGGGCTCCGATCGAGTCACATGGCAGCCAGGACACTACTGATGTCCTGGCTGCTATGGTCAGCTCCCTGCTGCTGTGTGCACAGAGCACAGGGCAGCAGGGACAGTGTCAAGTCCTATTTACCCTAATAGAGATCTATCAGGGTGAATAGCACAAGAGTCCTAGCCCCTAAAGGAGGCTAAATAGTTATTAAATAAAAAGTTGAAGGAAAAAAAAAACAAAAAAGTTTAACAACCCCCCCTCCAATATAGAAAATTTATATCGCAATATATATCGCATATCGCACATGCTTCATATTATATCGCAATATAAATTTTAGGCCATATCGCCCACCCCTAACTCAGAGCATTCAAAACAACTACCAACATCCCCATTGGCCACAGTGGATGTCGGTAGGATGCCCAGAAGTGCGAGCTTGATCACGGCATCTAAAGCCTTTATTTACTGCGATCCGCAATATTGCCGGTTGCGGTAATTAGCCGCAGGTCTCTGCTGTTTGAAACAGCATAGACCTGCCAGCCATGATGCCCGCTGCACGTGCGAGCAGGCGCCATGTTTATACATCGCTCCAGTGACGTACATGTAGCAAAAGGGTTAACTTTTTAATGACAGACAATTTTTATATATATATATATATATAATGTGTGTGTGTGTGTGTGTATATATATATATATATATATATATATATATATATATATATATATATATATATATATATTAGAGTTGTTTCGGTACCAAAATTTTGATTCGGTATCGATACCATACCATTCGATACCACGTGGGAAAAAGAAAACGCCAAAAAAATCTGCGTGCATTCCACATTTTATGGAACCGCCAGCTCATAATACAACAGTCCTATCCTACTTTTTTACGGCGACTAAAAGAAAATGGCGAATCGTGCATTTTTTTTTTTTTACGGCGTTCACCGCATAAAAATGGATTTTTTAATAGTTTGGACTTTTGAGACTCGGCGATATGTAATATTTTATTTATTGTTTATATTTTATATGTAAAATTGGGAAACTTTTTTTTTTCTTTTACAGTTTATTTATTAACCATTTCCCCCTTAGGGGCTAGAACCTGGAATCTTTTCATCCTATTCACCCTAATACAGCTCTATCAGGGTGAATAGGATCTCACCCTCTCCCTGTGCTCTGTGCACACAGCAGCAGGGAGCAGACTATGGCAGCCAGGACTTCAGGAGCGTCCTGGTTACCATGGTGACCACCGATCGGAGCCCCAGCATTACAGTGCTGGGGCTCCGATCACTGCCACCAATGAGGAGGAGGTGAGGGGACCCTGTGGCCACTGCCACCAATGCTTTTATTACTTGGGGGAGAGAGGGAGGAAGGGGGGGACAGGGAGCCACACTGGCCACCAATGTTTTAATACAGGGGACTGGGGGGGGGGGCACTGGCCAGCACCTGAGGGGTTAATTGCCTCTGATCGCAGTGCTGGGTTACAGGCAGGTGCCGGCAGCATGTGTCTTCTGCCTGCATTTATATATGAAACGGTACTCGGCATTGCTGGCCAGTGCTCCCGTCCCTCCGCTCCTCCCTCTATTGGTTGCAGCGGCAGCACAGAGGGAGGGAGAGACCGCCTCCTTCTCCCTGTGCTGCCGAGGAGAACATGGCTGCGCTGAGAGCGGCGCAGCCACGCTCTCCTATACTGGGCTGTGCAGTAGCGCAGCCCAGTATCGATAAAATACTTATCCTGGTATCGAGCTCGATACCAGAGAAAAGTATCGATTGGGTATCGAAAGTTCGATACCCAAAACAACCCTAATATATATAATATATATATTTATTTATTTTTTCCAACCTTCCAAAAGCCACAGCCTTTTAGTGTTGTTTTTTTTCCATATATCCATATGAGAGCTTATTTTTGCAGACAGCACACCAACGTGGTTGTTTAATATGCTTGTTTGATTCATTTAATTCAGCAGCAGACATCAGGCTAACAAAGCTTCGGGCCCTTTTACTGGGGAGCCCTTTCTCAAACATGTCTGATGTGCTTGTTTAGTAAGGGTTGGCCTTAATGAATCAATAAACAAGCATATTCAAAAATCACGTTGTTGAGCTTATTTTTGTAGGACACAAAGGGAGTAATTTATGATCAGATATACGCCCCTGACGCCGATTAGGTCGCAAAGGGGATCCGTGGCTCAATCTGCGACCTCTTGGGGCAGGCCGGACAGTTTTTGCCGTGGAAAATGATTTAAAGCTACATCAGCAAAGGAGCTGGTGTAGATTTAAAGGGTTTCTGTCACCAGAAATACCTAAATTAATGCCCCCCGCTCCTAGAGGCTAGTTTGCATATTATAAAAGTTACATTTATGGATTAACGGTGCATGGATAAAACTAGGTATAGGCTAGTTAGGTTCAGCTGATACATCGCTAAAGTCAGCCAGTTTAATTTGGGGATTTCTGGTGACAGAAACCCTTTAAGGCTATTAGGCAGCGGTAATGGATGCGCCTAAGTTTTGTGTAGAGTCCGGCACTTGACAATAACTTAGGAGCATCAAGCGCTAGTGCAGGGATATTGAGACCGGCGTCTAAAAAGCCAGTCTTAATAAATGACCCCCAAAGTTTAGTTTTTTTTGTTTTTTGTTTCCATTTAATTCACCTTTATCATGTGTTGGAAAACAAGAAAAAAATTATTTGTGGTGTGAAAATTGGAAAAAAATAATTTCTTTAATGTTTTTTGGGGATTTATTATTATGGTGTTCACTATGCGCTAAAACTATTACTATTACTTTTTCTTTCAGCTGCATTCACTGCCATCTCGATTTCTAACAGCGATATCTTCCAATGTAGTAGCGATAATGCTGTGATTCTGGTATTGTTTGAAAGCTTGCCAGCCCCTGTCTCTAGCTGCTACCAATCCGGAAATATGAGCTGCTAAAACAATCCACTCCTCCCTTTTAGTCTGGAGGATGGGGGTAGTTAGTAAACTTGATAGCCTGCAGAAGGAAAGAAAAGAAAAAAAACATGTAAATTTGTCATTATCATCATTGTACTGACCCACATAATAAAGTTATTTATAAACTCCACAAAATTGCTGTTTATTCTCCCCCCTAAAAAGAAAATAAGTTATTTAACATACCCCTAAATGGTTCCTAAAAAAAACCTAATCCAACAAAAACTCCTCTCCCCCCCCATATAGGAGAAATTGCTTCTGTGGGGTTTCTCTCCATGCCTCCACATCTCCGTAAACATGTTCTATTTTTTTGCGGTGCGGTCGTATCACAGACCCATTCAAGTTAACCCTTAGGAGGTTAACTACTTTAAAAAATTTACAATTTTCTTTGCATTGCAAATGATCCCGGTCACTGCCAGTGGATGTCGGCTATATTATACAGCTAGCGCCCGTTGTGTTTGGAGCCAGCTCAGCGCATGAGCCCACTCCATACACCCCTTAAAGAGGTTCTGCAGCCATAACATTTTGATGACCTATCTTTAGTTGCACTAGTTAGTAGTAATTTTAATAATGGACAAATGACCATCTAGCTTTAATTACAATCCTGTGTTACATAGAGTAAGACGAAACAACCCCGACGAAGTAGCCCCCTGCCTCTGATCGTTATGCAAAATACTTGTGGAACCCCAGTTATGTGTCTACAACACATTGAGAGCCAGGTATCCTTTCAGGGAAGGAAAACCAAGCAAAGGGGTGTCCCCATTATAGAGATCGCCAGATCCACCATATTAAGTGGTCCCTCTTTTACAAGCCTTAAGGATGTCTTATCAACTAAAAGAGTAACTTAAATAATTTTTTTCCATTTTATGTTAATTTCTTTTTTGGTTTTCATTCTTTCTTTTTTATTTTTTTTCATTCAGGAGTGCAGTAAGCCACAGGAAGCATTTGGTTTTGAGCAAGCCGCTAGAGATTATACCCTACGTATGTTTGGAGAAATGGCGGATAATTTCAAGTCTGACTATTTTAACATGCCTGTGCATGTAAGTATATTTGATGTGGTATGCTATCCTATTGTTGTTAAGAGCCAGGTATAGCCCTTCTCTTTAATTTGCTAGATGGTGCCTACAGAGCTGGTAGAGAAAGAGTTCTGGCGTCTGGTAAGCACTATAGAGGAAGATGTAACTGTTGAGTATGGAGCGGACATTGCTTCAAAAGAGTTTGGAAGCGGATTTCCTGTGCGAGGCGGGAGGTTCCATGTAAAACATGAAGATGAGGTAAATATCTCACAATTTGGAATTTAACCATGAATATCAAGTTTGTTTCTCTAGTGTTAATTGTTGATGATCTTCTTAGGATTACCTGGACTGTGGCTGGAATTTAAATAATATGCCTGTAATGGAGGCATCTGTTTTGGCCCATATAACTGCAGATATCTGTGGGATGAAGTTGCCCTGGCTTTATGTGGGCATGTGCTTCTCTTCTTTTTGTTGGCACATTGAGGATCATTGGAGTTATTCAATCAATTACTTACACTGGTAAGGCTTTGTGTAAACATCTAAGTAATATACCAGTTAAACGCTGTGGACTTAGCTTTGCATTGCTGTTTTATCAGGGGTGAGCCCAAGACTTGGTATGGTGCCCCTGGATACGCTGCAGAGCAGCTGGAGGAGGTGATGAAGAAATTGGCTCCAGAGTTATTTATTGCTCAACCTGACCTCCTCCACCAATTGGTCACCATCATGAATCCAAACACTTTGATGTCTCATGGTGTGCCGGTATGTTTCCTAATGTTAGTTCCATGGGTGCTAAAACCATTTGCATTCACCCTTTCACTGCCAAAGACATATGTATTACATCATGCTTTCTAGAATTTAGATCTAACTAGCCTCTTAACCCTCTCAGGACCAGACGATTTTGGTGTTTTTTGTTTTTTTTTTCACTCGCAGCCTTCCCAAAGCCATAACTTTATTTCTTGCACCATAGTTTGTAAACGCTATAACTTTTACCCAAACCAATAAATATACACTTATTGCATTTTTTTTTATCAAAGACATGTAGAACAATAAATTTAGAGAAAATTTTAAATTGAAATGTAGTGTTATTTGAAAATTTTTACAACAGAAAGCGAAAAATTTCGTTTTTTTGCAAAAATGTCGTTAAATTTGTATTAATGGCAAAAAAAGTAAAAATGTCAGCAACAATGAAATAGCACCAAATGAAAGCTCTATTAGTGAGAAGAAAAGGAGGTAAAATTCATTTGGGTGGTAAGTTGTATGACCGAGCAATAAACGGTGAAAGTAGTGTAGTGCGGATTTGTAAAAAAGGGCCTGGTCACTAGGGGGGTATAAACCTGTGGTCTTTAAGTGGTTAAAGCCAACATGTGTCACCACAGGATGTCCTGCACATATCACGGAGGTCCCTCTTATCACTACTAGGGGTGACCGACTGTTGCATCAGATGACTTCCCAGATCACCACACCAGCAGTTGGGGCAGCTTGTTGCTCCACAGCAAAGACAGGATTAAAATACTTACCACAAGGCCTCCATATGTGAACCAGACTGTTGTTGGATCCCAAAGCCTGGATTCATCACTAAAGATAAATACGGTTCCATTCCATAGAAATCCAGGTTTCTTGTACGTGACACCACTGCAAACGAAGGCGATGTTAGCTAGCCGTCAATGGCAGAACACATAATCGGCCCCGTCACACCAAATTTCCTCCTGCTAAGCACCTGGAAATGCTTTGGGCAGAGACAGGGGTGTGCAATTAAAGTGCCCCCAGACAATAAAACTGTGGGAGCTGCTGTTTCTTGTTGGCTGGTCAAATGATACTCTGTACTGGTGGTCTGTCTGGGCTGTTCGCTGTGTATGCGCCCTTAAGTTAACTGTGGCTCACAATATCTAACAGCTAGGTCGGATGGCAAGCAGTTTGTCGAAACAAATGTCCTGCTTCTCAGTCCAGTGATGCATCCCAAGGTCTGTCAACTTCAAAATGTCTTGGTGTGTTGTAGAAGCAAGTCTGGCAGTCAACAAGAGGTAGACTACCCAAAAGAAGCCTCTGAGCTCTTTTTATTGTAGGCCAGCAGGGGAAGCATTTTAAACCCTTTTATGGAAAGACCCGGTATCTAATCACACCGGTCCTGTAATCATTTACATATCTGCCTGAGACATGAATGCACGCCAAATTTTGCAGCAATCTGACATTTCTATCAGGGTGTGTTACAATTTTTTAAATCGGTGTATATTTGTTAAAGAGAAGGTCAACTCAGAATTACCGTTCTTCTGGCATGTCAACGTGTTATGTTGGATCAGTTTGCTGAATGTGAACCTGTGATTTCCACAATAAATGCCAGTCTTTGTGCCTTTTCATTCCACTTAGATTTGTAACACAGAAAAGCAAAGGCATCGTTCATTTCTTTTGATGCTTTTGTTCTGTGACTATATTGTATTGGTCAAGGGAGTGTTGCTACCCTCTCATTTTACAAATCTAGCTGGTTGTCTAGTTTCACAGACTCCCATGATTAGCATCTTTTTCTGTCTTGTCCATTCTGGCAGTTTTTTTTGTCTTACTGTGGTTATGTATTCTTTTATTTAGTAATGTTTATTTTTTGCTTGTTTAATTCTTTACAGATATATCGGACCAATCAGTGTGCGGGAGAATTTGTCATCACTTTTCCTCGGGCATATCACAGTGGCTTTAATCAGGGCTTCAACTTTGCAGAGGCTGTGAATTTTTGCACAGTGGACTGGGTATGAGTAGTATTTAAATAATATGTAAAATGACCTTGCATTAAAGAGGACCTTTCACCGCTCCTGACAGGCCCGTTTTAATAGCTCCATGCATTCCTCGTGTAATAGCAGTTCTGGAGCCTCTATTTTTATGGCTCTATGTTGTGCCATTCCTTTATTATTTCTACCAGAAGTTCTGAATGAATTTCTAGTAGTCTGCAGTAAGGGTACAGAGGGGAGGTAACAAGTTGGGGGTGTGTCCCTGCACAGACGGACAATGGCAGCACTGATTGAGTAGAGTGACTCTGTGCAGGTACACCCCCCCCCCCAAATTGTTACCTCACCTCCGTACCCTTACTGAAGGCTAACAGCAACTCATTCAGAACTTCTGGTAGAAATAATAAAGGAATGGCACAACATAGAGCTAGAAGAATAGAGGCTCCAGAATGTTATTACATGGGGAATGCACATAGCCATTAAAACAGGCCTGTCAGGAGTGGTCATCTTTAATCTTACAGATGGCATACAAAGTTAACTTACACATGATTGAATTAGGGTGTTTTTACATACAGTGCTTTTTATAAAATTATAAAGAAACACAGATGGTAAGCTCTCACGAGTAGGATCCTCGCTAACTATTACATAGTTATATAGTTAATACGGTTGAAAAAGACATAAGTCCATCAAGTTCAACCAAGGGATAGGTGGGGATGAGAATAATATACTACGTATAAAGAAATGACCAATGGTGCATTTACATGCAGCGTCCGAGCACACAATTGTTGGGAAGAAAGCACTCTGTCTCGACAACTGGCTAGTGAAGGTGAATTTACATGCAGCGATCTCCTCCACAGTATGAGGATGAGGGATTGCTACTGCTATCTCTCGTCCTTGTACAGCTGCATGGTTTCTGGGCAGCAGAGTGCTGTTAAGACAGTACGATCTGCTGCCCAGAAACAATAAGGTGTCCACAGGAATGATTCTTTGGCCCAATGAACTAGTGTTTTACCTGTTAATCTGGTTATCTGCGTCACCTTTAGATTATTGGAAACAAGCGTTTGTAGGAATGTTCATCCCCAATTATCAGGCTGTGTAAACCTGCTTTTGTGCATACATACGTTAAAATTTCTACGTTAAAATAACAGAATGTTGGGTCCATCTTTTGTTGGACTCTAATGCCACCCAATAAACGCTATTCACTTATAATGTCAAGTTTCCATCATATACATTATTTTGACAGCAAGCCACACACCATTTTTCACATTCATTATGACCAATACTGACTGAGGCCCTTAACGTAGCCTCTGACAGAATAGTGAATAGAGCCTTATATTTACCATTTCTAGCTTTGGGTCCCAAAACTGATTTTCAATCATTCTTTGATTGCTTTGTGTCTTCATAGGGCTTACTCTAGGGATTTGCATCCCGAGGTGTCTGATTTAGGAAAAACAGGAAAAAAAGTTTGCAGCTTGTTCATTATGTTTTCAGATTTTTTGCAGTTTTTTTTTTTTCATGTGAATGAAACAGATTACTCCAGTCACATGTGTTACTGTTTCACATTACTGGTATCTTTTGTGTGACTGTCCTTAAAGAGTAACTAAACCTTTAAATGAAATTTTAATATGATGTCCCTAATGCCCTAAAAAACTTTTTCCATTATACTTAATTATTTAGAATTTTTCTTAGTGTTTTTCCTACCTAAAGCTCACCATTCACTGTGCGCTCAAAACTCGGTTCTCTGTACACCACTGACAGCTCAGAGGTAGACAAAGTATGGAGTGTGAAATTTATCAATCGGCAGCGCTGTGAGTACAGGCAGCAGTGCATATTGCTGCTCCTGCCCATACCCCCTGAAGGATTAGTAACTCCTGGCATAGCACATGGGTACTCTTTACTCTGTACCCATGTACTATGCCAGGATTAGCGGAGCGGGCTTCTGCCTGCTCCGCTAAGCTAAGAGAACTGCATGTCAGCATATAGTTTAGTGGAGCAGGCAGGAGCCTGCTCCGCTCAGCTTATCCTGGCATAGTACCCATGTGCTATGCCAGGAGTTATTAATCCTGTTAGCACGGGCAGGAGCAACAATATGTGCTCCTGCCCGTGCTCACAGTGCTGCTGCTTCCCATTCATAAATTTTACACTCGGTACACTGCTGAGCTGTCAGTGGTGTACAGAGAATTGAGTTTTAGGCGCACGGTGAATGGTGTGCTTTAGGTAAGAAAAATACAAAATTAATAAAGTATATTGGAAAAAGTTTTTTTTAGGGCATTAGGGACATCATATTAAAATTTAATTCTAAGGTTTAAAGGGGTTCTGCAGTTTGTTTAAACTGATGATCTATCCTCTGGATAGATCATCAGCATCTGATCGGCGGGAGTCTGACACCCGGTACCCCCGCCGATTAGCGTTTTGAGAAGGCAGCGGTGCTCCTGGAGCGCCGCGGCCTTCTCACTGTTTACCGCAGGCCAGTGACGTCATGACTTGTATTAATTGGCCTGGGCGTGACCAAGCTCCATTGAAGTGAACAGAGTTTAGCCGCGCCCAGGCTAGTTGATACAATTAATGACTGGGCCTGCGGTAAACAGTGAGAAGGCAGCGGCGCACCTGGAGCTCCGCGGCCTTCTCAAACAGCTGATCGGCGGGGGTCCTGGGTGTCGGACCCCCGCCTATTAGATGCTGATGATCTATCCAGAGGATAGATCATCGGTTTAAACAAACTGCAGAACCCTTTTAATTACTTTTGAACTACTTGCCGACTGCCACATGACTTTATACGGTAGGCTCCTGTCTGTAACCTGACATATAAAAGGGTCGGGTTACTATTTGCTGGCGGCCTGTGCTGCTGCAGATGGCTGTGACCGCTGTCATTAGATAGCTGCGGTCACAGGGACATGTGCTGTGACCTGCTACAAGCGTCTATCACATTGGAAAATCTAAAGGCCAACAGGGAGCCCTTTTTCTTATGTAAGAGCGCCACCTGCTGGCTATAAAATTTACTGTCAGCTTGCAGGCTGGGAATTAACTTCTTCCTGCATTGACTGTGGCAGGAAGGAATTAATTAACAGAGAAATACAGAAAATAAAATAGTATAGCAGACTACATACACACCCATACAGATATCTCGTCCCTTTTTTGTTCATAAAAAATAAATAAAAAATTTGTGACTAAAATATACAAACGCGCACGTTTTTTTTATAAAAAAATGTAAATAAAAACTTAATGTCCAAATTTCCCCAATATGAATACTTTAGGGGAATAAGATTAAAATAGTCACTTTGAAGGGGCTTGCCACCTTTTGATGCTGTACAAGATTTTTCTGGCAGTACGGTGCCATCTTTTTTCTGACTTTTTTGGCACTGTACTGCCAGAAAAATCTTGTACAGCATCAAAAGGTGACAAGCCCCTTCAAAGTGACTGCCAAACTGTGCTCCATTCTTTTGAAGTCTTGCGGCGGGCCCAGCCAGTAGATAAATTACATAAATAAAGCGTCAATTTTCAGGATACAAACATACAGTAATGGTAAATATTTTGTCTTGAAACATTTTGTAATAGAAAAAAAATTCATAAGAAAGGAAAAGTATATTTTATTTAATTTTCAGTTTTTGCTTAAATTTTATATAGATAGATATATCGAGATATAGATATAGATATATATATAGCTGGCCCATTGCTGCAACTGAGAAATTGGCCTGGTAAGCAAGGGAGATAAACACTCTGCTGGTAATGAAGCGGTTAAAGTTTGGTAATTTACTTGTTGACAGTTTTTAGTTTTAACCAGTAAGATTATAAATATAGCTCTGGACTTAAATGGATATTCTAGCTTTTTGATATTGATGACCTACCCTCTAGATAGATTTGAGATTGGTCGGGGTCTGATGCCCAACAATCCCCACTAAACAGCTGTTTGTGGCCGGCCCTAGAAACTAAACAGTGGACCTAGCCAAGCATAATGGTTTATTAGTATAAAAAAGCTTGGAGGCCCTGTCACCAGGATCAAGCCTATTAAACCAGACATACTGCCTGGTATGGCTCATCATGCTGATTAAAACTGTACCTTTCATTTGTCTGTATGTTAAACGTCTGCAGAGAAATCTGTGCTTTTATTCATATGTAAATGAGCACTAAGAGGCGGGGCTTAGTATTCTGAGCACTGCTATGTAACACCCCCAGTACTCTGCACACTCCCCCCTCCAAAAACTTAACCCAAAACAATTAAATAATAATACTAGGTCTCCACATTTAACGTATTATTAGGATCCCATGGGTGGTAGACTCTAAAAGCAATGTACTTTATTGGTATTCATTAAAAATATTAACGCAAATCTGATAATATCTATATATAGACAGAGATCCCCCCCCCCCCCCAAAAAAAAAAAAGCAATAAATGAATCACAAAATACAAAAAGTGTGGATAACACCAGGGAGGGAAGGTCAATAATAACAGTGGATAGGAATTGGCTATGAGGTGACAGGTGTAGTATCCCTACCATATCCCTTATATATCCCTCAGCCCAAAGAACACACCTTGTGGTGGTGAGTCTTCGTCCACGTGCCTATCCCTGAAGCCCTGCGTATCCCTAAGTACACCTGAACACCCCGACGCGTTTCCCCCTACCAAAGGGTTCCTCAGGGGGTCAATATAGCAAAATCAAATGTGTGTGGAAAAATGATAAACATAACCATAACATAGGAGGGGGCTGGTTTTAACCAGCAGTACCTGATGAAGGTGGGGCAGCACTCGTCACATCACGTATCTATGAATGAAAGTTAAAATATAGCACATAATCAATTGCAGTTCCCCAGCCAAACATGTACCCACCGACAGAGATGGAGAGAAACTTATACTATTGCAGCCACCAAGGTATCCAGCCCCCTCAGAGGTCCTCTGATGTCCAGGACCTGAGGGAGACTGGTATCGGTGTGTTATTTGAAGGCACATGTATTAGGAAAAGCTGTCTTCACCTGGGCGTCTATTTGACGTCACATCCGGGTGACCTAGAATCTCAGGAAATGACGCTAGGTCACCCGGATGTGCTATTTTCGCCGGCCCCATAGAAAATTAACACTTGCTGGGCTCCTTTCTCGATATAGGTGCGGGTCCGCACCTAAAGGGCAATGGGGGCATATCCTAGCGATATGCTTCCATTGTCCATGATGAAACGACCCCTTTAAGGGTATTGAATGCAGACCTTGGGGGGGGGGGGAGGTGTTGATTTTAAATATTTTTTTTTTTTTTTATCTTAACACAAGCCCATAGCATTAAAGTCTGAAGACTTTTTTTCGAATGTACTGCAGAAACCAGCTTTAAAATGTGCAAATTTTACATATGTGTGTGTGTGTGTGTGTGTGTGTGTGTATGTAAAATTATAATTTTTTTTTGTTTACATGAAAATGTCGGTCCACACACGTCCTGAAAGTTTTTTTTCTTTCCTCTCAGCTGCCTCTTGGTCGCCAGTGTGTGGAACATTATCGAGCCTTGAACAGATACTGTGTATTCTCTCATGATGAGATGATCTGCAAGATGGCTTGTAAAGCAGAAGACTTGGATGTTGTTCTGGCTTCCTCTGTACAGAAAGATTTAGCTATGATGATTGATGAGGAGAAAAGACTCCGAGAGGCTGTTCGAAAGATGGTAAGGGTTCTTATTGGCTTTGTGATAGAAGAACTGCTAGTGATAACTTATCATGATGGTGTTTTTTATGCCACAAGATACGGTAGATGATTATTGGGAGCGTCAACTCTGGGTCCTCCTCAATCCCTAGAACAATGTTCCCAAGCCCCCCTCCCCCAAAAGTTGTGCAGTGAAGAGAAATTTGAATAAATTTTCAATCAAACATACACACTGCCTCTACAGGACTGATGGCAATAGTTGAACGCAGTTCCAACTCCTTACCATGGGATGAAGAGAAACGGGGTACTTGGGACCCTATTTTAGAGATTGTTTAAGTAATGGCCCTTGTGGAAAATGTCTAAGGGTACTTTCACACTTGCGGCAGGACAGATTCGGTAGGCTATTCAGCCTGCCGGATCCGTCCTGCCGCTCCGTCCCCATTGACTATAATGGGGTGGGGGGCGGAGCTACGGCAGTGCACGGCAAAGATTGCCAGACTGAAAAGTTGGACATGCAGGACTTTTAGTCCGTCGATATCCTGCCGTGCTGCTCCTGCTCCGCCCCCCGCCCCATTATAGTCAATGTGTTCGGCAGCCACCGTCATGGAATACAACACAGTGGAATCAACTGCAGTAAGCTGGGACAGTCACTACATTCACTGTGTTATTTCTGGCCCCGGCAGAACTGGAATTGGTTGGGGTGCTAGGTACAGGAACAACTACCAGTCTGATGATCTGCAAGTAAAGAAGCTTCACTGAAAAATGCATCCATGTTATGGCTTTTTCTACAAGGCAAAAATAAAATATCAATGCGTGAAGCACCACTAGGTTGAGTTCCCATTTATTGCTTTTGTCACAATTTTTGATGCGTTTTTCTCATTTTATTGTCTATGAAGTATTTGACTAATAAAAAAAAAATCAGGATGAAATGACCTTATCATGTGGGTCTGTGCCGTAAAAGAACAATAAAATCGGCCCCTCCACCCATGACCTTATTGGAATTGTGTATGGCTTATGGGCCCATGGTTGGAGAGTGGTCCATGTAGCAGCCTGTCTTTTGGCTGCCCTGCTTGGATCATATTGGTTACTGTGTTACTAATAGATGGTAGTAAATAGATGTTTACTATGTAACCAACGTTCAGTGACAACCCTGATATATATTTATTTTCTCTAGGGAGTTGTGGAGTCTGAAAAGATCGATCTTGAGATACTAATTGATGATGAACGGCAATGTATAAAGTGTAAAACAACCTGCTTCACATCTGCAGTATATTGTCCCTGTACTCCTGGTGTTCTTGTATGTCTGCACCATGTTGACGCTCTGTGCTCTTGCCCGACCTACAAGTATAAGCTGGGGTAAGATATGGAAAGCTGACCTCTTTAGTGTATGTCTTTTCTACAACTGTCCAGTCAACTATTACATGGCTCTGGCCTGTTTCTTGTTATTTTGCACAGTGGTACTTACCTTTATAGCTGTAGTTATGTCTTTTGACTACATTTAAGATGCAATCTCATAGTTGTTGGGGTACTTTCACACTTCACACTTGCGGCAGGACGGATCTGACAGGCTGTTCAGCCTGTCGGATCCGTCCTGCCGCTATTTCGCCGGACTGCCACTCCGTCCCCATTGACTATAATAGGCCCGGAGCTACGGCGCAGCACGGCAGTCAACCGCGAGAGGCCCCCAGACTAAAAAGTCGGACATGCAGTACTTTTAGTCCGGCAGCCTCTTGCCGCGCTGTGCCGTAGTCAATGGAGACAGGGCGGCAGGACGGATCCGACCGGATGAACAGCCTCTCGGATCTGTCTTGCCACAAGTGTGAAAGTAACCTTGGCACTTAATTTCTTTCTTTGTTGTGGAAATTGTATTGATCTGAATTTGTTGGCTGAAATAGTTAATCTGAGTCAGATTATTGCTTCTGTAACAGGTATCGCTACGCCCTGGATGATTTGTATCCCATGATGAATGCTGTGAAATTGCGTGCAGAATCCTATGATAACTGGGCTTCTGAGGTTATTAATGCACTGAAATCCACAGGCAGTAAAAAAGGTTTGTGCTTGATAAATAACATATATCTTGCTTTCTCTTTCCGTATCACGGCTAAGTATACCTTGCACTTTGCTAATTGATGCTAAGTCTTCTAAGTCTGTCTACAGATCGTGGTAGTGTCATGGCCAAGGCGGTTTTTGCAGCAGTCTTCCACAATTGCAAGACAGCAAAACCGGCATGATTGCAGAAAACTGCTGCCAGAATATGAGAACGCAGCCATGTCTCAAAGCACCTTATATTTTGTGGGATTTACAATTAGCAATATCAAAGCTTGTCTCCATATTTTTAAAGAGGCTGCCACAAAAATATGTATACTCTGGCCTCATGGAAGGTACACAATGTAAAGTGTAGTGACAGGAGACTTTTGTGGGAGTTTTCTAATTGCTCTTCTCTTTTCATCCCATCCTTTACCTTTAAAGAGTCACTGTGCTTTCATACTTTTTCATTGAATAGAGAATGATGTCATAGCAAATTTCTAGATCACTTCATTTAAAAAATATGCCTGCATCCACCTGAATTAATTGCCAATATTAATGTCCATTGATGGAATATCAATGAAATTATTGGCCAATAAAGGACTCTCTTCCACCTAAGTTACAGTCCACTGCCTGTTGTCAGGCAAGATATGTCCCTGGTAAGAGACACAAGACGGCTGAGAGGAAGTGGAGGGCTGTCAGAGCTAGCTGAGATTGTGAGCCTTCTAAAACCACTGCTTGTGAACACAGGAGCCTCCTGTGTTTGTACCTGTGATTTATCCCTCTTTATCTGTTTTGTGAGCCCTGGAGCTGGAAAAAAAAAAAGTGGAAAGTAAGGGAAAGGACGTCACAGCAGTACAGCTCTGGCAGTCCTCCATAGAAGGGATACTCCCCTGCTTCTGTGTGAAATGCATCTAGCCGTGCTGCTGAAACGGGGAATAATATAGCTGAAGAAAACATTAGGGAAGCCCAAACATAACTGTTCCTTCACAGTTACGATTGTACAAAGAACCACAGCCATTATGAAAACTTTTTTTCTTTCTTTCTTTTTTTTTTTTAAACTCCAGTACGCTTTAAATGCGTTGCTTTAGCTTCGCTTCTGAATTTAAACTTATGCTATGTCAGATACAATGGGGTAGAGATTAAGGATCTTAAGTCAACTGGTACCTGGTACCTAAGGTGACTTTGGATTCAAGTTTTAAAATAACAAATTTCACCTCACTGGAGCCCATACATTTAAATGCTGTACAGAGATGGCTCTCCGTACAGCATTCAAATGAAGTTTTGACCGAATTGACTTTGGATCTATAATCTACATAAATTCTATCTAACTAATCAATTCCTACTGACTTGTACACCTATTTTCCAGTGGAATATTACTTGTGGGTCTCTTTCTCTCTTTCAGCCTTTAACCCTTTAATGACTGGACAATTTAAAAAAATTTTAATTTTCGTTTTATACTCCCAGCCTTCCCAAAACCATAACAATATATTTAAATAACATCGCTGTAAAAGGGCTTGTTTTTTTGCGGGATAAGTTGTACATTTCTTATGGCACCATTGCATACAATGTAGTGGGAAGCAGGAAATAAGTTCCAAATGGGGTGGAAAAAAATAATTTTTTTTTTCTACAGTGTTTCCTATGCGATAAAAATGACCTGTTGTTTTCCTCCTCCTGGTCACTATGAACGATACCGCATATGTATGGTTTTTCTAGTTTCAATACTGAAAATAATTAACAACTTTGGAAAAACAAATTTTTTCTTTGCATCATATTCTTACCCCCATAACTGTTTTATTTTGTGTATGGAGCTGTGTTGGGGCTCCTTTTTTTTGGGGGTTTACTATCTTTTTATTGAGCTATTTTGGGGGGGGGGGGGGGGTGACTTTTTGATCACCTTTTGTTCTATTGTTTGTGGGAGGTGAAGCAACCAAAAAATGGCGTCTATTTTTGTCCATTTTGACTGCTTTTTTCCCGTTTCCCTACTTGCTGTATGGGATATTTTAACAATACAGGGGTCTTTGCACATGGCAATGCCAATGATGCTTTTTTTAAATTTATTTTTAAATTGTTTATGTACTTTTATATTTAATTTTGAGGGAAGGTGGGTAATTTGAATGCGTGTGTGGCTCCCTCGATCTCCGCCGGGGGGAGCTGGAGCATGGCCGGGTGTTTGTGCTCCTGTTTTTTATCTTCCCATGTGCCGTGGTCACTTTTGACCACAGTATCTGACTGGTTAAAAGTCTACGATTGGTGTTACAGCCAGTCGCAAACTAGCCTCAGCTGAATGCGATTTAAAACAGCAGGCACCCGGCGGCTATGGCACCTGCTTCATGTGCGAACGAGAGCCATATTTAAAGTCTAAACCACAGAGATATATATACACACCGTACATAAGGTGGTCGGGAATGGGTTAATAGTACTTTGGATTTGGGTGGAATCGATTCATACCTGAAAATAATTTTTGGGAAAAATTTGGAGAATAGCACCCTAAACCAGTTTCAAGAAATTTGCGCAGCTCTGCAATTGGGGCTAAACATGCTGAGTACAACAGAAATTTTGTACAAACAGCATGTGCTCCTGTCTCAAGAACAAGGTCCCACCATGAGTGGGAGAGCAAGTTGTGCATGCATGGGTTTCTCTATTCACTGCTATGGGACTTCTGAAAATAGCCATTGACAAAAATAATATCGCACTTTGATAGCAATTTCAGAATGCTGCAAAACTTAGCATGCAGTTATATAAATGATTATAAATGTGGTCTAGCCAAAAGAGGGCGTAAAAGTGCTTTTCATGTTGCCCTATAAAAAGGCCCTCAGAGCCCACTTTTGGCTAGTGTAACTCTGTGAGAGATCATTGACTGCTAGATGCACTTGAAGACATTTTGGCTAATTGACAGACTTTCCGAGGGCACATCATTGGACAAATTGCTACTATCTAAGCTTCTTCTGACCTAGCTGTTTAGGAGGTGTTACACGAGTGCACCCATGGTGGGCAATTTTTGGCCAGGCAAAGCAGCAGAGAGGATTGTTTGATCTCCTGACAAGCACAAGCAGCTCCCACGGTTTTGTTGCTCCCCATCCAGACACAGGTTGCACCTTCATTGCACAACTCTCTCTTCCCCGGGCCAGGTGCTTAGCAAAAGGAAATTACTACAGTCAGTCATCCCCAGTAGTGATACGAGGGACTCTGACAGCTCAGCGATATGAGCAGTACAGCCTGCGGCCACGTGTTGCCTCTCCTGGCAAGGCTTCCAACTGGCATTTTTCACTTGGAAAATGCTTGCTCACACACAGCCAGGGTTTCCCAGGGTTGCCAGATTTATTGCCAGTTGTGCATTTACGGGACCAGCCGAGACGACATCCAGCAGTCAATGAGTGTGTAGGATCTACAGGCCCAGCTGCAGTATCTGTGGACAAATGTTCAGCAGGATACCATACAGAACCTGTATGCCCCCATGCCCAACCTTATCCAGGCTGGAGACAGACCAACACTACTAGAACCTCCTTTAAATTGGGCAGTTTCCCCTTATAAACGCATCCTTTTTACTCGAATATTGTAATCCCTTAAGCGCTCTTTACACGGCCGAGAATCTGGCAGATAACCGCTATTATTCATAGGAACACTCATTAGCGATTATCTGCTGGGGTAAAGGTGCTGCCGATTACCCAATGAACGCTCGAAAGGCTAGTTTGTAGGGTAATTGGTTCGTTTGTGCAGGCACCTAAATTATCATTTGCAGGCAGCAGATTGTACTGTGTAAACAGCTTCTGCTGCCGGCAAACAAGCAGCCTGTATGGGGAAGAGCCATGACATTAGCAATCACTCCTCCCCATACTGTGGAGGAGATTACTGCATGGTATAGCAGCGGTCTCCGCCACTGACAATGCTTTCCTCCTGACAATCACCTGCTGAATTGTCTAAAGGGACCTTTACGTAGATCATTATATTCACCCATATAAATTTTCATTTGATTCCAACCTCCTTCTTGGTGCGTTATTTATTTTTTTTATTCTTATTTTGTCAGTGTTTTGCTGAGCACTGGCTTGGCTATTTTCAGACATCACGTAGCTGTAAATTGTGAGGTGGCCACTCATACACGCTGTTCTCTCCATAGCTGTAAATTGTGCGGTGGCCACTCATACACGCTGTTCTCTCCGTAGCTGTAAATTGTGAGGTGGCCACTCATACGCGCTGTTCTCTCCGTAGCAGTGAATTGTGAGGTGGCCACTCATACGCGCTGTTCTCTCCATAGCTGTGATTTGTGGGGTGGCTAGTGCTACTCATACGCTCTGTCCTCTCTGTTCACTGCTGTGGACTACAATATGCTTTGTCCATGCTTCTTGGCCTGCCTGTCCTCTTTGCCATATCATGATTTACCTTATCTTTTCACTGTATAGGTCTCTCATGCCTTCGAAAGCTTGTAGAGGAATCTGAGTCAAAGAAATTTCCAGACAATGACCTCCTGCGGCATTTGCGAGTTGTAGTACAAGATTCAGAAAAGTGTGCAACACTGGCACAGCAGCTGCTGAATGGAAAACGCCACACCAGGTAACAAAAGTGCAGTTTGTTAGGGTACTTTCACACTGGCTTTTGGATTCCGTTTGTGAGATCCGTTTCAGGGCTCTCACAAACGGTCCAAAACGGATCAGTTCAGCCCTAATGCATTCTGAATGGATAAGGATCCGTTCAGAATGCATCTGTTCGGCTCCGTTCCGCCTCTATTCCCTTCTAGAGGCGGACACTAAAACGCAGCATGCAGCATTTTGGTGTCCGTCTGACGATGCAGAGCCGAACGGATCCGTTTTGACTTACAATGTAAGTCAATGGGAACAGATCCGTTTTGAATTACACAATATGGTGCATTTAAAAACGGATCTGTTCCCCATTGACTTTTAATGTAATTTAAAATGGATCCGTTTTGACTTTGACATTTTTCTTTAAAGCTAATGCAAACGGATCCGTTCTGAACGGATACAAATGTTTGCATTATAGGTGCGGATCCGTCTGTGCAAATAAACAGACGGATCCGCACCAACGCAAGTGTGAAAGTAGCCTTAATGAGAAAGAGATGTGTCAGAGCTATTTTTGGATGAGTTTTACATTGTGAAGGTTATACTGCTTCATTAATTAGATTTCCCAAATAGTGACCTTGTAACTTTGGTGTTTATAACTGGAATTCCCAAGCTGTTGTACTGTTAATGACAAATAAGTGAAATGAAGTGAATCTGTAATTGTACTCAAAATATGCAAGATTTCAGCGATAAAATCCAACCTTTTTCATGTTTCAAAATGCAGGTACATGATCTAATATCTGTGTGTTTTGAAACCAAGCTGTTTGTGAACAAAAAACAGCTTTGTTCCAAAACGTGTAGATAGAAGACCTTGTACCTGCTTTTTAAAACATGAAATAAAGATGATTGGATTTTATTGCAGAAGTCTTGCATATTTTGGATATTTGCTGCTGTGGCCGACTGTTACTTTAGCAAATTGGGAACAGATACTTATTATATGTGGAACACTAAATGGTGAGCACACTTGGAACTATAATTTTACTCCTTCATTAAATCTATGGGAAGATGTATTCAGTTAACTTACATTTTGTTCTTCATTATTTAGATGGTCAGTTGTTTCCATTTTATTCTTGCTGTAGATTTCGGTCAGGTGGTGGAAAGTCTCAGAACCAGCTTACGGTTGCAGAACTCAGGTTATTTGTAAAACAACTTCAGTCATTGCCATGTAGCATCAACCAAACTCCTCAACTGAAGGTAAAAAAAACATTTCCACTGTTGTGAAATCTTCATTTTTGTTAATAAATAAATAAAATTAAAAATTAATAATATAATAATTTTACTCCTATCTGTGGCTCTAAGGACTTGTTGAGTCGTGTGGAAGAATTTCAGGCACGGAGCCAAAGGCTTTTAGCAGCAGAAATGCCACAAGCTAGTGAACTTCAAGACCTTCTTGATTCCAGTTTTCAGTTTGACTTAGAATTACCACTAGCAAGCCTTCGAGAGCGTCTGGAGCAGGCACGTTGGCTGGAGGAACAGGAGCAATCATGCCAGGATCCAGGGACACTCACAATAGAAGTTATGAGACGACTTATAGACTTGGGTGTAGGACTAGCGCCTCATACAACTGTGGAGAAAGCAATGGCCAAACTTCAGGAATTGCTGACTATGTCTGAACATTGGGATGACAAGTGCAAGAGTCTCCTTAAAACAAGGTCTAGTATCAACCTCCTTTTGGAGGCTTCAAATCTTTATTTTTAAAGGGTTTGTTCACCTTTTGTATATAATATACATAGAAGTTTACACTAATCCTGATATACAGCCTATACTCTAGAACAGGGATCAGCAACCTCCGGCGCTCCAGCTGTGGTGAAACTACGACTCCCCGCATGCTCCATTCACTCCTTTGGGAATTCCAAGAACAGCCAAGGGGGTGTGCATGCTGGGAGTCATAGTTTTACCACAGCTGGAGTGCCTGCTCTAGAACAAACCTACATTCACAGGTATAGGGCATCATGCTTGTGTGAAAGTTTTTTTTCTACCTAATATTCTTTGTTCTGCACTTTGCCCGTTTTTAATTGCTGCGGAATGAAGTTGGTTCCTATATATTTTGAGTTAATTTTGTATGCAAACACAAAATAGAAGTTGATAGACTAGCCAAGCTTTATTTCTTTAACATAACCAACTTCATTTTACTGCACTTTTCATTCCTTCCTGTTATTCAAAACCTAACTTCTCAACTGTGTCATTGAAAGATACAGGACAGACCATGGGTATAGCTGCTGCCACTGAGAGGCGGACACTAAGCATAAATCTCCTTCCACCAGCTATACTCTTCCCACAGGGTCTAAGCTATAACCGTTTTTTGGCTTATTGTCAGTAAGTGGCAGACATGTCTGCCATGGCAGGTCTGCTAGACTTTTTTTTTTTTTTTCCCCCTCTCTACCTGGAAAGGGACATACAGGCAGCATAGCTCACGGTTTTTGATTACGCCCCATTACAGCACCTGTGAGAGATCCTCCCCCTTCCAGACAGGAAACAGGAACTTTCCAGATCTTTAAAGGGTCCTCCATACTCAGTTCCTCAGTTTCTTCCTGTTTCCTGTCCATAGGACAGGGGGATGGATCTTTCCAGGGTCTGTTAGGGGGCTGCAGGATTTCTAGTGTGTTTTTTTTATTTTTTTGTTTTTTTTTTTTTGTTTTTTGCTACATACCTAGTGGAGGTCCTGTTTTTTTTTTGTAAGACTCCACAAGCCGCTGTTGAAGTCTGTTTTTTTTTGTCCCCTTTTGCCATGGGGGGATCCCTGACGGCCACCTCGTTCTTTTCTACCTGCGGCTGGGCGAAGTTCCGGTGAGGAAGGGGGATGCATCCTCTCCTGGATTGCAAGTACGGCACGTTCTTGCAGGCCTTGTGACGCGTGCGGGGAAGGGGAGGGGCCAAGGAAACATGGTGGGCGATGCGCAGCCTGTATAAAGGGGACACCGGCCAGCCATCATGGAGGGAAAAAGCAGCAAGAGTAGTGGTGTGACAAGTTCAGGAGAACTGCCAATTTTCCTTCCGGATTCCCCTTTGGGAGCAAGAGGAGACACCACAGCGCACTGAAAGACAGGAGCAACAC
This sequence comes from Bufotes viridis, assembly GCA_033119425.1. Taxonomy (NCBI): domain Eukaryota; kingdom Metazoa; phylum Chordata; class Amphibia; order Anura; family Bufonidae; genus Bufotes; species Bufotes viridis. Next base: position 223,095,073 of record CM065591.1, on the reverse strand, counting down.
TCCGAAACCAGCATGGCACTCCTGGGGGGTAAGAGTGGTCGTACCCCACGGTCTCCTATATGGGAGATTATTTTATTTATTTCTGGTGATTTTATTGTGGGCTATGTATTGATGCAGGTTAAGATGGCCCCAAGGAAAGCTGCCCACAAGACCAAAGGCAGAGAGTTTGGGATTTGCAGAAAGAAGCTAAGTTCATCTTACCCCAAAGCCTGTTGTCAGCCCTGCCTGGATAGAGTGGTAGCGGAGGAATCCCCATCCTTGTTCCAGAATATACAGAATCTCGTCAAGATGGGAGTCCGTTCCTCGGTGGAACAGTTTAAGAAGTCACTTCCTGGTTCTTCTAGGCAGAGGAAGACTCAAGTGGCAGAATCAGACTTTACTGAATCGGATCCGGAGGAGAAGGGGGGTAATAGAAAGTTCAGATTCTTCCTCTGAAGCTCTTACGGGAAGACCTCTGTTTGAAGTGGAGGATGCGGACCTTTTATTAAAGACTGAGGTCCACTATGGAGGTAGAAGAAGAAAAGAGACTAGACTAGATCAAGACATGAATTAATGTTTGAGAGTCTGAAGCCAAGGAAGGTGAGAGTGTTCCCTATTCAGGACTGTATTTAGGAGTTGATAAAGCGAGAGTGGAACCAACCTGATAAAAAGTTTTTTTTTTATTCCTAGATCATTTTAATGCAAAAGATGTCTTGGTCTGGCAGGATGTTGCTAGGGAAGATGCCCCAATTCAAAAAGTTTAATAAAAAAAATCAGCACACCCAAAGATCTGGGTTCCCTTAAAGACCTGATGGATAAAAGGGCTGACCCCTATCTTGGAAAGAATTGGGAAGAGTCTACCTTTTCCTTTAAGCCGAACATTTCTAGAGTCCAAAAGAAAGGCAATGAGTGGAGAAGAGTTACATCAAAGGGCCTTTTGTTTAAGTCCAAGCCCCAGTCTTCCAGTGTTTCTCAGCAGTGACACCAGGTCTCAGGTGGGCGGTCAACTGTCTTTTTATTCTTTCAAGCCTGGCAAAATATCACATGAAGTGCCTGGGTAAAAGATATAATAAAGGAAGGATACCGTTTAGATTTCAAAAGGCCCCCCACCGGAAAGGTTAAAAATTACGGCTTTAGACCAGCACTCTCCAAAACAGGCTGCGTTATTAGGAGAAATAAGAAATTTCCTGGACAGTCAGTTCTCGTCCCAGTTCCTATAGAAGAAATAGGGGAAGGGTTTTATTCAACCCTCTTTCTTGTCCCCAAGCCGAATGGGTCCTATCAGACAATAATAAACCTGAAGGACCTAAATTTATATCTAACGTATCAGAAATTGTTCATGGAATTGATATCAACTATTCTTCATCTATTTCCCAATTGCGTCATGCTTCAATAGATATCAAGGACGCCTATTACAAAGTGCCTATAAATCCCTCGTCTCAAAAATTTCTCAGGGTAGCAGTGCGGATAGAAGAGTCAATTCTTGATCTACAGTTCAGAGCTCTCCCCTTTGGAATATCTTGGGCACCGAGAATTTTCACAAAGCTGATGGCAGAGGTGATGGCACAAATAAAGAGATCGGACATTATAGTTATACGGTACCTAGACGACCATCTTGTGGTAGGACAGTCTCATAGTTCCCTTTCAGCCCAAATTCAGGAAGTGTTAAAGATATTGATGGGCTTGGTTCGGATAGTAAACCAGGAAAAGTCATGTCTAACGCTGAGTTACCACTGCACCTTCCTAGGAATTCTAGATTCCTTATCCGAAAAGTCCTACCTCCCGGAGTGGAAGTGCCTTTCAATACAGCAAAGGATAGGGGAATTCAGCAAAACCAGGGTGACTACACTAAGGATGGCCATGTCAGTTCTAGGTTTGATGACCTCATGTATGCCGCCGGTAAAATGGGCGCAGTTTAGGTCCAAGAGTCTTCAGGCACACATTCTATCACATTGGAACATGGAGCTCTTATCGCTAAATTACAAATGCCCGATGTCCATGTCAGTAAGGGATAGGGTTGTTTCGGGTATCGAACTTTCGATACCCAATCGATACTTTCATGCCAGTATCAATTCGGTATCGGGGTGTTCGTTTTTTTGATACTAGACCACGCTACTGAGCAGTCTAGTATCTCCTGTTAGGACTCGGTACACGCTGTGTTCTCTGCGGCCATAGACAGTGAGGAAGGAGGGAGGTAGGGAATCCCTCCCTCCTATGACGCGGCTGCCGGTGATTAGTGCGGGAGGAGAGAACTGCTGCGCCGGGCGAACAGCAGCAGCCTCCTCCTCCTGTGTGCTCCTCTGCTGTCCTCTGTAAGCAGCCTGCAGCTCTGTTAGGGTGAATAGGACAAGGGATAAAAAGATCCCAGGTTCCACCCCTAAGGAGAAAATGGTAAATTAAAAATTAAATAAAAAGTAAAAAAAAAAAACACACCAAAATATTAAGTATAAATCATATCTAACTTGTAGGTATTGTTAAACCATTCTGAAACCATTTAAATCATCTGAAATCCAGCGCCTGTACTACTTACCACTAACTTCGTAGCAGGAAGGGGGCAGGGCGGGCGGCAGCGTAACTCACTACGTCACATGCCTGCTCCGCCCACTTTATGAATGAAGCAGGTGCGTGACGTAGTGAGTCACGCTGCCAGCACCCGGCCTCCTGCTCGCCACAAAGTTAGTGAGTAATACAGGCGCTAGATTTCAGATGATTTGAATAGTTTAACAATACCTACAGGTTAGATATGATTATACTACAGTGAGCGGGGCCCGGTGTAGTAGAATACAGTGACTGCCCTGCTGCCATTACAGAACCAGATGCCGGCTCCCATTCACTACACAGGGACACTGTTATAAGATGCCATCCGCAGATGCCCCCATAGCAGTGTCATGCCATCCGCAGATGCCCCCATAGCAGTGTCATGCCATCCGCAGATGCCCCCATAGCAGTGTCATGCCATCTGCAGATGCCCCCATAGCAGTGTCATGCCATCTGCAGATGCCCCCATAGCAGTGTCATGCCATCTGCAGATGCCCCCATAGCAGTGTCATGCCATCCGCAGATGCCCCCATAGCAGTGTCATGCCATCCGCAGATGCCCCCATAGCAGTGTCATGCCATCCGCAGATGCCCCCATAGCAGTGTCATGCCATCCGCAGATGCCCCCATAGCAGTGTCATGCCATCCGCAGATGCCCCCATAGCAGTGTCATGCCATCCGCAGATGCCCCCATAGCAGTGTCATGCATCCGCAGATGCCCCCATAGCAGTGCCATCCGCAGATGCCCCCATAGCATTGCCATCCGCAGATGCCCCCATAGCAGTGCCTCTCCTTTCCCTGCCAGCTGGTCATGTACTGGATCCACTCCTCCATCACGAGTGTTTGCTAAGCCTCACTTTTAGGGTGAGACTTCCTTCAGCAGGACTGTGTACTGCGCTGTTTCCAGGTCTATTTGCTTCTGGTATAACCTACCTATGTCCATAAATATACAGAGACCCATTCTACAAGCACAACAAAACATAAACACTATTAAAAGATCTGGCCCAAATAAAGAAAAATGTCTTTATTGCACATATTTCAAATCTTTAACAGTTAAAAGCATAATATATAGCAGTTACACAAAAAGGAAGAGGAAAATTCCCCCTAGGACAGGACACATTGGTGGTTGGAGCACTCTGCTGTTTCCCAGCTGGCTGGTGGTCTGGACTGTGTCTCAGCTTGCCTTAGTAACGGCGAGATGAGACAACCCCTGTTAATGGTGTGATAATCTATGGTGTAAAGACTAATAAACTGCTATAAAAGCAGAAAACATACTCTTGGACATGGCGTAATGTAGCTTAGCCAGGGAGCAGCTACCTCTGGTCCTGCCTCCACTCTTCTCATACAGTATCAATAAGGGCTCCATCTTCTTTCTTGGCTGGCACTCTCTGAGCCTTCTTTTCTTAGTGCGGATGTGTCTGGTGTTCTCTTTCTCCGGAGGGACATCTTCCGCAGCTCCAGCTCTGCTACATTTTTGGGTGACTCCATCTTCACACTGGGTAAGATGTGCCCTAGCTGGCTTCTACTCTTTTTCAGGATTAGTGCATTAACCCCTTAGTTGTCATGTTGGAACCTGAGGCAAAACTCTCAAAACAGGTGGTGACATCAACATTTTGCCTGCTCCTCTTGCCACACAAAATTCCAGTGCGGTCAGTCGGAGCCCCTCTGCGTTGCTTGTCTTCCCCCTCCCTCCTGTTACTGACCCTACCTTGACGGCACCTATGGTTTAATTGTTGGTTGACTCTGATTTGGGTGTGCTCCCTCACTAAAATGGTAAAAGTCGTTTCGCTTACTAACAAAGCCATAGTGGAGATGCTGGGCCAGATGCCCCTCCAGCTTTCTGGGATCCTGTTTGACTTTTAAGGACCTTATCACAGGGTCCCAGTGTGGTCAGCCTTGAGAAGACCCCAGACCCTCTTTTCCAACCACTCGTTATGTATCTTTGGGGTCCTCTGCCCCCTTCCCCCAGGGAATCCGGGATGGCTCATAATGCTTCCAGGAGATCTGTGTTACTCACGTTTCAGATGTCTGTATTTGAGAGGTTATCTTTACATTTGGGGAAGAGTTCTCTACTTCTCGTTTCAGGGAGTGTGGTCTCCCGAGGAGTCGTCCCTCCCCATCAACATTTTGGAACGGAGAGCTATTTGATTATCTATCCCTACACCATTGGACCAGACATCTAGTTCATCATCCTGAGTCCAGACTGACACCTCCAAGGAGGTGGCCTACCGCAATCCCCAGGGTGGATCTCGGAGCCTGGCAGCCATGGCAGAAACATCTCTGGTCCTGAGATGCACGAAAGATCATGTCCTGGCATTGTCGGCCATTCATATCTGAGGTGTGGAGTGCTGGACTTTAAAAGTAGGGAACGCATAAAGCTCCAGACTACTGGTGATTCATCTGCAAGTCTTCTATCTGCGACTTTTAGGGCTGACCGAATGTGGACGTGTTGGCTTGCTTCAACCGGAAGCTAAAAGCGTATTTTGCTCAGTCTCATGAGCCACTAACTCTGACAGCGGATGCTCTGGTCATTCCGTGGAGTTTGTTCAGTTCCTTAGGTCCCTCCCTGATACCCCGGCTCTGAGCTGAAGATCTGCCTTCATTCTAGTCGCTCCAGACTGGCTGTGGCAAGTATGGTACACCTTTCTGGTTGTCCTTCTGGCATGTGCACACTGTCCTCTTCCACTGCAGGAGTCCAAACTCATCTACTCATGGAAGCTAGCATCCTCCTATCAGACCTGGAAGTCCTTTGTTTTATTATGTCAAGAACTTCAGCTGCCTCCCATGCATTTTTTCCTGCGTACCGTCTTATTTTTATTTTTTTTTCAAATGGGCCTGGATATGGGCTTTGGTCTTAGTTCTATTAAGGGATAGGTCTCCACGCTATATTCTTTTTCAGCACCACATGCCAATAATTTAGTTATCTGTGCTTTTCTGCAGGGTGTTGCCAACTCTGTGCCTCCTTACCAGTGTCCCTTGCCACCTTAACCTGATTTTGGATGCTCTACAGTCATTCCCATTTGAACCATTACAAGATATCTGCTACATTCTTCTCCCCTAGAAAGTGGCCTTCTTGGTTGCTATAACCTCCAGGTTTCTTGGTTGGCAAATTCATTTAGTAGATTTCCTGTTTTAGTTCTCCATCAGGGCAAGTTCATCCTCAGGGCAGTCCCCTCCTTGTAATACAAAAAAACTTGAATTCTGAATAGTCAATCCTACTTTGAGCACTGCAGGTTGCGGGTGTGGTGGGTCCTGTTCACACCAAGTTCCAGTCTTTGCAATATTAAAACTGCGCTGCTCACCAAAAGCTCCACTCAGACCACTTCAGTTTGTGCTGACATTTACCAATATGCCAATCACTGGCTTCTTGCCACACATCTATTCGCCTGTCCCATAATGGTCAAAACCAGACAGGCAAAAAATAGTGAAGCACCACAATGGATATTAATAACAAACCAGTTTTTATTATGCTATTTGGCCGGCTTCCCGTCTATCACCCGACCCCGGGTTTCACCTTTGCTTCGTCAGGGCACCCCTGCATAACCTGGATGTGTGGGCCATCCACATTTTCATTTTTCAGATGTTTTCTTTGTGGAAGTTGAATTCACATTCTGGCATCTCCAAAGGACCCAGGAAGGACCAAGCAGTGTCAAAATCCACTGTCTCCCACTAGATTAGTTTAACTATAGCCCCCTTTAGGGTCACAGCTCACTGCTCTTATTCTGTTGGGACTCCTTGGGTGGTACATCACCAGGCTCTGCTCTGCAGGTGTGTAGGGATGCAACCAGGTCCTTTCTCCTAGCCTTTACTAACTTTTATTGGGTGCACACTTTTAAATCCGCTGATGCTGTGGTGGGTAGCAAGTTTCTGCAGGCAGTGGACTGCTAACTGCAATCCTATTTCTACATTTTTTTTTTCTTACCATCCTTGGGACTGTTTTAGGACATCCCATGGTCTATCCCTAGCCCAGCAATGACACAGATGAGAAAAGTGGATTTTTGTTACTAACTGGAAAAGCCTTTTATCTTCCGTTCAATGGGGGTCCCAGCTCCCACCTTTCTGCCTTTTTGTTATCGTTTTGTCCGGGTCCTCTGACCTTCCCTCTGGAGTCTGTTTTTGGTTACTGAGTCATGAGTGGCTATGTTTTCCCCTTCGTCCTGTTTAGCACGCATGTTGTGTTGAGCGAACTTGTTTTTCAAGTTCTGTGTCAAAAGTTCAAGTTCAGGTTATCGAAGAATCCTGTTATGGATTCCGCTACCACAGACCATAACTGAATTTGGAATCCATAACGTGATTCTGCTATAACCCGAACTTTGGATGCAGTACTTAAAAAACAAGTTCGCTCAACACTACACGCATGGATTTAGCTTAGTCCTTGTGGGAAGTGTATACTTTTTATGCTTAGTGTCCACCTCAAAGTGGCAGCAGCTATACCAATAGTCTTATCGTGTTTCCCCCAATGAACAGAAGAGAGAAGGATTTTATGGTAACAAAAATCCATTTATTTACAAAAAAAATAGCGGCAATACCACTATTCAGATATTTAATGCTAATATTTCTATTAGCACCTGCAGAGTGATGCTGAATCTTTGTGTGTTTATTGGTTTGAGGACAAACCTTCCCACTTGGAACTGAACCGGGAAATGTTTTTTTTTTTTTTACACTACAAATTAATTTATGAAGTTATTACTCGCGAGACTTCACAAAGCAATAACTTCGGCTCATCGGAGCCAATACACTCTAATACTGTATGGAGCTCCGTACAGTATTGGAACAAAGTTTTAATGCAAATTGACTTCGGATGTTTCATTCGAAGTCGATTCGCTCATCCCTATTAATAATAGCTCTGAGCAAGAAAGGAATGTGAAGTGTTGCGAGTGCTGACGCCTGTGACTTGGAATGATGTAAAATAAGTCATGCAATGTATTTGTAAAGTTTCCTACATTTTTATGAGGATTAATTCTTTGTCAGTGATGGCGAACCTTTTACAGACCTAGTGCCCAAACTGTAACCCAAAACCCACATATTTATCGCAAAGTGCCAACACTGCAATTACGTGTACTTTATTATTTAGCTATAATAGCCTGCCTACATTCAATGCGTTTCTTGTGCCGTTCATAGCATGCCCGGCGCTGATGAATAGCAGGAAAAGTCTAAGGCATATTGGTGCGCCTTACACTTTTTCCAGGGTGCGGGTGCCCACAGAGAGGGCTCTGAGTGCTGTCTCTGGCACCCGTTCCATAGGTTCGCCACCACTGCTATATATGAACTATAAAATTATGTCTTAAGCTGCAGATTCACTTTCAATAGAAAACTTTGCTCATGTTGTTTTGCCTGTCCTCTTATTTATTTTTTCTAGGCCACGGCATGATCTTGACACTTTGACTGTAGCACTGCGGGAAGTGGAAAATGTCCCAGCATACCTTCCAAGTGTAGAGTCTCTGAAAGATGCAGTGCAGAGAGCACAAGAATGGTTGCAGAAGGTTGAGGCTTTGCAGGTTAGGGTTGTTATTTAGCTCAAATATAAATAACATAATGCACTGTCAATAATAATAATCTTTTGTGATAACTTTCAGACTGGTTCCAGAGTTCCTGTACTTGACACATTGGTTGAGCTTGTGAATCATGGCCGAGCAATTCCAGTTCACCTTGGTCCACTGCCAAGACTCGAAGCCCTTGTTAGTGAAGTTCAAGCCTGGACTGAATGTGCTACAAGCACATTTTTAACACCCAACTCTCCATACACTTTGCTGGAGGTAATTACAAACCTCTATTTCAGTGAACTCTATTGATACATGCAAGATTTTCAACGGTAAATCAAAAGCTGTTCTTTACTACAGTACTTCTGTTTGTAGATGGTCTTCTACGCCATTTTTTTAACAGTATAGAGCTCTCATAATAACAATCCTAAAACATCTGTATAACCTGCATGATAACTCTTTAGGCTGCAATTGACTATAATACCTGACTATAATACCCTTAGGATACCCTTAGGTTTTTTCGTTTTTCCATTTTCATTTTTCTTCCCTAGCTTCCTTGAGCTATAACTTTTTAACTTTTTCTGTTCACTTAGCTGTATGAGGTCTTATTTTTTGCGGGACAAGTTGTACTTTCTAATGCCACTATTTATTATGGCATAGGATGTAGTAGGAAGTGGGAAAAAAAATTCCAAATGTGGTGGAATTGGTAAAAAACCCCAATCCCTCCACCGTTTTACTGGTTTTTGTTCCCACGGCGTTCAGTTTGCAGCAAAACCGACCTGTGCTATTCATTCTCTGGGTCAGTGCGATTATAACAATACCAATATGTGTCGTTTTTTTTTTTTTTTGTCTAAATAGGGTAAAAATTAATTTAAACTGAAAAAATACATATTTTCTATCTATCTTTATAGTTATATTTGCCTGAGCTGTTTGGGGCTCATTTTTTGCGGGGCAATCTGTAGTTTTTATTGATACCATTTTGGAGTGTGTGACTTTTTGATCACTTTTTATTACATTTTTTTGGGGTAAGAGAAGCAATGAAAAAATTGCAAATTGGCTATTTTGACCCTTTTTTCCATTATGCCATTCGCCTTGTTGGAAAATTCTTTTTATGTTTTAATAGTACGGGCGTTTTTAGGCCGCGGTGATACCCATGATGTTTCTATTTTTTGTTTATGTATTTATTTTTTTATTCTACGGAAAGGGGGGTGATTTAAATCAGACATCTCCTTTTCTATGGATAAGGAATAAGTATAATGGAACAACCGCTTTAAGTGGTCTAAATATTTAATGGGTTCCCTTTTTCTATTGCAGGTTCTCTGCCCTCGATGTGATGTAGGCTCTTCAAGCTTGAAAAGAAAAATGAGAAAAATAAAAGACCTGCCAGCAGGAAAAAAGAAATATCCCAAGCCAGATGGCCTTCTGGAGTTGGAGAAAGCTTTGACTGAGAGTAAAGACACTGCTACCGCTGTGAGTATAGCTTTATTATTCAATTTCTCAAACAGTAAACAAATTTTAAGTTTTTTTTTTTTTATCTTTTGTAGAAAGTAAAATCTGAATTTAGTTTTTTTAATTTTAATTTTACTTTTCTGTGCCCTAACAGATGGCAACTCTTGGTGAGGCCAGACTCCGTGAAATGGAGTCTTTACACCGTATGCGAGTCTCTAATGAAAACAGAATTTTGTTGAGAGAAGAACAGAGTGACTGGAAAGTGTGTATTTGTCAGGGTGAACCCATGGCTCCAATGATCCAGTGTGAGCTATGCCGTGCTTGCTTCCACACTGGCTGTATAACTGCTCCAAAGCATGGATCCCTAGTCTGGCTGTGTCCACAGTGCCATCGCTCGAAAAAACCGCCTCTGGAGAAAATTCTTCCTCTTCTGGCATCATTACAACGCCTGCGTGTTCGGCTGCCAGAGGGAGATGCATTGCGCTATCTTATAGAGAGGACAGTCAATTGGCAGCATCGGGCACAGCATATGTTGTCTTCTGGAGACCTAAAGCTTGCACAGGAGAGAGTCAGTTCAAGTCAGCTGTACAACAGATGGCAAGCAACAGCTGGGCAGCTTTCAGATACTTGCAATGTAAGTTAACATTCAAGGGCATAGTTATCACCTATCCTATTTTCATCATGTCTTAACTAACTTGTGAAATTAAATTGTTATGCTGGTAACACACGCGTTTTCATTTAAAAATTATTGTTCTAAAGGTATCACAGAGTGTTGGGGCCACATCCTTCTCTTTGTCCCATGAATGGGATAACAGGACCACCTATGTCCAGTCTCCATTTTCTCCTGGACGTAACTGTATTCCACTGAACAGTAAGTGTCATTCTTATAAAGTATCAGCATTAACAATATAGCTTTATCTGTATGCCATGGTTGGTTTTATGTGCCACAATCTAAATATTATTGGTCTTTTGGTGCTTTGTATTTGTGCTTCAAATGGTGCCATAACCAAAGCTATTGAAGCAACATTTGTGAAGCACGCTCTTTTGAAGTGGATGGAAAGTTTTACTTCTAGTTCCTTTATGAGAGGGGAGCAGTGTGTATAAGGAGCTGCAAGTCAAACGAGCAAGAAATGAGTCTGTAACCCAAATGTTTCTTCAAGTGTGTACTGGCATCTGGATCACGGGTCTCTACAATTCTGGTGATTTTGTGAAGATGAAATAAAATATGAACCTCTTCTACTGCATTTTTGGTTAGTTTTTAGGGCACTGTAGTATAAGCACTTCTTAGTGTCATGTACTGCCCCAGAGTGGTGGTATACAGTCTGACAGCCTAGCTCTAATGGCTCGCAGCCAGGGATAAGGAGGCGCCCTTTGAGAAACTCGGCCGTCTCCTTCTTCCTGTACTGATGCTATGAATTTAAATACCAGGCGAGAAACCAGTACTGGGGCACAACGGGTGAATGGAGCCGTGCATATGAAAAATAGTAAGTGTTGTAACATCACTTCACTATGCCCTACACACCCCGCTGCTTATATGATAATGTCCGGACCCGTGAAAGGTCCTCTTTAAATTCAGGAAATGCAGGCTCCACATGGCTCCCATTTCCTATACTTATATTTCGAAGAATGCAGTGGAGTAGGCTAATGACATTTGTCCTCTTGGCAAGCAGAGACAGTTTTGGCTTGGATGCCTGGGATGCATCATAGAATTGATAACATATCATCGGAAAAACTCAAGATGGCGTTTGCTTGAAAACTGTAAAATATTGCATGTGCTGGGTTGTGCTGTAGAATAGTGTTTGTGGGGCATGGAAAAAACATGAAAATATCCCTTTAAGCATTTTCTGTTACCTGTGCTGATGTTGGAAGTATTTTCACTCTGACTGTTGTGAACCAATCCACAATGCTACTGAGGTCCTGATCCGCATACACAATTTAAAGATAATTTAAAAAATAATACTCCTCTCTTAACGTAATGCTGTTGCCTACTAGTGACTTTTTTCTGTTTTTATATTTTTATGTCTAACCCAGGTCTAAGTGCTGAATTGGACGAGTTACTAATGGAAGCTCAGCTTCTACAAGTTTCGCTTCCTGAAGTACATGAACTTTATCAGGCTCTTGTGATGCAGCCAAACAACCTGACTGGCGAGAGTAACACAACAGGCGCTGGGAAAGAGAAGACCTACTGTAAGCAGCAGGGAACAGAATGGAATACAACACGTTCTGAGGTAAGGATATTATTAACACACAGACTTGAGTACGAATTCCTATGGTGAGAAGAGAGGCCACGGTTTACTTATTTCTTACCTGTTCAAGGTTGTATCCTGCTTCATGAAGAAGGAAAGGACTGAATGCACAGACAAAAAGCTGAAAAGGCGTCATGAGGGCACTGATGGTAGAATGAAGAAAGCATCTGCTCCACGAAAGAAGAGGGTAAAATCCTTGCAGTCCAAAGACCTGTGCAGCAGAGAGCAGCGTCTAGAAATCCGTGATAGTGACTCCCTATGTTCTTTTACATCTGAATCTGAGGAGGATGACGCAGTTTGTCCTGCAGACCACTGTGTGGAGCCTGAAGGGGATGAGGTGAGTGATGGATGGATAGATATAAACATATTGTATACTGCTTGTTATATACTTGCATAAGATCATTGCATGCTGCCGGGGAGTGCAAATGATCATCTCTTCCCTCTTTAGCCTACTCAAGTCTAGAAGTTAATAGGAAATGAGTATTGAGATATAATTGTATAAATCTGGTTTTGTTTTCCATAAATATAGCAAATGTTTAGAAAACTTGGCAGTGAAAAGGTTAAATGGTTAACTTTATCTTTTTAATGACCCTATCGGTGTCAGTATTTGCTGATAATACAAAACAAGGGAGATTACGTCAAGGTGTATTCTGGTCAGGAGATAGGATAACCTGCAGCTGGGACCCACACCGATCACGAGAATTGGGGCTCTGTACTCTGTGGAGCCCCCTGAAATGAAGAGCACCCGCTCAGCTGCTCCATTCATTTCTTTGACAATTCCAGAGGTAGCAGAGTACAGCGCTTGCTTTCATGCTTGAACACCTGCCAGCAACGTCTAACCACAATTGAGCTGGCCATTAGTTTCCCTATAGGTTTATAGAACGGAATACTATTAATATTGTGCAATACTTTATTATGGCAATGTCAAATATAAATCATTATCAGACCTCAGAGTGGCCGACCTACAGTGATTCCACTTACCTGATACCCACCATTGAGTTCGGTCTCCACGGCCGGCATTACATCACCCTGGTGCACTGATTTCATCATCCTGGTGACGGGGGACACTTGACAGCTGCAGCCAATCGCTGGCAATAGTGGTGAACTGCTCCCCTTGCATCACGTGACTGTTTGTTGTGATGCAAGGGGAGTAGCTCATTGCTGCTGCCGTGATTAACTGCCACGGGCACGTGCCCGTTGATATCAGCGCATTGGGAGAGATGAAAATCTGGTCATGGAGTGATGGGGACTGAACCTAGCAGCGGGGACCAGGTAAGTACTGTGGGTCGGCCAGCCAGTAAGGTCTGATATAATGATGGATGACCCCTTTAAGAATGGTTTTAAAGGGGTATTCCCATCTCAGACAATGGGGGCATATGGCTAGGATATGGCTGCTCCCATAGAAGTGAATGGGAGTGCGCCGTGTATGCGCGGCCCATGCTCCCTTTCATTTATTTGGGGCAGACGGAAATAGCCAAATGAGCGCTCGACTATTCTCGGCGGCCCTATAGAAAGGAATGGAGGGTGGCTGCGCAGTGCGCCTTCCGTTCATTTCCCCGCTCCGTTTTCATTGTAGGTGTGGGTCCCAGCGGTGGGACCCGCACCTATCAGACAATGGGAGCACATCCTAGCAATGTGCCCCCATTAAAACCCCTTTAAGCCTCTAAATGTCTATTAGAGACTTGATAACTTAGTTAAACAGAACTGTCTTCATTTTTATGAATGTTATATTCTTTTCTGTGGCAGGTGGACTGGGTACAGTGTGATGGAAGTTGTAATCGCTGGTTTCACCAGGTCTGCGTTGGTGTTTCTGCAGAAACAGCTGAGAAAGAAGATTATATGTGCACTCACTGCAGTGAAGTGAAATAAGAGCAGGACCCCCCTTCTTCCCTCAGTGAATCAAGACTGTATTCCCCTACCCAAGTACTGGGAAGGATTGATGAAAACAATACTCAACAGGAGCTTTAGGATTCCTTTTACTTTCCTTTAGACACATGCCTGGTTTCCTTTCCAGATCCGGCTCCCAATGGTGCTTCTCAGACCCTGTAAAATCCATTGCTCCTTCCAGGGAACTCGGACTTCACTGAAATATGAGTTGTTTTGCTTAATTTTCTCCACTCTGCGGCTGTTACAGATCGGCTGGTGTCCCGGCACCATTAGCTTGTTATGGATTGTTCAGTATCTGAAGAGCAGCTTTTGTCCTCTTTGTACCTCATAATTAGGGGTTGCAGGTCTGTGTAGTATACAATGGAGTCTATATTAATTCTTTCACTTGGGGTGAGGTACCAAGATTTGAGGTTTCAGTTCCATTTATGACCATACAGTTTCTGTGTTTTCTTTTTGTGTAGGAATGTTTTCCTGAGCAATAACTTTGGTTTTGTTTCTTTTCTGAATTCCAAAACTCAAATCAGATGCTGAACCTTTTGCTCTAAAATAATAGCCCTTTCCAAATGAGGGTCTTGTACAGAAATGTTGGGTGAGTAGGTGCTTAGGGCAGCCAGGGTGTTAGACATAGCAAACTGAGCTGTATGTCAGCTTCCCTTAAATCCCTATTAATTATTATTTCTTGTTTGTTTTTGGCTTTTCTTGTAGCTTGTATTAAATTTTGCAGTTTATATTGTGGAATAAAAATTCTTCGTTATATCAAAAAACAAAACTCCTTTTTACTGTTGCTAATTACAACATAAGTGGTTTGGAGAAAGATAGGCTTATGTAAGAGCACATTTTTATTTTTTTTCTGTTTCAGATGACTTCAGAATAAGCTGTCGTGTGTAAATGAACTAACACTATTATTACTTTTATTAGGCATTTTCACCAGTTTTCCCTTTGTGGGCTCCAACGCCAATTCTCTGTTTTCCCCAAGCTAGTAAAGATTACATAATACATTGTCTCATATAGTGCACATGGAGAAATGGGAGACTCTTCTCCCGTGTCTTCTTGTATAGCTCAAGAGTTGCCGCAATGGAGGACCATTATACAGCAAAACTAAGTAGTTTGAGGTGAATCCAACAGTAAATGAGACAGTAACTTACCTGCCATCAGCATGTTGCATGTTCTGTGCGTTCTCTCTGCCCCTCTCCAGCTGCTGCTCCCCACTTCCGCTACCTCTGTAGTCTGATCCTTCAGTGAGCTGCTAACTCGTCTTCACTGGAGATGGATTTAAGCTGTGAATTGAGTTAGTAAAATTGATGACCTATTTTACAGAGTTTCCTACCATTATTTGTACTATTGATTTATGGACTAGAACTTAAACAACGGTTATTCTTTAACCCCATGTTATTAGTGCTAATAAGACAACTATATACAGTTTCCAGCATATTTGATATCTAAAAAGTCCCAGTGTATTCCTCTACTACATTTTACTAATAATTGCTTAGAAAGTAAAACTTAAGGCAAGAATCAGCTTTTGACCAGTCACATGAATCTCAAAATTTCTCAAAAAAATGTTAACTTAAACAGTTATTCCAGAGTTCCACCACTGGTTGGACCAGCACTTGCATGAGCCACTTTGTATACAGCCTAGACTAGAGAATGCCACAACTGTCAACTGTAGTGGTTGGCAGTTGTAGTTTGTAACATACCAGGTGGGTCATACCAGTACTGGTCATGTTGTCAAAGCCAACTGAAGATTCAGCTGAAGCTTAGTAGAGGACTTAGAGGGGATCTCCTCAAGTGTAGGAACACTTTTTGAAAGAGCTTTGTGTCTGGCCTCAAGATACATTTTTATTTTTGACCTGTGTAACTTGAATCAATTGTTTTAATCATGAAAGTCACATATTATGTAAAAGCTGCCCAATATCTTACAGACCTTTTTTTTTATTTTTTTATAAATGTTGTATGTGTCCAAAAATGGTACCAATGTAAACTACAGTAGGTCCAGCAAGAAACTAGCCCTTCATCAATGGAAACAAAGTTATGATTCTCAGAATATGCTGACACAACAACATTTTCTTTTAGATGTTTATTGTGCAAAAGTACAAAAACATAAAACTGTATGAGTTTGTTATTGCCATAATCCTATTGATTCACAGAATAAAGTTAACATGGCAATCACTGACAAGTCCGCCCTCTTGGCTATGGAGTGCTGAAAAAGCAAAGATTTTAAATAAATTAGGCCAAATACAAGCTGATTTTGTGCTAGGCACACTGACTGCTGATGGATGCACTTTATTAATGGGTGCATTTAAGGGTGCATTCACAGGGCAGTATGTATTTTACTGTCTGCAAAACGTGGATCTGAAAAAAATATGCATGTTTCAACGGACAAGAATAGGACATAGGACTCTCTCATTCCATGCCCTTCTACTCTTGATGGACAGGGCCAGGCCAGCATTAGTCTCCTCCTGCCGTATTTGCCTGCCGGGGAAATCTGTGTAGTGAGTGAAGGACGCTTGCCAGCTTCCTCACTGTGCTTTCGCCGAATCCTGAACGAGATGGCGTGGGCGCGAGATTTCCCATGCAGGCAGGGCCGGCAGGAGGAGACCAACGCTGGCCTAGTCCTGTCAATCAAGAGTAGAAAGGCGTGGAATGAGGTGGGCGACCAAAGCCTCTAGGAGCAGACCCCCCCCCCCCCTCCCTTCCTCCTAAAGGCTAATTTGCATATAATAAAAGTTCTAATTGCACAAAATTGGGGGCATACTTAAAAAAAGAAACGCAGAGTTAAATTCTGGTGACATTTGCACATGTATAATGTCAGCCTGTTTAATAGAGAAAGTGTGCTGACAGAAACCCTTTAAAGGATAACTGTCACATTTAGATCCAAATTTCAGTTTTCATATATGTAGTTACTAATATAATAATATTCCTGAATCAATAACTATTAGACTTACTTACCCCTTATTTAATAAGATTCAGCCCTTAGCAACCAGTCTGCATAAAACTGCAATTTCACTATTCTGTTAAGATGGCCGCCCTCAGCCCTGAGGCTAATCCATAGGACACCTGCAGTGAAGTTAGTGAAGACCAGCTCTGTATAGGGGGGTCTTGCAGTGAAGTTCCCAGGTCTGGCTGAAGCCTGTAGTCCTCCTACAAGCTCTCCTCTTATCAGATAAGGCTGTCATTTATACACTGGGCTCTACATTGTCCTTCACTGCTAAGGGAGTGTCTGCCAAGCACAGGCATGTGGAGAAGTTTACACACACAGCCCAGCACTGTTATCTCCTGTCAGGAAGAACCTGGCTTTTTATACATTCCCTTACAATGCTGACTCACTATCAGTTCCCAGTGCACGCAGCGTGCTCCGTCCTCATCTGGTAGACGGAAGAAGCGTAGCAACCTGATTTTATCTCAGGTAACAATAGCCAATACTGGGGACTTTTAGAGGTTATTTATTAAACAATCAGAAATTAAAACAGGGCCAACAAGGTGATATTAATCACCAAAATCCAATAGTAAAAAAAAAAAATTTTTTTTACTTTAAGTGCATTTGAATATGAGGAATGATCAGAAGGGAAATGTAACCAATCCAGCACATATCTAAAGAGACAGGCAACATAATAGTCTCTAATGTTGGGTATGTTTAGGCCACCATCCAATTCATACAACATGACTTTCTGCAGTGCCACTCGTGGTTTCCAGACCACCATTATAAATTATATACAGTTGTGTTCAAAATTATTCAACCCCCAATGAAATTGAGTGTTTTGGCCAGTTTGACATTGATTTTGATCATTTGTCATCTTGTTTACAATTAAATCAAGGAGGCACTTGTAAGTCAGACAAATATAGCATAACATTTATAATGAAATAACCACAAATGTCTTTTCTGTACTCACATCATTATCAGTTTTATTCAACCCCCAAGTGACATTCAATCTTAGTACTTAGTATGACATCCTTTTCCAGTTATAACAGCTTTTAAACGTGAAGCATAGCTTGACACAAGTGTCTTGCAGCGATCTACGGGTATCTTTGCCCATTCTTCATGGGCAAAAGCCTCCAGTTCAGTCACATTCTGAGGCTTGCGCGCTGCAACTGCTTTCTTTAAGTCCCACCAGAGGTTCTCAATCAGATTTAAGTCTGGTGACTGCGATGGCCACTTCAAAATGTTCCAGCCTTTAATCTGCAACCATGCTCTAGTGGACTTGGAGGTATGCTTGGGATCATTGTCCTGTTGAAAGGTCCAATGTCTCCCAAGCCTCAGGTTTGTGACGGACTGCATCACATTTTCATCCAATATCTCCTGGTACTGAAGAGAATTCATGGTACCTTGCACACGCTGAAGCTTCCCTGTACCTGTAGAAGCAAAACAGCCCCAAAGCATGATTGACCCCCCGCCATGCTTCACAGTAGGCAAGGTGTTCTTTTCTTCATAGGCCTTGTTCTTCCTTCTCCAAACATAGCGTTGATCCATGGGCCCAAACAGTTCTAATTTTGTTTCATCAGTCCACAGAACACTATCCCAAAACTTTTGTGGTTTGTCCACATGACTTTTGGCATACTGCAGTCGACTCTTCTTATTCTTTGGAGACAGCAAGGGGGTGCGCCTGGGAGTTCTGGCATGGAGGCCTTCATTATGCAGTGTGTGCCTTATTGTCTGAGCTGAAACTTCAGTACCCGCGTCTGACAAATCTTTTTTCAGTTCCTCAGCAGTCACAAGGGGAATTTTCTCCACTTTGCGCTTCAGGTAGCGCACAGCAGTCGAAGTCAGCATCTTCTTTCTGCCACAACCAGGTAGCGTTTCAACAGTGCCCTTTGCCTTGAATTTGCGAATGATGCTTCCGATGGTGTCTCTTGGTATGTTTAACATCTTTGCAATCTTCTTATAACCATTGCCCTTCCTGTGAAGAGAAATCACCTCTTCTCTTGTCTTCCTGGACCATTCTCTTGACTTCACCATGTTTGTAAACACACCAGTAAATGTCTAGAAGGAGCTGAGTATCACAGTAATTTTAAATCTGCCTAATTGGTGCTTATTATGCTTGATTGCTGCTCCTTGACATCCACAGGTGTTTTCAATACCTGATCGAAAACACTTGAATGAACCTCTGTTCTTAAGAGTGGTCGTCTTTAAGGGGTTGAATAATTGTGTCAATGAAAAAATCACAAAAATAACATTTAATAAAAACATTTAAACATTTTACTGTATTACAAAAACAATTGATGTCATTTTAGTTGCATTTGGTTCTTTAAAAAGTCCTTGTAAGATTTCATTCTGAACACAATTACAAATCTACACTAAATTCCCTAAAACCCTTTACAGCATTGGGGGTTGAATAATTTTGAACACAACTGTACAAAACTTATTTGTGTTTAACCCTTTAACGCATAATGTTGTACATGTACAACATTATGCGCAAGGCCTTGTATGGAGCGGGCTGCTGCGCTGAGCTCACTCCATACTGTCGAAAGATTTATAAAGCAAAAAGGGCTTTATATAAAAAGAAAGGATCAAAGAAAAATTATCAAGCGTTATTGATCCTGCTGAGGAGAGGTGGACATAAATTAACACCTGAGCTCGTTCATCGAGAATCTTAATCATTGTGTGCAATTAGTAAAGAACAAGGTACCATTGTCTATTCAAAAATATATATGAATTTATTATACAAAAGTGCTGGATACAAATCAATAATATAGAATCAATATAAGTGCAAAAGATAGACAATGAAATGTAATACCAATATGTGCCACAAGATGGTACTGACACACCACAAACAACACCAAGACCAGAGTATCACCTTTCTGTACTCCAATCAGCAAAAATACAATACAAATACTTGGCTTACAAGGACATTTCATTCAATGGTGCGCATTCCTTTGAAAGGTGAGTCCCATTGATGTAATACACGCTATGCGTACGTCATTAGCGGGGATGTGGCTATATTTTTTTTACGGTATTTACCTGAGGGGTTAGATCATGGGATATTTTTATAGAGCAGGTTATTACAGACGTGGCGATACGTAATATGTATACTTTTTTTTTCATTTATTTTACTTTAACACAATAACAGCATTTTAGAAAAAAAAATCATGTTTTTATGTCTGAGAGCCATATTTTTTTATTTTAATGGACAATTGTCCTATGTAGGGGCTCATTTTTTGCGGGATGAGATGGCTATTTGATTGGAACTATTTTGGGAGGCATACGCCTTTTTGATTGCTTGGTATTACACTTTTTGTGATGTAACTTTTTTCCACCATTTTTTTATGGTGTTCAACTGAGGGGTTAGGTCATGTGATATTTTTATAAAACACGTTTTTACGGACGCGGCGATACCTAATATGTGTATTCTGTCTTCTGATTGGGGCCCTTGCAGAGAAATTGCTGGGCTCAGATCTGTTACTGTGACAGCCTGCTTAAGGTTCCCAAGCTTGTCATGGTAATCTGCCTGCCAAACTATGCACAGGGCACAGCTCAGCAGGCAGAGTGGCAGAAGCCCGTTCACCATAATAGATCTCTACTATGGTGTATGAGACAAGGGATCAAGAGATCCCAGGTTCTAGGGGGCTAAAAATTAAGTGTAAATTTTTTTTTTTAAAAAGGACCATAAAAATATTAAGTGGCATCGCCACTTCCAAAAATGTCTGAACTATTAAAATATTTTTTTTCTGTGCAGTAAATGCAGTAATGGAAAAAACAAAAACATGCGATTCGCCATTCTTTTATCACCTTGTCGCCCCCCCCCACTTAAAGGGAACCTGTCATCAACTGTATACTGCCCATACTACAGGTGATTTTAGCGGTCTGTCATTTAAAAGTAAGTGGTTGCTGAGAACCAACATCACAATCATTGCATACTGGGCCTAGTAAAGAGTCACGGCCAACCGAGAAGAGTCATGGCTATTCCTAAATTCCTGCTCTCCCTGCCAACCTAGTTTTTTCACTTTCTCTCTAGGAGAGACAGGGCTCCAGACTAAAAAAATTACCTAGGAGCCATTGGCTCCTAAACTGAAAAATTTAGGAGCCAAATAAAATTTTTAGTCGCCAAATTTAAATAGATATATATTCATGATAGAAAAAATTGCCTCATTAACACGTCAGTGTTTGGTCAGTGATTTCCATCAGTGATTGTGAGCCAAAACCAGGATTGGAGCCTCCACAGACATAAGGTATAAGGGAAAGATCTGCACCAGTTCTGTGTTTACAGCCGCAACTGGTTTTGGCTCACAAATCACTGATGGAAATCACTGACCGAACACTGATGCCACAGTCACACACGGGTTCACATTATGAACCATGAAACATAACGGACGCCTCAGACACATGCCATACTGCGGCATCCCTCACCATAGAGTTCCATTGTACAAAAAATGTATATATTCTTTTCTGGACTTTACAGGATGGGAAGACGCGGTGCACTACGATCTCCCATTCTGCAAAAAAAAATGTATAAATTAGCATATATGGTTTTTTGTACAATGGAACTCTATTGGATGGATGCCACAGTATGGCATCTGTCTGAGGCGTCCGTCAACATACGTTTTTTTTTTGTATATGTTAAACGTATCACAAAAATCCAACACTTCCATTATTTTCATTTTTCTGCTCATCAAACGGAGAAGAACAACAGAAATAAATAGTGGTGGTGTGAATGGGGCCTAAGAGGTGGGTGTGCAGGAAACCATTACTGGTCTAATAACATGAAGCAATTATAGCAAAGTGATAAAGTCCAGTCCAATATGGCAGAACTTCCCTGTACGGTATCACTTGGCTATAATAGCCTGCTGTGTATTTACTACACACTGCACCATATACATCACTCACTGCACTACATACATCAGTGTGAGATGTGTGTAGTGATGTATACATGTGTGTGATGTGTGTAGTGCAGTGTATGATGTATGTAGTGCAGTGTGTGATGTATACGTGTGTATGATGTATGTAGTGCAGTGTGTGATGTATACATGTGTATGATGTATGTAGTGCAGTATGTGATGTATGTAGTGATGTATACATGTGTACTGTATGATGTATGTGATGATCACACACTCCACTACATACATTGCACACATGGATACACAACACCTTGCAATGTCTCCTTCTGCGGCCCCATCTTGATGCTTGGGCTGTAGGCTTCAGCTCCTCAGCGCGCCCAGCACTCCTTCCTTCAGACACCCCCAGAGCCGGCCCCTCCTCCTTTCATCTCCCGCCGGCTTTCTCTGCTGCAGGGCACTGTATGGCTCCGGCGCACGCCCAAACTAACCAATAGCAAAGCTCCTTACTGTATGGAGCTTTGCTATTGGTTATTTCAGGCTGCGCTGCCTGTGCTGTGCCGCTCGCTGCGTGGTGCATCTGCTGAAGTTTTTTTTTTTTTTCTTAAAGCTGCAGCGCAGCGGTGGGACAAGTCGCAAATGGCGATAAGACTTAAATTTCTTATCGCCATTTGCAAATTCCTAGTCGCATTGGCGACCATTTTGGTCGCCATCTGGAGCCCTGTAAGTAGATTTGACTCTTTTTCAAGGTCTGGGCTGCAATAATTATGATGCTAGTTCTCAGCAACCACTTACTTTTAGCTCATGAGTGACACAGCACTGAAATCAGTATTTCTGTCACTATTTTATGCTGCCCTCAGTGAGGTCAGCATAACGTTGATGACCGGTTCCCTTTAAAGATTGAACAGTGATCAAAGAGTTGTAAGTACTCCAAAAATGGTACAAGGTGGGCTTCTATGTGGGCGGGTAGAGGAGCACTACATGGGCGTTATTTCTTCTGGCGACACTAAATAGAGGCATTTTGTACTAGCACACATAAGGGGGCATATTTTTGTACTAGCACACATGGGGAGAACTACGGGGACATTGGCTCTACTGGTTCACAGGGGGTATTTTTTTGTACTGGCATTCAAAAGGGGCACACAGTAGGGAGTAGAGTTGTTTCGGTACCAAAATTTTGATTCGGTATCGATACCATAAAAAAGTATTGCGATACTCGATACCATTCGATACCACGCGAAAAAAAAAAAAAACGCCAAAAAAATCTGCGTGCATTCCACATTTTATGGAACCGCCGGCTCTTAATACAACAGTCCTATCCTACTTTTTTACGGCGACTAAAAGAAAATGGCGAATCGTGCATTTTTTTTTTACGGCGTTCACCGCATAAAAGTGGATTTTTTAATAGTTTGGACTTTTGAGAAGCGGCGATATCTAATATTTTATTTATTGTTTTATATTTTATATGTAAAATTGGGAAACTTTTTTTTTTTTCTTTTACAGTTTATTTATTAACCATTTCCCCCTTAGGGGCTAGAACCTGGGATATTTTCATCCTATTCACCCTGATAGAGCTCTATCAGGGTGAATAGGATCTCATCCTCTCCCTGCTGCTGTGTGCACAGTGCACACAGCAGCAGGGAGCAGACTATGGCAGCCAGGACTTCAGAAGCGTCCTGGTTACCATGGTAACCGGTCAGAGCCCCAGCATTACACTGCTGGGGCTCCAATCACTGCCACTGCCACCAATGAGGAGGAGGTGAGGGGACCCTGTGGCCACTGCCACCAATGCTTTTATTACTAGGGGGAGGGGGGATGGGGAGCCACACTGGCCACCAATGTTTTAATACAGGGGAACTGGGGGGGGGGGGGGGTTGGCGTAACGGCCGGAGCGGGAGCAGTGGCCGGCAATGCCGAGTACCGTTTCTTATATAAATGCAGGCAGAAGACACAGGCTGCCGGCACCTGCCTGTGACCCAGCACTGTGATCAGAGGCAATTAACACCTGAGGTGCGGCACCTGAGGGGTTAATAGCCTCTGATCGCAGTGCTGGGTCACAGGCAAGTGCCGGCAGCCTGTGTCTTCTGCCTGCATTTATATAAGAAACGGTACTCGGCATTGCTGGCCAGTGCTCCCGCCCCTTCTCCGCCCCTCTTCCTTTATTGGTTGCAGCGGCAGCACAGGGGGAGGGAGAGACTGCCTCCTTCTCCCTGTGATGCCGAGGAGAACATGGCCGCGCTGAGTGCAGCGCAGACACGTTCTCTGATACTGGGCTGTGCAGTAGCGCAGCCCAGTATCGATAAAATACTTATCCTGGTATCAAGCTCGATACCAGAGAAAAGTATCGATTGGGTATCGAAATTTCGATAACCGAAACAACCCTAGTAGGGAGCATATTTTGTACTGGCACACATTTTAAGAGGATGTTTTTGCACTGGCACACATAATAAGGGCGCATTTTTGTACTGGCATGTATTATAAGGGTATTTTCCCCGGCGCCTCCCCAACGGCACTGACAGGAGGGTATCCTCGCCCTCTGGACAGGAAACAACACTGGAGCACCAGATTTAAAAGGCCTCCTCTCCCTCCTTACCTAAACCAGTGTTGGTTCCTGTTCTTGGACGGCGTGGATGCTCCAGTCAGTGGATGAAGACCGCATGGCCTTACACTGCCGAGAAGGCTGCTGCAGAGGCCGGGGGTTCTCTGGCCTTTGGCGCAAGCCCTTCTGTGGACGGCAGCCCCGGGCTCCTAACCCTATTGGGAGGTTGCTGGATCTGGCGAATCGGCGTCTTGACAGGCGGGGCCTCCTCTGTAGGCAGGAGCGGGTCCCATAGCGATGACGTCATGGCACGGCGACGTTGTGCACGGGGAGGAGCCAGAGCGGGAGATTTAAAAAATGAAGCGGGACATGAGGCAGCAGTGGCGGTCTCCTTCCTCCTCCTCCTGCACTGTGTCGCTCCCCAAGAAGATGCGTCCCGCAAGCCTGTGGATCCAGGAAGTGCCCTCAGCCCGGTAAGCCTCCTCTCAAATGCACATGTCATTTCAGGCACTCTTTTAATATTGGTCACCACACTGGAGTTTCGATGGTGGAGGTACTTGTAGCAAGGTGTGTGATGGCCCAAATTTCAAATTGATTTTTTTTAGGGCTGAGATACCTTCACCGCCAAGACATCCGCAAAGTCAGGGCGTAAGAAATGTCAGTCAAGAAATCTTTTGCCTTAAAATGCAAAAAGTCTTTGTGCGCAAAATGCATGTTTAATCCAGAAAACCCATCAAAATCCTCCCAATGACACCAGAAGTCCTGTCAGAGCAAGACTGATAACTTTTGTTCCAGAATGGGAGAAGATAAATATGTCTCCTTGGATTTTAAACTCTATTCGGTAAGGCTTCACCCAGAATTCAGTTCCCGTCCAGGGCACCATTATATAATCAATCATCCAATACCTCACTTACAGAAACAAGCGTCCTTGGAATCAGATACTTTTGCTTCTCCAGAAACAAGTCTTGATCCCGGTTCTGGAACATCAGGAAAAAGGGATTTTACTCTCCGATTTTCTAATCATGAAGCCAGACGGGTCGTTCAGGCTCATAATAAACCTGAGGAAGCTAAACAAGTATCTTACATACAAAAAATTCAAGATGGAGACCATGAACTCGACCATAAATCTCCTTCCCCAGGATTGTTTTATGGTGACAATGGATCTACAGGATGCATATTACAACGTACCAATTCGCAAGAATCACCAGAAATACCTCAGGATTGCGGTCTACATAAGAAATCAACTGTCTATTCAGTTTCAGGCCCTGCCTTTCGGGTTATCCTCGGCACCTCGAATATTTTCCAAAATAATTTCAGAGATTACAAGTTATCTACATCTACAAGGAATACTAATAATTCCCTATTTGGACGACTTCCTGATAGCGGCCAAAACAGAAGAAGAGCTTCTACTTCACCTACACCAGGTAAAACGAACCTTCCTTGCCCTAGGTTGGGTAATAAATCACAAAAAAATAGGATTTCATTCCTTCCCGCAGGAAAATATTCTTAGGGGTCCTCCTAGATTCCAGTCTACAAATGTGCTTACTTCCAGAAGAAAAGCAACAGATCATAGATCAGCAGGTTGCTCAGTTTTGCAGTCTGAGAAGTTCCATGATTAGGAACATTATGACCGTGCTAGGCCATCTGACATCCACTATACCTGCAGTACGTTGGGCACAAAGCCACACGAGGACGCTACAAACGTTTCTCCTAGATGCCTGGGACGATACTCAAATCTCCCTGGCAAAGAAGGTAACCCTACCACAAAAGGTGTTACGATCCCTGGCCTGGTGGAAAATAAGAAAAAACCTGCAAACAGGAGTCTATTGGCAGCAAAAGGATCCATCTGTAATAAGTACAGACGCCAGCAGCAGAGGTTGGGGAGGACATACAGAAGATCGGATAGTCCAAGGTCTTTGGGACAACTCCATGGCAATCACCTTGTCCAACCAAAGAGAACTAGCGGCAATATACGAAGTCCTACTAGCCCTTCATGCAAAAAGACTCCTTCACCAGGTGAAAATCCTGTCAGACAATACAACAGCTGTGCCATATGTAAACAGACAGGGGGGAACGAGGAACAGGGCGCTGGCCAAAATAGCGAGGAAAGACATCTAACCTCGCTATCAGCAGTCCATCTAAAAGAAAGCAACAATCAGATAGCAGACTACCTAAGCAGGAAGACAATAAAAGAAGGAGACTGGGTTCTGAATCCCGATATTTTTCATCAGATCACCTTAAGATGGGGTGTTCCAGCGCTGGACTTGTTTGCAAACAAAGCCAACAGAAGGGTGAAAAATTTTGTTCTCTGTCCCCACAGGACAAGTCAGAGATTGTAGACATGCTGTCTTGCCCTTGGCCCAAGGATCTGCTATACGCGTTTCCACCCTTCAGTATAATTCCCAAAGTTCTGATGACGGTTGTGGAAGAACAAGCACAGGTGATCTTCATCGCTCCATACTGACCAAAAAGGGCCTGGTTTTCCTTGCTCCTAAAACTATCAGGAAGGGAATACTGGACACTACCTGTCTTGTCAAATCTCTTATCCCAGGGACCAGTCTGCCACCCAAAGGTTCCTCAGCTCAGGTTGACGGCCTGGAGGTTGAGCGCCAATTCCTGAAGAAGGGGCTCTCCAATCCGGTAATCTCCACCATCTTAAAAGGTATGAAGTCTATAACCTCCAAAATATATCTTAGAGCTTGGAAAGGCTTTTTAGACTACGCAGAGAACAAAAACAGTCTGCATCAATTGTCCAATGTGCCTACCATTTTAGACTTCCTTCAGTCAGGATTGGACAAGGGCCTCAAATCTTCAACCTTAAAAGTATAGGTTTCAGCCCTGAGTATTTTTTTGGATGTAAAACTCACAGAAAATACTCTGATCAAACAGTTTTTCAAAGGGGCTGTTAGAATTGCTTCAACTGTCCGTCCAACTGTTCCTGCCTGGGACTTAAACCTAGCCCTTAGAGCTCTGATGGAGTCTCCTTTTGAACCCCTCGAAACTATTCCCATCAAACTTCTATCTCTAAAAACCGCCTTTCTCCTGGCAATAATGACAGCACTCTACGAGGGCTGTGTCAACATCTTGGGCGGAAAACACTGCTATATCTATCGATCAGATTTGCAAGGCAGCAGCCTGGGCCAGACCTATGGCCTTCTTTAAACATTATAGACTTGGATGTGGCTCATAATCAGGACTTGTCCTTCGGCTGTAGAATCCTTTCCGCAGTAGGCCCTCCCTAATGCATACTAATTCTCTGTTAATCCTCCTGTCAGTGCCTGGGGATTCCCTCCCTTAAATTTCTTTTCCTTTTTTTTTATTGGATCTGGTAAGAATGCTATTACCATGTAACATTGTCAAAAGTGGTTTGATGATGATTTTTTTCTTGCATCATTCCGTGTCCTTGGTTATTAACTGCTTTGGGTAGGGAGAGGAGGCCTTTATAATTTGGAGCTCCAGTATTGTTTTCTGTGCAGGGGACGGGGATACCCCCCTGTCAGTGCCGTTGGGGAGGCTATTGGAAAATCCAATTACCGGTAAGAGTAATTAACCCTTTTTTGCACTGGCACGTATTATAAGGGGGCATTATTTGCACTGGCACGCATTATAAGAGGGTGTTTTTTTGCTGGCCCACATTATAAGGTTTTTTTTTTTTTGTACTGGTGCACATGATAAAGTTTTTTTTTTTTTGTACTGGTGCACATGATAAAGGTTTTTTTTTCTGTACTGGCGCATATTATAAGGGGGTATTTTTGTACTGGCATACATTATAAGGAGAAGTATTACTACTGGGGGGGGGGGGCTATGGGGAACATGATTACTAGTAAGGGCACAATGAGGGCATTATTACTACTTGGGGCGCTGTTAACACTAAGTGCACTCTTAAATAACATAACAATAAGTCCTTTAAATCGTAACTTTGCCATAAGCTGCTCTGCTACTAATACTAATTATCTCCAAACCAAAACAAGAAAAAAGAGAGTAGCAAAGCTACAACCATTTGCAGTTAAAAATCAATATTTATTAAATAATGGTGATAAAATACAACAATTTTACCCCATGTAGTATGGAAACAGGATGCAAAAACGGGATTGAACCCCCTACGCAATATGGCAAGACCTCTAACACTGGTGACCACTAACTATAAAACAATCTTTATGTTCCACAGTGAACTAAAGTAAGGCATGTGAAACCAAAAACTGGCGAGTCTAGGCTGATCCAAACTGTCTTACCCGCGTGTATGGTCCAACCCTCAAACCTTCTTGTAGACAATTAATACTATTGGTGAGACTTTGGGGAGCACTATTACTCTGGGGGGGCACCCTGGCACAGTATCAGCTTAGCAAAAATTATTTTTGGGGGATATTATGTTTAGGACACGTAGTGTCAGGGACACTATTTGCTGTGCACAGTTACTTTTTTAGAGCATTGCGTGCCAATAATTATTGACGGGGGCACTATGTGTGTGGTACTAGTATGTTTGGGGGGGGGGGGGGGTTATCTGTCAATCCAAGAGACACTAGATGGGTGAAAGAAATCATCATGGCAGTCTGGTCTGAATGGAGAAGATGAGGAAAGAGAACATCTACATCAAAGGAGACATCACTGGATGTAAGAGGTATGTGGTGCTGTATCACCCTGTATATTTTGTAGGGCTGTATGTAATATTTTCCAACTATGTCTTTAACAGATGGGCTAGAAGGAAGGGGTAAGGCTGAGAATGGGGGGATTTTTATTTTTGCCTCAGGCAACAGAAAAGCTAGGTGCACCCTTGCCACAAAGCACTGATGGACTAACCATGACATTTAATTCTGGCACCCAGCCAGCTCCATCCCTACATTACACACACAGCGCATTGCACGGACTCCCTAGAATGGATGAGCAGGGCACGTAGCAGTCTTGTAGCAAGGGTGATCTGGCAGATCCAGACATGGTGAGAACGCGGGATGTAGAAGACATCCCGACCAAGTGATTCCAGAGATGCAGGTAAACTTCCAGCGGAGCACGGAGCCTACCTACAGAGTGGTGCGGGGGTGGCCTGCCGTGTGAGTGGAGCTGGAACCTACAAGGTGTGTTGAGGTATGAGGTTGAGTGTGATAAATGGAGGCCTACTTCTGTGTATAATTTTATGTATATGTTGTGTGATTCTGTATGTTGTATGCCACCATTTGCAAATGTCTGTAAGTTTCCGCTCAGTCTTGGAGGAAATCATCACCTGACTGCTAAAAACTTTGGATGCGGGAATGAGATGTTTCCTGGATCATGCACTCAAACCCCATGGAAATGCATATACCCTAGACAGGGTGGCACCTCCCACAGCAAGGGATCCAGGAGCTTTTCAGCTAGAATACCAGAGGATAAATACAATATATCATAAGCCATAAACCATTCTGGTACAACTCACATATTAATCACTGTAATAATTGAGTTCTGTATAATGTGGGCATAGCAGGGAGTATAAACATCCCACTACTAACAGCCAGCATTCCCACATAATGAGCATCTCACATCTACACCAGTCATATTTGGTATTAAAATTATCAACATGATGAAACTTGTGTTATTAAAGGGGTTGTCCCACGAAAAGTATTCTACAGTTTTCAAACCAGCACCTGGATCTGAATACTTTCGTAATTGCATGTAATTAGACATTTTGTATAGCCACTGAGTTATTCAATAAAATATATCTGTATAACGCCACCTGCTGTTTGTTCTTTTTCCAGCTCACTGAGAAGGCTGCACATGCTCACTTTCAGCCTTCATCTGCCTCCTGAGCTGTTATAGGGAGAGAGCTCCAGCAGAAAAGATCTGCCTCCTGGGTTAAGCAGAAAAAACATTACTCTTGAGCTGCCAGCTTGATATAAATCTAGCAGAGTAAATAATGGGAGGATCTCTAGATCAATGTGAGGTACAGGGCTGGTTCTAGCTTTTTTAGAAAGAGACCATCATGTACTATATGATGACTGATTTTCATTTTTTTACAATAATCATGGGATAACCCCTTTAAAACATGTTGGGCTTCAGATATCCATTAGAGTGGACGGGAAGACGTGTTTTGTTGATATTTCATGTTTGCCAGCTGAGTGAGAGAGGTGGAGCACCCACACGTAATGAATGCCTTCCCAGTAGGCTAGGCTAAGGCCTCATTCGCAGTTCAGTGTTTGGTCAGTGATTTCTGAGCCAAAACCAGGAGTGAAGCCTACTCAAAGATGCGGTATAAGGGAAGGATCTGCACCTGTTCTGTGTTTATGACCGCACCTAGTTTTGGCTCAGAAATCACTGAAGGAAATCACTGACCAAACACTGAAGTGTGAACAAGGCCTAAGAATGGGAGGGAGACCCCTCTCAGCTACACACTCTGGCAAATGTGGATAACCTTTTTTAACCTTTCGTTTACACAATGGGGATCTGATCAACATTGTTCTCCTGTCCCTGGAATCAGAACGGACTCTTATAAAGCAATTCGCTAGGTATTAAGAACCTTTCTGTTTTTTTTCGTCTGTTTCAAATAGAAAGAGCCCACCGGATTCCAGGGGGGAAACCCATCCCAGGGAGACCGCCGCGAGTAATCTTAATAAAGCTGCTATTGTCGATGGACAGAGATATGATATTGAGAAGAGCAAGAGAATGCTCGCCTATTGTCCATCAGGGCACAAAATTGCTATTTTTCCCCGACTTTGCTAGGCAGACTCAAGAAAAAAGAAGAAGTTTTATTGAGATAAAGAAACGCTTGGCATCCAAGGATATTAAATACTCCCTACAGTATCCAGCGAAATTGAGAGTGATTTATAACGGGACCTCCCAATTTTTTGAACAACCACAACAAGTGATGGACTGGATGGAACAACTGGGCATATGAAATATTTCTTTGAAACAAAATGATTTGAAAGGAAGCAACGGAAGGGACGGAGGGGGGATGGGACGAGTAGGGGGGAGAATGGCCGGAAGATAGAGGTTCGCTGACTAGATCGGGTGGACCAACAGAGGGGGGGGAGAGGGGATGGGTATTGCCCTGCAGGGAAGGGGTGTTGTTTTTTTTTTTTTTTTTTTTAATTGATGTCCGTTAGAATCGTCACCTGGAATGTCAGAGGCCTTGGGGAAAGGGTTAAGAGGCAAGCTATTATCGACGCATTAAAAAGATATCTTCCTGAAATCATTTGTATAGTGGAAACTCATCTTACTGATGAGACAGCGACCCGTTTGATGACGGGATGGCATTCCCAATCCTACCACTCAACCTTTAGTAGTGCCTCTAGAGGAGTATCAGTCCTGATTCATAATTCTATAGATTTTACTTTAATAGACTCTTACATAGACGACCAGGGTAGATTTATTTTCCTGTATGGTAGGCTTTATGGTCACAGCTATATTCTCGCCTTTTTCTACATACCTCCGCCATTTTCTATGTATCCACTTACCCAACTACTGCGCTTTCTGGAAAAGAAACCAGAATGTCGGCTTGTACTGATGGGAGACTTTAACGCTGTTATGGATCCTAAAAAGGACAGGCTGACATTAGATGCAGACGTGGGAAGGAACATCTTCAATTCTCCACTGCCTCAGTTTTGCTTGGAGGTTGGATTGGTGGATATATGGGAACATTTTGGCGGAGGAAAGAGGGTATACTCTTGTGTTAGTAGGGGGGGTAGAGCAATGTCCAGGATTGATTTAGCACTTACTAATGAGAGGAATTTGAACAATATTAGAAGGATACGTTATGGAGTAAGAACAGTTTCAGATCATTCACCCGTATCTATTGAGGTCTGTACTGGGGAGAATAAAGATAAAAGGGGGCTTGGTTTCAGGCTGAATCCATATTGGCTTACCATTATTGATAATTATAAGTCTATTAAAGTATATGTATCCTCTTTTTGGGAAGTGAATCTTCCCTCTGCTAGAATTAATATAGTTTGGGACGCCCTGAAAGCATATTTGAGGGGGGTCCTCATAAGTGAAATTACTGCTGTGAGGAGATCATTTAGGAAAAAAGAGGAGGAATTGTCTAAGACCGTGGCATCCATAACAGAGCGTTTTATTGATCTACCGAAGATAATAAAGAAGAGATGCAGAAGGCTAGTAGCTCTCTGGAAGACTTTGTAATGGAGAAAGCAAACCATAGGTTGTTTTTTAAGGGGCAAAAGTACTTTTCAGAGTCTGGACGTCCTGGTAAGCTCCTAGCCAGAATAATTTTACAACAGGATAAGAAAAAGAAAGCCATTACTTCGATTCGTAATTTGGATGGTGTAGTTATAACAGATCCAGAGGGAATCAGAGATACCTTTCGGCAATACTTTTCTCAGATATATAGAGCTCCTCCTGGTTTGTCACCTGACCTGGCGAGGCAGTTCCTGGATAAAATTTCTCTTCCAATGCTAACAGAAGCCCAAAAAAAATTCTTGGAAAGAGAACTGTCTCTTTTGGAGATCCAGGAGGCCTTGAGCTCTATCTCTAGGAACTCATCGCCAGGGCTAGATGGCCTTCCGTATGAATTTTACCGGAAGTATAGGGATATCATTCTTCCTCATCTACTGGAGGTGTTCTCTCAAGCTTTACAGGGAGGGGGCTTACCACAGTCCATGATGGAAGCTCTGATAGTTCTAATACCTAAAAAAGATAAAGATCCGATCGATCTGCGTTCATATAGACCTATTTCCTTATTAAACTCGGACGTTAAGATATTATCAAAAGTTCTGGCTAGGAGGCTCTCTGGGGTTGTCGTCCGTTATCAATCTAGATCAAAATGGCTTTATGCCAAAAAGGGGTACCCACCATAATTTGCACAGGCTTTCACTAATATTCAATCTCCTGGGAACGGCGCCCGCTCAATTCTGTCACTGGATGCCACTAAGGCGTTTGACAGAGTCGAGTGGGGGTTCCTTTGGGAGGTGATGAAAAAGATGGGTTTTGGGCCTAAGTTTATGGCGATGGTGCAGTTGTTATATAAATGCCCGGTAGCTAGGATTAAGATTAATGATACGCTGACAGAGAGTTTTGTATTAGGAAGAGGCACTCATCAGGCTGTCCTCTGTCACCATTTTTATTTAATATTTATATCGAACCTCTTGCAGCTAGTATTAGGCAGGACTTGAAAGTGGCTGGCTTTGGTGTAATGGGGATGCAGGATCGTATATCTCTTTATGCAGATGATATTTTGTTTTTTATTCATCAAACAGAAACCACTCTCCCTTGAATAATGGAGTTGGTTAATCTATTTTCTGTTCCCTCCGGCTTTGAAGTTAATTGGGAGAAAACTGTTCTTCTCCCTGTAGATGAAATGCGAGGAACGATGGAGAACTCTATTACAAATCGGTTATCAATATCTGACTCGATGAAATACTTGGGGATAACAGTTACTGCCAAAACTCAAGATTATCTAAAATTTAACTTGCTTCCCTTACTGTTAAAAGTTAGATCTAAAGTTAAGGTATGGCAAAAAATTCTGCCCGCAAGAGCAGATAGAATCTCTTTAATAAAAATGGTGGTGCTGCCCCAGGTTCTTTATGTTTTATGTAACTCGCCTGTATGGATTGAAGATAAATATTTTAGATTGATAGAGCGGATGATTAACGACTTGCTATGGGGAAGGAAGTGTGTGAGACTAAAGGCGCTTTATTTCTCTATGCCCTACAATCGGGGAGGTCTTAACCTCCCCTATTTTAGGGGTTACTATATGGCCTCTCAACTTAATTTTTTTAATGATTGGGAAAATAGCCATTTCTGTAGAAAATTGGTAAAGGACTCAGGTTTTTCTGATTTTTATACAGTATTAGAGTCTGATTATTTAATTAATACACAGACCGGGTTTAAACCTTTCTGCAGAATGGCTATAAAAGCTTGGCTAGTCATAAAGAGTTGGTTTAAAGTGGAGGCATCACTCATTTGTACCCCATTATGGCATAACCAAAAGCTTCTGAACTTAGATGACCCAAATTGTTGCCAATATTGGAGGATGAAAAATATTCAATATTTGCATCAGGTGGTCAGGGATGGACAAATCCTGTCGCTTATGGAGCTAAAACAAAAGTTAAATGTAGGTGAGGTGGCTTGGTATGCCTATTTCCAATTGAGGTCGGCACTTAGCACTGATGTTAGTCATTCACTTAATATAGACACTCCTGAATTTTTGCACAACTTGATTAGTAACAAAGGTAGCATGAAAGTAAAACTCTCACAATGTTATAGACACTTGATGAAACATTTTTTTTTGGATTGTCTTTCTCCAGGACAGAGATCCTGGTCTGACCTACTGTCTGAGATGGGCTCCCCGGATTGGGAGAATATAGGTGACGGTTTAAGATGGGTTTCTCACAATTTTAATCACATTGTTGTACAGTTTAATATTATACATAAAATTTATGTGACACCTCTATGGCTCCATAAGAGGGGATTTAGAGCCTCCTCTGACTGTCCTCGATGCGGGGACACCGGGGCAGATCATCTTCATCTGTTCTGGGATTGCCCGATGGTGAGCAAGTATTGGAGAATGGTTCAAACAACTTTGGCTCAGAGACTTAATATGGATATCCCCTTATCCCCAAAATTGTGGGTCCCTTGTGATCTATCGGAAGTTAATTGTCCGACTTTGAAGCGCCAACTGTTGATGAAAGTGATTTTTTTGGCCAGGCTTCTTATATCCAGAGAATGGTGCTCCCCTCTCGCCCCAGATTGCAATCATTGGCTAAGTTTAGTTAAGAAGGTGAAAAGCTACGAGAGGGTCTTGTATAGACAAAGAGGGTCCTATGCAAAATGGAGTACTATATGGAAGGATTGGGACGACTAAATGATCATCTTTATGTTATTTTTGGTGTTCTCTTTTTTTTTTTTTTTTACTGCAGGGTTCGGGAGGGGGGGGGAGGGGGGGTGGCTAGGTATGTTTTTGTGTTGCTGTCTTTATGGATTGTATTTTTCAAGATGTTTAAAATAAAAAAAACAATAAAAAAAAAAGAACCTTTCTGTTTTTATCCGTTTATTTTTATAACTGTGTTTGCATGTTTACATATATCTGTTATTCCTTTTAATTTTCGTAACTTAACCCCTTAAGGACGAAGGGCGTACATGTACGCCCTTGTGTCCTGGTACTTAAGGACCAAGGGCGTACATGTACGCCCTGTGTTTAAACTGCTACTGCACCCGATGTGGGCGCGGTAGCAACATGGTTCCTGCTGATGTAGATCAGCAGGAACCATGTTCTAATGCCGAGGGGGGTCATGTGACCCCCCCCCCCCGTATCGGCGATCGCTGCAAACCGCAGGTCAATTCAGACCTGCGGTTTGCAGCGGTTTTAGCGATCTCTGATCCCCACGGTCTGCCCCAAATATATTCATTTTAACCCCCCTGAAGCCCCCAATCTTGTTATGGCGGCGGGGGTGCAGGGGGGGTGGTTGCGGAGGCGGGAGGCGGTGCGGCAGGCGGGATCGCAATAGCGATCCCCCGCCCGCCTCCCTTGTAATAATTCCCTGGTGTCTTGTGGTTCTAAAGGCAGAAGTCTGACCAGACTGTGAAAAGTAAAAAATACAGTGCAGTACACTATATAGTGTACTGTACTGTATTATACTGACACCAGAACCAAGTGGGTCTGGGTCCAAAAAAAATGTAAAAAAGTAAAAAAAAGTAAAAATAAAAAAAAACACAAATCACTGAATAAAAAGTAAAAAATAAAATAAAATACACTACACATATTAGGTATCGCCGCGTCCGTAAAAAACAGCTCTATAAAAATATCACATGACTGAACCCCTCACGTGAACGCCATAAAAAAAAAAAAAAATGGTGTAAATAAGCCATTTTTTGGCACCTTACATCACTAAAAGTGTAATACAAAGCGATCAAAAAGGCGTATGCCTCCCAAAATAGTACCAATCTAACCGCCATCTCATCCCGCAAAAAATGAGCCCCTTCATAAAACAATTGCCCAAAAAATAAAAAAACTATGCCAGACTAAAACATGCTTTTTTTTGTTTCAAAAATGCTTTTCAGTGTTAAATGTAAAAATTTTTTAAAAAAGTAGACATATTGGATATCTCCACGTCCGTAAGAGTCTGCTCTATAAAAATATCACATGACCTAACCCCTCAAGTAAACACTGTAAAAAAATAAAAATAAAAACTTTGTCAAAAAGCCATTTTTTTGTCACCTTACATCACAAAAAGTGTAATAGCAAGTGATCAAAACGTCATATGACCCCCCAAATAGTGCCAATCTAACCGCCACCTCATCCCGCAAAAATTATACCCAACCTGAGACAATCGCCTAAAAACTGAAAAAAATATGGCTCTCAGACTATGGAGACACTAAAACATGTTTTTTTGTTGTTTCAAAAAGGATATTATTGTGTAAAACCAAAATAAATAAAAAAAGTATACATATTGGGTATCGTCGCGTTCGTAACGACCTGCTCTATAAAAATATAACATGACCTAACCCCTCAGGTGAACGCCGTAAACATAAAAATAAAAACGTTGTAAAAAGTCATTTTTTGTCACCTTACATCACAAAAGTGTAATAGCAAGTGATCAAAAAGTCATATGCACCCCAAGATAGTACCATTCAAACCGCCATCTCATCCCGCAAAAAATGAGCCCCTACATAGGACAATTGCCAAAAAAAAAAAAAACTATGGCTTTCAGAATGTGGAGACACTAAAAATCATTTTTTCAAAAATGCTTTATTATGTAAAACTGAAACAAAAACCCCAAAAAGTAGACATATTTGGTATTGTCGCATCCGTAACAACCTGCTCTATAGAAATAGCACACAATCTAACCTGTCAGTTCAACGATGTAAATAACAAAAATACAAAACTGTCCCAAAACAGCTATTTTTTTGCAAATTATCCATTTTAATCCATTTTTTCCAGTAACAAAGCAAGGGTTAACAGCCAAACAAAACTCAATATTTATTGCCCTGATTCTGTAGTTTGCAGAAACACCCCATATGTGGTCGTAAACTGCTGTATGGTCAAACGGCAGGGCGTAGAAGGAAGGGAACGCCATATGGTTTTTGGAAGGCAGATTTTGCTGGACTGGTTATTTGACACCATGTTCCATTTGAAGCCCCCCTGATGCACCCCTACAGTGGAAACTCCAAAAAAGCGACCCAATTTTGGAAAGTACGGGATAAGGTGGCAGTTTTGTTTGTATTATTTTAGGGTAAATATGATTTTTGGTTGCTCTATATTACACTTTTTTGAGGCAAGGTAACAAAAAATAGAAATTCCGAAATTTCATCTCCATTTGCCAATAACTCTTGTGGAACACCTAAAGGGTTAACAAAGTTTGTAAAATCAGTTTTGAATACCTTGAGGGGTGTAGTTTCTTAGATGGAGTCACTTTTTTGGAGATTCTACTCTAGGGGTGCATTGGGGGGCTTCAAATGGGACATGGTGTCAAAAATCCAGACCAGCAAAATCCGCCTTCCAAAAACCATATGGCGTTCCCTTCCTTCTGTGCCCTGCCGTTTGGCCATACAGCAGTTTACGCCCAAATATGTGGTGTTTCTGAAAACTACAGAATCGGGGCAATAAAATTTGAGTTTTGTTTGGCTGTTAACCCTTGCTTTGTTACTGGAAAAAATGGATTCAAACGGAAAATTTTCCAAAAAAATCGAAATTCGGAAATTTTATCTCCATTTGCCATTAACGCTTGTGGAAAACCTAAAGGGTTAATGACGTTTGTAAAATCAGTTTTGAATACCTTGAGGGGTGTAGTTTCTAGAATGGGGTCATTTTTGGATGGTTTTTATTATGTAAGCCTCACAAAGTGACTTCAGACCTGAACTGGTCCCTAAAAAGTGGGTTTTTGAAAATTTCTGAAAAATTTCAAGATTTGCTTCTAAACTTCTAAGCCTTGTAACGTCCCCAAAAAATAAAATGGCATTCCCAAAATGATCGATACATGAAGTAGACATATGGGGAATGTAAATCAATAACTTTTTTGGGCGGTATTACTATGTATTATAGAAGTAGAGAAATTGAAACTGGGAAAATTGCTAATTTTTCAAAATTTTTGGTAAATTTGATATTTTTTTATAAATAAAAATGAAATTTTTCGACTTAATTTTTACCAGTGTCATGAAGTACAATATGTGACGAAAAAACAATCTCAGAATGGCCTGGATAAGAAAAAGCGTTTTAAAGTTATCACCACATAAAGTGACACTGGTCAGATTTGCAAAAAATGGCCTGGTCCTAAGGTGAAAATGAGCCCGATCCTTAAGGGGTTAAGTACTGTACGTTTTTGATACATTAACCCCTTTAAGAGCCATACATGTATGGTACTGGCGGGGACTTTAAAGATGGCGCCCTAACGGGTGCCTGCTGCTCTTTTAACCTTTCAGATACTGTGGTCAAAAGGCCTGTGGCAGGGTTTCTTAGGAACATATGGGATCATTTATCAAACTGGTGTAAAGTAGAACTGTCTTAGTTGCCCATAGCAACCAATCAGATTTTACCTTTTATCTTCCAACGGAGATGTCAAAAATAAAAGGTGGAATCTGATTGGTTGCTATGGGCAACTAAGCCAGTTCTACTTTACACCAGTCTGATAAATGACCCCAACAGTGTATTTCTTATACCCTCCAATGCTAATGCATTGGAGTGTATGAGAGAAGCAATCTAAAGATGTTTAACCCCTTAGTGACTGCTGTAAAAAGGCGTATGGGTGGTCACTAAGGGGCCTTGGGCTGGGCCGCAGCTTTTTTATGGCAGCCCAGTCTAAGCGTTGCACGGGTCCCCTGTGCAGCAAGGAGTGGGAACCAGGCTCTCACATGAGAGCCGCGGCCCTGATCTAACGGCCCGGACCAGCAGGAGTGCCGATCCGGGCTGTTTAACACTTTACAATGGTGCCTGTCGCATGTAAAGGGCTGACAGAGGGAGCGGACTCCCTTTGTCTCCCATTGGCACTCCGCAAAGCGATCGGGGGGAGCCGATGTGTGTGAAGGCTGACCGGGGTCTGATGTAGGCTCCAGACCAGCCTTCAGTAATTTCCAGCAGGATGAGCCTCTATGGCGCAGCCTGCTGGTCAATGTTAGAATAGCATTTCCATTAAAATGCAATGCACTCTAGGGATAATGCATTGTAATTTAAAAGCAATCAAAATACTGTCTGTTATAGTGGTAAACTATGGGGCTATTAAGTGGTAAACTTGTGGGTTGGGACTATTAAGTGGTAAAAAAAAACACTTATTAAATTATTGAAAATACGCTTTTCAATTAAAAACAATTGCAAAAAAAAATCTCCCCCATGTTTAGTATTGCCGTGTCCGTAACGACCCGGACTACATAAATATTACGTAAATTATCCCCTATCTTGAATGCCATAAAAAAATTTTTTTTTAAAAAGACAATTGATAATTTATTCTTAGTTGCCTTCGAAAAAACGTAATAACAAGTGATCAAAAAGCGCCATTTACTCCAAAATAATACCAATGAAAAATACAAGTCAAAATCAAGCCTTCACACAACTCCATAGAAAGAAAACTATAAAAAAGTTATGGGTCTTGGGAAGCGGCAATGCAAAAACTTTTTTTTTATAAAAAAAGAGGTTTTACTGCAAAAATGTAGTACAATGTAAAAAAAAACTATATGTGTTTGATATCACTGTAATTGTACTGAGCCGGAGAATAAATGTATTATGTTATTTATACCGAAAAATGAACGCCGTAAAATTTATAACATAAAAACGCAGTGGCAGTATTGCTGTTTTTCCCATCTCCCTCCCAGAAAGAGTTAAAAAAAAGTTAATCAGAAAGTTGTGTACCCCAAAATGGCGCCATTAAAAACTACAACTTGTCCCGCGAAAAAAATAAAAAACTCTATAGCTATATAGATGGAAAAATTAAAAAATTATAGCTCTTGGAACACGACGAGGAAAAAAGGAAGAAAAACGCTTAGTCAGTAAGGCCCAAACCAGGCTGGTCACTAAGGGGTTAAAAAAATATAAATATTTTTAAAAATAAAAAAATTCAAATGAATTCCCTTTTGCCAAAATGTAATTAAAAATTAAACATCAAAAAATAAACATCATGGGCATCGCTGCGTGACAAAATGCCCGTACTATTAAAATATTTATCCCATGCAGCAAACAGTGAAATGGAAAAAAAAGTAAAAGTGGGCGATTTACCGTTTTTGGTTACTTCGCCTCCCTCAAAAAAATTAAATAAAAAGTGATCAAAAAGTCATACACACCCAAATAGTATCAATGAAAAGTACAGATCATCCTGCAAAACGTGAGCCCTCGAACAGCTCCATATACATAATTTTAAAAAAAATATAGGGGTCAGAAAATGGTGATGAAAAGAAAAAAAATATAGATTTTTATTTCAAGGTTTTTATTTTTTCTTTAGTATTTAAACGCAAGAAAAACTATACATATGTGGTATCACCTTAATCATACCGCCCTGGAGAATGAAAGTAACAGGTCAATTTTGCAATATTGGGAATGCCGTAAAAACAAAACCCATAAAACTGTTGCGTAATTGCATTGCTTTCCAATTTCAGCCCATTTAGAATTTTTCTCCAGCTCCCCACTACATCATATGCAATATCAAATGGTGGAATTAGAAAATGTAACTTGTCCTGCAAAAAACAAGCCCTCATACTACTATGTGAACGGAAAAATATAAAAGTTATGGCCCTAGAAAGGCAGGGAGTGAAAAACACAAAAACACAAAACGCAAAAACGAAAAACTCTCCAGGACTGAACAGGTTAAAGCATATCTATAATGGTTTTGCCTTGTGCCCTGAACAAGCCTAGCAACCTCCATATTTAAGTGCAGTTTGTGTAAGTGTATTTACTATAAGTGTGACTAGTGCTACTGTGCGTCTGCTTGCGAGTGGGGTACTGTGTGGTTTTCTATGAGCCCCTAATTAAATTGCATATTAATTTAAATATTATAGATGGTGTTGGGGTGCACTAAAAGCTGTGTTGGTGTATGATCTATGTCCAATCTGTGGCCTGTGTGTAGGGGCGTGTGAAATAAAATGCATGAAATAGATGTACCCTTAGCAGTCATACCCAGGCCACATGATGGGGCCAGTGTCCGTATGTGACACTGAGGTTGAGTTTGAAGTTGAAATATTGAGGGTAGAAGGGGACCCAAACTGAACTCCTTCCTGGTGGATCCACTTCTGGCTTTGCCTTAAGCTGAAGCCAAAAGGCTATGTTTGGCCCTATCCAAATAGTGTGAGTGTGACCTACTTGGAGGGCAAGCTGACCCTCTAGTTATAGAGATCAGACAATTACCATCTGTCTATTAACATTCAGTCACATTTAGACATAGGCCGATTTTAAATAATTTTTTATATTCTGATGGTGAGATTAATACTTCTCTTGAAAATCATGGAAAAGAGAAAATCATCCCAGAAGATTTGAGATGCAGTTCAATGCAGATGAGAAAAGTGTCTGATTTCCTTGCACAGGAGGAATTTTTGAACAAATGTACTGTTAATTTGATGCCTTTCATTTTTTATATAAGGAAAAAGAAATTACAGACATTGAGTGTGAATACAAAGGAATATAAATTGGAGAAAATTAGATTAGAAATAAGAAATACAACAAAGTAAAAATGAATTATGAAACTAATATGGTTTATAGATGGAATTAGAAAAGGATTGTGCAGCAGCCGAAGGACTTGAATAACTATCCATATGGAAAGACTTTCTCTGACATGGAATTAATGCAAATACAAGGAGGGCGTAATCAAATAATCCACTACATATGATCCAACATAATAGAGTTAGAAAATTTCCATGTAGAAATATTGGAATAATGAATTTAGGCATAATAATTTGTCTGGTAGGCAGTGAATTGATTTTCTTAAACAATGAGACCCCTCTTTGCAACCGTGGACACAATATCCCCATGGAAACTACCAATGATCACTCTACTGTATTCTTCTCAAAAGCATGTACACTCATTGGCAAAAACAAAAAGTGTCTTCCCCATAACAGTGACCTCTTCAGCTCCTCTCCCCCTTAATAGTGACCTCCATAGCAGTCCACCTATAGGTATAGAGTTTCTGTCTGTCCATCCGTCCGTCTGTCTGTTCTTTATGCACGACCAAACGACTAGACCGATCTGCACCAAATTTGGCACATAGGTACATCCAGGAAGGTTTTAGACTGGGTCTTAGCTCTCTAGGGCATACCTTTCCTGAGTTATTCCCAAAAAATGCAAATAGGGCACCATCACATGATCTGCATTAGCCAATAGAAACCTGCAGGTCTTTCACTCATATCCCAACTGCCATACACCCTTATCAGCCAATAAAAGCTTGCAGTCCCTTAGTCTCGACGTACAAACGGTTTTACACCAGGTTTCCATAACAATCCAGACATTTTTCTTTACTGCTGTAGGTCACCAAGGGGCAGGGTGCTGTGGATGACACTGTTAAGAGGACGGTCTGCTATGGAGGTCACAGTTAAGGGGACGGTCTGCTATGGAGGTCACTGTTAAGGGGAAGAGTGCTGTAGTGGTGTCTGTTAAGGTACCGGTTATTGTGGAAATCACTTAAGGAAATGGGGCACTATGGAGGTCACTGTTCAAGGGATGGGCACTGTGGAGGTCACTGTTAAAGGGTTGGATGCTATGGAGGTTACTGTTAAGGGGGATGGGGACTGTGAGGTCACTATTAAAGTGGCAGCCACTGTGTGGGTCACGGTAAGGCAGCGGGGTACTGTGGCCGTCACTGTTAAAGGTGCGGCTGCTGTGAAGATCACAGTTAAGAGGGTGAGTTATTGTGGAAATCACTGTTAAGGAGACGACGGGATACTGTGGAGGTCACTAATAAAGGGGCAGCCGCTGTGGAGGTCAGGGTTAAGGGGCGTGATGCTGAAGAGGTCACTGTTAAGGGGTTGTGTTATTGTGGAAATCACTGTTAAGGAGATGACGGGATACTGTGGAGGTCATTAATAAAGGGGCAGCCGCCGTGGAGGTCACTGTTAAAGGGGTGGGTGCTGTGGATGTTACTGGTAAGGGGGCAGACTGCTGTGGAGGTCACTGATAAAGGGGCGGGCACTGAAGGTCAATTTAAGGGGGCAGAGCACTGTGGAGGGGCAGCTGCTGTGGAGGTCACTGTTAAAGCAGCGGGGTACTGTGAAGTCACTGTTAAGAGAACAGGGTACTGTGGAAGTCACTGTTAAAGGGAGGCCACTGTGATGGAGAACACTGTGGATATCTTTTAACCTCACACAAACATTAAATATATATATAAATGAGTTTCTGTCTAGACGTTCTTTATGCACGACCAAACGACTGGACCGATCTTCACCAAATTTGGCACACAGGTACATCAGGTGTCCGGGGAGGTTTTAGACTCAGCTCTCTAGGACTTACCATTCCTGAGATCGGCGATACGTTTAGGACACACCCTCTCCTCCTCTGCAGCCAAGGAGTATTGACAAAATGAAGTTAAAAATCAACTTCTGTCAGCTGCAGAGTTGGGAGGGACGGTGACTTTCTCTTTGCAGCTCACACTCAGAGAGCACCGTTCTGCTGTCTTAGAGTGAGATGTTCAAAAGGACACGCCCCAATCCAGTTAGGCCATGCCCCCTCCCACTCAGCCAACAGGGATTAAAAAATAAAGTTAAAAATCATCTACTAGGTACACAGCTCAGCAGACAGGATATGATTAGATACACAGCTCAGCAGACAGTATCACACAGGATAGAATATTAGATACACGCTCAGCAGACAGTATCACACAGGATAGGATTAGATACACAGT
Source organism: Bufotes viridis (assembly GCA_033119425.1). NCBI lineage: Eukaryota > Metazoa > Chordata > Amphibia > Anura > Bufonidae > Bufotes > Bufotes viridis. The sequence goes on along the minus strand of CM065591.1, from coordinate 223,051,471 downwards.
TTAGCAGACAGTATCATACAACATAAGATTAGATACACAGCTCAGCAGATAGTATCACACAGGCTAGGATTAGATACATAGCTCAGCAGACAGTATCACACAGGATATAATATTAGATACACGCTTAGCAGACAGTATCACACAACATAAGATTAGATACACATCTCAGCAGATAGTATCACACAGGCTAGGATTAGATACATAGCTCAGCAGACCGTATCACACAGGATAGAATATTAGATACACGCTCAGCAGACAGTATCACACAGGAAAGGATTAGATACACAGTTTAGCAGACAGTATCACACAAGATAAGATTAGATACACATCTCAGCAGATGGTATCACCCAGGACAGGATTAGATAGACAGCTCAGAAGTCAGTGGGGCGGGGTGCTGTAGAGGTCACTGGGGATACTGTTGTTATCTTTTTACGACACATGTAAAAATGAAATGAAATTGTTGAAATATATCCGTGCGAAGCCGGGTCCTTCTGCTAGTCTCTTATGTATTTTTATATATAAAAATGAGTTTGTGTCTGTCTGTTCTTTATGCGTTGACATAACCAAAAAAGCAATTAAATAATATACAAGGTCACCACGTATTCGTAAATATGTAAGGCCCTATAAGTGGTAAACTCTAAAACCAATAAATTTATTGATATGCATTAAAAGGCAAGCGTCCCAATGGACTATATGCCCAAAAATAGTTCCCCAAGGAAAAATCCTAAAAATATAATCCCATCAGGGAGAAGTAGACAGATTACGGCAGATAAACGCCTAGGGGAAGGCAGGTGAGGTATCCCTAACATATCCCTACCGTACCCCTAAGCCCGAGTGACTCACCTGATGGTGGTAAGCCCTCGTCCTCGTACCTACCCCTGTCACCCTGAATATCCCTCAAAACACCTGCGTAACCAGACGCGTTTCCCCCTATTCAAGGGTTCATCAGGGGGTCACCAGAACAAATTAAGGTGTGCGTGAATGGTCATTGGTGTAACCATGAAAAAAGAGGGGGCTGGTGGTAACCAGCGGTACCTGATGTAGATAAGGCAGCACTCGTCAAATGACATATATGGTGTAGCGGCCCTTCAGGTGTGCAGGTGTGCAGCCCCCTCATAGGTCCAACGATATCCAGGACCTGAGGGAGACTGGCGCCACCATTTTTTTAAATAGTGCTTCTGATAGCAAGTGGCGTATACCGCATGGACGCCGATCGGGCGTCACATCCAGATCAGATTGATGTAACTTCCGGGTGGCGTATGGCGATGCGTTGGGAACCTCACCTGCCTTCCCCTAGGCGTTTATCTGCCGTAATCTGCCTCCTTCTCCCTGATGGGATTATATTTTTAGGATTTTTCCTTGGGGAACTATTTTTGGGCATATAGTCCATTGGGACGCTTGCCTTTTATCGCATATCAATAAATTTATTGGTTTTAGAGTTTACCACTTATAGGGCCTTACATGTTCTTTATGCGTGGCCAAATAACTGGACCGATCTTCACCAAATTTCGCATACATGTATATCAGGTGTCTGGGATGGTTTTAGACCAGGTCTCAGCTCTCAGCTCTCTAGCATGTATCGTTCCTGAGATATTCCCAAAAAAATACCTGCCTTAGCCAATAGCCTGCAAGTATTTCACTCATATCCCAACTGCCATACACACGGTCACATGTCCCTTATCAGCAAATGGAAACTCGCAGGCCCTTAGTCTTCACATACACAGTTTTACTCCAGGTTTCCATAACAACCCAGCCATTTTTCTTCACTGCTGTAGGTCAGCTTTAGGCTAGGACTACACGATGACAATAAGTCGCACGACACATAGGGCACAACTACACTGCTACATGCATACATGTATGGATTTTTTGCGACTGTCGTGTTGCAGTCGCAGCATATCGCATTGCGACACCATAGCCTATCATTATAAAAATTGTTGCGCGGCATTGGTACGACAAAATGTCACGCGACACATGTCGTCATATAGCCCTAGCCTTAAAGGGGCACGGTGCTGTGGCCATTACTGTTATGGGGGCAGAGTGAATACGATGTGAATTGTCACAGAAAAAAAAAAGAAAACACGTAAATCAGGCGCCAAGTCCCTCTAATAGATATATGTATCCCTGACGGATCTCTATATAGGATAAGGGTTGAAATTATATATATATAAAGTTGTCCAGAAACGATGTTCCACTGGAATATGTATTGTCCAGGGAACAATATGGATAACACTCACTTCACAGGGGGGTGGTCAACAGGATAAACTCAAGACACCTGTGACTTGTACCCCCCCAGCCAGGATCGTATATAGAATTTCTAGGTGACTGAACGCAGCCCACACACAAATGGCTTCTGGTCAATCGCTTTATTAGAATAAACGTTTCCCAACGCGTTTCGGGGGTCCGAAGCCCCCTTCTTCAGGAGAAATAGAATACAAAAAACGTATAAATACACGGATGCAAATATAGTCATAAAAATATATATATATATATATATATAAAAAAAATTGTATAAAAATATATATAAATATATAAAATTCATTCAGTAAAGAAATCATGGCGTATAAAAACCAAATAATGATTCATCCAAGTGATTTGGGTACAATAAATGAATAAATAAATAAATGGATAAATAGCCAGATTAATACAATACTCCCTAAAAAAGAATCATAAGATTCAGGTATTTCATAACTAAAGAAAGAAGACCAATTGTATAGTATGTGGATATCTTATTTGGTGGATATCTACTTGGTTATAACTTGGATATAAAAGGGATCAATCCATAAAAAAAGGACAATTCATATACAAAGGGGCAATTCATATGCAATTCATAGATGTCGGTATTACTACACTGAACCATACGCTGGCATGTTCCTACCTTCAGGAGCGTGTCTCCAATGAATAATGCTGAAGCCAATGGAGGGTCCTGCCCACATGGCTACCTGTGGATTGTTTTATGTGCTGCCATGTTACCTAGATCCCTCCCACTTCCTGTGAGGAAGTTCTAGGCAGGGCTGTTATATTGTTTTATTTTGATATATTATTATTATTATTTTGCCTTATTATGATACAAGTTGGAGTTAGATTCTGATGTCCTTTCTTACAGGGATCTTAGAGGGGGGAGTAGAAGGGATCGCTGAAAAAAATCGGCGGTGCGTTCCACTGTGGAACGCACCCCCATTTTCTTCCGGTCGGCTCGCTTCTCCTGCTGGTGTCCCTCCTCCTCTTGCGGTGTGGAACGCATCGCACTATTCAAATACTCATAGTGCATTGCGTTTCTCCTTGGGTATAATAGATGATGATAATTGATCTAAATGTGATTTTCCTTGGGGGTATAAACTAATGATGATATATTTTTTCATTTTCTGTATTTATTATTAGTCAGTGTATGATTGGGGGTCAGTGAAGTTTTCCAGTTTCCATTTGGATAGTATAATTAATCTAATACAAAAAAAAAAAAAAAAAAGAGGGGGAAATGGTTAATATAATATACTAGGGTAATATAAATTTTGTACTGGACTATACTTAAAACTCCATGTCTCACTGAAATAGGATGTGATATATCCTAGTTTGATAAAAAATATAGCCTACAATAGATATAATAAAACAGTAATAAAACAGTATGCTTAGGTGGGACGCGGTATAGAATGGATTACTGGAAAAAATGTAGTGTAGAGTC